>OX381706.1:92141902-92808866 GCA_947462335.1 Harmothoe impar
CCACATCGGTGAAAAAAGTTGAATGATCAGTGTACACATCATAACATGGTTTATCATTGCAGGAGGAGGAAACCCAGATAAACGGCATCATTATGTTGGGGGATATGTCCAATCTGGGATACAACCATGCGAAGAACTTCGAGAGGAATTTCGCCAAATTGATCACGTCTATAATGCAGGTAGGTTAAACATGATATTATCTTAGATTCAAAAGTTGAATAACATTTTAAGATATGATTGAAGAAAGTGTCTTGTATGTTGCTGGTAGTTTAAGGGCCCCCAGTTGCTGTGCTGCCATATTGACCTGTCACCGTGAGTCACGGTGATCTGTCAGGCAGGGAGAGGTAGCTCAGCAGTAGAGTACGGGCAAGGTGTGAGCGGCCACGGGTTTGAACCCCTGTATTTCCGAAAACGCTTTTCAGAGAACCATGACCATGAGAGTAGTAACCTACAGTGCCAAGCTACATGCACAGTGACACAGACACTATGTAATGTAACAGACAACATGGTGGGTGCTGGCACTCAGGATGGACATAGGACAATTCATCTTACAGGCAGTGTCCAGATACAAGATGAGAATCTGAAATCATGACTCAAATTTCAAAAAAATACAAACTTGAATTTAATTTCTATGAACTATTTGTTTTCTGACAGGATGCCTTCCCGATTCGCATGAAGGGGCTGCGCATCGTGCACGAACCAGCGATATTCGGCTACGTCTTCAACGTGGTCAAACCATTCATGAAGGAAAAGCTGCAAAAAAGGGTAAAGTCTGATAATGATTCACACTAGTTGTAATGTAGGCCATGCTGAGGTAAAGTCTGATCATGATTCACACTAGTTGTAATGTAGCCAGGCCATGCTGAGGGGCTGAAGGAGTCATGATATCTGCCTGCCTTAATTATCCCCCAAGCTTTAATTATATTCTAAATAGAATGAGCTGTCTGATTCATCCTTGATCTTGTATTTGCTCTCTAGCCTATCTTCTATAGTACAGGCTGGATGTTTATCCTGTGTTTGTTCTACAGTCCTGATGTTGATGCTAATGTTGATCCTGATGTTGATGTTTTTGTTGTAGTTGATCTTCTACGGTCCTGACGTCCTGATGTTGATCCTAATGTTGATCCTGATGTTGATGTTTTTGTTGTAGTTGATCTTCTACGGTCCTGATGTTGATGCTAATGTTGATCCTGATGTTGATGTTTTTGTTGTAGTTGATCTTCTACGGTCCTGATGTTGATCCTAATGTTGATCCTGATGTTGATGTTTTTGTTGTAGTTGATCTTCTACGGTCCTGATGTTGATCCTAATGTTGATCCTGATGTTGATGTATGTTGATGTTTTTGTTGTAGTTGATCTTCTACGGTCCTGATGTTGATGCTAATGTTGATCCTGATGTTGATGTTTTTGTTGTAGTTGATCTTCTACGGTCCTGATGTTGATCCTAATGTTGATCCTGATGTTGATGTTTTTGTTGTAGTTGATCTTCTACGGTCCTGATGTTGATGCTAATGTTGATCCTGATGTTGATGTTTTTGTTGTAGTTGATCTTCTACGGTCCTGATGTTGATCCTGATGTTGATGTTTTTGTTGTAGTTGATCTTCTACGGTCCTGATGTTGATCCTAATGTTGATCCTAATGTTGATGTTTTTGTTGTAGTTGATCTTCTACGGTCCTGACGTCCTGATGTTGATGCTAATGTTGATCCTGATGTTGATGTTTTTGTTGTAGTTGATCTTCTACGGTCCTGATGTCCTAATGTTGATCCTGATGTTGATGTTTTGTTGTAGTTGATCTTCTACGGTCCTGATGTTGATGTTTTGTTGTAGTTGATCTTCTACGGTCCTGACGTCCTAATGTTGATCCTGATGTTGATGTTTTTCTTGTAGTTGATCTTCTACGGTCCTGACGAGGAGAAGCTGCAGGAAGAGGTGGGACTGCAGGCGCTGCCCGAGGAGCTCGGGGGAAGTCTGGGACCGGCCTCCGTCCTCGCCGATGTAAGTATAGTATATACACCTACACCCTACCCTACCCTATCCCTACCCCTTCCCCTGCACAATCGCCTCATGTGATATGATCCAAGGGACCACTCGTGGAGAAACCTTTCATTCAGACAGATCATTGTGAACCTTTGTCTGTTTATTGGCTTTGGGACCTTGTCCCCAAAGCCATTTACATCAATGACCAGAGTGTCAGTTTTTCGACAAGAAAAGACTAGCATAGGCCCCCTTGTTCATTGTTAGATATAGACCTAGCTGGCCCTTGAACCTTGCCTAGGACTGGTATCCCCATGTGTCATTGTAGGCATGTGCAAGACTAATTTATCCTAGATCTTGTTTTCAGTTACTACATGTAGAACCAATGTACCTTGTGGTAAGGCCTAGACATCTTGTGAACAGCCATATTTTGAGTTCTCTAATGTGGCTGTCAATGGCAAGGATAGGTACCAGCCTAATAACTATTGACTCCTATGTCAAGCCAAGCTGTCAATGTCAATGCCAATTACCATACTATGCACATACAGGACCTATACTAGAAGTTGAGTGGGTCCAGGGTGGCTCTTGAAATCACTCAAGCCCGCCCAAAGACAAACTGTGAAGTCCAACATAATTACCCCTCCCCCACCCCACACACACATGCACCAACCCTGAAATAATATTTTACAGTCTTTAAAGGAAGGTCATCACAAGTCCTCCTTGTGCCCCCCTCCTCCTCCCTGTGCCTCCCTGTGCCCTCTCCTCCTCCTGCCTCTGCCCTCTCCTCCTCCTCCCTCCTTTCTCTGCCCTCTCCTCCTCCCTCTGCCCTCTCCTCCTCCCTCTGCCCTCTCCTCCTCCCGCTACGCTCTCCTCCTCCCTCTGCCCTCTCCTCCTTCCTCTGCCCTCTCCTCCTCCCTCTGCCCTCTCCTCCTTCCTATGCCCCCCTCCTACTACCTCATCTACCCCTCCCCCCCACTCTACCCCATTTTCCTCCTTCCTGTTACCTCCTCCTCCCTCTGCCCCCTCCTACTACCCCATCTTTCCCCTCCCCACCTACCCCATTTTCCTCCTTCCTGTTACCTTCTCCTCCCTCTGCCCTCCCTCTGCCTTCCCTCCTTCTGCCCCCTCCTCCTCCCTCTGACTGCCAAGATGGCTGCCGAAAACTCAATATTGTCTGATTTCCTTGTGTGATACATGGATAATAGGGTTTTCTGGGATGTAGAATCCATTTTCAGGCTCACAATTTCAATCCGGGAAATTTCCAAGATGGCTGCCAAGATGGCCACCAAAAACTCAAGGTTGTCTGATTTCCTTGTGTGATACATGGATAGTAGGGTTTTCTGGGATATAGAATCCATTTTCAGGCTCAGATTTTCAATCCAAGAAATTTCCAAGATGGCTGCCAAGATGGCCACCAAAAACTCAAGATTGTCTGATTTCCTTGTGTGATACATGGATAATAGGGTTTTCTGGGATGTAGAATCCATTTTCAGGCTCAGATTTTCAATCCGAGAAATTTCTAAGATGGCTGCCAAGATGGCCACCAAAAACTGAAGATTGTCTGATTTCCTTGTATGACACATGTATAATCGTTTTTTTGGGGGTGTAGAATCCATTTGTAGGCTCCGATTTTTGATCCAGGTAATTTTCAAGATGGCTGCCAAGATGGTATTTGCATAGGCATCAATGGAGTTGCATTGGTACCTATTTGATTCCATTGGCACATATTGGATTCTATTGTTATACCATACATGAATTGCATAAGAACCCCAGAAACACCAAAAATTATAAATCTATGCCCCCTCGTTTTCTCACCTGTAGTTCATAACAATCCTATAAAACCCAAAGCCACTACGGCTTTGCCGTAAAATCCTTGAATTTGTCCCCTTGTATAGTATATACACTTACACCCTAACCTACCCCTACACTGATACCTCACTGTATGTGTGTATTGCAGCAATGGCGGGAGATGGTGAAGGCACAAGAAGAACTGTTCAACGAGCTGGCTTCCCACTACCTGGACCTGCCTAGTCAGCTGAATAAGAAGACGGGGGATGAGGCGCTGGACTGCCTGGTGGGCACGTATAGGAAGCTGAACGTTGACTAAACACCAACCTTACCCTGACCCAACACGGGGCCGCATGCGGGTGGAACCTGCCCTTTGTTGTCATCTTGTTGTCTCAAGGCCACAAGAAAAGTTGTGTTAAGGTATCCCGACCTACCCTTTTTTGGCGCTACCCAAATTTTTATTTTTGTTTTCATTTTTTACATTTTATTATTTTCAGACATTTTTGGGTTTTGGCTACCAAAAATATTTCCGGCTTGAAATTTCTTTTTTCACCAAAATTATGAGAAAAAAGAGATACATTTCCTCTCATTATCTTAAAAAACAATTAGGTTAAAAAAAATCAACCAACTGACCCTATTTATTTTGGCCATGTTAGCTGAACACAACAATTATTTTTAGGTCTATAGATAATAAAGGGCATCATGCAGTAAAGCACTATGCAGCCCTGACAGCAGCAGCAGCAGCAGCAGCAGCGGCAGCAGCAGCAGCAGCAGCAGCAGCAGCAGCGGCAGCAGCAGCAGCTCTAGTCCGGCTCAGCATGGCCTCTCCACCTAGTGTGTGTGTACCTACATGTATACGGTATGTCTCTGACGGGAGGTTCACGTCCATGTCGTGTCACACAAGACACTTACAGCTGAAGGGGCATCATCTACATCCGTGTAGCCAACGTGAAAGTATAAGGGTGATAAGAAAGGTCACAAATCCAATATATGGCTGAACTTGTCTCGCCTGTTCAGTGTAATTTGTCACCAACCGTATAGAGTCGTTGATCTCTGCTGGTCTGACGGGTCAGCGACAGACGGAGTGAACCTACAGGGAGCCACATACTGACACCACCGTGTAGCCTGGGGCTGAGTCTAGTCTGAGTGACTGTAGTGTAACAGGATATACCGAGTGGCAGGTAGTGGTTAAGGCTCTTTACGAGTCAGTGCGAGTCAGACTAGTGTAGATACGTAGAGTCACGTAGAGTTAACAGGATCTCACCCACCGAGAGTAGCACAGATACGGGCACTGTGAACCGTCAGACGCTGGTTCAACTTGACGCCCGAGTGTTGAGACATGATGCATCACTCCAGCTTAAGCAAAATAGTGATATCAACAAAGGTCATAAAACTGTGACTTTGGGAAATTTGAGTAACTACAGGAAAATGTAAAGAGCTAAAACAGCTCTACAAGGACTACTTACTTGGTGTCAGTGCTAGATAAATTGAAGAACATGATGTCGCAAGTTTACCAGTCCATGTATGATGGACTATTGTCTCCCACTATGCAGCAGAGTAAGTCTCCTAGAGGCCAGCACCTATGTAGCAGTTTGTAGGGTCCTAGAGGCAGGCACCTGTTCCTTATTAGGAGTTGTAGGTAACATGTATCTACCTGCACCAGTGTGTCAGCACTTTCAGCCTCAGTTAGTACATCATAGGGAGTTAGTAGAGAAGTAACAGCATAGCGTTAATCAGTTTGTTACCATGACATGAGGACTGGTTTGTATAAAAGATGTGGGACGTCAAATATCACCAGGTATCACAGCTACAGCAACTTCTACAATTATCTCAAAGTTGCTTTTGATTTATCGGGGCTCAAATGCTTGCTAAAATATCAGTGACACTTTCATGTGTCTGTTGCTAAGGTGATATGTGCCGGCATCCTATGAAGACTGCAACCATGAGGTGGCGCTGTGTAACGCCTTTTGTGAGGCGCCATGTAGCGCCTTGACGCCGAGTAGCGCAGTGTGCGAGTGGCCAGGCATTGATGCACCGTACAGCATTCAAATGACAGAGTTCAAACAGTCAGGGTTGTAAAAAGTGTCATCATGACTCCCGCTGTAGTTGGTGTAGAACGTAGATCAGGCATTGATCACTGCAGGCCAGTGTGTTGTGTTATATTTATTGATACACATGATTACTAATGAGAGTCCTATGTACAATCATTGTTTAATATATTTATTTGAATTTTGTTAAGCTGGCTTGGTTTCGTTGCTCACAGTCAAAACTTGATTATGCTGGGAAAAATTGAATTAGTATTTGACCTAGGACCGTGTTATCTTGTATACGAGCAGTACACAGCTGGGGCT
Organism: Harmothoe impar; assembly: GCA_947462335.1. Lineage (NCBI taxonomy): Eukaryota > Metazoa > Annelida > Polychaeta > Phyllodocida > Polynoidae > Harmothoe > Harmothoe impar. The sequence goes on from OX381706.1 coordinate 92,148,019, forward strand.
GAGCGTCTCATGTTACCATGACAACATAGGGTACCAGGTTAAATAGCTCATGGTCATGTGAATTATCTCCTGTAGCAATAACTGACTGTCACATCAAGAGGTGGGATGGTGGTCAGGATAACAGGGTTTACACTCATCCAATCTTAATGTTAACTGCACCATGTACAAGGTCATGTACAAGGTCAGACCTCCTTAATGTTAACTACACCATGTACAAGGTCATGTACAAGGTCAGACCTCCTTAATGTTAACTACATCATGTACAAGGTCATGTACAAGGTCAGACCTCCTTAATGTTAACTACACCATGTACAAGGTCATGTACAAGGTCAGACCTCCTTAATGTTAACTACACCATGTACAAGGTCATGTACAAGGTCAGACCTCCTTAATGTTAACTACATCATGTACAAGGTCATGTACAAGGTCAGACCTCCTTAATGTTAACTACACCATGTACAAGGTCATGTACAAGGTCAGACCTCCTTAATGTTAACTACATCATGTACAAGGTCATGTACAAGGTCAGACCTCCTTAATGTTAACTACATCATGTACAAGGTCAGACCTCCTTAATGTTAACTACACCATGTACAAGGTCATGTACAAGGTCAGACCTCCTTAATGTTAACTACACCATGTACAAGGTCATGTACAAGGTCAGACCTCCTTAATGTTAACTACACCATGTACAAGGTCATGTACAAGGTCAGACCTCCTTAATGTTAACTACACCATGTACAAGGTCATGTACAAGGTCAGACCTCCTTAATGTTAACTACACCATGTACAAGGTCATGTACAAGGTCAGACCTCCTTAATGTTAACTACATCATGTACAAGGTCATGTACAAGGTCAGACCTCCTTAATGTTAACTACATCATGTACAAGGTCAGACCTCCTTAATGTTAACTACACCATGTACAAGGTCATGTACAAGGTCAGACCTCCTTAATGTTAACTGCACCATGTACAAGGTCATGTACAAGGTCAGACCTCCTTAATGTTAACTACACCATGTACAAGGTCATGTACAAGGTCAGACCTCCTTAATGTTAACTACACCATGTACAAGGTCATCTACAAGGTCAGACCTCCTTAATGTTAACTACACCATGTACAAGGTCATGTACAAGGTCAGACCTCCTTAATGTTAACTACACCATGTACAAGGTCATGTACAAGGTCAGACCTCCTTAATGTTAACTACACCATGTACAAGGTCATGTACAAGGTCAGACCTCCTTAATGTTAACTACACCATGTACAAGGTCATGTACAAGGTCAGACCTCCTTAATGTTAACTACATCATGTACAAGGTCAGACCTCCTTAATGTTAACTACACCATGTACAACGTCATGTACAAGGTCAGACCTCCTTAATGTTAACTACACCATGTACAAGGTCATCTACAAGGTCAGACCTCCTTAATGTTAACTACACCATGTACAAGGTCATGTACAAGGTCAGACCTCCTTAATGTTAACTACACCATGTACAAGGTCATGTACAAGGTCAGACCTCCTTAATGTTAACTACACCATGTACAAGGTCATGTACAAGGTCAGACCTCCTTAATGTTAACTACACCATGTACAAGGTCATGTACAAGGTCAGACCTCCTTAATGTTAACTACACCACCTCATGTACAAGGTCATGTACAAGGTCAGACCTCCTTAATGTTAACTACACCACCTCATGTACAAGGTCATGTACAAGGTCAGACCTCCTTAATGTTAACTACACCACCTCATGTACAAGGTCATGTACAAGGTCAGACCTCCTTAATGTTAACTACACCACCTCATGTACAAGGTCATGTACAAGGTCAGACCTCCTTAATGTTAACTACACCACCTCATGTACAAGGTCATGTACAAGGTCAGACCTCCTTAATGTTAACTACACCACCTCATGTACAAGGCTGACACCAAGGTGAAGCAGGGTGAGGTATCTACAGAAAGCTGTTCACCACAGTAGACTGCAGGTGCCAGGTGTGGCATTACATGACCTTCTCTCCTGCAGCAGTTTGGGTCGTGTCTATTTAAGTCATATCACAAAGCTGGCTGCAGGATATCTATTAAACATTCCATGCAGCAAGTTACAACTCCTATGTGTTCAGCAAATAATCATGTGCAATCTTGTTTTTAAGAGATGTTGAGTATGTTATATTGTAATGTTATTGTATTACTTGTAGTGCCATGTACAACACCATGTATAAGGTGAGGGAACCTGCCACCAGCAAGTTGTGGTTATAATATGTGGCAAATTCTGTAGTTATACTTACCTGAGTTATGATTTCTTGTTAAATTATTGTTCACACATTCCATTAGATTTTATTCTGTTCTAGTTTATGATGTTTTATATAAATAGTAGCTAGTATCAATTGTGTTTAAACTCTGTTATTTGAGTAGAAATACAATGTTTCAATGAAACTGGCATGTTTTAGGAACATTATACGGCATTCAATGTTTTGCAAAAAGTGAAGCTAATATTGTATTGATCTCAGTGAACATGTAGCACATCAACTACTATCCACTATATGCAAAAACATCATGGTGTAAAACGTTGTATCACAGATCGCATCCATGTATCGTAACTAGCAGTTGATACCAGCGTGATATAGTATGTTCTCTGGTTGACACATGAGCATGTCGGGGGAATACTGTGAGGTATGTGTGTCATGAGCTCCCTAACCCTGAAGTCTACCATGAAGTAATGTGCCACCAGAATGTCTGAATGAAGAGGGGTTTAATGCACTGTACTGCAGGTGAGTAATCCCATTGGTCGAAACAGCATAACATAGTTGTGTCGTGTGGGACTGGAACTGCCAATGTTTGCATCCTGCTCCGTATACAGCTGTACATTAAGTAATGTGTGTATACAATAGGTGTAAGCCATGACAGATATAAGCCATGACAGATATAAGCCATTACAGACATACAATAGGTGTAAGCCATGACAGATATAAGCCATGACAGATATAAAGCCATGACAGACATACAATAGATGTAAGCCGTTACAGATATAAGCCATGACAGACATACAATAGGTGTAAGCCATGACAGATATAAGCCATGACAGACATACAATAGGTGTAAGCCGTCACAGATTTACCATGTTGGGACCAGCACGGTGGCACTGGTTTGGTTCCGGTTGTGAGACACATGTCATTATTGATGTTTGGTTCCGGTTGTGAGACACATGTTATTATTGATGAAATAGCTGCCAGATAAACTCAGGACAATGCAACATACTTGTATAGAAATAGAATTGTGTAAATTACTTTGTGATATTTACAAGCCTCTACCCTACTCAACCCAGCCAATGTGTTCAGGAACATGGTGTTGTGATCATCGTGCTCATATATTCAATATAGGTCTGGTGTCTGACAAATTCATTCAAATGGGATTACATGAAAGTAATATGGCCCTACCAACCATTTATAAAAAAAAGAACTAGAGAAATTAAACTTTTCAAGTTTCCCTAAATGTATACATTTAGTTGTGCACCACGCCACTATGAAATAGCCAAAAGGATGTGTGGAGGCAGTGAGGATTGTGTGTAAATAGAGTCAGAGTAGCGGCGTGTGGCGTCGTGGTGCACGACTACAGAACGTGTGCTGTACATAGGTATCATAGTACAGAATGTAGGAATAAAGGTGCCCCAGCGGCACACCAGCACTACTACAATGCCTTGTCTCTACTTCTCTAACCCTGCCCCCCACACACCACACACAACTACAACAATGCCTTGTCTTACTTCTCTATTCTGTAATCCTGTACAAGCGCCCCATATCATTGTAAGTCAGTGCCTGGAAGTCATGTGATGAGTGCCTGAGTTTGCAATACTATACAAATGCTTGTAAGTCAGTGGAAGTGTGCCTGAGCATCAGAAAGTGCATGTTTGTCTGTAAAAGTGGGACTGCCATTCAAAAGTGCCTGTAAGTCATTAAAAGTGCACCTGCCTGACAGAAGTGCCTGTAAGACAGTGGAAGTGTAACTGGCAGTCAAAAGTGTCTGTTAGTCAATAGAAGTGGGCCTGCCAGTCAACAGTGCCTGTATGTAAGTGGAAGCACCCCTGAGCCTTAATAGTGCCTAAAAGTCCATGGAAGTGTGCCTGCTTAACAAAAGTGCCCGTAAGTCAATGGATATGTGCCTGACTGTCAAAAGTGTCTGTAAGTCAATTGATGTGTACCTGACTGTCTGAAATGCCTGTAATTCTGTACTAGAGCCCCTGTCCATCAAATATGCCTGTCAGTCTGTGGAAGTGTGCCTTACTAGTTAGTAAGGGGGCCAACGAAGCCAAATATCAATATTTAAATTTAGGTTGGACTGGAATGCTATAGTTAGTTTGAAGGTTGATTTAGACTAATTTGGGTATGCTGATTTCGAATCTGGTGTGTGTAGAGTGCTCCAGGTGTCGGAACAAGGTCAAAAACGAGGTCAAAGGTCAAGGTCACCCTGAAATAGGTCAAATTATAAGAATTCACTTATAGGGGCAGTACTCGGTTAATATAAATAGTACAGGTCTGATATTTGGTGGGATGATAGGACTAAATGAGATCTAATCCTATAGAGAAGTAACATGACCTCGACCAAGGTCAAGGTCATATTTCTCAAGGTCAAATTTTGAAAAATTGGCAAAAGCTACATATATACCATCTTTCAATACTTTGCACTTGGGGGAATAGCATCTCAGATATGATTGTTCATGTTTACATGATCCTGACATAGGTCAGGGTGAGTACTGACTTGAAATTTGTTAGAAATATGCAATATTGCCATGGCAACAGCCGGCAAGGCACCAAGGTCAAATAAAATTATTGCACCAGATCAAGTAAAAAAATCTACTTATAGGGGCAGTACTCGGTTAATTTAAATAGCACAGGTCTGATATTTGGTAGGATGATAGAACTGAATGAGATCAACATCCTTAAAAAAGTAACATGACCTCGACCAAGGTCAAGGTCATATTTCTCAAGGTCAAACTTTGAGAAATTGGCAAAAATGGCATATATACCATCTTTCAATACTTTGTACTTGGGGGAATAGCATCTCAGATATGATTTTTTATGTTTACATGATCCCAACATAGCTCAGGGTCAGTACTGACTTAAAATTTGTGAGGAATATGCAATATTGCCATGGTAACAGCCAGCAAGGCGCCAAGGTCAAATAAAATGATTGCCCCAGATCAAGTCAGAAAATCTTCTCATAGGGGCAGTACTTGGTTAATATAAATAGTACAGGTCTGATATTTGGTGGGATGATAGAACTATATGAGATCAACATCCTAGAAAAAGTAACATGACCTTGGCCAAGTTCAAGGTCATATTTTTCAAGGTCAAACATGGAAAAATTGGCAAAAATACCATCTTTTAATACTTTGTACAAGAACAAGTTGGGTCAGATCAGAAATTCATGCAGAAAGTGGGTTTTTTGCATTCCTACAGCTAAAGAATAAAAATAAATGCTCCAATTTAAAAAAAAAATTTTGTTTGTATTAGAAAACACTCTAGGCTTTCAGGAAAAATAAAAAAATTTCATGTGCGGTGATTTTTCTCCGATATATGGGTCCCCAAAGGTGAAAAAAGGGCAAAAATCAAGGTTTTTAGGCCTATACACATGTTTTACCAGGTCCCCATGTCACCCTAGACCTTGTAAACCTTTCCTAAACTACATTTCCCATTAGCTATATACCCCGTGTGGATAATCAACCTTAGTTAAATGGGGTGGTGACCCTTATTTTTTCTCCTAGGCCCTAGATGTACATCAACTACTAGTCTCGGAGGCATCCGTAACAGTAATGTTTGGGCCTATATCTTCAATAATAATATTCACTACATTTACTAAATAGGTACAATAGAAAGGGTCCATATGGGTGGTGGCCTGACAAAAAAAATTTTGGGCTAACTCAATTATTTCTATGCATTATGTCCCATATGCTATTTTGGAACTCGCATTACTGTTACGGATGCCTCAACACTAATATGCTTCTATATGTCTTAATAAGGTAGATTGAAGTATTTCTTCCTCCCTGTTTTAACAATTGGGACATATAAGTCAATCGTCAACAGCGGGAGGAGCTCCCGCGGTACCGTGTGTATTGCAAGCGAGTGAATATTGGCTCAGCTTGCGGCGGTTGAGGCATCCGTAACAGTAACCCGATTTTGGCGCGGGAAACTTGCGAGCGTCTCCTTGGCGAACCGGAAGTGACACACATCCGGGTCTTTCTTTTCGGCGTTGTTCTTGTCCATGCGAACACTTGTGGAGGATTTCGCCGATAAATTCGCTGTTTTTCAGCAGAAAAGGTAGGTAAAATGAAGAATTTCTTCCAAAATATGATGAACTTAGTTGCCGGGGGGTGAGGCATCCGCAGGATTTGCCACATTTTGCGGGTATTTTAGGTTTAAAACATCGATAGTTATCGTGCGGACGCCTCACGCCCGCTCGGAGCACTCCAATGGCTATTTGCGTTGCATTTTTTATGAAGTTTATGAAACGACGCGCGCCCCGAGGCGTCCGTAACAGTAATGGGCCGGCGACGATTATTCAAATTTGATCTTATTTTAAAGGCTAACCCATGGTCCATGTAGACTGTAATGGATGCTAGACATGTTTATCTGTCCTTGTATGTAGTTTGGTTTGGATATTTAGAGTTTAGATGACCTTTTTGTTGTTTGGAAAAAAAAAAATGTTGAAAATTTTCCAAAAACTTGCCAGAATTTCTCCTCCCACACATAACAAAGTGTTGTAAGCATGGTAATATGTGGTTTATATCCTACCTGGTACCTCCCCTGATCATTTTAGGCCGTTTGATGCCCTATTGAGTGGGTTTTGTGGGCACTGTGGGCCATTTTAGTAATTTTTGGGTTACTGTTACGGATGCCTCCGACGAAAATGAAAATTGTCCCATAGACTGGCTATTTAATGGAATTGAGTCCTGTAACTTCACAGCATGTTCAAGTACCTTGTTATCTAATATCCTGATGAGGAAATATTTTAGTATTTCTATTTTTTCACTATTTCTTGGAGTATTTTATTAATGTTACGGATGCCTCATTTTTAGTTAATCGTAGAAAAAATATACTTCCCCTGCTCCGATCGGCCCCATATTTTAAGGCAGCATGCCCCTAACATGTATCTATCATGCCAGTAAGTGCTTTTGGCACTAGTTGGAACTTTTTTTTTCAAGTTGTGGGGTCCATCAGTGTTTTTAGCTAAAATTGGCATAAACAAGATCCATGAATGTTAGATTTGCTCAACATCCCCCACATTAATGGAGTACACCAATATGTGTTTACATATAACATTATTTTTGTATTACTGTACATTTATTGGTAATTGTGCATTAAGGAAAATGACTAAAATAGGCCTATATTTCCCATATTAATTCATTCTGTGTCTGTTTTTTCAGATGGTACGCCCAAAGTTGCCACCGGGGCAAGCCAAGACCGGCGCCCAGCGTACGGCAGAGTCTCGGAAGAGGAAAGTCGACTTGATAGGCCAGGCCCAGTACAACGACGACGAGGCCAAGCGGATGGTGGTGTCCAGGGCTAATGTTAAGGCCCGGGAGAACGAAGATGAGAGGCGGGCCCGGCAGGACGACTCCAACCTTCGGGTGAGTAGTACTTTTTTAGAACCTCCAATATCTTTAATTTGTGTCATGATATTTCTCTATATCAGTTACTATTACAAATTCTCCTTATTAATTGTACTCTCATTATTATTCTATTGGTTTTATTATTTATGTTGTATTCTCTTTTGTCTTCAAACAGACTGTGGCGTGGCGCGATAGATGCGACCAAGTGGCTGCGGCTGATCGCGCTGGCCTGCCACCCCCCATCTTCTCGCCCGACCGACGTCTCAAGCGTACACCAAAGGAGCCGGGGACGAGTGTGGACGACGAGGATGACGTGGAGCCAGCCCCCCCGCAGCCGATGCGGGTGTCCGACTCGCTCTTCTCTGCCGGCAAGGGCAAGGGGAAGGGGAAAGGCAAGAGCACCACTGTAAGTTTCTTGAGTTCTTAATATAAAATTTCAATTAGAAATAAATGTACTTTACATTTCATCATAACCATTCACTAATGTAGATTACATCCAGATTATATACCATTAATCACCTTATCCTGCATTGTTCATTCTTAGTCCTTAACCTTGTGCTTAACCAAAATGTACCTTTGTGTGTACTTCAGACTGCGCCGTCAACCACCCCAGCCGCCACTACCTCGTCACGTCGGAGGAGGGCTGCCACCGTCACCACCCCAGCCCCAGCCGTGACCCCCGCTGCCGTGACCCCCGCTGCCGTGACCCCCGCTGCCGTGACCACCGCTGCCGTGACCCCCGCTGCCGTGACCACCGCTGCCGTGACCACCGCTGCCGTGACCACCGCTGCCGTGACCACCGCTGCCGTGACCACCGCTGCCGTGACCACCGCTGCCGTGACCACCGCTGCCGTGACCACCGCTGCCGTGACCACCGCTGCCGTGACCACCGCTGCCGTGACCATCGCTGCCGTCACTACCACCGTCACCGTCACCGCCACTGCCCGATGCAGCTATACTGCATCTTCCGTAAGTATTAAATTGTACAAATTTCAAAACCTTACCCCTAAAAATAGTCTAATATACATAGAGTCTCAAGTTGGTAAAAGTATTTTAAAATATACGGTCTACATATTTACTGTCTCAACTATGTAAAAGTACACAGTCACATATTTAAAATCCTGTACATCTGGGCTCTTTTGATTGGGGAAATGCTCATTTCACTTAATCTCACATCTTATCTTACCTGGTATGTAGGAGATCACTACATAATTAATGGGTTCCCTGAATAGATATGTGGTGCCTGTGGATACCTCACGGTGACAACTAAGCATGGCCACATATTTAGGAACCTCTTAGATGTGTCAGTGTCTGAATCTCTGCACCCTACTACCATGGTTGTAATCTTTGCCTTGTAAATGTGAGATTAAGATGAAAATGAGTATACAAATTCAATGTTTCTTAATTAATATGTACATGTACACACACCTCTGCTACTCGTAGCCCTCAAAGATTAATGTATGGCATCATTTATATCTTGCAGCCGGCCACACCTGTGACCACAAGAGTCACGCCTGCCGCCACCACCACCGCTGCTCCTGACCACCCACTGAGCCCGAGCGCCGAGCCCCTCCTGACTCCTGCTGGCCGGCCAGCCAGGCAGTCCGCTACGAGCACACCGGCGAGTCCCGTGCGCGTCTCGCGGTCGTACCCGGATCCGCTCCTCATGGCCCTCGACCTTGAGTAAGTACACAAAGTGCATTGGTACAAAATTGTAAAACAAAATAGCTTCTCTAAAATATTCTTGTGTAGAATAATCTGTTTCAGAAAGATTTATAAAGCCATTGACTATGCTCAGTATCAATCCTTAATTAAATTTCTATTATTAACGCCTGATTTCCAGTGATACGATCCGAAACAATCCAATCAGGCGCGACTCAGACACGGATGAATACGTGTCGTCAAGTGACACATAAAGTAAATATTGTAGAAGAGTCTTGTTTATTTGCCTGTTTATTTGCCTGTTTATTTGCCTGTTTAGTTGCCTGTTTAGTTGCCTGTTTATTTGCCTGTTTAGTTGCTTGTTTAGTTGCCTGTTTAGTTGCTTGTTCAGTTGCTAGTTTCTGCTAAAATTATATTGTAGTTGCTTGACCGAACTTCCATGATTAGAGGCATCCATAACGTTAACGTTAGCGAGGCATCCATAACGTTAACGTTAGCGAGGCATCCATAACGTTAACGTTAGCGAGGCATCCATAACGTTAACGTTAGCGAGGCATCCATAACGTTAACGTTAGCGAGGCATCCATAACGTTAACGTTAGCGAGGCATCCATAACGTTAACGTAATCTATACACATATCTATAATTGGTTCATCTTTGCTAGATATTTTTAGCATCATTTTAATATTTTTCCCTTAACCTTTATTTACAGGAGTCCCGTTGGGCGAGGCGGCAAGCCAAAGAAGGTCCGTACACCCGTCAAGCAGGGCCTCTTCCGCAAGGTCCACAAGCAGAAGCAGGTTATCGAGGAGCAGGCAGCAACCATCCTAAAGATGTCTACCAAGTACATCAGGCAGCAACAAAAGGCCACCTCCCCCAACGTCAACACCACGCGCCGTCGACTCATAGATAGCGGCCCAACCTGCCCGTCCCCCAAGGTGTCAGCAGAGGAGGTCCGGCAACTTCGTGAAGACTCGACCAAGTACCAGATATTCACGGCTGGTGTACGCGAGATGCGGGGTGTCGTACGCAGTCGTGTCGCGAGAAAGTTCTCTGCCCGCGACAAGCTAAAGGGAAGCAGGGTGCTCACGCGCTTCTGTGCTGACATCAATGTCGATCCAAGATCCCTCAAGCCCAAAGCACCAGCAAACAACTCAGAAGCAAGTGGGAAGCGCAAGGAGAGAACGCAGCACATCATTGACTTCCTGACCAGGCCTGAGCACTCTTACACTCTGCCTGGGAAGAAGGATGTGGTCACTGTGAGGAAGAAGGGCCAGAAGAACGTCAAGATCCAGAAGGTGGTGCTAACCGATCTCCTGTCGGTGCTCCATGATGTCTACAGGAGTGAGTTCCCGGAGAGGAAAGTGGGGCTGACAACCTTTAAAAAGGTCCGGAAGGAGGCTCAGTTCATCAAGTGTGTGCAGTGCAACAACACCCGCATCTGCCTGTGCACCAAACATCAAAATTTCACTCTCCGTTCTGAGCTGCTCACCTCCCAGGACTACCCGACGCGGTAGTACGTACCAACACGCTGGAGGAGTTCCAGGAAAGGCTTCGCACCTCCATCACTCAACCCGAGATCACTGTAGAAACTTGGCAGATGGTGGAGGTGGAGATCCAGGAGGTCGACCCCAAGACCGGAAGAAACAAGACCTGCAAGAAGCTCCGACTGCGCCCTGACACTGCCACCAAGTCAGACTTCATCAAGATGATGTCGGCAGACTTCAAGACGATGCGCGAACACTCGTTCCGTGCCCAAAATCAGCACAAGGTCGTCCGGGAAGTGCGAGAAGGACTGACTGCGGAGGAGTGTACAGTTCAGATGGACTTCTCGGAGAATTGGATGGTGTCGTTCCCCGAGTCCCCCCAGGCGGTCTACTACGCGAAGGATCCGGTCACTCTCCACCCGGCCGTGATCCACTACAAGGATAACGACGGGAACCTCAAACACCATTCACTGGCCCTGTGCACAGACGACCGTAAGCACGACGCCGGGGCCATCCTTGCTTTCATGCTTAGGCTCCGAGAGTTCATCGATGAGCACCTTCCAAACGTCAAGACCATCCACTACTGCTTCGACTCTCCATCTTCGCAGTACAGAAACAAGTTCATCTTCAGCGTCCTGTGCAAACACGAGCAGATCTTCGGCGGGATCCAAGCCACATGGACCTACTACGAAGCAGGCCATGGCAAGGGTCCGTGTGACGGCATCGGGGGTGCTGTGAAGCGAGTCGCAGATCTCCTGGTCAAGTCCAATGTCAAGATCGAGAACGCCCAAGCCTTCGTGGACACTGGAAACGCTCGCGGCGGTGCAGTCCACTACATCCATGTGTCTGTAGAAGAGATCAAGGAGGCCCGCAGTCTTCTACAGAGTCTCGTCTGCGACAAGTCTGTGCCTGGTACGATGAAGGTGCACGCAGCACTTGCTGTCGTACCTGGTGTCTCCATCGCTGTGAGGGACACCTCTTGCTTCGGTCCTTGCTGCTGGGAGGACAACACCTCTCTGCGCCACTGCCCTGGCTGGGTGGAGCACACCCTCTTCAAGCAAACCCGCAGAGCAGCACCAGTCGAGCCAGAGGTTGAGGAGCTCCCAGCAGAGGCCGAGCCAGAGGAGGTCCCAGCTGAGGCTGAGCCAGAGGAGGTCCCAGCTGAGGCTGAGCCAGAGGAGGTCCCAGCTCTGGTCTCAGCGGCGGAGCGCTACACCGTCGGTGAGTTTGTGGCCTGCTTGTACGACTCACAGTGGTACATCGCCGAGGTCACAGACGGAGTCGATGATGAGGGCATGTATGAGGTCAACTTCATGATCCGCGGCAACACCACACTGAACCAGTTCTTGTGGCCAACACTGAAGGACATGATGCGCGTGCACCCAGACGACATTCTCACCAAGATCTCCGCGCCACGTCCCATCGCAACTCATGGCAGGCTAGCTTCAAAGTATGCCCTGCCTACTGCAGAGCTTAGGGAGATCAACACCCTCTTCCTCACCTCCTAAGCTTCCATAATGATGACAACCCGGTTAACACCCATGGACTTGAACTTGGACAGTACACTAGGTACCGTGAGGCATCCGTAACAGTAACGCGGATGCCTGGGATACACCTCATATTGCTACTATATCTATGGATATATTTGATGATTAATGGCATAGAACAGTGCTATAGGATGTTTAGAATACATGTATGAAGTTTTAAGGGGATCTGATAAGTTTTGAAGCTTGTGTGACCAAATTAGTAAAGTATCAGTTCGTCGTGAGGCATCCGTAACGGTAACGAGCAGCCGAGTAGGTCTCACGAGATTGCCAGCTATGCACCTATGGGGGCCAGTATAGTCCTCATTATGGTTTTATGTGATTATAAACAGGTGTGCCTTATGCATTAGAGATAAAGAGGTGCCCTGGTGATGTAAAATATTTATGGTAGACTCGCTGCGTGTCGTCAACTCGCCGTAAAATTGTACATTTTTATTTTCAAATGCCCATAGCTGAGTCAAAAGGTGATATATTTGATAATTAATTGCATGGAACAGTGCTATAGGATGTTTAGAATACATGTATGAAGATTTAAGGGGATCTGATTAGTTTTGAAGCTTGTGTGACCAAATTAGTAAAGTATCAGTTCGTCGTGAGGCATCCGTAACGGTAACGAGCCGCCGGGTAGGTCTCACGAGATTGCCAGCTATGCACCTATGGGGGCCAGTATAGTCCTCATTATGGTTTTATGTGATTATAAACAGGTTTGCCTTATGCATTAGAGATAAAGAGGTGCCCTGGTGATGTAAAATATTTATGGTAGACTCGTTGCGTGTCGTCAACACGCCGTAAATTTGTACTTTTTTATTTTCAAATACCCATAGCTAAGACAAAAGGTGATATATTTGATGGTTTAAGGGCTTAGAACAGTGCCTGAGAGTCTTTTGTACCCATGTATGAAGTTTAAAGATGATCTGATTAGTTTTAATACATCTATGGCAGCTGTACCAAAGTCCTATGAAATAGCCTATGTCGTGAGGCATCCGTAACGGTAACGAGCCGCCGGGTAGGTCTCACGAGATTGCCAGCTATGCACCTATGGGGGCCAGTATAGTCCTCATTATGGTTTTATGTGATTATAAACAGGTGTGCCTTATGCATTAGAGATAAAGAGGTGCCCTGGTGATGTAAAATATTTATGGTAGACTCGTTGCGTGTTGTCAACACGCCGTAAATTTGTACTTTTTTATTTTCAAATACCCATAGCTAAGACAAAAGGTGATATATTTGATGGTATAAGGGCTTAGAATAGTGCCACAGAGTGTTTTCTACCCATGTATGAAGTTTAAAGATGATCTGATTAGTTTTGATACATCTATGGCAGCTGTACCAAAGTCCTATGAAATAGCCTATGTCGTGAGGCATCCGTAACGGTAACAAGCCGCCGGGTAGGTCTCACGAGATTGCCAGCTATGCACCTATGGGGGCCAGTATAGTCCTCATTATGGTTTTATGTGATTATAAACAGGTGTGCCTTATGCATTAGAGATAAAGAGGTGCCCTGGTGATGTAAAATATTTACGGTAGACTCGTTGCGTGTCGTCAACACGCCGTAAATTTGTACTTTTTTATTTTCAAATACCCATAGCTAAGTCAAAAGGTGATATATTTGATGGTTTAAGGGCTTAGAACAGTGCCACAGAGTGTTTTCTACCCATGTATGAAGTTTAAAGATGATCTGATTAGTTTTAATACATCTATGGCAGCTGTACCAAAGTCCTATGAAATAGCCTATGTCGTGAGGCATCCGTAACGGTAACGAGCCGCCGGGTAGGTCTCACGAGATTGCCAGCTATGCACCTATGGGGGCCAGTATAGTCCTCATTATGGTTTTATGTGATTGTATATATGTTTGCCTTATGCAGTAGATCTATAGAGGTGCCCTTGTGCTGTATATTATTTTTTGGCGTCACACCTCGTGGCAGGAACACGAGTAAAAGTGTGACTTTTTTAATTTCCGAACACCATGTACATAGTCTAAGGTGATATTTTTTATGGTAAAATAACATAAAACAGTGCTGTATAGTCCTAAGTACACATGTATTAAGTTTAAAGAGGTTCTGGTGCATTTAAGTTGCCCCTTTGACTGATATATAAAGGCACTGTGAATCTTGAGGCATCCGTAACAGTAATGAATTTTTTACCTGATTTCCCGCGTAATGGTGTCCTGAGATGGCTCGACTCACACATCTGAGGTTAATTGTTTTAGGAAGAGGGTATATTGAAGGTATACTAGAGCTATTTTAATGGTAATCAGAGCAATTTTAGGCAAACTAGAGTAAAGTTGGTAAAGTTGGTTGAATTTTCCCAGATTTGTCGAAGTTTCCGATTATCTCTCAACCCAGAAAAAGAAAAGTTCAAATCTTACGGCTCCGAAATTTCTAAGGGTCAATCCTACATAGTAGGCCTACTAGAAGGCAAAGTTTGGAATAGCTGGGTACTTCTAAAGAGTATTATTATAATGAAGGGTGAGTTACTGTTACGGATGCCTCAGAAATATGACAGGCTGTGGTTGCTGCTGAATAAAAACTGCACCGGCTGGAATTACAGAGTTCCGCGGCGTTTCCGAGGGGCCAAGATGTTAACCTTTAAGAAAAATAAAGTTGTGTACTTAAACTTTGAATTTTTTATTTTGTCCTATGTTTACCACTTTCTGCATGAATTTCTGATCTGACCAGTTTGAGGGAATAGCATCTTAGATGTGATTTTTCATGTTTACATGATGCTTACATTATCAGGGTGAGTACTGACTTGGAATTTGTGAGAATAGATGGCTGTGTCTCACGACCTTGGGACAATGTTTTAGTAAACTCTGCCTGTAGGTCAGTGGATGTGTGCCTGACTATCAAAAACTGCATGTCTTTTAGTAAAAGTGGGCCTGTGCCAGTAGGGCAATGGATGTGCACCTGGCGATGAAAAAGGCTTGTAGGTCCGTGAATGTGTGCCTCTCAGTCCAAAGTGCCTGTAAGTCAATGGAAGAGCGCCTGCCAGTCAAAAGTGCCTGTAAGTCAATGGAAATGTGCCCGCCAGTCAAAAGTGGTTGTAATTTTATACAAATGCCATTGACCATGAAAAGTGCCTGTAAATCAGTGGAAGTTCCAGGCACATGTGCCTGTAAGTCAATGCATGTGTGCCTGTAATTCTTTACTAGTGCCCCTGACCTTCAAAAAGTGCCTGTAAGACAGAGGAAGTGGGGCTACCAGTCCAAATTGCCTGTAAGTCAATGGAAATGTGTCCGCCATTGAAAAGAGTCTATGCATCAACACATGTTGTCTGGGCTGTAGTCTGGTTGTAAGTGAGGCTGATTTAGTTACTGTGAGTCTGCACGTAACATTATGGGAAATGCTGCAAAGGTGATACACACTACACAGCCTAGGGGGAATGCAGGCTTGATATATAATGTTCCTGTCTGACACCAGGGGGCCCCACTGAGTGTGTGACTTAACTGCAGGTAGTTCTATAACACTCGTATGACACACTAGTATATGCATACCACCACATGCTATTCTAAGTGTCCAAACACAACATTTTATATGCATAAAGCCTTGTTTATGTGGCAAGAGTGTGTATGCCATTTAGATCTAAATGAGCGAGTATCTCACTAGTACTACAATAATGCATCATGATATACCAAAGGTCTGTGAGGTACCTGCCAGTGCTGCCCTAGGGTATCATGATGTCACATGTTGTTGTCTAACATGTTATCATTAAAGGGTTAATTAATTATACACTTTTATTTGGTCCAATTTTAACAGTATAAACCCTTTAATGGCTACATAGTGATTTGAAGTGCTATGTTCTCAGGATATATGAATGCTTCCCTGGTAAGTCTGCTCTAAATGATATATATGGCTGCATGAAATCAGCTAACATCACACTAATTCAGAATCGCAACCATCTTCCCTCCTTTGAGACACTTCATTGTATTCCCCAATTTGAGCTTCAAAATTAAATATAAATATAAGTGAGCTTATATGGTAAGAAACAAGTCTGGTTGTTTTGTGTAATGTCCCATTGTACTCTCAGGGATGCATACACTACCCCTGGGGGTACATCTAAGAATTAATGGGTGGCTACTGGACTGTTGCACCACCACCCCACCTGGTGTTTCATGAACTATAGGTCCAGCCTCATTTCCGACTCTGTTGTTTGCTTGGTAGCTGCCCAGAGAGGTTGGCATTTGTATTTGTTCGCTTGCTTTGCTTGACATTGTGCCCTTTCCTTTTTTGAATCTTTAAATAAATAGGTTATTTCATTAGTCACATAAACACAAATGGACCTAGTTTGGAGGCCTAACACCAGGGGGAAGGGGAGTGTTAGGTACGACGTACCAGTCGCCATCTTGAAATACCAAGGTTTCCCAGTATTTCTGCTGGCTCAACTCACTCCCATCCAAGGGATGAAGATTGACAGAAGTCACGTGACTTTGGCTGGTGTATCCTCGCGCGACCTGCAACTACTAAGCCTGTGTGCACAAACACTACAATGTAGTCCCCTAGTTTTACCACCAGAAATCTAGTATTCTTCACTAAAAAAGTATCAACCCCGATTAAAACCATCTGAGAAAGCAATATTTTATATGATTATGCCATTAAAAGGCCTGTTATAGGTACATTCTAGACTAAAATCGGACCATATTTTCAGAAGTGGTAGTTGGGATTTCGAAATGTTGTTTACAAACAATGCTAGCTGTCATCTTGTCAAAAGCTACATTAGAGAAGATGCAGTCTA
Source organism: Harmothoe impar (assembly GCA_947462335.1). Taxonomy (NCBI): domain Eukaryota; kingdom Metazoa; phylum Annelida; class Polychaeta; order Phyllodocida; family Polynoidae; genus Harmothoe; species Harmothoe impar. Next base: position 92,165,051 of record OX381706.1, read on the forward strand.
CTTTCGAGTAGACATAAACATTTGAATGTTATTTGATGAAGAAGACACAGTTAAATGGCAGTGTCATAGATTCAGAAGAAAAGTAGTAAAATTTGACAGATGGAAACACATGGACGGAGCTGATTCTAATTTTAGACCAGCCAATGAGAATACACAAATCGCCCAACCAACCAGTGGGCTGGAGTGGACTCGCTGCACACATGGGGACTAACTGTAGCCATGACCGATAGGAGAGACATCTACTGTTAGTGACACGAACTAAAATGGACCATGATGCTGTCTGCACCAGTGGGAGTTACCATCTAGGCACTAGTACTGCCATCTGGAGGTGGCTTGTGGGACTACCTTTGTATTCCTTAGCCTCCAGTCAGAACTGTTGTGATTCTCCAAGGTAAGGTCGGTTTACTTTTTCTCATATTAGAGTCATTGTTATTCAATCGGTGAGTCCATGGGGTTACCATGGAAATAAACATGCCCAGACCATCAGTCAATATACCTTGTTTTTGTCATATCAAATTCAGGGCTTAAGTGTCCCTTGAGCTTGATAGTGTCAAATGCCTTTCCTGTTATAACACATAATTGTAGATAAAAGCATGACACAACACATCCCACATATATATTGCTGTGTCCAGTAAATTTAATTATACAGTAAGTTCAGTTAACATTTTGCTAAAATTAAATATATGCATAAAATGTAGTTAAAAGTGTTTATTCAAGGTCATCTGTGTACAAAGTAATAATGCATGCATCCAACGATTATAGATGTACATTTGGCTGTGTCTCACTAAATCTATATAAGTGGTAGACTGTGACTGGATACAAACAATGACAGGGTGCAATCTATGACTGGTCGCAATCTATGACTGGCATTATTTACCATACAAAATGATTGTGCTTGATGCTCAGCCTTCATGATGGGCTTTGGGCGGGGGACACCAGTAAACTTCCTATAAAGGGGGCGCAGGGATGTGGGGGGAGGGCGGTGTGGTCAGGGCAGGAAATGGGTATGTACTTAAGGGGGGGTGGTCACTCTAATGCATACATAATGGAACATTGGAGGGGGGGTGGGTCTATTTTCTGGGAAAAAATGTGTATACATACTTTATGGACACCCTTTTGAACTGTAATGATGACTTGCAGACATTGGCCTTGATGCCGAGATAATTGAATTGTGTCCTAAATGGCTCAAAGTGGCCAAAAAAAATAACAGTTCATTTACTTTAATTCAATGAAAATCTTAAGGGTTGACTATTACAACTGTTAAACTGGCATATCAAGGCAGCATTTAGCTTCTTATATGGCTTTTTATATATATATATCAAATATGCTTAATCACAGTCAGGTTACAATATTTAACAAAGAAAGAAAAGTCATTATATGTGCATATAAGTGTTTATTTCAGGTTATCATTGTACAGACTTGTACTGCATGCATCGAACGATAAGACATGTATGTAATTATATATTCTGAGGTGGTTTCGCTTAGTGATTCATATTTAACATAGAGAATTACCATATGCATGCTCATCAACGATTGCAGTTGGTTTGTTTCTTGTGTATCAGACATAGTTCATAAAACAGTTGTCTTCATCCTTGTGTATTAGATAATCGTTGGTTGTTATTCTGTTTTAAAAATGAGCTGCTTCCTTATATGAATTAATTCCTGTTTCATCAACACTTATGATCTAACTACAGATACAACAAAAGCCATTTACTAAATGTAAACAAAGTTATTGTTTTTCATAACCTGTTCTTATCCATCAGACTTCTAAACTTCAGACAATCACTCTTGCTTCAAATACCACCTGTACCATGGGATCATCTCATAGTTAAGATAGTCCTGCATTCAAAAATAAAACCCAATATTGAGCTTTATTATAAAATGTTGATGTTTAAAAGACTTCTTAGTAGTGTCACTTTAAATGATATAACCACTTTTACATTTGTATCTCTAGACTTTTCAGAGTTGGACAGGGACATTTTAATCCCAATGGGATCTATAGTCTTAACTGCCCACAAAACAATAACACCAACTAAATTATTGGCAGATACAGCTCAGATGATGAATCAAGTTTTGGATTTTACCAGAAGCAGCATCCATGAAAAAGCCAAATTACAATTTTATGCTGAAACGGGTGTGAAGTGAAGATGTCACTGCAAGGTTACATTATTCTTTGTACCATCTCATGGGTGATGATAAGCCCACTGAACATGAAACAACAATAGCAATCATAGAACGAAGGAGTTTCTAAATCCAGCACAGGTTAAGAGTCTATCAGCAAGTGTTGCCTCATTGAGTCTCCATTACCTAGATTCTTGTCACCTTCCTGTATATTTCCATCATCAAGCAGAACCCTACATTGTTGCATGACTTCTCTATTAGCCGCTTGTAGTTGGAATTCGGGTTCCCTTCCCAGATTTGCCCTTGCATTGACATTTTAATCCAGAAAACTTCACAATTATATAAATCTGTTATACACGGAGGCCACTTACTACATTTATTAGAAAATTACTACTATAGTCTCTGTTGGACACCAGTGGACCCAGGCGAATCCGGTGCCAAACGTAAATCTACACTTGGTGCTTTATTGTACCAGCAGGGGTTCCTTTTATGGCAGCTGGATTTCCTGATGCAGAATCTGCTCCTGATTGTTTTTTACAGCAATGAAACAGAACCTCTTTGAAGGCTGCACGGAACTGTCTGAAAATATAAAGTGACGAGGTAGTACCAAAATACAAAGAGTACTAAGAGGGTCCATTTGAATATTGTGAGAAATGTTTCATAATAAATATAGTTCTTTTATGTGTGATTATTGCAGATTTCTAGTCCTGTATGGACTGTTGTGCCCCCTGGTGGATTGAGTGTACAGTCCACTGTTCCCACTTCACACATGTCAACTAATATCCCCCTTGAGTTATGTTTTCTGCATAGATTTCCTCCAAATTCATCATGAGTATAATAAAAAATAGATATTTGGAGGTAAAAAACATTTTCCAGCTGCTGAAATGGGGTTTTATCTATGCTTAAGCAATTAGGTTTTGAGCGGGCTGTGTGGACTGTACACTTCATCCACCAGGGGCCACCATGGGCTTTTGTCAGAAATAAAATTGGCTAGTGGACCCTTTTAGTTCTCTTTTCTGTTTGGTAGTACATATAAAAAGGCATAGGCTAAAGAGTCTCTTTGAGTTATTGCTGCTGAGGTAAAACTGAGGCAATATCCCAGGAACCTGAAAGCTAAGTGGGATACGGCCCAAGTCTCAGCTTATAGATATCTCACAAATTTGGTTTTAGTGATTTTTGCTTCTCCTGTCTTGAAAATTGCATTTCTCTTTTAGTACAGAGATAGAAAATATCTTATATTACTATCTTTATTTTACTTAACATTTATGCCGAAAACTCAAATACCTGGGATGGGTATTGCATTCATCTAGTGACCAGAATTGAACAAAATGCTGGAATGATTAACAGGCAACAGCAATTTTAAGCATTCCATGCCCAGCAATCAGCACAATATCAGGAATAAAAGGTAGTTGATAATACCTACCCCCACTGTACAGACCCTGGGGATTCTATTGGAACTATGGTCCATTACCTAGGACCCCTCTGATATAGGTTTTTGGTCATAAATTCACCTGGTATACAGATCCTTGCAATCTCATGCCAACTGTTGCAGTTTTCCTAGGACTCCAGCAATACCTAGCAACAGCCATTTCAAACATTCAAGGCATTAGATCTGATGCTCTGACCAATCTTATCCATCATCCCCCACTACAGTGGACGCCTGTAATTTTATTTACTCACTAGAACCTAAAGAATTTGTCTAACAATTGTGTTTAGTTCTGCCTTGTAAAATTTAATCCAAAACATTCGCCTGATACGAAACTCACCTTGATATGATTGCATAAACCACCACATTGGTCCAGCTGTTTATACCTCTCACCATATCAATAGCACCTATAATCTTCTTCCCATAGCGGAAACTAAACGTTTGAGATTGGCCCAAATCAAATGACATATAGGCATCCAAAATCCGGCCAGGTGTCACAGTGATGATGTAAATAACAACAAGTATTATCATCATGTACGTCAGCTGAGGGCATAATAGAAAATAGCAATGCATGAGTCAAGCTCATCAGATAGCCAAGTCTCTTAGAAGGAATCGATGTCTTAATATTCTTTACTAAAGAATAGAATTCAATATAGACTGTCAAACTGGAATAGAATACATATAGTGTTTACATCAATTAAGTCTGAGTGATTACCTTGAGGCGGGCTTTTTCAGCTGTTGTCTGCCTACTGTAAAAGTAATCATCAAATGCCTCTCTGTTTAATTAACATTATTTATCAATATATCATTGTAGATATACATTCATGTACAAAAATGTCTACCTGAGTGGCAACACCATAAAACGATTGATTATATTGACCAATCCAAAGTCATCCATAATCATGAAATCCTTATTTTCCCTAGGAAGGCACATCATTAGGAATAAATCATACTCTAGGTCTAAATAATAAGGTTTAAAAGAAAGTCTTGCCTCTCACCAAAAATACATTTGGCAGGATTGATGCATCTAAACAAATATGTGGCCAATTCAAACATACCTTGAATCTACTGTCATCTCCCTAGATTTCTTGATGCTGGTACGCAGGCTGCGTACAGCAGAGATGTAGTTGAAGCATAAGATGGGCACTGGTAGAACTAAGTAGACTGCAACATGATAGACCATACGGACCCATGTTTTGTGGGTTGGAGTTGCATGGCACTTGTATTCTGGATTATCCATATAGATATGAAACTGTAAAAGATCAAAATGTACAATTTATCCACAGTGAGAATTATAACTGCAAACTTCAGTTTTCTGAGATCCAATATACGATTTCCTGTGCTAAAAAGACTCTCAAGTCCTTGAATATAAACTATTCTTTGTTCTTCGTTTATCAGGGATATTCTATCCCAAAAAATGTATTGAAATGAAGAATACTCCAGAAAGGGAAAAAAATTAATGATCAGGTCTGCTTCTGTGATAACTTTTATTTGGGGAAAGGATTAATCTGCTATAGATGAAACAACACTCTCCGGAGTGGATAATTATGTGGATCAATAAACATGGGGGTATTTGGATGTTTTGTAAGACAACTTACCGAATAGTTGAGTGCTAGATGTCCATAGGCCATCATTCCCGATATGAACCAATTCACAATAATGATCAGGAATGTTTTCTTTGGGGTAAACTTTAGGATCGTCTTCATTGGCCAACAGATGGTAAAATATCTGAAACCGAGACATGACATGGAAACATTTCTGTAAGTCTTTATTTCATGTGTTGTTTCATTGACATTGATATCAAGTGCAGCAGCAATGATACTCAACCAGTATTTATAATCATGTGAAGGATATTGATTTATAAATGTGTAAAAAAAAAGTATCAACTATCAAATTAGAAATCAAGGTGCATGATGAATGAGCCCCCTCCTGCCCAATGCAAGCTGTGTCGAGTTCAATATGCACAGGCATCGACTGCTTTCTGGAAACTTACTGTACAAAATAACATAGATAGACTCTCATAACATAACAGTACTACATGTCTATATATAGAGATGTAGTACTGTTATATTATGAGAGTCTAATAAAATAATAAAGAAAAAGAAATTGAAAGAGTCACACTCAGGTTGCAATAGTATTGAAGAAGGGTCTATTTTAACATAGCAAGCCCTGTCTTAGTAAGCCAGGTTGACATATTAGCTTAGGAATGCCAGGCCTCTTGTATTACAATAATACAATAATACAATAATACAATGATTAGGTAAAGGGAGAGTAAGAAGCATTATATGGGAGGGGCTACAGGATTTTTCCAACCTCCCAAATGTCACGTTTTTCAATATAAATCTGAGAAATTAGGTTTATTCTTTACATTTTTCCTACTGATGTGTGATCTTTACACAGCTAATTAGTATAAATGTGTAATTTGTAGGGTTTGATAATATATAAAAACGATATTATATGGCTAAAACAGCCCAAAAGACATGTCCCCTGACCAATATTTAACTTAGACAGATGTTTTATCATATTTTTATATTTACCATCATATTTTCACTTGATATTTTTGAAAGTACATGGTGCAGGCAATATGAATGTGAATTTTTCCTCTTTTTCCACTTATTCCCTACTTCTCCATATTTGGTTAAAAATAGGTTCCCATATATATGATATCATTACAGCAACTTTGTGGTTATTTTGTTCATAGTAAAAACATACTGAGACATAATTTTTTGACATATTACCCATCTACCATACCTCCTATATTTGCCTGATTCAAATAAAATTGCAGTGAAAACTAAAACCCCTTGCTTTAGAGCTTTAAGCAGAAAACGTATTGTGTAAGGGCTTTAACCTTAAATGGCAATATTCCCACCTAAATTAAACTGAAATTACATGTAAAGCAGGGTATTAGGTCCTTGTGGTCCTATCTAAAGGTGTGCGTAGCTAAACCTTTGGATTTCAGCATATTTAGGATGTTTCTACACATGTTGTGTTCAGAAGATGTTAGAAATATGCTATATACCAGCAAATAAATCATAAAAATCCCCTCCTATGTAGGATAGAGTGCTCAGATGAATAACCTCATGGCATTGCAATTGTATAGTCTAGGATAGTTTAGCTAGAAACCCTCTTGTTGTGTTCATGAGGTGCTGTGTTCATGAGGTGTTGTGTTCATGAGGTGTTGTGCTCATAATATGTTGTGTTTATAATGTTGTGTTAGTAAGATAGTAAGAAAAAATACATTTAGAAGCAGGGTTCTGACAACAAATCAAATACTATCCTCACAATCAACAGATGTCAAAGATCTAATTGCAAATTCATGGTCAATTTCATTTTGATCTACATGTTAATCAACATATTGTGTCCAAAAGGTGTTGTGTTCAGAAGATGTTGTGTTCATAATGTTGTGTTTGTAAGATAGTATCAAATGAAGATTAGAAGCAGGGCTCTGATTGGAAATCAATAACTATGATGATTATCAACATTTATCAATAAGGTCATTGCAAAAATATACTCAATTTCATCTATATCTAAATGGGAATTTACATGTTGTGTGACAGCGCGTCGCCATTGTGAATTTAGTTTTACACCAACTTAGTAGTACCACTCAACACACAGTAGGCACCACCGAGAGTAGAAAGAGTCGGCCACCACGTGATTAAAAACCTTGTTTATTTGAAAGATGAGGGTACACACATCAACTAAAGGTACACATCTCTGATCACACACTCTGTATTTACACGCCCTTACAGAGCTATAAAGGCTAAGGGTAGAACTGGAATCTATAACACCATACACCTCAAGACACACACGCGGGGTCTCTTCAAACAGAAGTCTTGACTCAAACCAGTTCACAATAAGCCACCTGAAGGACTGACACTCTCTAAGGCGACACACACTCTCTACACAACCCTGTCGCCTCGGTCCCATTTAGTCGCTCAGAAGGAAAAAGTCACACGAGTTCAAGTACTGAAAACTGTTACATTACCGGCCATTCTACACTAATTCTTTTTGACAATACTCTAATATTTTTCAGCTAAATTTTTCTTTACTATAGAGCTAGGGGACTGGTTGTAACACCATCCGAATGTACCTCTCACTTTATGTAAAAATAACTCAGTCTGTTTTTTTCTATGCAGTATGTGTGCGTTCTTGAAATTTAAGTTTGTTGTGCATACTGGTTTTTGAGTTGAAAGAACGCTGATAAAGTCTTGAGGCTCCTTAGCATGCTGTTTTTTCACCACACCCTTTGAACTCCACTTTGAGGATGTACTCTCCCCCGTCACACTCTTATCGTAGCACATGTTAGTCTTTGAGCTTAGAGGATACCATCACCCTCCCATTGGATTTTACAGAGACCAAACATTCATAGATCCTAACGGTATCGGGCAACACAACATGGCGGTGGAGACCAGTCGCTCTCCCGTTTGGTTTTGATTTGGACAAATTCTTCTTAATGAACATCACTGATGAGCGTGGGAAGCTATTGTCTTTTTTCTCGGAAGTAAGTCTGTCTCATGTGTGGCTTCACCAGCTCATCGAGTGTACACCCACTCAGAGCCATATAGAGGCGGTTGGTATCCATATGACAGAGGATGTAATTGCGACAATCGACCTGTCTAATCAGTCGAATCTAAACTCCAACATTCAACATTTTCAGTTTTGCATACTGATACACCATGAGCCCTATTTAGATAGGAAGGTTGTTGTTGACTGACTTTGCTGGTTATTTCGATACCCTTCTTAAATTCACAAACAGTTCAAAAGCCCACCCTCTCACATATGTGACGCGACTGTGTCTCTGACTGTTGCAGATTGTCTTGCCACATAAACTATTCCCCATCAACTTACAGCAGTCGGAAAGGATTTTTTCGTCTTGGTTAGCATCTTCCCCACGGCGAGCTTGTGTCACCTCATCAGCGAATTCAGCAAAGGTGGCTTTCGGGAAATATTGGACGACTAGATGTACTTTGGTTACTGTTAAACCTGGCACCACATACCATTTTAAAAGCGGTGTGCCTAACAGCAGTTTCTTGCCACACTAGCTGGCAACCAAGGATTGCTGAGGTGTGTTTAACAAATTTTCTCTGTTTACAAAATCTCTCATGTGTGGACCTATATCATCTTTGGAGATTGTGATATTTTTAAAGATTGATGTCATCTCCCCAAAGTGTTCCAGTAAGTGTTGGGGAGTCTCAATGTCTACCAGAAGCGAACTGAACAGGTGATCTGTTGCGACAGTAGATACAAGTTCACGTACCGTCATTGGGCAACTATCCACCTTGAGCTCATTGACTTTCCAGTGAGACTTAGAGTTGGAAACTTTTGGGTTTCTTTCTCCCATGCTTCGCCACTCACACTCCCACACCTCAATCAGGGTGTAACCTAGATTTTTCTCACTCTCTTAGTTCTCAAGTGTCTGCGTTCTCTCTCCGGTGTGGCGGTATGCAAGTGTGTGCATGAAACCAAAACCCATGGAACTGAAAGACGGTTTGAGAACCCGGGTGGAAGCCATAGACACGCTGGCGTCGGGAGCCTAATACAACCTCACCACCGTTGAATGCATGAAGCAATTTTACTGAGTGGGCTTGTAAGACGTAGCTTAGCCACTCCAAAGCCACTCTCGAATTTTTTTGACAAAAGTCTGGTTTGAAGTCTCTCTCTGGACGCCGGACGATGTAGTAACCCATGCAATGTTTTTCTACTCATACACTTCAAATAGAGACTGTTTGCATCTAAGCCCACGATGTGTTGACAAACCTTCACTTGTTCTCTGTATTCAACCTCTCTAATACAGGTTACACCCTTTTCGTGGAACCTGTGGAAGAGGATGGAGGGTCTGCCCACTAGATTCATCTGAAGCAGAGAGTGTAGATGAGCATCGGCTCGGTTGAACAGGATGTAGGGGGTGTCGTTGTTCTGGAACAGGAACCTTAGCGTTAGACCCGGAAGGGAGATCCAGTCTTTGAACATGTCGATCCCCTCGCTCTCTGAGAAGTGAGCGTGGTTTTTGAGAGCTTCAACAAATGGCTCCACTTCTTTGTTGTTGTAATAAACTAGGTAATCCCTGTAATCTTGGGAGGTGTCCACCTGTCAGCTTATTGAAGAACACAGAAGAAATACTTTAACCAGACTGCCTTGCGGGAGTCTGGTTAAAGGTTTTTGACAATGAGTGAAAATAGGATTTAAGAGTTTTGATGTGGTGAATGGCAACCTCTCTTTGCTAAAATGGAGGCCATCTACGGGGTCGAGTTCAGATGGGGCATCCCCAGCAAGGATAACATTGTCAGAGAGGAGCAAGTGAAGTCAACAGCGGCATCTCCACCACCAGCCTGACCCTACACCCTGCTCATCTTGGACGACCTCATGAGCAGCTCAAACCAGTAAGTATTTAACAATGAGCTAAAGCGACCTCATTCATACATCCTTCTGGACTTTACGTAGGCAACACCCGACCACCTCAGGTTCAGGTCCTCGGTCACTACACCACACAACCAGATTGTCTTCGTTCCGAAATGAAAGGAGGAAAGAACAGGACTCCCCCAACCCAACGGCTTTAGAGACAATACCACACTCTAAAACGCTTGGCTAAATGCACCCCCCAGATGTGTAAACACTTGATCGGGTCTGGGAGCGATGACCTTATCCTAACGCTGAGCGAACTCCGTCAGGACATCTTGGTGGGCAACATCCCCTTCTCACAGAATCAACGGACCGAACTCAAGAAAGCCGCAGCCACTCTCTGGCTCATTGCCAAATGGGGGACCTGGACCAAGCGGAAGAGATCTGCCCTGGTGCAAACAGTTTTTTTTTTCATTCTGTCTCTCATTGGGATGGCGCTACCTCTTATAAAAAGCATTCTACGAATATGGCAACACTCATTCGGTGGCACCATGTCCTACAAGTGACTGGCACTGGTCGATCCCGAGCTAATGGGACAGAGGCGACACGACCAAGATGTTGTTGGTCCTGTTGCTACTAGTCTGGACTTGCCAACCCCTCGGCCGTGACACCGGGGTCGGTATCCAAGGGGAACCGTGACGCACCTACACCCGATACAAAACTGCTCAACTCCCTGCTAGCGCAAGTTCCAATGAAGACGTGGACTAAAACAACCAAGTTATTCCACAGACTGCGAGAATTAAAGCTTGTGGAATGGGATGAACGCGGCGACCTGTTGACCATGGGTAATAAACCTTCACTGGTATCAACATCATTGATCTGCTGAATGAAGGTTTCGCAAGTAGGTGGACAGACCACCGGGTCACGTGGCGTTCAGAAATGTTCTCGGTGTAGTGGACCAGACTGGAAACCCCATCGGTTACACCTTGTACAAGAGCTCAAACTCTGGGAGTCCGCCCAGTGCGCAGGCCACCAGAAGCAGAAGCAGAAGCAGAGATCCACACCAACCACTGCTCGTAAGTGCCTCTGACGACGACGGTGGTGGCGGCCAAGGTGGTAACATGTTTATCACTCCCCTACATAATGCCACACCGCTACGCACCAACAAGAAGAGAAAATCCAGGAGTCGTACACACACCTCGGGCAACCCGTGAAATGGGCAAGTCTGGGCGGCTCAGTAAAAATGAAACATTGAGAAGACGCATAGTATCAAAATACACCAGTGTCAAATCACCAGCCGCTTTCACCAGCGTCACAAAACCACTTCAAGGGCGAAGATGTGGAGCAAGGCGAGCAAGCTTTGCGAAAGGGCGGGCGTCGCTCCGACATTGCTCCCGGTGATCGAGTCAGGATGTTGAGAGCTCGAGGTGCTTTTGACAAAGGGTACGAGGCCAATTGGAGCGAGTGGTGGGAGACCGCGGCTTAGAGCTGGAGGATGACCCCGGAGAAGAGATAAAAGGTGTATTCTACCCGGAGGAGGTCTCAAAGGTGCCAAAGGGTTGCTTCAATGAGACTTATCTGGTACGCAAAAAGACGGTCAACGGAAAACGGTTGGCCTTTGTCAGTTGGAAAGGTTATTCCGATAAGTTAGACGAGTGGATCCCCATGTCAAAAGTGAAGGACCTTTAAGACATGAACATCACACTTCCAAGCAACAGCTCCACGGAGTACTACCCCAACAACACTTTATCCTCCTTCCAGACCCATTTCAAGTCACCATTGACCCTGGGAGAGGATCACTAAGTGGCGCTCAGCGAGCTCATTCTACCCAACGTGAGGGATGATGGAGCAGCGTGAGGGATGATGACCTGGTGATGGTGGTCCCATTGCGAACAAGAATGTGCCTTCGCAAAGAAGACCTTCAAGAAGGAAGGAGTCCCTGACATTGAGTGGGGTAGAATCAATCGAGTCATGGACGTGGACAAGATTATAAAGACCAGGTACCGATTGGCTACAGACGAAGAGCGGGAGACTGTGCCCAAGTTACCGCGCACCGGGGAGCAAGAGTTGGACGCGGAAATACGGGAACAAGTAGCTGCAACCGGTTGGGACTGGAGTCCAATTCCACTGTCGCGCAACACCACCGAGGTGTCTGAGCCTTGAGGAGCCATGGTCACTTCTGGGAGACGACGAAAACTACCGACGCTACCCCATGGCCTGGTGCGGCACATTGAGAAAACCACTTGTGTCCGGTCCCTTCTACCAAACATATTTCAGATACCCCCCTTCTTCACTCTAGACAACTCTGAGCTCGTCCGACACTTGAACTGTCTGCTGACGGACAATTTAGACGGTCATAACTTCCTCAAGTCAAAGAAATTATTCCTCTACCATTCAACGACAAGACGTGTCACCGTTAAAGTTCTGAGAAACAGGCTATGGTGCCAAGACATTCTTCGCGAAGACCACATCCGCTGTCTACACCATGGACCCGTTCGGTGATGTGTACTCTGTCTACGTGTACACGGACACCATCCAAGACAGAAGAGTGGGCGACATGCATGTCTCCGGCTCTCTGATTGGTTTATTTATTTAAGTCACACCCTCATTTGCATAATAGGCCTCTCCCCTTTTAAATAATACTTAGTCAAGTGACCAAATACTTGACGCTCATTGGTTTAGAAACTAGGTCACATCCTCATTAGCATAATGAGTAGGTCATGTGATCGAATGCTGGCCTGTGCTGGCATCTTTAATACTTTGGCCTCACTCTTACCTTGCATTCCTTGAGTAGATCTTTAAGGATACATGTATCTAGTGTCTGTATGCAACATTTTATTATTTAGTACTCACCTTTCAAAGCTGAGCGTTATCAGATGGTTGACTGCAGCAAACTGTGTGAACTCTTTCAGGGTTCTTATGGCTGCACACCCCACAGGTCCTAGAACGGGATTGGTGATGGTCCAGAGAAAGGTATCAAGGTACTGTAATAAATGAAGTTAATGTGCATTACAATTCAATATTGTACGATGGTTACATTGACATTTAATGGGAGAAATACTATCAGCTTTTGATACAGCTAGTGTCATGTCGGGTCATCATTAGTAAGTTATAGTGTATGTGATTTGCAGCCATAATATGCATGACAATAAGTGGCAAGTACAATGGATGATTAAGTGTGTAAGCTGGGATTATTGTACATACAACGTTAACACTACTGCAGTACTAGCCAGTATAGCTTTCAAACCAGCTCTCTGAGTTAGGCTGCAGTGTGCATCCCCGTATACCCAAGTGGTACTGGAACGCCACTGCTGGTGATTTTATGTATTAGTTAACAAGTCTGGACATGCATTGTGCTTGATGATAATCAGCAAAAATATAGTGTTGTATGTGTTATCCCCGATATGTACATGTATATAAATAGCAGTTAAGTATTCATAATATCATGCTAGAAAAATTGCATTCATGTTATCTTCTTGTTGTTATCGTACACACCTAGTTTTTTTGATAAACTAACTTTTATACCAAACAATTTTGCTTACACAAACATATATTCATCAGCATAACTGGCATAGTTTTTGAAAATGTGCTTAATTTGTTATGCTTAATTTTACAAACAAACCCTTACAATATGCAAATAACCTTGTACTGATGTTTCAGTTAAAATTCTCTGTGATAACAAAAAATGTATAACACATATTCTATCACAATTAATTAATGAATCAATTATTTAGGGAACACTCATCTAGAGCTAAGAAATGTACATCAGATGGTTATCTGTATACAAACATAGATTATGTTGAAAACTTATATCATTGACCAATATTTAAGGCGTTCATATCACCGATGATCTCTTATCCATAGATCAGGAAACATTTGAAAAATTGGAAACCTATGTCATAAAAAACGTTAAGAGCTCCCCTCACATCATAAGCTCCAGCTGGACTGTTTTTCTGTCAAAGGAGGTTATTCAAGAATTCTATTAGTTCTATGAGAATCCTCAGATTCATACTGAAATTATTTATACTTCTGGACACCATCCTAGGTTGACATCTAATACTAATTGAGTCTTTCTGATATTTTTGTGAAAATGATCCATCAAAATTTGGCACTGAGGGCCTAAACTCATTAATATAAAATGGGAGAGATCAGAGATAAACCAGCTGTCACCTCTGGCCACTGTTATCTATATATATATAAGAACCGTAGTCAGCGACAATGAAGTTGGCAATTATCAAATTACTTGTTCAAAATCCCATGATGTTGAAGTGATAACATGTTCGCACTGACCAACCCCAGAGGGCACCCATGTGCCTCTCCCCTCGCCCCTCCCACTTTTGCCACCCTAATACTATGTACCATATAAGGGATTTCTCATTCAAACATGTTATTGTAGCTATCACTGACTTCATAATAGCTATCACCAATTGTTGATAGGGAAGATTCGAGTTTCCACCTCTTCTATGCCACAGAGCCTCCACATGGTTAGGTAGCTGCACCATGATAACATCATTACTCTGTATATATCAGTATTGTATGTTGGTTCAAATATTCTATACATTTTTCACTATAATAATAAATGCTACATATAATATTACAAGACAGCATCGAACTTTTTGTAGAAAGTTATGTCTATCTTTACAATTGGAATACAGTGAATAAAAACCCTACTTTACTTCGCACCCTGAAACTGACATTCTTGTTCTTTTTGAGAAACCGAACCACTACATAATAATCAAGGTACCTCAAGGCGATCAGCTGATTCACTCAAATCTTTACAGTTTATACGCAAACCACATTTCTGAAATCTGATATTTTGAACAATGTGATTGTTCAATTCATTGTTTAGCCTGCATTGAATCTAAAATATCCTTCATGTCTGTTATTGAAGCTGACATAGACCTAAATGTGTCATCCGAATTGCCCACTAGTCCCTCAGAGTCATTAATACTCGAATAAGCATGCAGATCAGAACTAATGTCTAAAGCAGATAAGTTACACGATTTAGTAGTGTTAGTGTCTTAGAACTCTAAAACACTGCACGTTGTGTCATTTATCTGTTTTCTATGATCGTTCACAAATCAGCGTTGACATCAGCAGATGATCGATATGCTGCAGTCCCTCAAATGCTTCATTGGGGATTTTGCTCACTATGCTGAGAAGCTTGTGCTTGTAGGCTGGATCTTGTCTTGAATTCCAGTCAATCTTCTTGGACATTGGGGCTGATCATGTTTCTGACACCGGTTGTTTGGAGTAGCTTACAACCACAAAAGACACCACATATCGGGTCATCATTAGCTAGATATAGCGTATGTGATTTGCAATCATAATATGCATGACAATAAGTGACAAGTGCAATCAGTGATTGGTTGTGTAAGTTGGGTTTATTGTACATATATACAGAGTAGATAGTAACACCACTTCAATACTAAAACAGTATGGCACTCAAATAAGCTCTCTGGATAGTGTGATTCTTTATAGAAAGTATAAAGGTTTAAGAAGGAAGGGATCATTACCACACCTGCATGTACATTATAGTGCCGATACAGCACAGGGGTGGTGCCAGGCTGTGCCTGGCGGTGCCAATACGCGCGGGACAATACAAGGGCACACCCTAACACACAGCAGCATTGGGACAGCAGTAACCCATTTGGGTGTGTGAACAAGATACTGTGGACCACAAGCAGTTGTTGTATATAGAAACAGTGTGGGGGGAGGCATTTCTCTACTTTTCATTGTCTCTGCTGTTGATTGTATAAATGATTGTGCGAGCAGCTAAACATTCAATGTTTATGTGGATTGTACAAAGGGGGTCTGTGCATGTAAGCACTCCATAGGGGGCACTAGGGTGCAATTACTACCTTTTTTAGGTGTTCTCGGAATGTTTTCTCAGGGGGACACCGACCCAGATTCGTGTAACATCATGTATGGGACCAAATCCTGGCATTATGTCATAAATATTGATTGTGATGTATCATACTACCGGGATAACTATGAAACCAGCATGTCATGACATTATGTTTGTTAAAGGGGTTACTACAAATCTGGGAGACAACAGGCTATGTATGGGCCTCTCCTCATCGCCATTTTGTTTTTCTAAGATGTCAGACTTTGTGAACAGGTGTATGGAGAAAGGGTTCACGGAAATTATCTCAACAGTTTTACTGTCATAGGCAGAGAAAGGGACAATTGTAGAGATGCCCAGTTAGCCCTAGTGAGTTTGTTGAAAAGAATTGGGTTCTTTGTGAGCTTTAAAAAGCTGGCGTCTCCAAGCATGGTGTCTAGAATCCTGGGAATAGAGATAGACACTGAGGAAATGAAGCTGAGACTTCCACAGGATAAGATGGTGAAACTAAACTAATTCTACAGGGATTTGCTGTGAAAAAGAAAGCAAATAAAAAGGAGCTAGAGTCCCTTGTGGGCATCCTGGCCCACTGTGCTAAAGTAAATGCATGCTACATAAAGGGGAAACAGGATCACATCAATGTGTTAGAGATGTGGCCAGTTCCACTGGCTGCCCAGAGTGACAAATGGGAAGGAGCTGGCGTGTGTATGTTGACTGACAACATCCAGGTCATGTCAGCCCTGAACTATGGCAGGAGCGAGAATGCCAGCACTATGGGTTCGTTACGCCAGCTATTCTGGCTGGCGGTGGTTAATAACTTTGACATTTCTTCAGTGTACCTCCCAAGCAAGAATAATGCCATATGTGACTGCTTCAGTAGGCTACATGACCCTGTGGCAATTTACAAGCTAAGGGAAGTGGGGGCAGGGGAGCATACGTGTTGAAGTCCGATTCTAAATACTACTTTCAGGTCTAGGGGAGCTGGTGGAGAAGTGTGACAAAGGTGAATCAAAGGTGACGAGTAAATCACAGCTCAAAAAATACCAGGAACTCTGTGAGGAATTCTTGGGAGTGTTAAAACTATACCCATGTAGTGGAGACAGGTGTGTAAGGACATTACCTTCCACCCATGGGGTATACGTATACATCTCAATAGATCAAAGACTATACAATATTGTGAGAGCACAGTGGATATGCCGGTATCAGCCTCACCACCACTATGTGCAGTGAAAAGGCAGAACTATAGTAGTCACAGTCTTAGGGGTGGGGGTGCGACATTTCTCCACATGATAGGGGCAAGTCTGAATGAAATTGAAGAGAGAGGGGACTAATCATCAAATTGTGTATATGAATATTCAAAGGCCGGCTCCTAGAAACATTTTGGAGATGATAAATACATAATTCATCCCATTACATAAATGACAATTTGAGGCGACACAGAATTAATTTGGCAAAATCTGGGTTGTTTAAGGCCAAAGACGAAGTCCCCCTAGGGAGTCAAACCCCAGGGAGTCAAACCATATGATTAGTGAGTAGGGCTGTCGTCTGGATACTCAGACTCTCAGATAGAAAGACAGAGGTCAACGATAATCTGTCTGATTAAGAGGTTTCTCCATAAGTGGTACATTGGATCACACAAGTGGAGAAACCAGGAATTAAGACTGATAAGAGTGGATGTAATTATTGATAAATCATATTTCAAAACAACATTTAAATTCTAATTTTATAATTTTTTTTTGTGACGTCATCATGGAGAAACACTGATCGAGAATGAGCATCAGTTTCTCAATTGGAGTGTGGAGAACAATAAATGTAGCATGGCACCTAGGACACTTACCCCATAAAACACAATGGTAACTGAGTTCAGACAGTCAGCCACTGCCATACCAACCAGGATTACATTAGTTGAAGACTGCAACTCCTTTTTCACCAGTACTGATACCATGATCAACATATTTCCTGAAATATAGGAATCTGGTTTTGCATATCTTTTGTATATGAAACAAAACCTGATGATATAATGTTTGAGTATCAGTGATCTGGTATATCCATAGAATGTTCATTAACATATATTAACAGACAACACATAATAAACAGTACAGTAGTTAATTGTGGTAAGTTGTTATTCTAAGGGGCTAGGTAAGTTCCCATAGTATAGGTGTCTATCTTTCTTTCAGCGGGGGATTGCTCTACCATGAGATGGCACACTTTCTTCAGCAGATTGTACCTTTAGCAAATTCATCACATAATTCAATACCACCAAACAACCATGTGTATGCCTTTGAGCTGGCCTAATATAATCAGTGTTTCAAGCTGGTTCATAGGCTACCTGGAGTATGTGGGCCTTTGTCTTGTCCTCCAACAAATTGTAAGTCTGCTTGCAGTCAATGTTGGTAGATGCGAGGCCAGGAGTACTAAAATATACTCTGAGGGCTCTATTTTGGAGGGTCTGTAGTTTCTTCAGTAACAAGTGTTTTGAGTCATGGTAAAAAGTATCTCCATAGTTGAATCAAGATATTGTTAAAGCATGATGGTTGTATAGTAACCTAGGTACTTGGATGATAGGCTAGGACTAGGGACAGTTGGGGATCTGTCCAAGTATAGATCTGATTACTAGTGACTGTAATGTCATATCTGGCCATCATCATCTAGCATTTAGCCACTATGATCTAGGATAATTAGCCATGTAGTTTGGGTTTATACATACATGTGGCATTAGCTAAGAAATCTAGGATTTTAGGATATGACAGGTGAAAACCTAGATAACTTAGAAGTCTCATTAGGACACCCAATGCCAAGTTACATTCAGCCCAAGTCTCACCCATGATGACAAAATCATCCAAATACCCGTATGAGTTATTAAAACCCCTCCGTCTCATACTACGGAGCACAAAATCGGACAACATTTGGAAAATATAAGGCCTTGACCTGGCGCCAAATGCCAAACAATTATCCCTGTACTACTGGGGATCCCCATTCTCATCCAGCCATATTATACCTTGATAGTCAGAGCGGTCAGGAAACACATTCACTGACCTATAAGCTGACGAGACATCAACCACTGACAGGTACATATCAGGTCTGAGGTTCTCACACATTACCAACAGTAATGTAATGAAAAGGCTCCACAACAGATTCCAATTATAATTTATGTATGCTCCCTTTTTCATAACTAAAATCGGAATATTATCTAAGAAATGGCTTCATATACATAGTTTCCTTCAGTAAATGTTTAATAAAATCAGTTTGCTATTTTGTTGTTAAATCTGCTTATAAAAATGAACCCATAGGATGAAACCATTGATCATGGGCCACTAAATGACGTTTTTGTTTTCATTTAGTGATGTTTGATAATGTAATAAATAAGCCATATAATGTAAATATAAGTATGAAATAGTAGAGTAGGTTCCATACCCCTACCTATGACCCAAGTGACCCTTCTAATTACATGCACAGATAAGGGTTACAGTCCAGTGACCACAGGTAAGGTACATGAGTACTAGGCTGTTATAGGCCGATTTACCTGCATGAGCAGGAGTCATGGTCCAGTGAACACACCAGGTGTACCAAGATTATGGTACAGCCCAAGATGGTGCACAGTACCATAATCTTTGTACAGACCGAATGGAAAGGGTGTATTATATATTTTGTACGTTCTAATAACATGGTCCCAGCCCAAACCTGGTCTCCTGTGTCCTGTGCTTGACCTGTGACATTGATGGTGAACAATTCATGTCTTTTGTACATACTTCATCTGTGGGACTGTAATGAGAGAGGCATGTGCGACACAATAAAATTGGATTTCTGTTACATTTAAGCTTTTATTGCCTTCTCATTGATGAGTTTCATTAAAATTGAGCATTTTTTTACGATAAATCCAGCGTGATTTCAGCTGGCCTGATTGGCAATGCTTTGCTTAGGTCAGAGCGACCTAGGTCAGAGTAAACGCTGGTACCAGTGATAACATATTGGGGTAATACGGGGGGTGTAGCCTGCAGTAATTTGTATAATGTTATTGAAAAAAATGAGGGGGGAGACTGACCAAATAATACAATTTCCTAATTTTTTAACATCATTCACAGAAAATGATTAACTTCTATACAGGTAGACAAATAGACAGAGCTGCACGCAAAAGTGACTGAGTCTGTGGTTAATGCATGAGTGGTGCTATGGCCGTGTTGCACGATAGCCTTAGGCCGAGTGCAATACAGCCATAGTTAACCCAAGAACCAGGTCAGACCACTAGGTCAAATTTATTGTTAAGAGGCTGGAACACTTTAAGAAGAGTCCTTTCTAAAGGGGGGTCAGGTTATGGAATCCGCTAAAGCCAAAAGACCAATTGTCTGTGTCTAAAGAACAGTTTGAGAAAAGATGTGAAGCAGATTCTGATGACTCGTCTGAGTCAGACCACGCTCCGTCCTACTCAGACTTGGAAGGGGAAGGGAAGGAGGGAGGTGTTTTAGCTAATCAGTGGCTTGGTGTGTGAGAGTGTGTGTGTTTGTTTTTTGTGTTTATTTTCACTTTCTTTTAATTTTATCTATGTATTTACTTCACGTCTCTAGTATCACATGTATACACCTTTTTGTATCCTTTGGAACTACACACTGTAGACATTACATTGATATTATAATCTGATAGATATAGCATGATATTGGACCAAGTTTGGCACTTCTGGCAGGTAGCATGAAACTTTGCTCATAGGGGTTTTCAATGTGCTGAATCCATTCTTAAGTGGAAACATCATTTTTGAAAAGTGTTTCTACTTCAAAAATGACTTTGAAAAAAAAAGGAAAAATCATTTTTCAATTACTGGTATGCAGGCTTATAATGTAAATGCAAGTATTTTCAGGGGTTATATTCATGCCAAACTGGTTAAAATTAACAGAGAAAAAGTGCTGATTATGGTCATTTTTTTCAATTGACCCCAATCACCAAAAAATCCTGGTTGGTAAGCCCCTGTTGGTCATAGCAACACACCAATAACACCATTTGATTCCTTGGGTATGATTTAGGGGGGGCAGGTAAGGTTAGAATGGTTCTATGATGTATACTTTGGCTATGGAAGATGATATTCTGATTATATGTCATTAGTTGCTATGCAAAATCCAGGTTGCTAGGCAACTGCTTGTCCTAGCAACAAACCAATAACACCATTGGTTTAGGGGGGATGGGTAATGTTAGAACGGTTTTATGATTAGTCAATGGGAGATGATATTCTGATTATTTGCTGGCCATCTTGGATTTTTGGTAGGAAGTAGAAACACTTTTCAAAAATGATGTTCCCGCTTTGAATTTGATTCAGCACATTGAAAAACCCCTGTGAGCAAAGTTTCATGCTTCCTGCCAGAAGTGCCAACCTTAATGCTGTATCTACTAGACTATTGTAGGGGTTGTGGAAGTATGAAACAAACACAGGGTCCAAATTCGGTTTGAATGCAACAGGTTTTGTCAAGTCTCAATCCTTGGTTCTCATATGAACACAGCCTTGGAATAGTATTCAATAACTGTACAGGTTAATCATAGATAAGGTAAGAAGTACACAAGCAGCGTTCTCAAGAGCTGTTCGGACTGGTCTTGTCCCAGCAAGGGCTGGTGCAAGAGCCAGGAGCAGGAGGGCTGTAGGGGCCTCGTAACAAAGGTATCGAAGGGTGTGGGTCTGAGCTCCCCGATGTGGCCAACTGTGGCCTCTTATATACCCGGTTTGCGGACCAAGTAGTGTCAAGACGCGCCATCTGGAGTGCTTTACTTGAACTCCCAACGGGGTAATCATTCAGGGGACATGGCATAGGACGCCAGGTGTTGCCACCTAGGGTAAAACTGTGCAATTCCCGCCTCAAAACCACGAACCCATATTACACATACAGTCAACTCCCTCTTAACGGCCACCCCTCCAGTACAGCCAATCCCTCTACTGCAGACACTTTTAATAGTCCCAAACATACTATAATGTATAGAAATTGACTCCCCCTAATGCAGCCACCCCACCAATGCGGCCACTTTTTCATAGTCCCAAGGGTGGCCACATTAGCGGGAGTTGACTGTATATCATTGCCCCTACACTATTATGCCTATTTGTCTATGTTGTATGTTTGATTATGCTTGCCTGTATTTGATTGTCTTTGACTCCTTTGACTACTTTTTGGAAGCTTTACTTTCGTAGGCCATGTCTTTTTGATAAGCTCATATTAGGACACCCCAATCATATCTTATCCTTTTGTTATCTCATTGTATCCTATTGTATTCTTTTGTTGTGGTTACTTCACCTGTTGTCATATATCATGTAATTAAGCCGATTGTGCCATGCTAACCAAGAACCTTAAGCATTCCGCAGTGAATTACCAGGACAATATACATTATCTCAATGGACAACAACAACCTATGGCAGATTATCACTACCTGTACTATTGTTGATAAACATTTTTAGATCAACAATTTAATGTACATCTGTATATTGGATTGCAAGAGTATGTGTTTACAATTATAAGTTTGTGAAATTATGTTTAAAATCTGAATCCTTGTGAACTAAGGGAGTGGTCATTTTTTAACAACAGGGGGGGGGGGGGTCGGTGGATTTTTGCGCGAGCGGGGTAGAATTTTTTTGGTCCCCCCCGCTAGAGGGGACGAAATCTTTTCAGTCCCCCCTTCCAAGCAGGTTGAAATTGAGCGCGTTCGACCCCTTTGAGCTATAGTAACGCGCGGGCTTTTCCGCTAAAAAATTTTTTGGGTCCCCCCCCCCAAATCCACCAACCACCCCTGTTGTTAAATAATGACCACTCCCTAATAGAATAGATTCAAAATGCTCACATCAAGCATGAACCGAAATAGAAACTTGAGGTCATATGAAATATAATACTTTCCTTCAGTTACAAATGAAAACATCACACAGCTTTACACCATGTAATACTTTGTAATAAAAGAGTCTCGATTAGAGGTCACTGAAACAAATATATACTGCACTGGGAGAATCCGTTAAAGGTGTAGACTAGTAGCAGCTATTATCTCTGTAGGGATAAGGGCCAAGCACCTAATAAGGTATGGGGAAACACATTTTTACGACAAACCATGTTAATCCGCTTCGAATATATTGTTCCCATATATTTTAGTGAATTGAAATACAATTACAAATGCTATTAAAACTTACCAAATATCCCAAGAGTCAGTGATAGAGATGCCAATATTGCATTGAATACAGATAGTGTGATATTGTCTCTTAGCATCCCAATCGGAGAATCTTTCGACAATTCAAGAAAATGTGTAGCATTACCAGGCCTACATTGCATAGACCACTCTCCCCAAAGTGGGTAAGCAACGAGCTGGCAATATAACTTTGCCCGGAGGATTGGGTCAATTGCTATCTCCTTGGCCTTGTTTAGCATAATGGTTCCAAAAACTCTTTGATCATTGTAATTTGCAATAGAAGGATAAACAAAGGGCCAAGAGTTACGCAGCCCTTCCTGAAATATGAGTGTATTTCATGTACAGCACGGAATGAATTAAAACTTCAGAAACATTGGCAGTCTGCACAGTTGCTGTATAGATACATTTATAATAATGTGACATAAAAGAAAAACTTATCATTAGAAATATAATTATGTTTGAAAAAAGCAGTTGCTACAGAGTTGGTTACAGAAAATATGTATTCTTAGAACAACTACACAATGTAAGGTCACAGATTGCTAGAGTATAACCTTTCACATGCTTGGCATGACTACTACCATGTCACAGCAGTAATCTAGGGCTCAATTCTCACGGTTGTAGGATCACAGTCTAGCTAAGCAACAGCAAGATCTTAAATCAAAGTAGGGTATGGTTCTTGTGTAACATTCCCAGTATTGTAGTATCACCTTTTATCTAGATGTAGTCGATGAAGAATCAACCAACCATGTTCTGCTGAACCAAATGTGGATGGGGAGTAGTATAACTGGCAGAATAACTACAGTGGCCCAAGAGGGCCAAAAAAAAGTGATTTTGAAAACAAAAGTGATTTTGAAATAAACGTTTTTTTGATGAAAGATGTTTTTTCAGATCACTTTTTTTTCTAGAAAAATTGCCGTCAACTGTCAAGTTGACACTTGACACCATGTTTTTGAAAAAAGATGTTTTCTCAAATCACTTTTTTTCTTGAAAAGTAGCCGTCAACTGTCAAGTTGACACTTGACACCATGTTTTTGAAAAAAGATGTTTTTTCAAATCACTTTTTTTTCTAGAAAAGTTGCTGTCAACTGTCAAGTTGACACTTGACACCATGTTTTGAAAAAAATATGTTTTGTCAAATCACTTTTTTTTCAAGAAAAGTTGCTGTCAACTGTCAAGTTGACCTTTAACACCAAGTTTTTGAAAAAAAGATGTTTTTTCAAATCACATTTTTTCTTGAAAAGTTGCTGTCAACTGTCAATTTGACAGTTGACAGCAACTATTTTGGAAAAGAATGTGATTTGAAAAAACATCTTTTTTCAAAAACATGGTGTCAAGTGTCAACTTGACAGTTGACGGCTACTTTTCCAGAAAAAAAGTGATTTGAGAAAACATCTTTTTTCAAAAACATGGTGTCAAGTGTCAACTTGGCAGTTGACGGCAATTTTTCAAGAAAAAAAGGTGATTTGAGAAAACATCTTTTTTCAAGAACCTGGTGTCAACTGTCAACTTGACAGTTGACAGCAACTTTTCTAGAAAAAAAATTGATTTGAAAACACATCTTTTTTCAAAAACATTGTGTCAAGTGTCAAATTGACAGTTGACAGCAACTATTCTAGAAAAAAAGTGATTTGAAAACACAACATTTTTCAAAAACCTGGTGTCAACTGTCAACTTGACAGTTGACAGCAACTTTTCTAGAAAAAAAAAGATTTTGAAAAAACATCTTTTATCAAAAGAACGTTTTTTTCAAAATCACTTTTTTTTTCAAAACCACTTTTTTTTGGCCCTCATGGGCCACTGTAAATAACAGGGGTTCTAACAAGGTTCTGGACAGGTGACTTTAGTCACCTATGTGATCTGAACCAGGCTTCCAGTGTGTTTAACCTGATACAAAGTAGGATCCAAGAGTTGCTAGTAATATATATCTCCACATATGGTAGTGGTGGAGTATACGGCATGTCATGGAGGAGAAGTGTGAGGGTGAGAGGGTGATTAGACACGGCTGCCTAGTTTTGCCTAGGTTTGACCTTGTTCTTATTTAGGTCCCACCCCCTTCCTGGGGTTATTTGTATCCACTCCACCATTCACAGGGCATGCAATCACATCATACAGAGTTCATTGGGAGTTATAGGGAAAATATGTTATATCGAAGATCATCCAACTTCTTGTGTTGGCATAAATCGGGTAACAGCCTGTGAACATGTGATGTTTGGGGCTTACTATGTTTGTTTCTTATAATGCAAGTTGTCTCAGAAATGATCACTTCCCAGGGTCCATCAAGATTGGAGCTTTTTGCTGTGTATGGGTTCATTTATTCATGTCACCCAGTATTGGACAGACCTTAGTCTATAATAGTCAGCTACAACCATAGTGTCGTAGTGATTCACCTTACTCCTCTCACCCTCATGCGTGCAGGCACTGCCTTGCCGTCCCTCTCCCAGACTTTCCTGGGAAGCTCCCAATGTCACCGAGGACATGCCCCCTCCCGACTGCAGTAGGTGGTTGTGTAGGCCTGGGATTCCCGGATTTGTGCTCACTGAACCTCCTAGAGATTACTGTGACAGGTCCTTTGCTCCAAATCCCTCCCAACTCCCACACTGGAATTGGAACCTGGAGGTTCAGATTGAACTATCATTGAATCTTTATTTCACATAGAATATATTAAAGATATTTGAATGAAGTTAGGGTCTCCTTTCTCAATGAGAAACAATCACTCTGTGGATCAAGGATCACTATTCATGAGAATCCTACAGTGCGAATCGCTATAGTATCAAATAATAGTGTTGGTAATGTTTATTCTAGAAGCTGTTGTCCAACCAGAGGTGCACATGTATATCAACCTGGATGATTCACTTGGGTGATTTAATTTTTCAGTTTAGCATGCAATCATCATGGGGTGCCATTTACTACAACCATGAACCATAGAGTCCTCTGAATCATCCTCTGTAATTCTATCCTGAAATGTTAATCAATGCTTAGCAGAATGAATCTTAGCAACTTGAGAAACGAAACCCTGGTTTACCTCTGCTTAGGTGAATTCATACAATGTACAGATATATTGTTGCTTAATGTGCTGAATAAGGTTAAAGTACACTTACCAGTTTTGTCTCATTGAAACACAATACATGACAGAATTTAGCCTTCCTGAGAAATGCATTGTTCAGAATATCTTCAGGGGGGAAGGGGCTCCAGTCTTCTACCTTTGTTGTCAGTGAGTCAAGTCCTGTAGAGGGATTTGGTCGGTGTGCATCTCTATCCAAGGTTGTATTAAATGTTCCATCCCCACCTTCTAAAATAAAGATCCATGACAAAATATATCAAAGGTATATTACCATATTCACCAAAATATCGAGGTTATTTCAAAACCATGTCAGGAATCTAGTTGTGTGCATCCTTTTAAACTTATGAATTGGTAGTGCTACGGCTACAAATGATACTGTCAAGACAAACACTTATTGTCTTAGCAAATACAATTGGGTGATTTGTGTTGTTTACACAGCTCAGTAATTCAGCATTAGATTAGGATCACTCACCTGGCCTCAGTTCTTCCTGCCCATGTTCAGCTGCAAGAGCTGGTGCAAGCAGGAGGAGTACCACAGCCACACTATGGGAGAAGGCAGACACAGATAACACATATTTGCTTGGGAACCAATTTAGCAAAGACAAATTCTATTAGAGGAAAGGGAAACTGAAATTCTGAACAATATAGCTCTCTCTAAAAACATGTTATCTGACATGTTACATGCTTATGATGTTCTACAGCAGTACACTGACTATCATCTCACCCCCCTAAGGCTGATTTATTCAATTGCAGTAGAATCAGGTTATAAGAAGCACCTGTTTAACTCACTTTGCCTCCCCTATCAGCTGAGTCACATTGAGAGTTGTAAGGATTCTGTACCCTGCCTCCCCACTAAACAAAAACATGTCATGTAATGTTGGAAAAATGTTTCCTCAATGCTTGGAAAAAAAAAGAAAAAAAAAAGAGAAGTTATTTAACACAATTTAGTGGATTCTAATGATGTATATTAAAGTATTAATGTATAATAACCAGACATTATAACCAAGCGTTTGAATGTACAATCTTATTGTTATGTAATTTTTTATGTTATCTTTTAAATGAATTGTGACCTTTTTTTTGTCTGAGACGATGTAAACACACTTGTACCGTTTATTTACCCTGATGACAAAAGAACTTACACAGCTCAAAAATATTTATCATCGGCAATATGATATGGGGTAACTTTAAAAGTTGGTGGACGATTCGAGCTTGGTGACGGGGGACCAGAAAGATCAGTTGAGTCGATTATTGATGGAATACGATGTAGCCTTCGGAGAACCCACTGGGTTGGGTCGAACTGATATGGTGCTACATTCCACTAGTACGGAGGATGCTGTACCTTTCAAAATCCCTTATAGGCGCCTACCTTTGAAGAAGAAATTGATGGCCGAGAAGGAAGATTAGGGGTGATTGTTCCCAGCACTAGCCCCTGATCAAGTCCTGTTCAGATGGTAACTAAGAAGCACTGCACAATTTGCTTCTGTATCGATTATTGAAAGTTGAATGGTTGCACAAAGAAAAACTCCTATCCTCTACCCTGTATAGATGAGACTATTGACTCCCTGGGTGGAAATCAATGGTTCTGTACGCTGGACTTACAGTCCGGATACTGGCAAGTTGGAATGAGGGAAGAGGATCAGGAGAAGACAGCTTTTTCGAGCTGTGTCGGTCTTTATCAATACAATGTAATGCCGTTCGGGTTGTGTAACGCCCCTGCAACATTCGAAGCCATGATGGAATCTCTGTTGAGTGACCCGTTATGGAAGGATTGTTTGGTGTACCTGGACGACGTGATTGTACTTGGAAAAACCTTTGCATCCTGTCTGGCTAGTTTAGCTAAGAAATTAGAGAGCTTGAGAATCAATGGTTTGAAATTGAAACCAAAGAAATGCAACCTATTTAGGACTTCAATTGACTATCTTGGTCGGATAATATCCACTGAGGGCTTTAAGGCTGATCCAGAAAAGTTAGATGTTGTGTCAGAATGGGAAAAGCCAGAGGGACCTAAAGACATATGGTCCTTCCTCGGCTTCTGCAGTTATTACAGGGACTTCCTCCCGGGGTATGCCAGAATAGCTCAGCCTATGCAGGCTCTACCTCACTGGAATCTAGGTAGAAGGAAGGAGTCTTTCCCATGGGGAACTGAACAAGATCTAGCATTCGAAGCCGTGAAGAACCTATTTCGAACCACTCCAGTCCTGAAATATCCCACAGCAGAGAGTAATTTCATACTGGATACTGACGCCAGTAACTATAGTATAGGTGCTGCCTTGTCCCAGATGCAAGATGGGAAAGAAGTACTGCTGGCTTTCGCAAGTAATACCCTCAATAAGGCCCAGAGGAATTACTGTACTACTAAACGTGAGTTGTTGGCTGTAGTAGTATATATGAAGAAGTTTTAACATTTCCTGTGGGGAGGTGATTTTACTTTATGGACAGATCATTCCTCCTTAAGGTGGTTGCTCAACTTTAAGGAGGCGGAAGGAATGATTGGTCCATGGTTAACCCATCTGTCCGAGTTCGGGTTGGAAAACAACCAAATCCAACACGGGGCAGGGAGTAAGCAAAGCAATGCTGATGCTCTGTCGAGAAGGCCCATACGAAAATGTTCTAGAATGGATTGTGATGACTGTGGAGTGCCGTATGATGTGGGACACTCTAAAGCTATGGAGTGGTCTACTGAAACTATCAGGCAATTCCAGAAACGTGATACTGTCATTTCAAGACTAATAGAACAGGTCTCTAGTGGTATCCAGACCATCCCTTTCGATTGAAAACCGAGAGGCAAGACAACTACTTGTTCAATGGGCGGAGCTAACAGGCCAAACTTCGACAAATCGTGATACCCACTGCTATGCGAAGGGATATCATGTATTTTGTGCATTGACATCAGACCAGTTGACATTTTGGAAAGAAACGCTCACTTGCGAGACTCTCAAGAAGGTACTACTGGCCTGGTATGAGTAAGGACGTACTCCGGTGGATCTCAACTTGTCCAGAAAGCTGTCTGAATAAGCCAGGTGAAGTGAATAAGCCTGGGGAAATTACCACTAACTCAAGTTTTGCACGCATAGCGGTTGATATCATCAGTGGTCTAAAACCCACTCCTGATGAAAACACATGCATGATGGTAATCTCAGATTATTATTCAAAATACGCGAGAGTGTTTCCTCTGAAGGATCATAAGGCCCACACATGTGCCCGTGCATTTGTGAAAGGCTGTTTGCTGCATCTAGGTGTACCTCTGATGTTGCACAGTGATCAAGGAAGAGAATTTGAATTCAAGTGTCATAACCTTGCTGTATGCAAAACCAGAACGAATCCGTACAGACCTCAGTTTGATGGGCAACTAGAACAGTTCAACAGATCAGATGGATGATTGGGATGAACAATGCGAGTTTGTGGTGCATGCTCACAACAGTACGGTGCATGCATCCACGGGTTGTTCCCCCAATCTATTGGTGTTTGGAGAGGATTTGATTATGCGTAGCTGGGATAAACACTTAAACACCTTGTCAGGTAATGTTGGTGGAAGCATTGAGGGATCAATTTAAATCCGCATATGAGTTGGTTCGATGTGAGCTGAGCAAAACTGCATCCTGGCAAAAAGTTGGCTACGATGTTTATTTGAAACTCAGGTCCTTTCGAGTAGGGGATACAGTAGTCAGGCTCCATGATCCACTACAGCAGCTGAAACTATCACCCAACTGGGATGGTCGATTTACTGTTGTTGGGATTGTTTCTGAATCAACAGTAGTGATCAAATCATTGTTAGGGCGCCTGTATAAATCCAATGTGGCTAGACTACGCCGGTGGCATGGTGATGTTTCAGCGCATTTGAAGTCCGGAGGGCAACCGAAGTCAGATGACACTGAGTGGAGGGCAAACATGGTGGGTGAACCCGTGGTGGGCGCGTCCCGTCTAAAGATATCAACAACTCTATGGAGATGAATCCAGCAGGGGATCTCCAAGACATCGAAATGCCAGCACTAGAGGAGGTAAGCCAGATGTCCATCGATAGTGTGTCCGAAGCTAAGATGGAGGATGCCGTCCGAAAATCCTTGGCTCAGGAGCAGCTGATTGAGGGGCTGAACTGTGAGCCACCGTTCAACACCTCACTCCAACTGCACCCTACCCTGATGGCGATGGTGTTGGAGAAACTGGAGAAACATGGTTTCTACCACCATGATGGAACCTGGCTGGAGAGTTATGAAGGTGCCATTCGTGGAGCCTACAAGAACGATATCTTCGGCCAAATCCTTCTGCCCTGTGGTAAGGACTTTCGAGCTATTAATACAGCCCCACAGGCTGTAGAGCCACCCTTGTCTAGCGATCAAAGTGGGAAAAGTACCAAAGGGAGGAAAAAGCGACTCACTAAGCACAAAGGTGACCGCCAATCCTCTATTTCCAGTACCCCTCCGCCCACTCCATCGACGCCAGAGACACCTGAGCCTACTCCAGCTCAATTCGAATCCATTTCGGGTCCTCCTGAGCCCACCCGGGCTCAATTCAAAGAACCTACCCGTATGACTGAGTCTATGCCGGCTCAATTCGAATCCTCTCCAGTGACTTCTGGACCTACCAGGGTTCAATTTGAACAGTCTACAGACTCCCTCAAGCCAACACCCATGGATGTTGCTTCCTGCACACCGGACCAGGCAGAGCGGTCAGCTCGCTATGCTCAGGTGTTGAAGGAATCCGATGACTTGAGGGCAGCTGCTCCGAGTGCCCCTCTCACTTGGGCCCAGTTAAGAAAAACCTGAATCTGAAGAAGGGGCGTGCCTCGATGAACTCTTCAGCAGCCAATTCGCATGTTGACGAGAGTCAGTTCGAATCACCTAAGAGCCAGCGACGCAAAGCCAAGAAAGCTGAATCCCGCCAGCCTTATGTTCCACACCCACTACCACCCTAAACTACAGCAATAAATATGTCTCTCACAGTGCGGCTGGTAGATGTGGTTTTAAAGGTGTTGTGAAAACCTCCCCTTCGACACCGGCTGGAACCCCTGCTAAGGCCTCAGCACAGGCCCCTCCACCTGCCTCCACATCAACGCCCTCTGTGTCAGAGCATTCAAACCCTTCCAGCCCAACGACCCCTACTTCAGCGGCAGCAGCAGCAGCTGTCCCGGCAGAAGCAGGGAGCTCCAAGGAACAACCTGATTCAAGAGCTGAGGTCATGATTTGGCGGAACACCAGAGGGAACTTTAAACTATTCAGGCCTGAGTTTATCGAACACTGTAAGCGATCCCGGGGAATGCATTCCTGTCCCAAGGCAACTGACTTGGAAGGCCTATCCCATGATATACCTATCCCTCTACACATGTACCTATCCCTCTACACATGTATTATCCCTATACACATGTACCTGTCACCTTGCACATGAACCTGTCACCCTACACATGTACCTATCCCTCTACACATGTACCTATCCCTCTACACTTGTACCTGTCACCATACACATGTACCTATCCCTCTACACATGTACCTATCCCTCTACACATGTACCTATCCCTCTACACATGTACCTCTCCCTCTACACATGTACCTATCCCTCTACACATGTACCTATCCCTCTACACATGTACCTATCCCTCTACACATGTACCTATCCCCCTACACATGTACCTATCCCTCTACACGTGTACCTATCACCCTACACATGTACCTATCCCTCTACACATGTATCTGTCACCTTACACATGTACCTATCACCCTACACGTGTACCTTTCCCTCTACACATGTGTCTATCCCTCTACACATGTACCTATTCCTCTACACATGTACCTATCCCTCTACAAATGTACCTTTCCCTCTACACATGTACCTATCCCTCCACACATGTACCTATCCCACTATACATGTACCTATCCCTCTACACATGTACCTATCCCTCTACACATGTACCTATCACCCTACACGTGTACCTTTCCCTCTACACATGTATCTATCCGTCTACACATGTACCTATCCCTCTACACATGTACCTGTCACCCTACACATTTACCTGTCACCCTACACATGTACCTATCCCTCTACACATGTACCTATCCCTCTACACATGTACCTATCACTCTACACATGTACCTTTCCCTCTACACATGTACCTATCACCCTACACATGTACCTATCCCTCTACACATGTACCTATCCCTCTACACATGTACCTATCCCTCTACACATGTATCTATCCCTCTACACATGTACCTATCCCTCTACACGTGTACCTGTCACCTTACACATGTACCTATCCCTCTACACATGTACCTATCCCTCTACACATGTACCTATCCCTCTACACATGTACCTCTCCCTCTACACATGTACCTATCCCTCTACACATGTACCTATCCCTCTACACATGTACCTATCCCTCTACACATGTACCTATCCCCCTACACATGTACCTATCCCTCTACACGTGTACCTATCACCCTACACATGTACCTATCCCTCTACACATGTATCTGTCACCTTACACATGTACCTATCACCCTACACGTGTACCTTTCCCTCTACACATGTATCTATCCCTCTACACATGTACCTATTCCTCTACACATGTACCTATCCCTCTACAAATGTACCTTTCCCTCTACACATGTACCTATCCCTCCACACATGTACCTATCCCACTATACATGTACCTATCCCTCTACACATGTACCTATCCCTCTACACATGTACCTATCACCCTACACGTGTACCTTTCCCTCTACACATGTATCTATCCGTCTACACATGTACCTATCCCTCTACACATGTACCTGTCACCCTACATGTGTACCTATCCCTCTACACATTTACCTGTCACCCTACACATGTACCTATCCCTCTACACATGTACCTATCACTCTACACATGTACCTTTCCCTCTACACATGTACCTATCACCCTACACATGTACCTATCCCTCTACACATGTACCTATCCCTCTACACATGTACCTATCCCTCTACACATGTATCTATCCCTCTACACATGTACCTATCCCTCTACACGTGTACCTGTCACCTTACACATGTACCTATCCCTCTACACATGTACCTATCCCTCTACACGTGTACCTGTCACCCTACACATGTACCTATCCCTCTACACATGTACCCATCCCTCTACACGTGTACCTGTCACCCTACACATGTACCTATCCCTCTACACATGTACCTATTCCTCTACACATGTACCTGTCACCCTACACATGTACCTATCCCTCTACACATGAACCTATCCCTCTACACATGTACCTATTCCTCTACACATGTACCTTTCCCTCTACACATGTACCTATCCCTCTACACATGTACCTATCCCTCTACACAGGTACCTATCCCTCTACACATGTACCTATCCCTCTACACATGTACCTATCTCTCTACACATGTACCTATCCCTCTACACATGTACCTATCTCTCTACACATGTACCTATCCCTCTTCACATGTACCTATCCCTCTACACATGTACCTATCCCTCTACACATGTACCTATCCCTCTACAAGTGTACCTGTTACCCTACACATGTACCTATCACTCTACACATGTACCTATCCCTCTACACATGTACCTATCCCTCTACACATGTACCTATCCATCTACACATGCACCTATCCCTCTACACATGTACCTATCCTTCTACACATGTACCTATCCCTCTACACATGTACCTATCCCTCTACACATGTACCTATCTCTCTACACATGTACCTATTCCTCTACACATGTACCTATCCCTCTACACATGTACCTATCCCTCTACACATGTACCTATCCCTTTACACGTGTACCTGTCACCCTACACATGTACCTATCCCTCTACACATGTACCTATCCCTCTACACATGTACCTATCCCTCTACACATGTACCTATCCATCTACACATGTACCTATCACCCTACACATGTACCTATCGTTCTACACGTGTATCTATTGTTCTACACATGTACCTATCGTTCTACACATGTACCAATCACCCTACACATGTACCTATCGTTCTACAAGTCCAAGTTCACCTACTGGAATTTGCTGTTGAGATGTTGAAGGAACATAATGATCATCATCAAACTTCCAATACTCTTTTCAACCAGCCTTGCCTTAAGGTGTCACTGAATACCTTCGAGTTTCGGATCTTCACAACGCTACTTCTGATCTGTAATGTTCAACCTTGTGTATGAGGGACTTAGCATAAGCTGACATCCCATACTAAATTATCAATCAATACCTAAATGTGCTTGCTCCTCCCTGAACTCTTTATACATATTCTCTTCTCATTACAAGAGTGAGGTGATACTATGAAAGTATTACTATTACCAGTTAATCTTACACCCACCTACCTGATGCACTGCATGTTGCTGATGTGAGACAAGTTCACCATCCTTTAGTACAGTGGAAGGATGAGACTAAGAGCTGAGCTGGCTGTATCTGCAAATGGAGCCTTATGAGAAGACCAGTAGCACAGGGGTATCACGGGTGTGTCTGATATGACTAATTAACATATTGCATGTTGACGTCCTGAATGTCAGATGTACTAAGCACTTTAAATTTTCCAAGGGTATCATGGGTGTGTCTTATACAGAGGTCCTGAGTGTTGCATGTCTGTGTTTCCATGTTTCTTTGTTCATTGACACCTCATTCATTAAGAACATTTATACGATGCATCACGTCATGCCATAGCACAGTTATATATCCTGGTAAGGTGTGACCGGGATCTTCTCCTGTTACAGACCTGAATGCAGTCTAAGTGAATGGGTGTGGTGAGATGGAGGCTGTGTCTCACGACCTTGGGCCAATGTTTTTGTCTCTGAGCAGGTGCCGTCTCTGACCAGGTGCCGTCTCTGACTAGGTGCCGTCTCTGACCTGGTGTCAGAAAAACGTGTTTCTTAAATGTTAATCTATACTCATATATATAAGGATATGTAAAAACGTTATGGCAGCTGTTATGTAATCATTATTAGCCTCTTGCTGTTGGTAGAACCTAACAAAACTCCCAAAGTGACATCCGGTCAGAGATGGCACCTGGTCAGAGACGGCACCCAGTCAGAGACGGCACCCAGTCAGAGACAAAAAACATTGGCCCAAGGTTGTGCGATACATGCTGGAAATACCACAGGTGCAGTGTGGGAGGAGAACCTGCCATGACATCAGTTAATTAACTCAACATTCATGGATCATGTTTTAACTAGGAGGTGGGGGGTATCATGGGTGTGTCTCACAAAGAGATGGTACAAGCAGACTCGCCCAGTGAAGACAGCAACAAGTATATATGCAGCCAACAAGGGTGGAAAACTATACTGATTATTGTGAGTATATCTAATTATTGGAACTCAAAAATTCCATCTGAATAAAAGTGATCCAGGATGTTGACCAAGACAATACTTCTCCTTCTACCTAGTCTAATTATTCTATTAACCATTTCTTTACTAATCTTCTCAGCCAATTTTGGTCAAAAGGCTGACTGAAATTTTGCACAAATCAATTCTCCCCATTGAATATACACAATAAAAATACATGTCTAGGCCCCAAAGGGCCTGCTTTCTGATAAATGAATGATACATTTTTCACAGTCTCTGGATAACCCTCAGGTAGAATTTCTGGCGTAATGTCCCTCTAATAGACTTGAGAACAAATCTTATCTCAAAATCTAGCTGTAAATTCTATGCACAGCGATAAGATGTTGACAGCAAAAAAAAAGTGTATTTGAGAAATTTGATAAACGATGAAGGAATGTGAAGAAAAAAACATATGTTTTTTTTGGTGAGCCTCCTCGGCCAATGTTGAGAGTTGACAGCAAGAATTTTCGAGAAATTGCTTGAACGGCTCGGAAAGTGAACAAAAATTCATGTATAAAATAGTGATTTGACGGCCGCTGTAATATTTGACATAATAAGCCCCTCCGGCGGTTAAACCGTTGTTTTAATGGTGTCCTAGTATGTAAGAGTTGTCTACAATGGTCTCCAAAGTCTCATCCCAGTCTAAAAATGCCCCAATAAGAAGGAAGGGCACTTATTAGGGGGAAGGCACTTATTATGTTGAATACAGTAGTTCCATTTCCATGCCACCAATTAAAGCAATCAGAAATCCATTTGATGGATATAACATTCCAGATTACATAATTAACAACAGGGGTACAGATCTGTAACAATAGCTAAATTTATTATCTTTGAAACAACCTAGTCACAACTACTGTCTATAATCTGTGATATCATATATGATGCAATTCGGGTTTTTTCCCTGTTAAGAACCTTTATATCACTGTACAACAGAATATGATGTCAGTAATGAGAAATGGTGGAACTAGTGTAGTGAGCGTGCCCATAGATAGTTTCAAGTGGCCATAATTCAAGTTTATGAAGAGCCGCTGTAGGCCAATTTTTGTGTCCGCCGTGCAAAATTACAGTTACCACTTTTCTTAGCCCATATTGAAAGACACAAAGTGTACTTCAAGTACGTAAGGGGAGCACCACCCTGATATTCTAGCATTCTATTTGAGCGTCAGATGATCATTTCTCACTAGAACGGTTACAATTTCACCCCTCATGTTATAGACGCCTCATTGTTTCTATCATAGCAGAAGTTGCACCCCCCTCTCTGCTTATTTGTGTCATTTTTACAAGAAAATGGTTCCCATGTACGAATATATCGACAAAGTCATTTATGAAACAGTCATTTTGGATTCTCTCCTTCATCACAGTTAAGAAATGATGTCTCTGAATCTAACTTAATAACCCCGGAATTAATCATTCTTCACCTTGGCCTATTTTCCATTGCCCCATCTGGGGTGCTATTCATTGGCAGACCAACTACAACCACCAATCAGTAACGATCAGTATCTGACTCACCATCCTCGCAATATTGTAACCGAGGTATCTTCTCTATACTGTGTTGTCACTGTCACCTGTTCGGTCTCGATGCCACGTGGACCTACTTCGAGGCCGGCCAGGGCTGAGGCCCCTGTAATGGGGTTGGTGCTGCCGCCAAAAGGAGTGCAGATTTACTCATGAAACGCAATCATCTGTTTGAGAATGCGACTGACTTCGCAAGCGAAGGCAATGCACTTGAGGGACGGTTCTTTACCACTGTATCTCTGAGGATTTCTGCCCTTCAGCCCATCAGCAAGGAAGGTCGGCAGGCAGAGAAGTTTGCCCTTTCTACGGGAGTCGTAAGCAACGTGTAACATCCGTCAAATCTATCGGGTTTTAGACACTATCCAGTAGAGTATCCACAGGTTACCTGTAGTTGGCAAGAGTGAACCATGTTAAGAACATGTAGGAACAGATTGTATAGTCATTACCGAGGACTGGTGGTAGTAAGACCATCATATCCCATGCTATAAGCGACGTGTAACATCCGTCAGATTTATTGGGTATCAGACACCGTCCAGTAGAGTAGAGTACCCACATGTTAACTGTAAGTGGCCAGATGCTCCGTATTATTGTTTAATCTATGAGTATACATGTCTGCTTATTGCATCGGGCCACAGAGGTTGTGTTTTAGTGTATTTATCATTTTTGTGACTTAGAGAATCTCGCGGAAGCGTAAAAATGCATAATATTTTAAGTTCAAACTGCTGGTACATAACCAAAATCACTGGTATGGTTAGTTGTTAAGTCTATTAGATGATAGAGTGATATTCACCAAATCTGTAAAATGTGTAACATCTGTCAGATTTATCGGGTATCGACACTGTCCAGTAGAATATTTACAGGTTAACTGTAAGTGGCCAGATGGTCTCCATTTTTGTTTAATCTATTAGTATACATGTCTGCCTTATTGAATGAGGCCACAGAGGTGGTTCTACAGTGTATTTAAATTTATTGTAACTTACTTAGTCTTGCGGAAGCATGGAAACGCACAATTTTTTAGGTTCAAATAATTAGTACATATCCAAAATGTGGGGTATGTTTCTTGATGCACAACAAGAGTCAAACATGTTAAAAACATGTATAAATCCTTCATCGGGGTGAAAGAGGACGAGTGAGGCGGGAGTTTGGTAACTGTGGTTTATTATCATTTTACGTGTCAGTGAAGCAATAAGTCACAGGGTATACAGGCCAAGCCAAGCACCCAACACGAAGTGACCGAACAGAGTTCGATGAAGGCATCATACCAACCACAGTTCATAGTTCCCGGTCAAATAAGTGACAGGTGACTCCAGTCACCTGCGCCAAATCCTAACCTAACGAGCAGCAAGGAGCTGAACTCAACACGTAATAACACAATGATATGCAATTTACTCGAATACTGAGTCAAAGATCCTCCTCTCCAAGTCCATGCGACTCTCTTCAGTTCTAGAGAGGTAGAGGAGGACTGACATGGACTTCCAGTCACCCATCTCCCTAATGTCACATAGGGGGAAGCCGGCCATATAGAGGGCCGCCGACCCACCCTGCGAAGTGAATGTGAAGACAGTTTATCAACATTGATCAATTTCACCGAGTCAGCCAGTCTCTTCATCAACCATTTGTAAGTACCTCTAGTCACAGAACTACCCTCCATGTAGGAAATCAACTGAGTTTGGGGAGAAGGGAACTGAACTAATTTGACCAACCACCCAATATATGTAGCTAGGCAGAAAACTGAGCCCGGGATGTTGGCGAGGGGAATACAAAGAACCCTCTCCCTAAACTGGATGGTTTTTGTGCGCCTTACAGACAGAACCACTCCCCAAAGATGAAAACTAACATCACCCAGGAGGACTGCTAGACCCGCCTCCACGAGGTTGCTTTTACGTAAGAGGCCTCTAAATCCCATAACCAGGGCTACCCAATAAGCCAAATCCTCAGCCCCATGTCCAAGGTGAGATAGATCAACTCAAGATCCCTTCTACTGATCGGGCGAGCCTTGTTAGATTCTGTGCCTAACTCCCTCTTAACCCCTTTTAGGGTGCATTGTAACTTAAACCCCTTTGGATCCACATGGGGGAGGTCATTAATTTTGTGCAACTGCCAAAGGGCGAACAAATAATTTGTCAAGGACACATAACGCAGCCTAGATGCCATGTACACTATGTACCTAAGAACGTTCTTGTTAGAAGTAGGCAGTGGGGGATCAACCCCCAATTCAGCACAAAACTTAAAGTAGAAGTTCCATTGACTGGACTGAGTCCTCTGGGAAGCATCTGACAGCCATAGCGACTGGTAACGTACCACCTCCCTATCCAGCTCCTCCTCACCTATAACAACAAAGGTGAGAAAGCAAACTAAGAGGGGGGAGAGCCAACAATTTGGGATCAAATACCCTGGAAAAATAGTCAGCAATAATATTGTCCTCTGAGGTAACCCTCCTGGCCACTAAATGGAAGTTGTGTATGACTGAGTACCAAAAAAGTTCCCTCAGCCACCACATGGACCTGACAGACTTTGATCTCCCCGAGTTAATGGCAGACTGTACCTGTGTGTTATCTGTAAACACCACTACTTTTTTATCCCTCCAACCCGGGCTCCACCTGGCACATGCAGCAACAATAGGCCATAGCTCCAGCAAGTTAATACTGTCCTTGCTGGAACACTCACCTGGAGACCCGCACCAATGGTGATCGGCAACTATACCGGTACTAGAACACAGGGCTCATTCTCCCAGACTCCCGCGCACCAATCCTCATACTGGACTGCCGAGAACCCTGTCTTGGAAGAGTCAGTATAAATCACAACCTCCCCCTGACGGGAAGGGCTTATGATTTTCGCCCGTCCATTGAATGAAGCACAGAACCAGGCCCACCAATTTAGGTCCTGGTAAAACCAGGCAGGAAGGTTTATAGGCCTACCGTTATCAGGGGCATAGCTAGCTAAATTAACTACGACTGAAGGTCCTGCCCCCTCTAACTACAACACTGGCATGAGCTAAATGCCCTGCTAGAGCTTGCAACTCTTTCTTACATGCCCTGGACTTGCTACCAAACTCTGAAACATTACTTACTAAACGCTCCAGCTTTTCTGGCCCTAGCCTAACCTGCATGGCCACAGAATCTATTTCTATGCCGAAATAAGTGGCACAGGTAGAAGGACATTCCAATTTGTTCCAATTGACATTAAAGCCCAAGGTTGCTAGAATTCCAACCAACAATGACAAGTCCTGGACACATTGATCATAGGAGGGGGCCAGGACGATAAAATCATCGATATGTCCAAATATATTTGCGACCCCCTGCCTCCTTGTACACCTGCAGATAAATTCTGTCAAACTTGTTAATATAGCTGGGGCGCACTTCAGACCAAAGGACAGTGACCCATCCACTATCCACTCAGGGCACCCATTAACATCCCAGACAAAGCCTTGAAACTGTCGGTGAGGGGGGTATATACTGACTGAGCGATAGGCTGACTTGATATCGACCACCCCCATAAAGTATCCTGGCTCCAAGACATCAACAACGTCATCTAACTTGACATAACTAAACTTGAATGATGTCTGGTCCATGTGGTTATTGATGCTAAGGCCTAGAGGGCGTTTAGCATCTGTTATAGGCATAAGTTTATTAGAATACTTGTTTCTAATAGCCCCCATGGCTTGACCTTGCCGGTAGCCAACTCATCTTTAATTATGGCATCCATCTAGGGCCTGAATTCTGGATTAAGAATTGAGTCGTAATTAGAACAGAAATAGGACCCTGAATAACTAGGGTCCACTATTCTAAAACCTTCCAAAACCCCTTGCAGAATGTAGGCTTAGTAACCTTGGTAA
The DNA here is from genome assembly GCA_947462335.1 of Harmothoe impar. Taxonomy (NCBI): domain Eukaryota; kingdom Metazoa; phylum Annelida; class Polychaeta; order Phyllodocida; family Polynoidae; genus Harmothoe; species Harmothoe impar. The sequence goes on from OX381706.1 coordinate 92,205,657, forward strand.
AGAGGCGTCCTCCAAATGGGGCCCACCCATATCACTGTCGCCCACGCCACATTCAGAGCGGGCAATAGGGGGTAAAAAAGTGGAATTCCGCCTACCTGAATCCGAAAACTGTCTGTTTGGATCCCCAAATTCATGAAAACCCGTGCCTACGTCGCCATCTTGGACTGTGACGTCACTGATCTCGCCTACGGCGAGACTCCCGAGAGGGAGAGAGGGAGAGACAGGTTCCGATGGGGGGGGGGGACTACCGGTGGGGGACTGCCGCCCAATAAGACGGAGCCGGAACAACCAACTAAACTATTCACCTCAGAACCCGGTAGCTGTAAAATAAAATCCCTGCCCACGCCCTCCCAATCCTCACTATAAGGTTGGGCTAACCAACATAAACGTTACCAGCAGCCCCAACGCCAGCGCGTTCACCACTAGAGCCCCCTACAGGGCCCCCCGCTACCCGCGTGCTCCGGAACTAACTCTACGACGGAACCCCCTACAGGGCCCCCCGATGGGTTTCCCACGCTAATAGTCGCCGGCGTAGAACCCCCATCAAGGCCCCTCGCAGGGACGCTGCCGCTATCGACATGCGCCTCTGAGCTAAGTAGGAGGTCTGGGGGAGAAGTAAATGAGTAGGGAACACAAAAACACTGACTGTTGGGTCAAGGGATGAGCCCGGCTTACCTACCCCGTATGACTAGGGCAGGTAACACCCTTGTGCTGACCGCCGCACAGGTTTTCCGAGCAGCCTTTGCAACTGTTATAGTCGTTGCAAAAACCACTCTTTTTTAGGGGATCCAGCTTTTTCTTTTTCCCCCCCGACTTCTTTTGACCTTGACCCCCTGAGGGCTGGTTTTGAGATTTTAGGTTCTCAAAACCCAAACATCTGTAGAAAAACTTGTGGTCCCCGTACACAAAACTGCCCATCCCAAGGACCTCAGCTTTCTCCCTACAATACTGGTCGTAGGCTTATAAGAGCCTGCCTTGTCACTCAAGAACTGAATATGTTTTGCACTGGCGTCATACCCTGACTGTGACATAGAGTACAGCATGCTCAATGAGGCTGAAATGATCTCATCAATGCTAGCGGTTGAGAAAGACTTGCCAACTGGCAAATGCAAATCAATATCGAAAACGCGACACTTACGCTTCTTCACCTCAGAACCGCAGCAGGTAGGGGCGACACCATGTGGCATGGCAACCAAGCTGTTGGAGAACATCCAGGGGTTAACTCCATGTCCCGCCGGCACGAATCCTGGGTTGGCCGACGCCAGCCCAGCCGCGCTGAAGGGTGGCTGAAGATATCCTGAGCCAGCTTGGAGGACGGAAGCTGCCGGCTGGCCCGCCAGCGGCTGAGTTGTGGCGGGAACTGGTGCCGTCGGCTGCGGGGGCCCCGGCGGGGGCACCAGCTGAGCTGCTTGGGTAGCCGAACCAAAGTTCTGCCACACATTTTGTAGGTTGGGCAGAGGATACACAGGGGCTGGAGGGATCCTGTAGAAATGGTGCCCCGGTTGAGCACCGGGCTGGAGGGGGTTGACACCCGGCAACCCCGGATGGCCGCCATTTTGGGCACCAAAATTGAATGGCGGCAGCGCCTGAGGGCCTGAAGGGGGGTCTCCCAAGGTACCTGTCAGACGTTTAAACTGGTCCACCATCGACGTGATAGACGTGCTCATCTGCCTACGTTCCTCGGCCCCGGCCAGTTATTGACGCTGGAACTCCAGGAATTCCGGGGACAGCTCCTTAGAGGGAGATTTGGGGGGAGTTTAAGCGGGGGATCCCGGTGGGGTGGCATCCCCCTGACCCCAGAGATAGGCGTCGTTGTCGATGGCAATCTGAGCCGTGTCTATGTACTTCCTGAACTCCCCTTCCTCCTCCTCATGATCGACACAGAACTGTTTAGCCGCGACAGCATACTTACAAGCAGCCCTGCCCCTGTGGTGGTGAGCCCCCCCACACTCGCTGCAGTTCACCAAGGACCTCGGCATATTGGTAAGTCAGTAAGCATTAGCACTGAGTGCTCTGTCCAAGGCATCCTGCTGTGGGGGCTGCTTGTGGCTGTGTGCCCTTACCAGGTGTGGGCAGGCAGCAGGTAAACTCAGGTGAGGCCCAGGTGTGCTCTGATTGGCAGACACCAGAGCCAACCCACCCTGAGGCCCCCAGCAGCTTAGTTGTAGACTAGCAAAGGTCCTTGGTCCATGCGCTGATTTCTAACAAAATAAAGGCGCGCTCTTTATTTTCCCCATAAAACAATTAATATGGTTATATGTTAAGTATGCAAGATGAGAGAGTGATATTCCCAAAATCTGTAAAATGTGTAACATCCTTCAGATCTATCTTGTATGTTTAGCCAGCGTACGCGGTGCATAGGTTAAGAATTCGTCAATATGATAGCTAGAGGCTTATTTATCTTAAATGTATACATAATGAAGATAAGATACAAGAAGTTTAATGCTGAACAGCTCTTATGAGCAATTGAGAGTAAAGATGGTAATGTGATACAGGCCAAAAAGAAAAAATTCACCAAGACTAAAACTTTGCTGGTTCCATGAAAAAACAAATTTACCGCTTAGGGTTGCCTATGAAAATATAGAGGGCTATGAGTTTTATAAGCCATGTTCTGAGCATTAGGAAAATAGATGTTACACTCGATTACCAGCGTTTGTTTGATGACACATAGAAACTGACCCCCTAGGAGTTAGTCAATCCGCCAGGGGTTTTCATATAGCCAAGATGTGAGGCTCTAAATATAATAAAGTGATTAACATTACTGTTGACTTTGTTGATTTTTTACATGTGGCCTGGAATGGTACATAAATAGATGGTCTGACCCATATGGCTTTTCATATATCAAATATTGGCTATGTCGATGCTTAATCACAGTCAGTTTACAATATTTAACAAAGAAAAAAAAGTCATTACATGTGCATATATAAGTGTTTATTTCAGGTTATCATTGTACAGACTTGTACTGCATGCATCTAACCATAAGACATATATGTAATTATATATATTATGTATGTATATTCTCAGGTGGTTTCGCTTAGTGATTCATATTTAACATGGAGAATTACCATATGCATGGTCATCAACGATTCCAGTTGGTTTGTTTTTTGTGTATCAGACAATGTTCATAAAACAGTTGTCTTCATCCTTGTGTATTAGGTAATCTTTGGTTGTAATTCTGTTTTAAAAATAAACTGCTTCCTTATATGAATTGATTCCTGTTTCGTCAACATTTATGATCCAACTACAAATACAACAAAAGCCATTTACTAAATGTAAACCAAGTCATTGTTACTCATAACCTGTTCTTGTCCATCAGACTTCTAAACTTCGGACACTCACTCTTGCTTCAAATACCACCTGTACCATAGGATTATCTCATAGTTAAGATAGTCCTGCATTCAAAAATAAAACACAATATGGAGCTTTATTATAAAATGTTGATGTCTAAAAGACTTCTTAGTCTTGTCACTTTAAATGATATAACCACTTTTACATTTGTATCTTTAGACTTCTCAGAGTTGGACAGGGACATTTTAATCACAATGGGATTTATAGTCTTAACTGCCCACAATACAATTACACAAGTGTGCACATTAAATTATTGGCAGATACAGCTCAGAGGACGAATCAAGATTTTACCAGAAGCCTATTGCCTATGCATTGTTTAGTGACATAATATATTTTGCTGTAGAAATAAAGGTGCAGTCAACAGCTCTGAACCATGAGCAAACCTCAAAATGTATGGGATTTGCCTGAAAACAATGAAGCTAAGAATCTATGAAAAAGCCAAATTACAAATTTATGCCGAAATGGGTGTGAAATGAAGATGTCACTGCAAGGTTACATTATTCTTTGTACCATCACATGGTTGATGATAAGTCCACTTAACATGAAACAACAATAGCAATTATAGAACAATGGAGTTTCTAAATCCAGCACAGGTTAAGAGTCTATCAGCAAGTGTTGCGTCATTGAGTCTCCATAACCTAGATTCTAGTCACCTTCCTGTATATTTCCATCATCAAGCAGAACCCTACATTGTTGCATGACTTCTCTATTAGCTGCTTGTAGTTGGAATTTGGGTTCCCTTCCAGATTTGCCCTTGCATTGACATTTAAATCCAGAAAACTTCACTGTTATATAAATCCATTATACACGGAGGCCACTTACTACATTTTTTAGAAAATTACTATTATAGTCTCTGTTGGACACCAGTGGACCCAGGCGAATCCGGTGCCAAACGTAAATCTACACTTGGTGCTTTATTGTACCAGCAGGGGTTCCTTTTATGGCAGCTGGATTTCCTGATGCAGAATCTGCTCCTGATTGTTTTTTACAGCAATGAGACAGAACCTCTTTGAAGGCTGCACGGAACTGTCTGAAAATACCAAGTGACGAGTTAGTACCAAAATACAAAGATTACTAAGAGGCTCAATTTGAATATTGTGAGAAATGTTTCATATAAATATAGTTCTTTTGTGTGTGATTATTGCAGATTTCTAGTCCTGTATGGACTGTGGTGCCCCCTGGTGGATTAAGTGTACAGTCCACTGTTCCAACTTCACACATGTCAACTAATACCCCCCTTGAGTTATGTTTTCTGCATAGATTTCCTCCAAATTTATCATGAGTATAATAAAAAAAGATATTTGGAGGTAAAAGACATTTTCCAGATGCTGAAATGTTGTTTTATCTATGCTAAAGCAAATAGGTTTTGAGCGGGCTGTGTGGACTGCACACTTCATCCACCAGGGGGCACCATTGGCTTTTGTCAGAAATAAAATTGGCGAGTGGACCTTTTTAGTACTCTTTTCTGTTTGGTAGTACATATAAAAAGGCATAGGCTAAAGAGTCTCTTTGAGTTATTGCTGCTGAGGTAAACCTGAGGCAACACCCAGGAACCTGAAAGCTAAGTGGGATACGGCCCCTGTCTCACCTTATAGATATCAAGCAAATTGGGTTTTAGTAACTTTTGCATTTCCTGCCTCGAAAATTGCATTTCTCTTTTAGTACATAGATAGAAAATATCTTATATTAATATCTTTATTTTACTTAACATTTTGCTGAAAACTCAACTACTTGGGATAGATATTGCGATCAGAATTAAACAAAATGCTTGAATGATACACAGGTGTGACCCCAGGTCATCTGCTGACCTGGGGTCAATCACCAAAGAGCCTTAAAGAGGCGTAATAGTTGGGAATAGAATGTTTTTGGCCATACCCAACCCCAGTATAAAGACCCTGGGGATTCTTTTAGAACTATTGTCATTTTCGCAGGACCACTCTGTTACCTAGCAAAGGCAATTTTAAGCATTCTATCAGGATTAAAAGGTAGTTGATGATACCTTCCCTCACTGTACAGACCCTGGGGATTCTATTTGAACTATGGTCCATTACCTAGGACCCCTCTGTTATAGGCTTTTGGCCATAACTTCACCTGGTATACAGATCCTTGTAATCTCATGCCAACTGTTGCAGTTTTCTTAGGACCCCAGTAATACCAAGCAACAGCCATTTCAAACATTCCAGGCATAATATCTGACCCTCTCACCAATCTTATCCGTCATACCCCACTACAGTGGATGACTGTAATTTTATTTGCTCACTATCTAACAACTGTGTTCAGTTCTGCCTTGTAAAATCTAATCTAAAACATTCACCTAAATCAGATTTGATACAAAACTCACCTTGAGATGATTGCATAAATTACCACATTGGCCCAGCTGTTAATACCTCTCACCATATTAATAGCACCTTTTATCTTCTTCCCATAGAGGAAACTAAACGTTCGGGATCGGCCTATATCATTTAACATATAGGCTTCCAGAATCCGGCCAGGTGTCACAGTGATGATGTAAATTACAACAAGTATTATCATCATGTACGTCAGCTGAGGAAATAATAGAAAATAGCAATGCATGAGTCAAGCTGATCAGATAGCCGAGTCTCCTAGAAGGAATCAATGTCTTAACATGTATAACTAAATAATAGATTTGCACATAGACTGTCAAACTGGAATAGAATACATATATGGCATAAACTCCCCACTTATGTTGTTTTGGCTATTTCTGGCCCTTTTCAGGCTTATACCCCCAACAGAATAACCAGTTTTGCACCAATTTATTCAAATTTTTGGTATATGTGAAAAAACATGCTAATAATTCGGGAAATCTCAATTTCTTGTATATTGGCCCAATATTTTCCATTTTCTGGTCCTCCAAAGGCCCAAAAACCCCTAAAAACATCAAAAACGCTAAAAATGTCATGTTTTACATGTCTCCCATGTGTACTGAGGCAGTAACAGCTTATTCCTGATATCATTTTCTATTGGGTCTATGGTATAGTCAATTGATTCACAAGGATTTCACTAGATATGTTCCGTATTTTTTTCTCCACAGTCATTTAAGTGTGTTTTGTCAGCAAAATATTCAAATGTCATTTCAGGTTGATACCTCTATATAGAAAATAAAGGAGATCCACACAGTCTCTATTGTATCCCAGATTGTGAGGTAACTCTTGTGTCTTCTGCTGGGAAAAAGAAATTTTGAAAAATATCCAATAATCTTGCCTCCAGGAGCGTATGTCTATTGGGATACATATTTTCTGTCACGGAGTCACCCGGAATATTGGTCACGGAGTCACCAGCCACCCTGATGAAAATTTAAACCTTCATAGAATTGCTAATACTCAATATATTTAAGTGATCTCTGGTTTTCCTGTGTCCTACCCACTCCCTCTAAAAATCCACCATTTTTATGCTCATTTATACAAGAAATTATTTCCGTCACGGAGTCACCCAGGTGACTCCGTGACGTAAAATAGGTTAATAGGGGTACTTTAGGCCTATACTGTGCAAATTTGGTCCAGCCAGATATCATGATTCTTCATATTTCTTAAAGTACACATGATCAGGACACTGTAGAGTGAATCTAACCAATAATGGGACCATTTTGAGGAAACTAGGGTAAAGTTGAGAGTATGTAGTTGAAATGTTCATATTTCTGATAAATGTTCAAAATTCATCGGGCTGTATCTCAAAAACTATTACTCAGAGGATTTCCATTCTTGGTAGGCTTCAAGATATATGTTGGCCCAGCTTGTAAACAAGATTATTAGTTGCTGTGATGTTTTTAAAACATAATGTTCATGATAATGGATTTTTGGTCACGGAGTCACCTGAAAAAAGGACAATAAACTTAATGAGGCGTTAAAAACTGATCCGCTAGGGTTAGAAATGTATCAAAAAGTGTTCCAAGGAGCCAAGATATACCTTTCAATATACTAAACTTGTTTAAACATATTAAGAACTTTCTGATTTGTCCTTCCTCTATCCTAAAACAACATAAGTCAGGAGTTTGAGCCATATAGTGTTCATATCAATTAAGTCTGAGTGATTACCTTGAGGCGGGCTTTTTCAGCTGTTGTCTGCTTGCTGTAAAAGTAATCATCAAATGCCTCTCTGTTTAATTAACATTATTTATCAATACATCATTGTAGATATACATTCATGTACAAAAATGTCTACCTGAGTGGCAAAACCATAAAAAGATTAATTAAATTGACCAATCCAAAGTCATCTATTGTCATGAAATCCTCATTATCGCTAGGAAGGCATATCATAGAAATGAATTATACTCTAGGTCTAAACAACAAGGTTTAAAATACTTTTTGCACCAAAAATACATTTGGCAGGATTGTTCTAATGATGCATCTAAACAAATATGTGGCCAGTTCAAACATACCTTGAATCTACTATCATTTCCCTTGATTTCTTGATGCTGGTATGCAGGCTGCGTACAGCAGAGATGTAGTTGAAGCATAAGATGGGCACTGGTAGAACTAAGTAGACTGCAAAATCGTAGACCATAAGGACCCATGCTTCTAGGTATGAAGTCTTAGTGCAAAGATATTGTGGATTATCAGTATAATTATGAAACTGTAAAAGATAAAAATGTACAATTAATCCACAGTTGGAATTGTAACTGCAAACTTCAATTTTCTGAGATCCAAGATAGAGCTTCCTGTGCTAAAAAGACTCTCAAGTACTTGAATATAAACTATTCTTTGTTCTTCATTTATCAGGAATATTCTATTCCAAAAAATGTATTGAAATAAAGAATACCGTAAATTCTCGCGTAGAAGCCGCGGCTTGTACGCGAGTCAGACTCAGCTTTCTTTTGGTACCAAACATGCCTATATAGGGTGCGGCTTATACGAGAGTTTTTATTAGTATACTACAGTACCAAAATCGCAATATTCAGACCCAATCTGCGGCTTATATAATTTGTCAAAGTTAGGGGTGCGGCTTATACGCGAGTTAGGCTTATACGCGAGAATTTACGGTACTCCAGAAAGGGAAAAAACTCAATGGTCAGGTCTGCTTCTGTGATAACTTATATTTGGGGAGAGGAATAATCTGCTATAGATAGAACAACACTCTCATTATGTGGATCAATAAACATGGGGATATGTGTATGGATGTTTTGTAAGACAACTTACCTTATAGTTGAGTGCTAGATATCCATAGGCCATCACTCCAGATATGAACCAATTCACAATAATGATCAGGGATGTCTTCTTGGGGGTAAACTTTAGGCTTGTCTTCATTGGCCAACAGATGGTAAAATATCTGAAACCGAGACATGACATGGAAACATTTCTGTTTCTCTTTATTATATGTGTCGTTTCATTGACATTGATATCAAGTGGAGCAGCAATGATATTTAACCAGTATTTATAATCATGTGAAGGATATTGATTTATAGATGTGTAAAAAAAAGGTAATACAATTATCAAATTAGAAATTAAGTTGCATGATGAATGAGCCCCCTCCTGCCCAAGGCAAGCTGTGTCGAGTTCAATATGCACAGGCATCGACCGCTTTCTGGAAACTTACTGTACAAAATAACATAGATATAGACATGTAGTACTGTTATATTATGAGAGTCTAATAAAATAATATAGAAATAGAAATTGAAACAGTCACACTCAGGTTGCAAAAGTATTAAAGAAGGGTATATTGTAACACAGCGACCCTGTATAAATAACCCAGGTTGACAATTTACCTTAGAAACACCAGGCCTTAGCTGAGGAATGCCGGGCCTCTTGTATTACAATAATACAATTATTGGGCAAAGTGACAAAAAGTAGTATTATATATAGTGCAAACGTTTTATAGTACAAAGAAGAAACTGTTCCATCAACATGCAGCCAATCACAGGCCAGCATTTGATCATGTGACCTACTAATTTTGCAAATGAGGATGTGACCTAGTTTCTAAACCAATGAGTGTCAAGTATGTGGTCATGTGACTGATTATTATTTAAAGGGGGAGGGGCTTATCATGCAAATGAGGTGTGACCTAAAAGATTAACCAATCAGAGGGCTGAATTTGGTAGAGAGAAAATAGTTTTGTAGAATTTTGTTTTTTCGGACAAAACACAAAGACAAATAAACAAGGTGATATTTACATTGACAGTTTAAGTTTACACACAGTACAATCCTGTAGCTCACCAATAGCAATTCGACAATCTCTACAAAAAGTGGTTTGATAGCGCATTGGTACCTGACAAAACCGACACTATATTCTCCATAGTTGAGACTAAACATGGTTTAACACAGTTGCTTCTCAATAGTGCAGCAATCTTTCTTAAACTCTGAACATGTATAAGCCATACTACCCGTCCACACTTCATCTAGAGAGCACTCAAAGTCCACTGAGGCGCAATACCAAGGCTGATACTTGGACTGGATGGACAATTTTTCGGAACAGTGACAAAATCCGGACGCCAACTCTGGGTGATCGTGGAGACATGTTATAAATGAAGCAGTAGAATCTAAAGTATACCTTCATTTTATGAGAAAGCAACTGGGGAGATGCTACTGATACACAGCAATATAATTATCCACAAACAACTCTGGACTCATCCAGAAAGCGTCTTCGAAAAATGAATAATAAGAAAAGTTAGACACAGCCACTATGTGAACACCTTTGTTTAACAAGTATGTGTTGAAATACAACTTATCGCTCGCTTGTATCAGCTCCCATGTAAAGAGTGGCTCACAGTAACAGTGTGTCACCATTGTTAATTTAGTTTCACACCAACTTAGTAGTACCACTCAACATACAGTGGGCACCACCGAGAGTAGATAGAGTTGGCCACCTCGTGACTAATAACCTTGTTATTTTTGAAAGATGAGGGTACACACATCAACTAAAGGTACACGTTTCTGATCACACACTCCGTATTTATCGCCCTTAAAGAGATATAAAGGCTAAGGGTAGAACTGGAATTGATAACACCCTACACCTAAAGACACACACGCAAACAGAAGACTCGACTCAAACCAGTTCACAATATGCCACCTGAAGGACTGACACTCTCTAAGATGACACACTCTCTATACAATCCTGTCGCCTGGGTCACATTCAGTCGAACAGAAGGGAAAAGTCACACGAGTTTAAGTATAAAAACTGTTACATTTTAGGCCGTTCTACACTAATTTTTTTTGACAATACTCTAAAAATTTTCAGCTACTTTTTTCTTTTTACTATAGAGCTAGGAGACTGGTTGTAACACCATCAGAATGTACCTCTCTCTTTATGTACCAGTAACTCAGTCTTTTTTTTCTACGCAGTATGTGTGCATTCTATTAGTAGCATAACCAATGAGCGGCCCATATCAGTTGGATGGGGGAGCCTATTGTTTACTCATGCAGGCACGGGCCACAATTTTCTAAGCCTCTGGGGTGTCCACTCCAAGGTTTTAGTTTATGATGGTATAACTGTAAGTGATATAGCTGTGAAAATGATAAGTCAATGAGAAAAAGACTCTGGCTACAATTTGGTGTTTTTGCCCTCAAAATCTGATGCTGCTACGCAAAGATATATATATATGAAAAGTACATTTTCTCAGAATTTCACTTGCTGTTCAAAATATGTATCCTGCGCCGACTAGCCCATATATACATTATAAAGAGGAGAGCAATGGCTTTCCATTGGTGCAAATATTGTCCTGCTAAGTTATTTATTTGAGCTGCGGGTTTGGCTATATTTACATCATTGTGCCCTAAGTTTTGCACTGTGAAAGCCACTAGTGCATACCAGGAGGGTGGCCTGACCGCCACACGGCATACAGTGTGGGGGAGGCCGGGGGCTGTCACCCCCCCCCCTCCCCCGTGAAGGAGAAAGCTGTGAATGCGGTGTGTGGCTGTGCAGCGGTCACACCTAGGGGAGATTTTGTCCAATAGATTCACCTATTTATCGACAAATAACCTCAAATTATTCTGGTTCTAGACATGCTAGAAATAAAGTTAAAACGGTTTTGTCATCCCAATGGGGCGCTGCATCAATACATATGTACATTATAACAGTATCTCATACTTTTAATTCCTCTGTGGTAATGCTACTATTAGCCTTGAAAGTTTGTTGTGCTCACTGCTTTTTGAGTCGAAAGAACGCTGATGAAGTCTTGAGGCTCCTTAGCATGCTGTCTTTTCACCACATCCTTTTCAATCCACTTTGAGGATGTACTCTTCCCCGTCACACTCTTATCTTAGCACATGTAGGTCTTTGAGTTAAGAGGATACCATTACCCTCCCATTCGATTTTACAGTGACCCAACGTTCCTAGATCATAACGGTATCGGGCGACACAACATGGCGGTGGAGACCAGCTGCTCTCCCCTTTTGGTTTTGATTTGGACAAATTCTTCTTGATGCACATGACTGATGGTTGTGGGGAGCCATTGTTTGTTTTTTCGGAAGTAAGTCTCTCTAATCATAATTGCGACAATCTATAGACGTGTCTAAGAAGTAAACTCCAACATTTTCAGTTTTGCATACTGATACACCATGGACCCTATTTGGATAGGAAGGTTGTTGTTGACTGACTTTGCTGGTTATTTTGATACCCTTCTTAAAGCGCCATGAATTCGCCAACGTTGCAGATTGTCTTGCAATATGAACTATTCCCCATCAACAACAGGAAGCGAAGGCGGTTGCGAAAGTCTTGTATAGAGAAATCTTCACTAGGTATGGAGCCCCTAGTGTCATGACAAGCTCATACCACACTCAGTCCAATGCAGGGGTAGAATGAATTAACGTCGCTATTAGCCAATCAATAAGAACTTATGGGAAATTGGATCAGAAAGACTGGCCAATGTTGCTTCCAGGCATTATGATGGCCTACAGAGCCATCCCTTGCACACAGTCCACTCAGTACTGTCCCTACTTTATGCTTTTCGGCAGAGAGATGAATTTACCTTTTGATCTAGAATGGATCCCCAAGGATAATTTAGGAAAAATGCCACAGCAGCATCTAAATCACATTTTGAACAATTTTTAGAAAATGCTAGGAAAATTGCCACCGAAAACATGGAAGAAGCACAAAAGAAATACAAAAAGTACTATGATGTCAGAGTTAAAGAACCTGTAAATGACCCTGGAGATAAAGTTTGGCTATATAACACAAAAGTCCCTGTGGGTCTATCAAATAGAAAATGGACAGGTCCATACCACATCACACAGAAAGGCCCAAATTAAACCTACAAGCTTAGGTTGTGTAGGGACAACAAGGAGGTGCAGAGCCTGGTGCATGCTAACCGTTTGAAGCTGTATTCGGATCCTGAAAAGAGGCCTTTGCAGCCATCTGGTGTTGAAGATGGTAAGCAACCAGATACTGTGGATACAGGACAGCCTGATGATGACAATGTAGATGCTGATGCTACATCAGATAGCGGTAGGGACACTGATCACCCTACACAAGGAGCTGCTGCTCAGAATAAATGGCACACTATTGATAAAATAATTGCCTATAAAAGACAGAAAAATGGCACGTTTTACCATGTGAAGTGGCAAAACTGATTGGATGTCAGCAACTGATGTGTCAGACATCGCTAAAAGATAGTTCCATGTGCAGAGGACTGCCAGTGGCAGGAAAAGAAAATGACCACTGGGCAGCACAAATAAATTCTTCGACAGGCCTGTGAGATAATCAGACAACATCTATGATTGGGGTTAATATAATGCTAGCTAAAGGCTCAATAAAAACATAGGATATGTGCATATTTCACATGTGTGTGTGAGATCTAATTGAAAAAGGGTGCTCCGACCCCCAAGGAGGCGCGCAATTTGGGGTTTATTGTGAGATTTAGTTGGTTCTCTGTCCTCTTTCTAAAGGTTCATTTAGTTGAAGTCAAACACACAAAATTGCTTAATTCAGATTACTCTAGAGGCAGCAGATAAAATCAAACCACAGAGGACAAATGTCTGTCTTCTTTCTCTTGGCAGGTAAAAACACCGGGCCAGATGGGAGAGAGAACAGTAGACGGCAGACTGGGTGCAAGACAACGGGCATCCTACGGTTCTGGTGGACCATACTATGGTTGTACCTTCTGATGTATGGTGCCACAGGAAGCGAAGTCGTTGGCAGACCAAACTATGGAATTTACTTCCATAGATCATTCAAGATAACAGCAACAAACGATTACTGGACACACACATTCAAGATCGAAATGCCAGCAGCACATGAGCCATTTTTACACCCCACATCAGTACGCTATGGTTGTGATAAGGATATATAGTGGTCTATGGTACCAAACTGGGCTTTGTTGCATAAAGACTAACTGATCTTTAAGTCGATTTTAGTTCCTGAGACCACCATATAGGATTTGTTGCGAAAAGACTGACAGACTTTTGTGCCCTCTTTGGTTCATAAGACCACTACATAGGATTTGTTGCCTAAAGATTGACTGATCTACAAGCCCATTTAGGTTCCTGAGACCTCTATATAGGATTTGTTGCGAAAAGACTGACCGATTTATAAGCCAAGTTTCCCCCCCCTTTTTCTTCCCTTTTTTTCTACCCCCCCCCCTCCCCTTTGTTTTAAGAAATACTTTAACTAGACTGTCTTGCGGGAGTCTGGTTAAAAGTTTTCGACTGAAGAAGTCAATGAGTGAAAATAAGATTTAAGAGTTTTAATGTGGTGACACTGTCTGTCACAATGAACGGCACGTAAATGGTAAATTATATGCATGACCATGTGTACATTGTGTCATTCAATACCAAGATGCCAGCTGAGACACATCAGCAGCATCATCAGCAACACACAATAGATTTCGACCCTAGGTTGATAGGGCCCTTTTCGTGTATCATTGCTGGACCATCCTGGGTGACCTCCACAGTCTCGTGAAACCCTCGAATGGCGAGGTTGTGCTATCACTTCGGGGAATGGCAACCTCTCTTTGCTAAAATGGAGGCCATCTACGCTGTTGAGTTCAGACGGGGCATCCCAAGCAAGGAGGACGTCGTCAGAGAGGAGCAAGAGGGGTCAACGGCAGCATCTCCACCATATCCCTGACCCCACACCCTGCTCATCTTGGACGACTTCATGAGCAGCTCAAACCAGCAGATCGTGGCCGACTCATTCACTAAGGGGTCTCATCATTGGAATGTCAGTGTGGTGTTCATCACACAGAACCTGTTTCAGAAATCACTGGAATTTCAAACAATGAGTTTGAACTTCCCTCATAAGGCGGTTGCCCTGTCTGCTGTATTTAACAACTAGCTAAAGCGTCTGCATTGGGATGGCACTACAACACTGCTCAAATCCCTGCTAGCGCTAGTTCCAATGAAGATGCAGACTAAAACAGACTAAAACAACCAAGTTATTCCACACACTGAGAGAATTGAAGCTTGCGGAGTGGGATGACCGCGGGGACCTGTTGACCATGGGTGGTAAACCAATATCCTTCACCGGTATCAACATCATTGATCTGCTGAATGAGATTTTGCAAGTCTGTGGACAGACCACCGGGTCAAGTGGCAGTCACAAGTGTAGTGGACCGGACTGGAAACACCATCAGCAATGCCTTGTATAAGAGCTTGAAGTATTGGAGTCCGCCCAGTGCGCAGGCCACCAGATGCAGAAGCAAAAGCAGAGATCCACGCGCACCACTGCTGTTCAGTGCCTCTGACGATGACGGTGGTGGCGGCGAAGGTGGTAACTTGTTTGTCACTCCACTTCATAATGCCACACCGCGGTCTGCAGGGCTACGCACCAACAAGAAGAGAAAATCCAGGAAAACCAGCGAAATGAGAAAGTCTAGGCGGCTTAGCAAAGAGGAAAAGTTGAGAAGACGCATAGTAACGAAATATACCAGTGTCAAGTCAAAGGCCGCTTTGACCAGCCTCACAAAACTCAAACAACAACTTGGGAAGATGTGGCGCAAGTCGAGCAAGCTCTTCGAAGTGTGGATGCTTTTTCCAAACACAAACCCATAAGAAGAAACGGGTGGCATTGAACTTGATGGACATGCAGGCAGAACAAAGGCTTCCGCTACTTCTTGACAGCAATCAATGTATTTTCTAGATACGCCTAGGCCACACCCATCAAGTCCAAGGCGAGTTCCGATGTCACCGAGGGCTTCAAGACAATCACAGAGGAAGGGCAACCGAGCTGTGTTGAAACAGACAGGGGAAAAGAGTTTCTCAACAAGGCTTTTCAGAATCACTTGAAAACCCAAAACATTGCATTCTTCATCAGCAAGAACGATGACATCAAAGCAAGCATAGTGAAGAGGCTCAATAGGAGCTTGAAAAAGAAACTGCGGCAATACTTCTCCCACAAGGAGACTTATCGCTATCTGGAGATTCTCTACGATGTTGTATCATCCTACAACAACACGATCCACGCCACATTGGCGGAGGTGAGCCCCGACAACAGCGAGACCATTTTCTACCGTCACGGCACGCCGACTCGAAAACAGGTGAAGCAAGTGTGGCGAAAGGGTGGGCGTCAGTCCTACATTGCTCGCGGCGATCCAGTTAGGATGTTGAGAGTTAGGTGCTTTTGACAAAGGGTATGTGGCCAATTGGAGCGAGAAGGTGTTCAACATGACTGCGGCTTCGAGCTGGAGGATGACCCTGGAGAAGATATAAAAGGTGTATTCTACCCGGAGGAGGTCTCAAAGGTGCCAAAGGGTTGCTTCAATGAGACTTATCTGATACACAAGGTGGTACGCAAAAAGACGGTCAACGGAAAACAGTGGGCCTATGTCAATTGGAAGGGTTATTCCGATAAGTTCAACGAGTGGATCCCTGTTGCGATGCGATAAAGAAAACTCCTCATCAGTCCAACATGGGTCAGTTACCCTCGGCACGTTGCTTTGCTTCGTGGATCACAATAGGTTCAGTGGTCACTTCAAGAAAAAAGAACTACGAGTTGAAACACTGCAATGTTAACTCAGTGCAAGTCATCGTGAACGATCAGAAAGACCCCACTGACGCTTACACCCAAAGGGGAGGTGGTGGGAGAATAGCTAGCCCTCTACACTGAGACGGGGATGCATGAGGGTCGCAGCTAATGCAATATAGGGCTGTTTGACTTTGCAGAAGGCTACATGGTGTTCCTGTTCGACTTGACATTGGACCGCTCGCACGATGGCTGTTGGGTCAACCTTATGAGGACAGGTCACTTGGGAGTGGAACTCAGTTTCAGTACGGCGCTACCCAAGACCACAACTGTGTTGCTGCACTTGATGTACGATAACTTGATTTAGCTGACATGGGACATCCCATTATGGACTATCACATGAACTGAGCTATTGTATGAACACGTTGAAAATCAAGCGAGTGTTATCCAATAACATTCACACAAAGTCTCACTTTCTAGGTGTTTTTTCTTGTGACACCACCCCTAGTCATCCTGTGAGGGACACCTGTTTTGTGAGCAATACAGACCCACAACATTTACCTGGTGCACATTGGGTGCTTTTCTATATGTCAGAGGCTGGTGTTGTATACTATTTCGATTCGTATGGTTTACCACCATTGAGCACTGCATTTATATTGTTTGTAAAGCTTTCAGAACCTGTCAAGTGTCAAAGTAACCGTATACAATTACAACACACATCTGCAGTAACCTGTGGATCGGTTTGTCAATCAATGTGTTGCAATGCGATAAAGAAAACTCCCCATCAGTTGCCATGTGCGGAGTGATTAGAGCTTGTACAGAAAAATGTATATTGTCTTGCTGAAATGGTACTGGAGCTAACTACTATTGTGCAGAATCTGCTGTTGACGATTTCACCATTGGTGCCCCCCAAAAAAAAGTTCTTGGAACTGTCTGCAGTCAATGTTGAAAATGTTATAAAAGTATATGAATAAAAAAAAAAGAAATCAAACTGTTTGAGTTGTCTTTTATTGAATTCCTCTCCTTGAAATATTTTCCTACAAAAAAAAAAGATTTCTCTACCAAATCAGGCTCTATGATAGGTTTATTTATTTAGGTCACACCCTCAGTTGCATAATAGGCCCCACCTCTTTTGAATAATTATTAGTCACGTGACCAAATACTAGACGTTCATTGGTTTAGAAACTAGGTCACGTCCTCATTTGCATAATGTGTAGGTCATGTGATTGAATGCTGGCCCTGTGCTGGCATCTTTATCACTGTGGCATTACTCTTACCTTGCATTCATTGAGTATAATTATCTTTGTTCTCATGAGAGGGATTTTATTTCTCAATGAAGGAAATATGTATGTATCTAGGGTCTGTTTGGGACATTTTATTGTTAAGTACTCACCTTTCAAAGCTTAGTGTTATCATATGGTTGACTGCAACAAACTGTGTGAACTCTTGCAGGGTTCTTATGGCTGCACACCCCACAGGTTGTAGAATGGGATTGGTGATGGTGGCGAGAAAGGTATCGAGGTACTGTAATAAATGTATGATGGTTACATTGACATTCAGTGATTTGCAGCCATAATATGCATGATAATAAGTGGCAAGTACAATTGACGATTAGGTGTGTAAGTTGGGATTATTGTACATACAAAGTTAATACTACTGCAGTACTCCAGAATAGCTTTCAAACCAGCTCTCTGAGGTAGGCTGCAGTGCGCGTTTCGGCATACCCAAGCGGTAGTGGAGTGCCAGTGGTGGTGATTGTAGGTATTAGTCAACAAGTCTGGCCATGCATTGTGCTCGATGTTGTTGTTGTTGTACATGTATATTAATAGCAGTTAAGTATTCATAATATCATGTTAGAAAAATTGCATTCATAATATTCTCTTGTTGTTATCGTACACACCTAGTTTTTTTTTATAAACAAACTTTTATACTAAACAATTTTGCATACACAAACGTACATTCATCAGTATAATTGGCATAGTTTTTGAAAATGGGCTGAATTTGTTATGCTTAATTTTACAAACAAAACCTGACAATATGCAAATAACCTTGTACTGATGTCTCAGTTAAAATTCTCTGTGATAACAAAAAATGTATAACACCTATTCTATCACAATTAATTGATGAATCAATTAGTTAGGGAACACTCATCTAGAGCTAAGAAATGTACATCAGATGGTTATCTATACACATAGATTATGTTGAAATTTTATATCATTGACCAATATTTAATGGGTTCATATCATCGATGATCTCTTATCCATAGATCTGGAAACATTTGAAAAATTGGAAACGAGCTGCCCTTAAATCATAAGCTCCAGCTGGACTGTTTATCTGTCAAAAGAGGTTATTCAAGAATTCTATTAGTTCTTTGAGAATCCTCAGATTCATACTGAAATTATTTATACTTCTGGACACCATCCTAGGTTGACATCCAATACTAATGGAGTCTTTCTCATATTTTAGTAAAAATAATCCATCAAAATTTGACACTGACCCAGCTAACAAGAAAACGTTATTTGACGTTACAATAACGTTTTCTGAAGGTTTCATAAACGTTTGGGGATGACGGAAATATGATGTTATCTGACGTTAAAACGTTGACTTAAAATAACGTTATATTAACGTAATGTAGTAACGTTTAGATGGATAACGTTATTATAACGTTATTTTACGTTTTTCTGGGTTATAAAGAAGCAGACATAAAGTCGGGTGCGGGTTATACGTGGGAATTTGCGGTACATCTTTTTAATACTCTATTACAATATTATTCATGATACCATCTATCCAGAAACTGTGTTTTCAGCATATAGTGCCGGGCATATTTCTATGTCTTTTTGCTTTGAAATAAAAGTTAAGGAAATGTGATTTGGGCACAGGAAGGCAATATAGAGTGACCAATTATATTTGTATATCATCTGGCTCTGTGGCCTCTCTGCCTAAGGTGTAGGGTATGTAATCAGAAGGTTGTGAGTTCGATCAACCCCCCTACCACCACCAGACTATTTTGCGAGTTTCGTAATTATGTATTGCATATGTGATGGAAAACCTCCTTGGAGATGCAGTATTTGCTGTAAAGCCTCCGAGGCGTGGCCGAGGTTTTACAGCAAATACCTACTACACCTCCAAGGAGGTTTTCTAGCTTATACTCCACCCTTTACAACAATACGTTTATAAATCGTGCATTCATTTGAGACATTTTTTGATACACTTTAAGGTCATTTTAGTCCATTTTATACAATGTATTTTGTTAGGACTCGAACCTAGGTGAATAGAATATGAGGAGGAGAGGCTACAGGGAAGGGGAATTCACATGACCAAACTGGAGCCTCCGTGGGCCAATGGATACGACTGCTGGTCAACTCACATTGCCAACTTTTCCAACATAGGTTCGACTCCCACCAAGTGCAATTACGTTTTTATTTTATTTCTATTTATGTTTGAAAGTAGGCTTATAAGAATACACAGGCAATGAATACCACATAATTGTATCAGAAAGAATTTCGAGAATATTTATGAATATAGGCCTACATATCAAACACAAAATGCATAGGGTTTGAACTTGTGTTCTTCATACCTGAAGTTGAAGTCTATCACCCCTACACTATCCTGACGATGGTAATGAAAAAGATAATCCATATATTTGATAGAGCCTACCAGAATACCTTTCGGAACACAAAAGACGAAGGCACCACTGGTACAAGTAGGGCCCCAGACGGGAGGGTGATGTGCCAATGTCTCTTGTCAATTTTAAGAAAATGGCCTTGTCCCTTGTCACTAGCCCTCATGTCTTGTCACTTGCCCTTATGTCACTCATCGATTGCCATGTTTTTGTCTCTCTTCATGTGTGATTAAAAACGTTCTTGCAGGCCCTACCGGGGTCTGAACCCAGGGTCTCCTGCATATGAGGCTAATGCGTTGCCCCTACTCTAATGAGGATCTGGTAGAAGACCACTTGAAACCTATACCTCATTGAGATTGTGTGCAGGCTGTGTCTCACGACCTTTGGCCTATGTTTTTGTCTCTGACCGGGTGCCGTCTCTGACCAGGTGCCGTCTCTGACCGGGTGCCGTCTCTACCAACAGCAGGAGGCTAATTATCATTATAATAATGATTATATAACAACCGCCATAACGTTTTTACAAATCCTTATATATATGAGTATAATTGTTTTTAAAACACCTTGTTTCTGACACCTGGTCAGAGATGGCACCCGGTCAGAGACAAAAACATTGGCCCAAGGTCGTGAGACACAGCCTGTACCATTTACTTTTCCTCATTTCACATGCATAAAACCATAATGTTTAAAATATTGACCTTGCCCCTTTGTAATGCTTGGTAAAACGCAACCACACCCTAACCTACCCATGATAACCTCTAGAAACGTTAAATAACGTTAAATAACGTTGTGGATACAAACGTTTGTATGTACAACCATACAAGAACGTAAAATAACGTTTTACATATAACGTAATATAATGTTATACATGGGAACGTTTCAAAACGTAAAGATACGTTTTTTGTTCACTGGGGAGGGCCTGAACTCATAATTATAAAATTGGAGAGATCAGAGATAACCAGCTGTCACCTCTGAAAAGTGTTATCTATATAAGAACCGTAGTCTGCAACATTGAAGTCGGTGATTATCAAATAACTTGTTCAAAATCCCATGATGTTAAAGTGATAACATATTCAAACTGACCAATCCCAGAGGGCACCCATGTGCCTCTCCCCTCGCCCCTCCCACTTTTGCTACCCTCATACTATAAACCATATAAAGGATTTCTCATTCAAACATGTTATTGTAGCTATCACTGCACTGCCTCATACTGCTCACCCAGGACTGGGAGGTACCAATATAACACACACCTGTGCAGTCCCACACGTATATATGCAACTGCACATAGTTGTGTGTGTGGTGGGGGGGGGGGGGAGGGGGGTTGGAGTTTAGGGCACCAACATCACTTCATAAAAGCTATCACCAATTGTTGATAGGGAAGATTCTAGTTTCCACTGCTTCTATGCCACAGAGCCTCCACATGGTTAGGTAGCTGCACCATGATAACATCATTACTCTGTATATATCAGTATTGTATGTCAGTTCTAATACTCAATACAGTTTTCACTATAATAATGAATGCTACATATAATATTACAAGACAGAATTGAACATTTTGTAGAAATTTATGTTTATCTTTACAATGATTTATATGTGTTTATTTATTTAACTAGGTGAGATATGGTGCATATACCCTATAAAGAATCACCCATGTAGCTTTTGTTTGCCCGCACAGTTCTATTACTAGGTGCAATCTACAACTAAAATCCCCTCTATTGCGACGTGGCCATGCATGGTCAAAGGTCTGGCTAGTAATTATAATGGCCCGTCTAAACTCGCCCCAGATATAAATATTGCTGCTGCTAGGCCATTTGAGACGTTTCTGGAGGGACCATTTTTCTAAAGTGTGGGTTGGGTTTGGGTCAAAACAAATTTCTGATTGTATATGGGGAAAGGTCTCCATGCTGGTGGGGGGGATAAAACTAAATACAGTCCATTTTAATAGTTGTACGCATGCATGATTCCACAGGCGCATGCAATTTCTTCTTTTTTTTGTTTGAGGGAGGGGGGGGGGCTATTTCTCAAAGTTTGAATCTAGTGGTGGTGGGGCTGGGGTGTGGGTTGAGATTACGTTCAGCAAAGTGGCAGGTGTGCTGGGGTATTGGAAACAAATAACTGTTTTGACAAAACACCCCAACTACTAATAAATGACTCAGCCCTTATGTTGGGTATCTGTGGGTACAGCTAGTGCGTGTGAGCAGTGCAGAGTGGTGATATACCTGTATGTATGTCAATTACCCCCCCCCCCTCCAACACACACACCTGCCCACTCATAGTCAAGGCTCTGCTGTTTTTATAAAAATGACCCTTGTCCAATCCATAACAGGGATCCAGTCACTATCTACTTTGCATAACTCTACTTGTAGTGACCTGTGGACAGGTCCTAGTCTGTGTCAATCAAAAAGATGCTGAAAAATGGATGCAAACCAACGTATACATGGACACTTTAAAGATTGGCGATTTTGAAGTTCTCCAAAAGTATTTGTGACCCGTTTTAGCGAAATGGGTTGGAAGTCACACGTATAACATGTTGAGATATTGCTAAATTCATATACAGCTCATCATGACCACCAGCCTTTCCTAGCCGCTTGACTTCTCTCCTCGCCTCCTCCTCAGCCTCCCGCGCCCTAGACGCCTAGGCCGTTGCTTGGGCGGCCCCCAACTTCGCTGACGCCGACTTCGCTGCTTCCCTACGATCTCTCTTGATCTTATCCAATTCTGCCACCAATCTCCTCCTCTCAACCTCGGCTTCGGCCAAGAGGTCCTTGGGGTCCTTGGGCCCTGATGGGGTAGGGTCTGGTACTGACCCTGCCGGTTCCTTGCTCTTTGCGTCCACGGCCGCCATTGTGTCGGACCTCCTCTGGTCCTCCAACTCCCGCAGACTCTTATTCAAGTCAAAAAGCACCTCGTCAGTCTCTTGCTCAGCCTCAAAATCGTCCACCTCTCTCAGCCTGACACAATCTGGACATTTGCCCTTTTTCCCTTCACACAATCCACCACAAGAGCTAGGCATATTCCAATCTGAAATCCTGGTAGGTGTTCACATGACGAAGTACAACCGAGCAGTGCCGGCACAGGTACAATTAACACAGTGGGTGGGTACACACCCCCACCTGGTGAGTAGAGGGAGAATTAGTCTACCTGTTGAATATATACCAATATACCGATGCATACATATTGGTTACATATAAGTAGTATATTAGCCAATATTCACTTTTAGGTGATATTTTTGAGACTTTTTTGTTGTTTTAAATGGAAATTTATTAAAATGAGATAATTAACATTAAAATTAGATATTTACTATATCATACAATATGATTGTAGTTTCCATGGCCATCATTTTGGGTAAACCGGGGTAGAAATTAGGTTTTTAACTCAGTTTGTCAGAAGATAACAAGTAAAATGTCAAAAACTCATTTTTTAAAACAATTATTTTTCCTCACTATGCTACCTAAAATGCCCATTTCTAGGCTTTTTAATATGTAACCCCTTTACTGACTCTGGGGACCCCTTCAGCTGCTCAGGGGACCCTCCCAGTGGCTCTGTGAACCCTCCCAGCGGCTCTGTAGACCCTTCCAGTATATCTCTGGGGACGCCTTCAGTTGCTCTAGGGACCCCTTCAGTGTCACTGGGGACCCCTTCAGTGTCACTGGGGACCCCTTCAGTGTCACTGGGGACCCCTTCAGTGTCACTGGGGACCCCTTCAGTGTCACTGGGGACCCCTTCAGTGTCACTGGGGACCCCTTCAGTGACTCTGTAGACCCTTTCAGTGACTCTGGGCATCCCTTCAGCGACTCTGTGGACCCTTCTGGAGGCTTTGGGTTCCTTTTACTGACTCTTGCGTCCGCTTTAGTGACTCAGGATACCGCTTCAGCTGCTCTAGGGACACTCCCAGCGGCTGTGTGGCCCCTCAGCGGCTCTGGGGATCCCTTCCAGCTGTTCTAGGGACCATTCTGGTGGCTCTAGGAGGACCTCTGCAGATTGTGCTGGCACCTCAGGTGGCTGCGGGTGCATCCTTGCTGATTCAGTGAACACCTCTGCTGACTCTATCACCACCTCTAGCTCTGGGTATGCATACCCTGGCATTAGTAAATTCCCACTAGCTCTGAAAACATCTTTGCTGGTACCAAGGACAATTCCTCCCCCCGTACCATTAGACCATCTTCCCCTATACCAGGGACAACTTGATAATCTTCCCCTATACCAGGGATGACTAGATCATCTTCCCCTATACCAAAGATGGCTGTAGGAATTACTACGCTAGGCAAAATGACAGGATGGAATACAATATGTCTGCCATAATAGTACTAAGTGTGACCATTGTCCTACAGTTACTTTTATAAAGTCAGGTAATACAGGGTTCACTGAATCTTTAATCCTGAATTTACCATTGTGAACCATTTTTGATTTGGTTTTCATGGTAATTTCTTAAAAATTCACAATGGCCACCATACAGATTATTCTTTATTCATTATTTGGAGTCCCTAGCCACAGGAGTATATACTTTTTGAATTTGAAATCGTGTATTTATCTTGATTAGATACTGGTAGACCCAGTTTCGGCTCCGATTTCTCCACTTTGGAATGGTAATTTCAAAAAAAAAACACGCTGCCACATAACTCTTTGAAATTAGCTAGATTAGATTACTTGGCCTCAGAAATGTACTTTTTGACCTTTTATTCGAGTTTCTAAGTTGATCAGAAGCAACTATTTTTTCAGTTTTCAGCAATTTTTGGTGGCCATCTTGGATTTCTCAAATTGCTCAAGGGTGAGAGCTCCACATCCACCTGGGTATATTCACCTAGACCCTATAGATGCATAATCAGCAGAGAAAAACAACGTTAACAGACGAAACCATGTCACCCCCTCCGACTTCCAGACTATACCCTTTCTGACCATGATAAAACATAAATTAACCATACCAAGGCGTACATGATGTGTATCGTGACATGTAATATGTTAGAAATGTGAAGATGTGACTATTAAGATAAATTTTTTTTTGACATTTCAATACTGATCATGTACATCATGTGACGTACATGATCTGTGACATACATTATCACTGATTTATTGACTGCCTCACCCATATGACCATGATAAAACATAAATAAACCTTACCAAGATATACATATGATGTGTGTCTTGACATGTAATATGTTAGAAATGTGTAGATGCTACTATGAGAATACGTTTACATGACATTTTAATACCGATCATGTACATTATGTGACGTACATGATCAGCCCATTATCTATTGACTGCCTTAATTACCCTTTCTGACCATGTTCAAAACATAAATTAATCATAGCAAGGTGCACATATGATGTTAGTCTTAACATGTATAGTCTTAGACATGTAAAGCAGTGGGTAATAAGAAAATTTCACATGACATTCCAAGCCGATCATGTACGTCATGTGCCTAAAGTGTTGACATTTATATTGCAACTAAAGTTAAAACATTGATAGGCTGCAAAGTTGCATATGCACTGCAAGAAGCACCTTGAAGTAATAGTAGAAAGCTGACACTTCTCTCTGTAACTCTCAGATAAAAAGACAGGGGTCAAAGATGATCTGTCTGATTGATAGGTTTCTCCACAAGTGGTACATTGGATCATATCACACAACTGGTCAAAACCACAAATTTAGACTGATTAGAGTGGATCTCTGTGTATTTTCACGTAATTATTGATAAATTATATTTCAAAACAACATTTAAACTTTTTTAGTGATGTCATCATGGAAAAACACCAAATAGAGAATGAGCATCAGTTTGTCAATTGGGGTGTGGAGAATGGGAATTTTAGTAACTTTGTTTCTCCACATAAACTGAGGGTTACAGCTGTAAGTACTATGACCCTGCTCTACTGTCCAATGTTGCTCGAGTCTCTCCTTGATCTCGAGACTTATGGATACCAAATATTCTAATTAAAACTTTATTTCACAACTATATAGTATAACTAGCTAGGAGGGGATACGCCTGATAAATGTTCAGTTAATTACTACAATAAATATAACATGGCACCTAGGACACTTACCCCATAAAACACAATGGTAATTGAGTTCAGACAGTCGGCCACTGCCATACCAACCAGGATTACATTAGTTGAAGACTGCAACTCCTTTTTTACCAATACTGATACAATGATCAATATATTTCCTGAAATATAAGAATGTGGTTTTGCATACATATTGTATATGAAACTAAACCTGATGATATAATGTTTGAGTATCAGTGATCTGGTATATCAATAGAATGTTCATTAACATAAATAAAGAGTACAGTAGTTAATTGTGGTAAGTTGTTATTCTAAGGGGCTAGGTAATTTCCCGTATTATAGGTGTCTATCTTTCTTTCAGCTGGGGATTGCTCATACCGTGAGATGGCACATTTATAACACTTTCTTCAGCAGATTGTACCTTTAGCAAATTCATCATATAATTCAATACCACCAAACAACCATGTGTGTGCCTTTGAGCTGGCCTAATATAATCAGTGTTTCAGGCTGGTTGATAGGCTTCCTGGAGTATGTGGACCTTTGTCTTGTCCTCCAACAAATTGTAAGTCTGCTTGTGTACATTGTTGGTAGATGCGAGGCCAGGAGTACTAAAATATACTCTAAGGGCTCTATTTAAGAGGGTCTGTAGTTTCTTCAGTAACAAGTGATTTGAGTCATGGTAAAAAATATCTCCATAGTTGAATCAAAATATTGTTAAAGCATGATGGTTGTGTAGTAACCTGGGTACTTGGATGATAGGCTAGGACTAGGGACAGTTGGGGATCTGTCCAAGTATAAATCTGATTACTAGAGACTGTAATGTCATATCGGGTCATCATCATCTAGCATTTAGACACTATGATCTAGGATAATTAGCCGTGTAGTTTGGGTTTATGCGTACATACATGCAGTGTAGATGTTGATGTTTCTACAGTATGGACCCAGAGTGAGTCAATACCTGCAGTGTGGGTTAAATATACGTTTTTTGTTATGTTTAAATTTAAGGTTGCTCATGAAATTGACTTGTAAAATCTCTTTATAAACCTTCTTAAAACCTTATTAATAAACATTCTTTCTTTTTTACTGTATAGCTTTCAATTGCATAGCTGGCTTATGACCATTGACCATAAATCAATTTATTTATTTATTTATGAATTTAGAATTAAAAAGTTGACCTTTAACACTTGAACCATTAATACTTGTGAATAGTTGTGAATAGAAATTGTCATATTTATCGTCGTTGAATGTATTGTACATATACATTGTATATTATTGATGATCAAACTTCATCCTTCAACCGCCCTCCTCCTCCCCAAGTAATATCTAAAGCTAAAAGAAGGTGTTTTGTGTATGAATATCTTTTATGGTAAATATGAGGACGTCAAATACTTTTTTATGTCCTCTGAGCAAACTGTTGATTACTGCATTGAATTGTAGATTGTTTGAAATTGAATTGAATATATATATATGTACAAGTGGTGGCACAGGGCCATGCGGTGGCATTAGCTAAGACATCTAGGATTTTAGAATATGACAGGTGAAAACCTAGATAACTTAGAAGTCTCATCAGGACACCCAATGCCAAGTTACATTCAGCCCAAGTCTCACCCATGACGACAAAATCATCCAAGTACCCATATGATTTATAAAAACCCTTCTGTCTCATAAAATGGACCACAAAATCTGACAACATTTGGAAAATGTAAGGGCTCGACCTGGCCCCAAATGCCAAACAATTATCCCTGTAATACTTGGGATCCCCATTCTCAAATCTGGCCACATAATACCTTGATAGTCAGAACGGTCAGGAAACACATTCACTGACCTATAAGCTGACGAGACATCAACCACTGACAGGTACATATTAGGTCTGAGGTTCTCACACATTACCAACAGTAATGTAATGAAAAGGCTCCACAACAGATTCCAGATATAATTTATGTATGCTCCCTTTTGCATAACTAAAATCGGAATATTATCTAAGAAATGGCTTCATAAACATAGTTTCCTTCAGTAAATGTTTAATAAAATCAGTTTGCTATTTTGTTGTTCAATCTGCTTATAAAAATGAACCCATAGGATGAAACCATTGATCAAGGGCCACTAAATGACGTTTTTGTTTTCATTTAGTGATGTTTGATAATGTAATAAATAAGCCATATAATGTAAATATAAGTATGAAATAGTAGAGTAGGTTCCATACCCCTACCTATGACCCAAGTGACCCTTCTAATTACATGCACAGATAAGGGTTACAGTCCAGTGACCACAGGTAAGGTACATGAGTACTAGGCTGTTATAGGCCGATTTACCTGCATGAGCAGGAGTCATGGTCCAGTGAACACACCAGGTGTACCAAGATTATGGTACAGCCCAAGATGGTGCACAGTACCATAATCTTTGTACAGACCGAATGGAAAGGGTGTATTATATATTTTGTACGTTCTAATAACATGGTCCCAGCCCAAACCTGGTCTCCTGTGTCCTGTGCTTGACCTGTGACATTGATGGTGAACAATTCATGTCTTTTGTACATACTTCATCTGTGGGACTGTAATGAGAGAGGCATGTGCGACACAATAAAATTGGATTTCTGTTACATTTAAGCTTTTATTGCCTTCTCATTGATGAGTTTCATTAAAATTGAGCATTTTTTTACGATAAATCCAGCATGATTTCAGCTGGCCTGATTGGCAATGCTTTGCTTAGGTCAGAGCGACCTAGGTCAGAGTAAACGCTGGTACCAGTGATAACATATTGGGGTAATAACGGGGGCGGTGTAGCCTGCAGTAATTTGTATAATGTTATTGAAAAAAATGAGGGGGGAGACTGACCAAATAATACAATTTCCTAACTTTTTAACATCATTCACAGAAAATGATTAACTTCTATACAGGTAGACAAATAGACAGAGCTGCACGCAAAAGTGACTGAGTCTGTGGTTAATGCATGAGTGGTGCTATGGCCGTATTGCACGATAGCCTTAGGCCGAGTGCAATACAGCCATAGCTAACCCAAGAACCAGGTCAGACCACTAGGTCAAATTTATTGTTAAGAGGCTGGAACACTTTAAGAAGAGTCCTTTCTAAAGGGGGGTCAGGTTATGGAATCGGCTAAAGCCAAAAGACCAATTGTCTGTGTCTAAAGAACAGTTTGAGAAAAGATGTGAATCAGACTTGGAAGGGGAAGGGAAGGAGGGAGGTGTTTTAGCTAATCAGTGGCTTGGTGTGTGAGAGTGTGTGTGTTTGTTTTTTGTGTTTATTTTCACTTTCTTTTAATTTTATCTATGTATTT
The DNA here is from genome assembly GCA_947462335.1 of Harmothoe impar. Taxonomy (NCBI): domain Eukaryota; kingdom Metazoa; phylum Annelida; class Polychaeta; order Phyllodocida; family Polynoidae; genus Harmothoe; species Harmothoe impar. Next base: position 92,234,760 of record OX381706.1, read on the forward strand.
ACTTCAAGTCTCTAGTATCACATGTATACACCTTTTTGTATCCTTTGGAACTACACACTGTAGACATTACATTGATATAATAATCTGATAGATATAGCATGATATTGGACCAAGTTTGGCACTTCTGGCAGGTAGCATGAAACTTTGCTCATAGGGGTTTTCAATGTGCTGAATCCATTTCTAAGTGGAAACATCATTTTTGAAAAGTGTTTCTACTTCAAAAATCATTTTTCAATTACTGGTATGCAGGCTTATAATGTAAATGCAAGTATTTTCAGGGGTTATATTCATGCCAAACTGGTTAAAATTAACAGAGAAAAAGTGCTGATTATGGTCATTTTTTTCAATTGACCCCAATCACCAAAAATCCTGGTTGGTAAGCCCCTGTTGGTCATAGCAACACACCAATAACACCATTTGATTCCTTGGGTATGATTTAGGGGGGGCAGGTAAGGTTAGAATGGTTCTATGATGTATACTTTGGCTATGGAAGATGATATTCTGATTATATGTCATTAGTTGCTATGCAAAATCCAGGTTGCTAGGCAACTGCTTGTCCTAGCAACAAACCAATAACACCATTGGTTTAGGGGGGATGGGTAATGTTGGAACGGTTTTATGATTAGTCAATGGGAGATGATATTCTGATTATTTGCTGGCCATCTTGGATTTTTGGTAGGAAGTAGAAACACTTTTCAAAAATGATGTTCCCGCTTTGAATTTGATTCAGCACATTGAAAAACCCCTGTGAGCAAAGTTTCATGCTTCCTGCCAGAAGTGCCAACCTTAATGCTGTATCTACTAGACTATTGTAGGGGTTGTGGAAGTATGAAACAAACACAGGGTCCAAATTCGGTTTGAATGCAACAGGTTTTGTCAAGTCTCAATCCTTGGTTCTCATATGAACACAGCCTTGGAATAGTATTCAATAACTGTACAGGTTAATCATAGATAAGGTAAGAAGTACACAAGCAGCGTTCTCAAGAGCTGTTCGGACTGGTCTTGTCCCAGCAAGGGCAGGTGCAAGAGCCAGGAGCAGGAGGGCTGTAGGGGCCTCGTAACAAAGGTATCGAAGGGTGTGGGTCTGAGCTCCCCGATGTGGCCAACTGTGGCCTCTTATATACCCGGTTTGCGGACCAAGTAGTGTCAAGACGCGCCATCTGGAGTGCCTTACTTGAACTCCCAACGGGGTAATCATTCAGGGGACATGGCATAGGACGCCAGGTGTTGCCACCTAGGGTAAAACTGTGCAATTCCCACCTCAAAACCACGAACCCATATTACACATATATATCATTGCCCCTACACTATTATGCCTATTTGTCTATGTTGTATGTTTGATTATGCTTGCCTGTATTTGATTGTCTTTGACTCCTTTGACTACTTTTTGGAAGCTTTACTTTCGTAGGCCATGTCTTTTTGATTAGCTCATATTAGGACACCCCAATCATATCTTATCCTTTTGTTATCTCATTGTATCCTATTGTATTCTTTTGTTGTGGTTACTTCACCTGTTGTCATATATCATGTAATTAAGCCGATTGTGCCATGCTAACCAAGAACCTTAAGCATTCCGCAGTGAATTACCAGGACAATATACATTATCTCAATGGACAACAACAACCTATGGCAGATTATCACTACCTGTACTATTGTTGATAAACATTTTTAGATCAACAATTTAATGTACATCTGTATATTGGATTGCAAGAGTATGTGTTTACAATTATAAGTTTGTGAAATTATGTTTAAAATCTGAATCCTTGTGAACTAAGGGAGTGGTCATTTTTTAACAACAGGGGGGGGGGGGTCGGTGGTTTTTTGCGCGAGCGGGGTAGAATTTTTTTGGGCGCGTTCGACCCCTTTGAGCTATAGTAACGCGCGGGCTTTTCCGCTAAAAAATTTTTTGGGTCCCCCCCCCAAATCCACCAACCACCCCTGTTGTTAAATAATGACCACTCCCTAATAGAATAGATTCAAAATGCTCACATCAAGCATGAACCGAAATAGAAACTTGAGGTCATATGAAATATAATACTTTCCTTCAGTTACAAATGAAAACATCACACAGCTTTACACCATGTAATACTTTGTAATAAAAGAGTCTCGCTTAGAGCTGACTGAAACAAATATACTGCACTGGGAGAATCCGTTAAAGGTAGAGACTAGTAGCAGCTATTATATCTGTAGGGATAAGGGCCAAGCACCTAATAAGGTATGGGGAAACACATTTTTACGACAAACCATGTTAATCCGCTTCGAATATATTGTTCCCATATATTTTAGTGAATTGAAATACAATTACAAATGCTATTAAAACTTACCAAATATCCCAAGAGTCAGTGATAGAGATGCCAATATTGCATTGAATACAGATAGTGTGATATTGTCTCTTAGCATCCCAATCGGAGAATCTTTCGACAATTCAAGAAAATGTGTAGCATTACCAGGCCTACATTGCATAGACCACTCTCCCCAAAGTGGGTAAGCAACGAGCTGGCAATATAACTTTGCCCGGAGGATTGGGTCAATTGCTATCTCCTCGGCCTTGTTTAGCATAATGGTTCCAAAAACTCTTTGATCATTGTAATTTGCAATAGAAGGATAAACAAAGGGCCAAGAGTTACGCAGCCCTTCCTGAAATATGAGTGTATTTCATGTACAGCACGGAATGAATTAAAACTTCAGAAACATTGGCAGTCTGCACAGTTGCTGTATAGATACATTTATAATAATGTGACATAAAAGAAAAACTAATCATTAGAAATATAATTATGTTTGAAAAAAGCAGTTGCTACAGAGTTGGTTACAGAAAATATATATTCTTAGAACAACTACACAATGTAAGGTCACAGATTGCTAGAGTATAACCTTTCACATGCTTGGCATGACTACTACCATGTCACAGCAGTAATCTAGGGCTCAATTCTCACGGTTGTAGGACTCAGCCATTCCCTGTATGATCACAGTCTAGCTAAGCAACAGCAAGATCTTAAATCAAAGTAGGGTATGGTTCTTGTGTAACATTCCCAGTATTGTAGTATCACCTTTTATCTAGATGTAGTCGATGAAGAATCAACCAACCATGTTCTGCTGAACCAAATGTGGATGGGGAGTAGTATAACTGGCAGAATAACAGGGGTTCTAACAAGGTTCTGGACAGGTGACTTTAGTCACCTATGTGATCTGAACCAGGCTTCCAGTGTGTTTAACCTGATACAAAGTAGGATCCAAGAGTTGCTAGTAATATATATCTCCACATATGGTAGTGGTGGAGTATACGGCATGTCATGGAGGAGAAGTGTGAGGGTGAGAGGGTGATTAGACACGGCTGCCTAGTTTTGCCTAGGTTTGACCTTGTTCTTATTTAGGTCCCACCCCCTTCCTGGGGTTATTTGTATCCACTCCACCATTCACAGGGCATACAATCACATCATACAGAGTTCATTGGGAGTTATAGGGAAAATATGTTATATCGAAGATCATCCAACTTCTTGTGTTGGCATAAATCGGGTAACAGCCTGTGAACATGTGATGTTTGGGGCTTACTATGTTTGTTTCTTATAATGCAAGTTGTCTCAGAAATGATCACTTCCCAGGGTCCATCAAGATTGGAGCTTTTTGCTGTGTATGGGTTCATTTATTCATGTCACCCAGTATTGGACAGACCTTAGTCTATAATAGTCAGCTACAACCATAGTGTCGTAGTGATTCACCTTACTCCTCTCACCCTCATGCTGTGTGCAGGCACTGCCTTGCCGTCCCTCTCCCAGACTTTCCTGGGAAGCTCCCAATGTCACCGAGGACATGCCCCCTCCCGACTGCAGTAGGTGGTTGTGTAGGCCTGGGATTCCCGGATTTGTGCTCACTGAACCTCCTAGAGATTACTGTGACAGGTCCTTTGCTCCAAATCCCTCCCAACTCCCACACTGGAATTGGAACCTGGAGGTTCAGATTGAACTATCATTGAATCTTTATTTCACATAGAATATATTAAAGATATTTGAATGAAGTTAGGGTCTCCTTTCTCAATGAGAAACAATCACTCTGTGGATCAAGGATCACTATTCATGAGAATCCTACAGTGCGAATCGCTATAGTATCAAATAATAGTGTTGGTAATGTTTATTCTAGAAGCTGTTGTCCAACCAGAGGTGCACATGTATATCAACCTGGATGATTCACTTGGGTGATTTAATTTTTCAGTTTAGCATGCAATCATCATGGGGTGCCATTTACTACAACCATGAACCATAGAGTCCTCTGAATCATCCTCTGTAATTCTATCCTGAAATGTTAATCAATGCTTAGCAGAATGAATCTTAGCAACTTGAGAAACGAAACCCTGGTTTACCTCTGCTTAGGTGAATTCATACAATGTACAGATATATTGTTGCTTAATGTGCTGAATAAGGTTAAAGTACACTTACCAGTTTTGTCTCATTGAAACACAATACATGACAGAATTTAGCCTTCCTGAGAAATGCATTGTTCAGAATATCTTCAGGGGGGAAGGGGCTCCAGTCTTCTACCTTTGTTGTCAGTGAGTCAAGTCCTGTAGAGGGATTTGGTCGGTGTGCATCTCTCTCCAAGGTTGTATTAAATGTTCCATCCCCACCTTCTAAAATAAAGATCCATGACAAAATATATCAAAGGTATATTACCATATTCACCAAAATATCGAGGTTATTTCAAAACCATGTCAGGAATCTAGTTGTGTGCATCCTTTTAAACTTATGAATTGGTAGTGCTACGGCTACAAATGATACTGTCAAGACAAACACTTATTGTCTTAGCAAATACAATTGGGTGATTTGTGTTGTTTACACAGCTCAGTAATTCAGCATTAGATTAGGATCACTCACCTGGCCTCAGTTCTTCCTGCCCATGTTCAGCTGCAAGAGCTGGTGCAAGCAGGAGGAGTACCACAGCCACACTATGGGAGAAGGCAGACACAGATTACACATATTTGCTTGGGAACCAATTTAGCAAAGACAAATTCTATTAGAGGAAAGGGAAACTGAAATTCTGAACAATATAGCTCTCTCTAAAAACATAACCTATCTGACATGTTACATGCTTATGATGTTCTACAGCAGTACACTGACTATCATCTCACCCCCCTAAGGCTGATTTATTCAATTGCAGTAGAATCAGGTTAAAAGAAGCACCTGTTTAACTCACTTTGCCTCCCCTATCAGCTGAGTCACTTTTACAGTTGTGAGGATTCTTCAAAAGTTGGTGGACGATTCCAGCTTGGTGACGGGGGACCAGAAAGATCAGTTGAGTCGATTATTGATGGAATACGATGTAGCCTTCGGAGAACCCACTGGGTTGGGTCGAACTGATATGGTGCTACATTCCACTAGTACGGAGGATGCTGTACCTTTCAAAATCCCTTATAGGCGCCTACCTTTGAAGAAGAAATTGATGGCCGAGAAGGAAGATTAGGGGTGATTGTTCCAAGCACTAGCCCCTGATCAAGTCCTGTTCAGATGGTAACTAAGAAGCACGGCACAATTTGCTTCTGTATCGATTATTGAAAGTTGAATCGTTGCACAAAGAAAAACTCCTATCCTCTACCCTGTATAGATGAGACTATTGACTCCCTGGGTGGAAATCAATGGTTCTGTACGCTGGACTTTCAGTCCAGATACTGGCAAGTTGGAATGAGGGAAGAGGATCAGGAGAAGACAGCTTTTTCGAGCTGTGTCGGTCTTACTCAATACAATGTAATGCCGTTCAGGTTGTGTAACGCCCCTGCAACATTCGAAGCCATGATGGAATCTCTGTTGAGTGACCTGTTATAGAAGGATTGTTTGGTGTACCTGGATGACGTGATTGTACTTGGAAAAACCTTTGCATCCTGTCTGGCTAGTTTAGCTAAGAAATTAGAGAGGTTGAGAATCAATGGTTTGAAATTGAAACCAAAGAAATGCAACCTATTTAGGACTTCAATTGACTATCTTGGTCGGATAATATCCACTGAGGGCTTTAAGGCTGATCCAGAAAAGTTAGATGTTGTGTCAGAATGGGAAAAGCCAGAGGGACCTAAAGACATATGGTCCTTCCTCGGCTTCTGCAGTTATTACAGGGACTTCCTCCCGGGGTATGCCAGAATAGCTCAGCCTATGCAGGCTCTACCTCACTGGAATCTAGGTAGAAGGAAGGAGTCTTTCCCATGGGGAACTGAACAAGATCTAGCATTCGAAACCGTGAAGAACCTATTTTGAACCACTCCAGTCCTGAAATATCCCACAGCAGAGAGTAATTTCATACTGGATACTGACGCCAGTAACTATAGTATAGGTGCTGCCTTGTCCCATATGCAAGATGGGAAAGAAGTACTGCTGGCTTTCGCAAGTAATACCCTCAATAAGGCCCAGAGGAATTACTGTACTACTAAACACGAGTTGTTGGCTGTAGTAGTATATATGAAGAAGTTTTAACATTTCCTGTGGGGAGGTGATTTTACTTTATGGACAGATCATTCCTCCTTAAGGTGGTTGCTCAACTTTAAGGAGGCGGAAGGAATGATTGGTCAATGGTTAACCCATCTGTCCGAGTTCGGGTTGGAAAACAACCAAATCCAACACGGGGCAGGGAGTAAGCAAAGCAATGCTGATGCTCTGTCGAGAAGGCCCATACGAAAATGTTCTAGAATGGATTGTGATGACTGTGGAGTGCCGTATGATGTGGGACACTCTAAAGCTATGGAGTGGTCTACTGAAACTATCAGTCAATTCCAGAAACGTGATACTGTCATTTCAAGACTAATAGAACAGGTCTCTAGTGGTATCCAGACCATCCCTTTCGATTGAAAACCGAGAGGCAAGACAACTACTTGTTCAATGGGCGGAGCTAACAGGCCAAACTTCGACAAATCGTGATACCCACTGCTATGCGAAGGGATATCATGTATTTTGTGCATGGACATCAGACCAGTTGACATTTTGGAAAGAAACGCTCACTTGTGAGACTCTCAAGAAGGTACTACTGGCCTGGTATGAGTAAGGACCTACTCCGGTGGATCTCAACTTGTCCAGAAAGCTGTCTGAATAAGCCAGGTGAAGTGAATAAGCCTGGGGAAATTACCACTAACTCAAGTTTTGCACGCATAGCGGTTGATATCATCAGTGGTCTAAAACCCACTCCTGATGAAAACACATGCATGATGGTAATCTCAGATTATTATTCGAAATACGCGAGAGTGTTTCCTCTGAAGGATCATAAGGCCCACACATGTGCCCGTGCATATGTGAAAGGCTGTTTGCTGCATCTAGGTGTACCTCTGATGTTGCACAGTGATCAAGGAAGAGAATTTGAATTCAAGTGTCATAACCTTGCTGTATGCAAAACCAGAACGAATCCGTACAGACCTCAGTTTGATGGGCAACTAGAACAGTTCAACAGATCAAATGGATGATTGGGATGAACAATGCGAGTTTGTGGTGCATGCTTACAAGAGTACGGTGCATGCATCCACGGGTTGTTCCCCCAATCTATTGGTGTTTGGAGAGGATTTGATTATGCGTAGCTGGGATAAACACTTAAACACCTTGTCAGGTAATGTTGGTGGAAGCATTGAGGGATCAATTTAAATCCGCATATGAGTTGGTTCGATGTGAGCTGAGCAAATCTGCATCCTGGCAAAAAGTTGGCTACGATGTTTATTTGAAACTCAGGTCCTTTCGAGTAGGGGATACAGTAGTCAGGCTCCATGATCCACTACAGCAGCTGAAACTATCACCCAACTGGGATGGTCGATTTACTGTTGTTGGGATTGTTTCTGAATCAACAGTAGTGATCAAATCATTGTTAGGGCGCCTGTATAAATCCAATGTGGCTAGACTACGCCGGTGGCATGGTGATGTTTCCGCGCATTTGAAGTCCGGAGGGCAACCGAAGTCAGATGACACTGAGTGGAGGGCAAACATGGTGGGTGAACCCGTGGTGGGCGCGTCCCGTCTAAAGATATCAACAACTCTATGGAGATGAATCCAGCAGGGGATCTCCAAGACATCGAAATGCCAGCACTAGAGGAGGTAAGCCAGATGTCCATCGATAGTGTGTCCGAAGCTAAGATGGAGGATGCCGTCCGAAAATCCTTGGCTCAGGAGCAGCTGATTGAGGGGCTGAACTGTGAGCCACCGTTCAACACCTCACTCCACCTGCACCCTACCCTGATGGCGATGGTGTTGGAGAAGCTGGAGAAACATGGTTTCTACCACCATGATGGAACCTGGCTGGAGAGTTATGAAGGTGCCATTCGTGGAGCCTACAAGAACGATATCTTCGGCCAAATCCTTCTGCCCTGTGGTAAGGACTTTCGAGCTATTAATACAGCCCCACAGGCTGTAGAGCCACCCTTGTCTAGCGATCGAAGTGGGAAAAGTACCAAAGGGAGGAAAAAGCGACTCACTAAGCACAAAGGTGACCGCCAATCCTCTATTTCCAGTACCCCTCCGCCCACTCCATCGACGCCAGAGACACCTGAGCCTACTCCAGCTCAATTCGAATCCATTTCGGGTCCTCCTGAGCCCACCCGGGCTCAATTCAAAGAACCTACCCGTATGACTGAGTCTATGCCGGCTCAATTCGAATCCTCTCCAGTGACTTCTGGACCTACCAGGGTTCAATTTGAACAGTCTACAGACTCCCTCGAGCCAACACCCATGGATGTTGCTTCCTGCACACCGGACCAGGCAGAGCGGTCAGCTCGCTATGCTCAGGTGTTGAAGGAATCCGATGACTTGAGGGCAGCTGCTCCGAGTGCCCCTCTCACTTGTGCCCAGTTAAGAAAAACCTGAATCCGAAGAAGGGGCGTGCCTCGATGAACTCTTCAGCAGCCAATTCGCATGTTGACGAGAGTCAGTTCGAATCATCTAAGAGCCAGTGACGCAAAGCCAAGAAAGCTGAATCCCGCCAGCCTTGTGTTCCACACCCACTACCACCCAAACTACAGCAGTAAATATGTCTCTCACAGTGCGGTTGGTAGATGTGGTTTTAAAAGGTGATGTGAATCCTCCCCTTCAACACCGGCTGAAACTCCGGCTAAGGCCTCAGCACAGGCCCCTCCACCTGCCTCCCCATCAACGCCCTCTGTGTCAGAGCATTCAAACCCTTCCAGCCCAACAACCCCTACTTCAGCGGCAGCAGCAGCAGCTGTCCCGGCAGCAGCAGGGAGCTCCAAGGAACAACCTGATTCAAGAGCTGAGGTCATGATTTGGCGGAACGCCAGTGGGAACTTTAAACTATTCGAGTTTATCGAACACTGTAAGCGATCCCGGGGAATGCATTCCTGCCCCAAGGCAACTGACTTGGAAGGCCTATCCCATGATGTACCTATCCCTCTAGACATGTATTATCCCTTAACACATGTACCTGTCACCTTGCACATGAACCTGTCACCCTACACATGTATCTATCCCTCCACACATGTACCTATCCCTCTACACATGTACCTCTCCCTCTACACATGTATTATCCCTCTACACATGTACCTGTCACCTTACACATGTACCTATCCTTCTACACATGTACCTATCCCTCTACACATGTACCTATCCCTCTACACATGTATTATCCCTCAACACATGTACCTGTCACCTTGCACATGAACCTGTCACCCAACACATGTATCTATCCCTCTACACATGTATTATCCCTCTACACATGTACCTGTCACCTTACACATGTACCTATCCTTCTACACATGTACCTATCCCTCTACACATGTACCTATCCCTCTACACATGTATTATCCCTCTACACATGTACCTGTCACCTTATACATGTACCTAGCCTTCTACCCATGTACCTATCCCTCTACACATGTACCTATCCCTCTACACATGAACCTATCCCTCTACACATGTACTTATCCATCTACACATGTACCTATCCCTCTACACATGTACCTATCACCCTACACATGTACCTATCCCTCTACACATGTATCTATCCCTCTACACATGTACCTATTCCTCTACACATGTACCTGTCACCCTACACATGTACCTATCCCTCTACACATCTACCTCTCCCTCTGCACATGTACCTTTCCCTCTACACATGTACCTATCCCTCTACACATAAACCTATCCCTCTACACATGTACTTATCCATCTACACATGTACCTATCCCTCTACACATGTACCTATCACCCTACACATGTACCTATCCCTCTACACATGTATCTATCCCTCTACACATGTACCTATTCCTCTACACATGTACCTGTCACCCTACACATGTACCTATCCCTCTACACAATAACCTATCACCCTACACATGTACCTATCCCTCTACACATGAACCTATCCCTCTACACATGTACCTATCCCTCTACACATGTATCTATCCCTCTACACATGTACCTATCCCTCTACACGTGTACCTGTCACCTTACACATGTACCTATCCCTCTACACATGTACCTATCCCTCTACACGTGTACCTGTCACCCTACACATGTACCTATCCCTCTACACATGTACCTATTCCTCTACACATGTACCTGTCACCCTACACATGTACCTATCCCTCTACACTTGAACCTATCCCTCTACACATGTACCTTTTCCTCTACACATGTACCTATCGCTCTACACATGTAACTATCCCTCTACACATGTACCTATCCCTCTACACAGGTACCTATCCCTCTACACATGTACCTATCCCTCTACACATGTATCTATCCCTCTACACATGTACCTATTCCTCTACACATGTACCTGTCACCCTACACGTGTACCTATCCCTCTACACAATAACCTATCACCCTACACATGTACCTATCCCTCTACACATGTACCTATCCCTCTACACATGTACCTATCCCTCTACACATGTATCTATCCCTCTACACATGTACCTATCCCTCTACACGTGTACCTGTCACCTTACACATGTACCTATCCCTCTACACATGTACCTATCCCTCTACACGTGTACCTGTCACCCTACACATGTACCTATCCCTCTACACATGTACCTATTCCTCTACACATGTACCTGTCACCCTACACATGTACCTATCCCTCTACACTTGAACCTATCCCTCTACACATGTACCTTTTCCTCTACACATGTACCTATCGCTCTACACATGTAACTATCCCTCTACACATGTACCTATCCCTCTACACAGGTACCTATCCCTCTACACATGTACCTATCCCTCTACACATGTACATATCCCTCTACACATGTACATATCCCTCTACACATGTACCTATCTCTCTACACATGTACGTATCCCTCTATGCATGTACCTATCCCTCTACACATGTACCTTTCCCTCTACACATGTACCTATCCCTCTACACGTGTACCTCTTACCCTACACATGTACCTATCCCTCTACACATGTACCTATCCCTCTACACATGTACCTATCCCTCTACACATGTACCTATCCATCTACACATGCACCTATCCCTCTACACATGTACCTATCCCTCTACACATGTACCTATCCCTCTACACATGTACCTATCCCTCTTCACATATACCTATCCCTCTACACATGTACCTATCTCTCTACACATGTACCTATCCCTCTACACATGTACCTATCCCTCTACACATGTACCTATCCCTCTACACGTGTACCTGTCACCCTAAACATGTACCTATCCCTCTACACATGTACCTATCCCTCTACACATGTACCTTTCCCTCTACACATGTACCTATCCCTCTACACATGTACCTATCCATCTACACATGCACCTATCCATCTACACATGTACCTATCCCTCTACACATGTACCTATTCCTCTACACATGTACCTATCCCTCTACACATGTACCTATCCCTTTACACATGTACCTATTCCTCTACACATGTACCTATCCCTCTACACATGTACCTTTCCCTCTACACATGTACCTATCCCTCTTCACATGTACCTATCCCCCTACACATGTACCTATCCCTCTACACATGTACCTGTCACCTTACACATGTACCTATCCCTCTACAGAGGGTGGCAGACGGATAAATCCGGCGGTATTCTTATGTTACCCGTAATGACATTTGCCTACACTCCCGAGGAATTCATAACCAGCAGCAGCCGCAGCACTGTGGAATTGACCCAATAAGGACTTCATCCCGGTGAGCTACCCATTAGATTAGTGGCGGGAAACGCGCGCGTCTCCCGCTGCGTTATCCGTTGACGAGAAGAAGGGCTATCCGGTGAGGCGTGAACGCTGATTGGCTGACCTTTGCTCCCGCGGCAGGCGTGGTACCGCGAGACAAGGAGGGCGATCGCCATTTTGAAATCTCGCTGGGCGAAGCACGGCCTTATCTAGGACAAAGGAGGAACGGGGGTTCTGATACCAGCAAGTTCCTGGAAAACCGCATCATAAGAAGCCGAAAGACGGTTAGCTCCCCTAGTGCGTGTCATTAGGACACAAGAAACTTCTGTTCCCATGTAATCTTCGATCCACGCTGCGCTATCAAGAGTGAAAACATCTTCGATTGTGATTGAGTAGGGAAACTTCTACACCCCTGGTGAGGGCCTCTACTCCGATGACTTTGACTTATTCCAGGATGTCGATGACGGACAATTCGATAACGCTCCAGAGTTGGATTATGAATCCGCCTCTGAGTCAACTAGGAGTTCAGCAGCCACTGTCCGAGTAGCTCCGTATTCGAATGCCGCCGCCAACCAAAGTGAATCTGGGACCTGTGCCCTGGCACAACACCCCAAGGCGCGTCCCGTCTAAAGATATCAACAACTCTATGGAGATGAATCCAGCAGGGGATCTCCAAGACATCGAAATGCCAGCACTAGAGGAGGTAAGCCAGATGTCCATCGATAGTGTGTCCGAAGCTAAGATGGAGGATGCCGTCCGAAAATCCTTGGCTCAGGAGCAGCTGATTGAGGGGCTGAACTGTGAGCCACCGTTCAACACCTCACTCCACCTGCACCCTACCCTGATGGCGATGGTGTTGGAGAAGCTGGAGAAACATGGTTTCTACCACCATGATGGAACCTGGCTGGAGAGTTATGAAGGTGCCATTCGTGGAGCCTACAAGAACGATATCTTCGGCCAAATCCTTCTGCCCTGTGGTAAGGACTTTCGAGCTATTAATACAGCCCCACAGGCTGTTGAGCCACCCTTGTCTAGCGATCGAAGTGGGAAAAGTACCAAAGGGAGAAAAAAGCGACTCACTAAGCACAAAGGTGACCGCCAATCCTCTATTTCCAGTACCCCTCCGCCCACTCCATCGACGCCAGAGACACCTGAGCCTACTCCAGCTCAATTCGAATCCATTTCGGGTCCTCCTGAGCCCACCCGGGCTCAATTCAAAGAACCTACCCGTATGACTGAGTCTATGCCGGCTCAATTCGAATCCTCTCCAGTGACTTCTGGACCTACCAGGGTTCAATTTGAACAGTCTACAGACTCCCTCGAGCCAACACCCATGGATGTTGCTTCCTGCACACCGGACCAGGCAGAGCGGTCAGCTCGCTATGCTCAGGTGTTGAAGGAATCCGATGACTTGAGGGCAGCTGCTCCGAGTGCCCCTCTCACTTGGGCCCAGTTAAGAAAAACCTGAATCCGAAGAAGGGGTGTGCCTCGATGAACTCTTCAGCAGCCAATTCGCATGTTGACGAGAGTCAGTTCGAATCACCTAAGAGCCAGTGACGCAAAGCCAAGAAAGCTGAATCCCGCTAGCCTTGTGTTCCACACCCACTACCACCCAAACTACAGCAGTAAATATGTCTCTCACAGTGCGGTTGGTAGATGTGGTTTTAAAAGGTGATGTGAATCCTCCCCTTCGACACCGGCTGAAACTCCGGCTAAGGCCTCAGCACAGGCCCCTCCACCTGCCTCCCTATCAACGCCCTCTGTGTCAGAGCATTCAAACCCTTCCAGCCCAACGACCCCTACTTCAGCGGCAGCAGCAGCAGCTGTCCCGGCAGCAGCAGGGAGCTCCAAGGAACAACCTGATTCAAGAGCTGAGGTCATGATTTGGCGGAACGCCAGTGGGAACTTTAAACTATTCGAGTTTATCGAACACTGTAAGCGATCCCGGGGAATGCATTCCTGCCCCAAGGCAACTGACTTGGAAGGCCTATCCCATGATGTACCTATCCCTCTAGACATGTATTATCCCTTAACACATGTACCTGTCACCTTGCACATGAACCTGTCACCCTACACATGTATCTATCCCTCCACACATGTACCTATCCCTCTACACATGTACCTCTCCCTCTACACATGTATTATCCCTCTACACATGTACCTGTCACCTTACACATGTACCTATCCTTCTACACATGTACCTATCCCTCTACACATGTACCTATCCCTCTACACATGTATTATCCCTCAACACATGTACCTGTCACCTTGCACATGAACCTGTCACCCAACACATGTATCTATCCCTCTACACATGTATTATCCCTCTACACATGTACCTGTCACCTTACACATGTACCTATCCTTCTACACATGTACCTATCCCTCTACACATGTACCTATCCCTCTACACATGTATTATCCCTCTACACATGTACCTGTCACCTTATACATGTACCTATCCTTCTACCCATGTACCTATCCCTCTACACATGTACCTATCCCTCTACACATGTACCTCTCCCTCTACACATGTACCTATCCCTCTACACATGTACCTATCCCTCTACACATGTACCTATCCCTCTACACATGTACCTATCCCCCTACACATGTACCTATCCCTCTACACGTGTACCTATCACCCTACACATGTACCTATCCCTCTACACATGTACCTGTCACCATACACATGTACCTATCCCTCTGCACATGTACCTATCCCTCTACACATGTACCTATCCCTCTTCACATCTACCTATCCCTCTGCACATGTACCTATCCCTCTACACATGTACCTATCCCTCTACACATGTACCTATCCCTCTACACATCTACCTCTCCCTCTGCACATGTACCTTTCCCTCTACACATGTACCTATCCCTCTACACATGAACCTATCCCTCTACACATGTACTTATCCATCTACACATGTACCTATCCCTCTACACATGTACCTATCACCCTACACATGTACCTATCCCTCTACACATGTATCTATCCCTCTACACATGTACCTATTCCTCTACACATGTACCTGTCACCCTACACGTGTACCTATCCCTCTACACAATAACCTATCACCCTACACATGTACCTATCCCTCTACACATGTACCTATCCCTCTACACATGTACCTATCCCTCTACACATGTATCTATCCCTCTACACATGTACCTATCCCTCTACACGTGTACCTGTCACCTTACACATGTACCTATCCCTCTACACATGTACCTATCCCTCTACACGTGTACCTGTCACCCTACACACGTACCTATCCCTCTACACATGTACCTATTCCTCTACACATGTACCTGTCACCCTACACATGTACCTATCCCTCTACACTTGAACCTATCCCTCTACACATGTACCTTTTCCTCTACACATGTACCTATCGCTCTACACATGTAACTATCCCTCTACACATGTACCTATCCCTCTACACAGGTACCTATCCCTCTACACATGTACCTATCCCTCTACACATGTACATATCCCTCTACACATGTACATATCCCTCTACACATGTACCTATCTCTCTACACATGTACGTATCCCTCTATGCATGTACCTATCCCTCTACACATGTACCTTTCCCTCTACACATGTACCTATCCCTCTACACGTGTACCTGTTACCCTACACATGTACCTATCCCTCTACACATGTACCTATCCCTCTACACATGTACCTATCCCTCTACACATGTACCTATCCATCTACACATGCACCTATCCCTCTACACATGTACCTATCCCTCTACACATGTACCTATCCCTCTACACATGTACCTATCCCTCTTCACATGTACCTATCCCTCTGCACATGTACCTATCTCTCTACACATGTACCTATCCCTCTACACATGTACCTATCCCTCTACACATGTACCTATCCCTCTACACGTGTACCTGTCACCCTAAACATGTACCCATCCCTCTACACATGTACCCATCCCTCTACACATGTACCTTTCCCTCTACACATGTACCTATCCCTCTACACATGTACCTATCCATCTACACATGCACCTATCCATCTACACATGTACCTATCACCCTACACATGTACCTATCGTTCTACATGTGTATCTATTGTTCTACACATGTACCTATCGTTCTACACATGTACCAATCACCCTACACATGTCCCTATAGTTCTACAAGTCCAAGTTCACCTCCTGGAATTTGCTGTTGAGATGTTGAAGGAACATAATGATCATCATCAAACTTCCAATACTCTTTTCAACCAGCCTTGCCTTAAGGTGTCACTGAATAGCTTCGAGTTTCGGATCTTCACAACACTACTTCTGATCTGTATTGTTCAACCTTGTGTATGAGGGACTTAGCATAAGCTGACATCCCATACTAAATTATTGATCAATACCTAAATGTGCTTGCTCCTCCCTGAACTCTTTATACATATTCTCTTCTCATTACAAGAGTGAGGTGATAATATTAAAGTATTACTATTACCAGTTAATCTTACACCCATCTACCTGATGCACTGCATGTTGCTGATGTGAGACAAGTTCACCATCCTTTTCTAGCAGAGTCCTTTAGTACAGTGGAAGGATGAGACTAAGAGCTGAGCTGGCTGTATCTGCAAATGGAGCCTTATGAGAAGACCAGTAGCACAGGGGTATCACAGGTGTGTCTGATATGACTAATTAACATATTGCATGTTGACGTCCTGAATGTCAGATGTACTAAGCACTTCAAATTTTCCAGGGGTATCATGGGTGTGTCTTATACAGAGGTCCTGTGTGTTGCATGTCTGTGTTTTCATGTTTCTTTGTTCATTGACACCTCACTCATTAAGAACATATATACGATGCATCACGTCATGCCATAGCACAGTTATATATCCTGGTAAGGTGTGACAGGGATCTTCTCCTGTTACAGACCTGAATGCAATCTAAGTGAATGGGTGTGGTGAGGTGGAGGCTGTGTCGCACAACCTTGGGCCAATGTTTTTGTCTCTGAGCAGGTGCCGTCTCTGACCAGGTGCCGTCTCTGACTAGGTGCCGTCTCTGACCTGGTGTCAGAAAAACGTGTTTCTTAAATGTTAATCTATACTCATATATATAAGGATATGTAAAAACATTATGGCAGCTGTTATGTAATCATTATTAGCCTCTTGCTGTTGGTAGAACCTAACAAAACTCCCAAAGTGACATCCGGTCAGAGATGGCACCCGGTCAGAGATGGCACCCAGTCAGAGACGGCACCCAGTCAGAGACAAAAAACATTGGCCCAAGGTTGTGCGACACATGCTGGAAATACCACAGGTGCAGTTCGGGAGGAGAACCTGCCATGACATCAGTTAATTAAATCAACATTCATGGATCATGTTTTAACTAGGAGGTGGGGGGTATCATGGGTGTGTCTCACAAAGAGATGGTACAAGCAGACTCGCCCAGTGAAGACAGCACCAAGTATATATGCAGCCAACAAGGGCGGAAAACTATACTGATTAATGTGAGTACATCTGATTATTGGAACTCAAAATTCAATCTGAATAAAAGTGATCCAGGATATTGACCAAGACCATACTTCTCCTTCTACCTAGGCTAATTATTCTAATTAACCATTTCTTTACAAATCTTCTTGGCCAATTTTGGTCAAAAGCTTGACTAAAATTTTGCACTATTCAAATCTCCCCATTGAATATACACAATAAAAATACATGTCTAGGTCCCAAAGGGCCTAATTTCTGATAAATGAATGATACATTTTTACAGTCTTTGGATAACCCTCAGGTAGAATTTCTGGCGTAATATCCCTCTAAGTGACTTGAGACCAATTTTTATCTCAAAACCTAGCTGTAAATTCTATGCACAGTGATAAGATGTTGACAGCAAAAAAAAAGTGTATTTGAGAAATTTGATAAACGATGATCTCGGCCAATGTTGAGAGTTGACAGCAGGAATTTTCGATGTTGACAGCAAAAAAAAAATCACTATTTTAAGAAATTGCTTGAACGGCTCAAAAAATAAAAAGATAGTGATTTGACGGCCACTGTAATATTTGACCTAATTAGCCCCTCTGGCGGTTTATGGTGTCCTAGTATGTAAGAGTTGTCTACAATGGTCTCCAAAGTCTCATCCCATTCTTAAAATGCCCCAATAAGAAGGGAGGGAACTTATTACGGGGAAGGCACTTATTATGTTGAATACAGTAGTTCCATTTCCATGCCACCAATGAAAGCAATCAGAAATCTATGTGATAGATATAACGTTCCAGATTACATGATTAACAACAGGGGTACAAATATTGTCTGTAACAATAGCTGAATTCACTATCTTTGAAACAACCTAGTCACAACTACTGTACAACAGAATATGATGTCAGTAATGAGAAATGGTGGAACTAGTGTAGTAAGAGCGACCATAAATATGGTTTCAAGTGGCCATAATTTAAGTTTATGAAGAGCCGCTGTAGGGCAATTTTCATGTCGGCCGTCCCAAATTACAGTTACCATTTTTTTTAGCCCGTATTAAAGATACAAAGTAGGTAAGGGGAGCACCACCCTGAAATTCCAGCATTCTTTTTGAGCGTTAGATGATCATTTCTCACTAGAGCGGTTACAATTTCACCCCTCATGAGATAGAAGCCTCATTGTTTCTATCATAGCAGAAGTTGGGCCCCCCTCTCTGCTTATTTGTGTCATTTTTACAAGAAAATGGTTCCCATGTACAAATATATTGACAAAGTCATTTATGAAACAGTCATTTTGGATTCTCTCCTTCATCACAGTTAAGAAATGATGTCTCTGAATCTAACTTGATAACCTCGGAATTAGTCATTCTTCACCTTGGCCTATTTTCCATCGGCCCATCTGGGGTGCTATTCATTGGCATACCAACTACAACCACCGATCAGTAACGATCAGTATTGGATTCACCATCCTCACAATATTGTAACTGAGGTATCTTCTCTATACTGTGTTGTCACTGTCACCTGTTCGGTCTCGATGCCATGTGGACCTACTTCGAGGCCAGCCAGGGCTGAGGCCCCTGTGATGGAGTCGGTGCCACTGCCAAAAGGAGTGCAGATGTACTCATGAAACGCAATTATCTGAGTCAGAATGCAGCTCACTTCGTAAGGGAAGGCACTGCATTTGAGGGGACGGTTCTTTACCACTGTATCTCTGAGGAGAAAATCGCCGCTGCCCATGAGCAGATCGCTGACCTCACCTGTGACCAAGCTGTCGCAGGCACCATGAAAGTGCATGGTGCTGTGCCTGCTACACCCAACCACTCCATCGCCGTGCGCAATACCTCGTGCTCCCAGCCCTGCTGCTGGGAAGACAAGTCTGTGTGTAGGTGTCCCGGCTGGACCGGACACGAGCTGTTCCCCACAGACCCAGCAGCAGTGGCCCCGGTTGAGGCCGAGGAGGAACCAGCGGTGGAGACTCACAAGGTGGGAGAGTTCATCGGGGTCACCTACAACAAGGAATGCTACATCGCAGAGGTCCTCGAGCTGAACATCGAAGGAGACTACGAGATGTCATTCATGGGGAGGCAGTTCCGGACGGTCAATGAGTTTGTGTGGCCCCCACGCAAGGACATCTGCTGTGTGCCACCATGTCACATTCTCACCATGATTTCTGCCCTTCAGCCCATCAGCAAGGAAGGTCGGCGGGCAGAAAAGTTTGCCCTTTCAGTGGCTGATCTCGTACATGTGCGGGACAAGTACTCTGCGTGGAAGAAGCAGTCGTAAGCGACTTGTAACATCCGTCAGATCCATCTGGTTTCACACACTATCTAGTAGAGTATCCACAGGTTAATTGTAGTTGGCAAAGAGTGAACCATGTTAAGAACATGTAGGAACAGATTGTATAGTCATTGCCGCAGTCTGGTGGTGGTAAGACCATCATATCCTATGCTATAAGCGATGTGCAACATCCGTCTGATATATCGGGTATCAGATACTGTCCAGTAGAGTATCCACATGTTAACTGTTAGTGGCCAGATGGTCTGTATTATTGTGTAATTTATTAGTATACATGTCTGCCTTATTGCATCGGGCCACAGAGGTGGTGTTTTAGTGTATTTATCATTTTTGTGACTTAGATAATCTCACGGAAGGTAACTGTTAGTGGCCAGATTGTCTCCATTATAGTCCAATCTATTAGTATACATGTCTGCCTTATTGAATGAGGCCACAGAGGTGGTTCTACAGTGTATTAAAATGTATTGTGACTTACTTAGTCTTGGGGAAGCATGGAAACCTACAATTTTTTAAGTTCAAATCATTAGTACATATCCAAAATGTGGGATATTTGGAGGTTTCTTGATGTACAACAAGAGTCAAACATGTTCAAAACATGTATAAAACAATTAGTATGGTTGGATGCTAAGTATGCAAGATGAGAGAGTGATATTCCCAAAATCTGTAAAATGTGTAACATCCATCAGATCTATCGTATATTTTTAGCCAGCGTACGTGGCGCATAGGTAAAAAATTCATCAATATGATAGCTAGAGGCTTATCTATCTTAAAAGTATACATAATGAAGATAAGATACAAGAAGTTTAATGCTGAACAGCTCTTAAGAGCAATTGAGAGTAAAGATGGTGATGTGATACAGGCCAAAATGAAAAAATTCACCAAGACCAAAACTTTGCTGGCTCCAGGAAAAAAAAATTTACCGCTTAGGGTTGCCTATGAAATTATAGAGGGCTATGAGTTTTATAAGCCATGTTCTGAGCATTAGGAAAATAGATGGACCCCTAGGAGTTGGTCAATCCGCCAGGGGTTTTCATATGGCCAAGATGTGAGGCTCTAAATATAATAAAGTGATTAACATTACTGTTGACTTTGTTGGTTTTTTACATGTGGCCTGGAATGGTACATAAATAGATGGTCTGACCCATATGGCTTTTCATATATCAAATATTGGCTATGTTGATGCTTAGTCACAGTCAGTTTACAATATTTAACAAAGAAAAAAAAGCCATTATATGTGCATATAAGTGTTTATTTCAGGTTATCATTGTACAGACTTGTACTGCATGCATCTAACCATGAGACATGTATGTAATTATATATTCTGAGGTGGTTTCGCTTAGTGATTCATATTTAACATGGAGAATTACCATATGCATGCTCATCAACGATTCCAGTTGGTTTGTTTCTTGTGTATCAGACATAGTTCATAAAACAGTTGTCTTCATCCTTGTGTATTAGGTAATCTTTGGTTGTAATTCTGTTTTAAAAATGAACTGCTTCCTTATATGAATTGATTCCTGTTTCGTCAACATTTATGATCCAACTACATATACAACAAAAGCCATTTACTAAATGTAAACCAAGTTATTGTTATTCATAACCTGTTCTTGTCCATCAGACTTCTAAACTTCAGACACTCACTCTTGCTTCAAATACCACCTATATCATGGGATTATCTCATAGTTAAGATAGTCCTGCATTCAAAAATAAAACACAATATGGAGCTTTATTATAAAATATTGATGTTTAAAAGACTTCTTAGTCTTGTCACTTTAAATGATATAACCACTTTTACATTTGTATCTTTAGACTTTTCAGAGTTAGACAGGGACATTTTAATCACAATGGGATCTATAGTCTTAACTGCCCACAATACAATAACACAAGTGTACACATTAAATTATTGGCTGATACAGCTTAGATGATGAATCAAGTTTCGGATTTTATCAGAAGCCTATTGCCTATGCATTGTTTGGTGACATTATATATTTTGCTGTAGAAATAATGGTGCAGTCAACAGCTCTGAACCATGAGCAAACCTCAAAATGTATGGGATTTGCCTGAAAACAAAGAAGCAGCATCTATGAAAAAGCCAAATTACATTTTACGCTGAAACAAGTGTTGCCTCATTGAGTCTCCATTACCTCCATTTGAATCACCTTCCTGTATATTTCCATCATCAGTGCAACAAGCTGATCCCTACATTGTTGCATGGCTTCTCCATTAGCTGCTTGTAGTTGGAATTTGGGTTCCCTTCCCAGATTTGCCCTTGCATTGACATTTTAATCCGGAAAACTTCACAGTTATATAAATCTGTTATACACTGAGGCCACTTACTACATTTATTAGCAAATTACTACTATAGTCTCTGTTGGACACCAGTGGACCCAGGCGAATCGTGCCAAACGTAGATCTACACTTGGTGCTATATTGTACCAGCAGGGGTTCCTTTTATGGCAGCTGGATTTCCTGATACAGAATCTGCTCCTGATTGTTTTTTACAGCAATGAGACAGAACCTCTTTGAAGGCTGCACGGAACTGTCTGAAAATACCAAGTGATTAGGTAGTACCAAAATACAAAGATTACTAAGAGGCTCAATTTGAATATTGTGAGAAATGTTTCATATAAATATAGTTCTTTTGTGTGTGATTATTGCAGATTTCTAGTCCTGTATGGACTGTGGTGCCCCCTGGTGGATTGAGTGTACAGTCCACTGTTCCAACTTCACACATGTCAACTAATTCCCCCCTTGAGTTATGTTTTCTGCATAGATTTCTTCCAAATTTATCATGAGTATAATAAAAAAAGATATTTGGAGGTAAAAGACATTTTCCAGCTGCTGTAATGTGGTTTCATCTATGCTTAAGCAAATAGGTTTTGAGCAGGCTGTGTGGACTGTACACTTCATCCACCAGGGGGCACCATTGGCTTTTGTCAGAAATAAAATTGGCGAGTGGACCCTTTTAGTTCTCTTTTCTGTTTGGTAGTACATATAAAAAGGCATAGGCTAGAGAGTCTCTTTGAGTTATTGCTGCTGAGGTAAACCTGAGGCAATATCCCAGGAACCTGAAAGCTAAGTGGGAAACGGCCCCAGTCTCACCTTATAGATATCAAGCAAATTGGGTTTTAGTAATTTTTGCATTTCCTGCCTTGAAAATTGCATTTCTCTTTTAGTACATAGATAGAAAATATCTTATATTACTATCTTTATTTTACTTAACATTTTGCTGAAAACTCAACTACTTGGGATAGATATTGCGATCAGAATTAAACAAAACGCTGGAATGATACACAGGTGTGACCCCAGGTCAGCAGATGACCTGGGGTCAATCACCAAAGAGCCTTAAAGAGGCACAATATTTGGGAATAGAATGTTTTTGGCCATACCCAACCCCAGTATAAAGACCCTAGGGATTCTTTTAGAACTATTGTCATTTTCGCAGGACCACTCTGTTACCTAGCAAAGGCAATTTTAAGCATTCTATCAGGAATAAAAGGTAGTTGATATTACCTTCCCTCACTGTACAGACCCTCGGGATTCTATTGGAACTATGGTCCATTACCTAGGACCCCTCTGTTATAGGTTTTTGGCCATAACTTCACCTGGTATACAGATCCTTGTAATCTCATGCCAACTGTTGCAGTTTTCTTAGTAATACCAATTTTCCCAGTAATACCAAGCAACAGCCATTTCAAACATTCCAGGCATAATATCTGACCCTCTGACCAATCTTATCCATCATACCCCACTACAGTGGATGACTGTAATTTTATTTGCTCACTATCTAACAACTGTGTTCGGTTCTGCCTTGTAAAATCTAATCTAAAACATTCACCTAAATCAGATTTGATACAAAACTCACCTTGAGATGATTGCATAAATTACCACATTGGCCCAGCTGTTAATACCTCTCACCATATCAATAGCACCTTTTATCTTCTTCCCATAGAGGAAACTAAACGTTCGGGATCGGCCTATATCATTTAACATATAGGCTTCCAGAATCCGGCCAGGTGTCACAGTGATGATGTAAATTACAACAAGTATTATCATCATGTACGTCAGCTGAGGAAATAATAGAAAATAGCAATGCATGAGTCAAGCTCATCAGATAGCCGAGTCTCCTAGAAGGAATCAATGTCTTAACATGTATAACTAAAGAATAGATTTGCACATAAACTGTCAAACTGGAATAGAATACATATATATAGTGTTCATATCAATTAAGTCTGAGTGATTACCTTGAGGCGGGCTTTTTCAGCTGTTGTCTGCTTGCTGTAAAAGTAATCATCAAATGCCTCTCTGTTTAATTAACATTATTTATCAATACATCATTGTAGATATACATTCATGTACAAAAATGTCTACCTGAGTGGCAAAACCATAAAAAGATTAATTAAATTGACCAATCAAAAGTCATCCATTGTCATGAAATCCTCATTATCGCTAGGAAGGCATATCATAGAAATGAATTATACTCTAGGTCTAAATAACAAGGTTTAAAATACTTTTTGCACCAAAAATACATTTGGCAGGATTGTTCTAATGATGCATCTAAACAAATATGTGGCCAGTTCAAACATACCTGGAATCTACTGTCATTTCCCTTGATTTCTTGATGCTGGTACGCAGGCTGCGTACAGCAGAGATGTAGTTGAAGCATAAGATGGGCACTGGTAGAACTAAGTAGACTCCAACATCGTAGACCATAAGGACCCATGCTTCTAGGTATTCAGTCTTAGTGCAAAGATATTGTGGATTATCAGTATAATTATGAAACTGTAAAAGATAAAAATGTACAATTAATCCACAGTTGGAATTGTAACTGCAAACTTCAGTTTTCTGAGATCCAAGATAGAGCTTCCTGTGCTAAAAAGACTCTCAAGTACTTGAATATAAACTATTCTTTGTTCTTCATTTATCAGGAATATTCTATTCCAAAAAATGTATTGAAATAAAGAATACTCCGGAAAGGGAAAAAACTCAATGATCAGGTCTGCTTCTGTGATATTTGCGGAGAGGAATAATCTGCTATAGATAGAACAACACTCTCATTACGTGGATCAATAAACATGGGGATATGTGTATGGATGTTTTGTAAGACAACTTACCTTATAGTTGAGTGCTAGATATCCATAGGCCATCACTCCCGATATGAACCAATTCACAATAATGATCAGGGATGTCTTCTTGGGGGTAAACTTTAGGCTTGTCTTCATTGGCCAACAGATGGTAAAATATCTGAAACCGAGACATGACATGGAAACATTTCTGTTTCTCTTTATTATATGTGTCGTTTCATTGACATTGATATCAAATGGAGCAGCAATGATATTTAACCAGTATTTATAATCATGTGAAGGATATTGATTTATAGATGTGTAAAAAAAAAGTATCAACTATCAAATTAGAAATCAAGGTGCATGATGAATGAGCCCCCTCCTGCCCAAGGCAAGCGGTGTCGAATTCAATATGCACAGGCATCAATTACTTTCTGGAAACTTACTGTACAAAATAACATAGATATAGACATGTAGTACTGTTATATTATGAGAGTCTAATAAAATAATATAGAAATAGAAATTGAAACAGTCACACTCAGGTTGCAAAAGTATTAAAGAAGGGTATATTGTAACACAGCGAGCCCTGTATAAATAACCCAGGTTGACAATTTACCTTAGAAACACCAGGCCTTAGCTGAGGAATGCCGGGCCTCTTGTATTAAAATACTACAATTTTTGGGCAAAGTGACAATAAGTAGTATTATATATAGTGCAAACGTTTTATAGTACAAAGAAGAAACTGTTCCATCAACATGCAGCCAATCACAGGCCAGCATTTGATCATGTGACCTACTAATTTTGCAAATGAGGATGTGACCTAGTTTCTAAACCAATGAGTGTCAAGTATGTGGTCATGTGACTGACTATTATTCAAAGGGGGAGGAGCGTATCATGCAAATGAGGTGTGACCTAAAAAGATTAACCAATCAGAGCAACATTTGGTAGAGAGAAAATTGTTTTGTAGAAATTTTTTTTCGGACAAAACACAAAGACAAATAAACAAGGTGATATTTACATTGAAAGTTTAGGTTTACACACAGTACAATCCTGTAGCTCACCAATAGCAATTGGACAATCTCTACAAAAAGTGGTTTGATAGCGCATTGGTACCTGACAAAACCGACACTATATTCTCCATAGTTGAGACTAAACATGGTTTAACACAGTTGCTTCTCAATGGTGCAGCAATCTTTCTTAAACTCTGAACATGTATAAGCCATACTACCCGTCCACACTTCATCTAGAGAGCACTCAAAATCCACTGTGGTGAAATACCAAGGCTGATACTTGGACTGGATGGACATGAGCTCTTTCAGCATGGAGTGTTGATGGGTCCTGGGATGATAATCGTGAGAGAGCATACAGTCTAGACACTTTACACACCACTCACTGAGGTAGCTCAATTTTTTGGAACAGTGACAAAATCCGGACGCCAACTCTGGGTGATCATGGAGACATGTTATAAATGAAGCAGTAGAATCTAAAGTATACCTTCTCTTTATGAGAAAGCAACCTGGGTGATGGTACTGATACACAGCAATATAATTATCCACAAACAACTCTGGACTCATCCAGAAAGCGTCTTCGAAAAACAAATAATAAGAAAAGTTAGACACAGCCACTATGTGAACACCTTTGTTTAACAAGTATGTGTTGAAATACAACTTATCGCTCGCTTGTATCAGCTCCCATGTAAAGAGTGGCTCACAGTAACAGTGTGTCACTATTGTTAATTTAGTTTCACACCAACTTAGTAGTACCACTCAACACACAGTGGGCACCACCAAGAGTAGATAGAGTTGGCCACCTCGTGACTAACAACCTTGTTTTTTTTGAAAGATGAGGGTACACACATCAACTAAAGGGTCACGTCTCTGATCACACACTCCGTATTTACACACCCTTACAGAGCTATAAAGGCTAAGGGTAGAACTGGAATTGATAACACCCTACACCTAAAGACACACACGCATGGTCTCTTCAAACAGAAGACTCGACTCAAACCAGTTCACAATATGCCACCTGAAGGACTGACACTCTCTAAGATGACACACTCTCTATACAATCCTGTCACCTGGATCACATTCAGTCCAACAGAGGGGAAAAGTCACACGAGTTTAAGTATAAAAACTGTTACATTTCAGGCCGTTCTACACTCATTTCTTTTGACAATACTCTAAAATTTTTCAGCAACCTTTTTCTTTTTACTATAGAGCTAGGGGACTGGTTGTAACACCATCCGAATGTACCTCTCTCTTTATGTACCAGTAATTAATTAAGAGACTCTTAATTTGATCACGTGACCAGAAGTGATGAGTCGATTAGTCTAAGTAAGAGTATGTACGAAAAAAAAAACACAACAATATACGCTGACAATGAGTCGATTAGTCTAAATAAAGAGTACGTATGAAAATAAAGACACAACAATTTTTTTTCATTTTTTTTTTCATTCCAATCAACCATTTTTTTTAACACTCTAGCAGACTGCAAAAAAAAGTCTCAGCTTGTCAGTCTGACATGCATTGATGATATACTAAACACTCTTTGAAAATACACACTCAATGAATCAAACCGTCTTAAAGAACAATAACAATAACAACACACACCTATTAATTTCCAAGTGAAAAAATAAAGATCGCAAGCAAGCAAGCAAACAAGCAACCAACCAACCAAACAAGTATGCGACGCTGTCTTGTTGCGATTTTTTTTTCCAACACCAATACACCTCTTTTTTTTTCATAACTCTAAAGGACTTGTTGTCACTCCGTCAGAATGCACGCGACGCTTAAAATATAAGTATCGCACTTCAGTTTTCTCTATTGTGTAAGTGACCATTTTGTTTTGTATTACTTTGAAATTTCTATTAACAGTAAGGATAGATTTTCGGTTGGAAAGAACATCCAAGAAGTCTTTCGGTTCTTTAAGGTTTTGTTTTTTCTGTATACCTTTTGCACTCAATTTTTTACATTTTCTTTTACCTGTCGAGTCTTTATCGTAGCAAATGTAAGTCTTAGGGTTGAGACTTAGAATCCCGTCACCTTCCCACTCGGATTTCAAAAGCCCAGAAATTCTCAGATCGTGAACGTAATGTCTCTCACAACAACCGCCGGGTGGAGGGAGCCATTCTCGCACACCTTCGGTTTTGATCTTTACGAAAAGGTCTAAGTGATTGTCGCACACCGCTGTTGGAATCAACTTTCATTTCTCTCTGAAGTACGTTTCTCTCAGGTCGGGTTTTACCAGGTCATCCAACGTTTCACCGCTGAGACTATCGGTGTCCATTTGACAAAGAGCATAATCGCGCTGATCGATGAATCTATCCAAGAAGTCGTACGTGAACGTTTTCAACGTACTGGTACACCATGAACCCTATTTGAATAGGGAGGTTGTTCTTGACCGTTTTTGGTTGCAGTTCGACTTCAAAGAGATCCGAGGTCAACTCGGCCCCCTTTTTGAAACGCCACGAATTGGTCAATAATGTATTTCACGGTGGTGTCTTTCTTTGTTGCAATTTTTTTTACTGTACGTGGCATTTCCCATTAACTTGTAACAGTCTGACAGAATTTTCTCGTTCGGGTTCACGGCGCTACGTCTTTGCGCTGTGGTTACTTCGTCTGTGAAACCGGCAAAGGGTCGTCTAGGAAGGTATTCTACGAACAGCTGTACTTGGGTGACTATCAAACCGTGATCCAAATACCACTGAAGATTTCGAAACGTTTACGTTCTTGAAAATGGGAGTCATCTCTTAGAAGTATTCTCGGTGTAGTGATTTCCACTTGAAGTAAACCAAAATTTTCCCATCTTTGTCGCTCTCGGTCATGACATTTCGAGACACTTTCAAAGCGTCAACCTTCCAGTGTTGTTCCGATGCCTTAACCTGTGAATCTCGACGTTTCATCTGTCTCCATTCACACTCCCACACGACGATCAGCTTGTAACCTTGTGCTTTCAAGTAAGCGCTTACTCTAGCCAGTCTGTCGCGTCTCTCATCCCTGAGTGAAGCGCACGGATATCGGTGCAGTGGTATGCACTCATGGGCGTGGAACCAACACCCGTGAAACTGGAAAACCGTATAAGAGACCGGGTGAAACCCGTCGACGTGGATTCTTCAGCAACCTAGAATCATCTCGCTGCCGTTGAAAGCGTGGCACAGTTTCACATCGCGAGCTCTACTAAGCATAGCCACTCCAAAGCGCTGTTAGAATGTTTTTGTCTAATTTCAGCTTTGAACCCGGTCTCAGGTCGTCTCACCACGTAATTACCTGTGCAGTGTGCTTCGCTCATGCAGCGCAAGTACAGAGAGTAAGCGTCTACTCCTAAGATGTGCTCGCATGTTCTCGCTTCTTTGCCGTACTTGTGCTCCCTTATCCGTGTGGTACCCTTCTCATGAAATCTATGGAAGATTATCGAAGGACCGCCGACTAGATTTTCTTTGATCAGAGAGTGGAGGTGGGCGTCGAACTGGGGAAACGTTACGAACATCGCATCTGTGTTTTGGAACAGGAACCGTAAAGTCAAACCTGGAAGGGAGACTCTGTCCTTGAACATGTCAATTCCGCGATCTCTGAAAAATTTAGTGTGATTGTTCAGAGCCTCTATGAAAGGTTTCACGTCTTTGTTGTTGTAGTAGATCAAGTAATCTCTCACAGTTTGCATGTACATTTGGCGTAGTCAGATTCGGTCATCTTGGTACCGGTCAGTTTGCTGTCAAAAGCCAATCTCGGTGGTAGTGTTCTGTTTTCCAGTTTCCTGGTAGACATTATCCATTCCTAAGGAAAGTGACCTTTCTCTTGATTTCTAGTGAAAGCTAGCAAATAATTCGGGTAATTGTAACCCAGTGCCAAATAGTTTACTACGTCCAAGAAAACCGTGTGCTGTGTGTAAACTGCCAAGTATTGGTTACTTCTCTTTATGACGCTGAATTCTTCTTTATTTCGGTCTTTGGAGGAGAAGAACGCGTGATGCTGTATTTTGATCAGGTGCAAGTCGTAATGCCCCGAATTGAAACCCACGACCGGAACTTGACGGAGATATCTCAAAAGCCTCTGCTTCAGTTGAACTAACGGGTGTCTGTGTTGAGTTGCAATGAAGTCGCCTGTACCCGGAGAAAGTCTGAACACTGCCTCCTCTAGCAGGAGAGCTTCACCTATCGCTGCATCTAACTTCGCTAACATCGGTCGGTAAACTTCTAGCATCCTTGGCCCGATGACTATGGCAGTGTCGTTTATGTGATTTAAAACTCTACCAACAAAGGGTCGGAATCTGCATCGGATTCTCTCACGAAGCTAGCCGACAAAGGGACGTGATCCCACAGCACAGACACATGTTCGATGGATGGTTCTTTGGACGCTCTGAAGAAAGCCTAGAAATCGAAGGTGATCTTGTGAGGGTACATTCCTGAATCGCCGTCGGGGGGAAAAATGGAGAAATCTGCTAGCACTTCGAAAATCGTTTTCGAATTGTGGTAGATTCCACCCACATATCTCAACTTGACTTGTCTACGAGGAACGCTGATTCCTGTGTCTTTTCAGTAAGAACTCGGTGGTGAACGCCGCCTTAAACTTGCAACACTCGTAGATGCCTGCCTATGCGTTGAAATCCGTAACCAGAGACACGTGCAAATTGTCTTTCGCCGTCAGGTGTAGGTTGACTTTTCGAAGGTAGTCTGATCAGACTAACTCTTCTTTTCAACTTCTGTCCTCTCACTGCAGAAGTGGTGTAAAACGCTATTTGTATGTCAAACAAGTTCTCTAAGGCGGGTAAGTTGCGGATGTTCAAACCCGGAAAGGTTACAGGTTTGGCAGTGGGATCGAACTGACGTAACAATTCCGGAGCGTGTTTGCCAGTCTTGTATAAGTGAAAGGAAATGCAGCGAAAGAAGCATAGTTTGTCTGCATTGGGAAAATCTAACACACCGCTTCTCTTTCCAACTCAACCCGAGTGGGTAACCCAACCACCTATGGGAAATTCCCCGGGTCCCATGTAAACGCAAATGTTCAAATTGGTGGGAAAAAGAATGTGCCACTTGGTGTCAGAGTGCAAAGTTTCTGTACTTCTTTGCAAGCGAAGGTGTTTTGCATGAGTGAGAGGAGCTCTTCTAAAGTTTCTGAATTAGTTATGGTGGGGAGCGGTTGTATAAGAGTTGCGGAGGCTTGAAAGTAGCATAGTTTTCTTTTGTCTTCTTTGTGTTGTAAGATTAAGCCTAGCGACAAACCTACTTTGTATCTGAATCTTTGCGTGAAGTGAATTTGTCGCATAGTATCTATAGCGTCACTCAACTTGCCGGTTGGTAGTCTTAAGTTTGTGACACTCACGCAAGTCCCGTGCACCTTGACACCTGTTTGTATTGCAGACCAATTTGCGGTGAATATTTCCTCACTGTTTGGTATAGCGCATATCATCGGAGGGATAGTTACTCCGCTGAGAGATTCGCGTCGACAGGTAATTTTTTCGGCAAGCACCTTCGCCACATAGAGGGCAAAACCTAGGTATAACCCTACATTGTTCCACATGTCTGTCGTAATTGTACGACCTTTTAATACTTTTGAAACACTTTTCGCAGACGAACTGCGTCATGTTTTCACTGAGTTACCAATATAATATGTGAAGAGAAATTCTTCTTATTTTTTTTCATCTTCCTAACCATCTATCGCAAAGCTATCTCTTTTCTAATTATCTCTTTTCTATCTATCTATCTATCTATCTATCTATCTATCTTATTCTTTCTGTCTACGTATCCATCAAATACTCTCTTGCGCGCGTGTGTGTGCGCATGCCTCTCATTCCAGAACTCTGTCTATCCCTAGCTATCTTTTCTAACTATCTATCTATCTATCTATCTATCTATCTATCTATCTATCTATCTATCTATCCATCGATCTCTCTTATTCTTTCCATCTAAGCGTCCGTCATATGAAAAAAACATACGTCAACACTATCTCGAGCGTGTGTGTGTGCGCGTGCCTCTCATTCCAAAGCTCTACTGAGAAATTTGAGAATAATCTCTCTTTTGTCATCCAACTCTTTGAGCGCCTTGTTGGACAGCGTCAACCCCTCCAGTGTGGGGGTTTTGTCAGGGCCTTTGTACTTGCACACGTGGATCACGTTCTTACACTTGTAGTAGCTGACAGCTGCGTACACTTCTCTTTCCTTGTCCAGCACCATAAACCTGGGTTTGTGAAAGGGGAGACCCCGCGTAGCTGCCGCGTCGCGTATCCGTGCCACCTGGTGGATGTTGGCGATGTTCGCTTTTAGCTTGAGCAGTCCGTCTATGGTAAAGTGCACTTGTTTGGTGGGGGTTGGAGTCGTGTTTTTGATGCTGTAGCGCTTCCTGGACAGTCTAACCCCATCCAACCAGATCTCTAGTTTCAAACCGTCGAAAAAGAACTCTAACATACTGACACCTGTGACATCTTTCTCTGCTTCTTCTGCTCCTTCTTCTCTTTTCCTCTTCTTGGAGCTTTGGTCACGACCCTTCTTAGAAGGTTTCAAGACAAGAAGAGTATCACCATCAGGGTGAGCTGAATCAGCAGCAGAGCCAACAACAGGAGCAACGTCTGCACCGGTAGCCATGAAGGTGTCGTCATAAGCCGAGGAGAGGGGGAGCATGAAAAAACACCTGAACCTCCTCCTCTTCCTCCTCACCCCCCTCCTCATCCTCTGTCTCCTCCTCCTCCTCCTCCTCGCCCTCTTCCGCGTCTTCGTCCTCTGTCTCCTCCTCCTCCTCCTCCTCTTCCTCAACCTCCACTCCTACTACGTGCACGAGCTGAGTGTCCGAATCAATGCAAGTGTATTCGGCGCCGGTTGAGGATGATGTAGCAGACCCTTCTCCAACGTGCTGCGGTTGATGACGATCTTCATCGAAATCAGCAACAGTGGTGGGGAGGTAAAAACCCGGTTGCCAGTAAGGTGTTGTTGTGAGAGGTGACCCATCGTCAGTAGTAGTAGCAGTAGCCGGTGTAGCAGCAGCAGCAGCAGCAGCAGGTGCATCAGTAGGTGCAGCAGCAGCAGCAGCAGTAGCAGGTGCATCAGTAGGTGCAGCAGCAGCAGCAGCAGCAGCAGCAGGTACATCAGTAACAGCAGCAGTAACAGCAGCAGCAGCAGCAGCAGTAGCAGCAGCAGCAGTAGCAGTAGGGGCAGTAGCAGTAGCAGCAGAAGTAGCTAGGTTTAGCAGTGTAGGTGCAGCAGTAGCTGTAGCAGTGGTAAGCGAGGCCTGCACAGTAGGGGTCTTTGTCTATGTCGTAACAGTAGCAGCAGCACACATAGCAGCAGCATGCGCAACAGGTGCAGCAGGTTGCAGCAGCAGCAACAGCAGCAGTAGCATGAATATTACCAGTAGGTGTAAGAGGAGGCAAGATGGCGCACACCAGCTAGACGCGGAACTGTGGAGCAGGGGAATAATAACCTGAATACTGAGGGATTAAGACTAAGTAACACCAACCAGTCGTAATTATTGGATGTGTAAAGGTATCGTGCACTCACTTACATATATTTGAGCCTATGGATCTGAGACGTGTCGATGGTAGAACTGTTTTTACTAAACCATACACAAACGAGCCTACTCACACACCGGCACCCACACATACCAATACAACGGCCATAGCCACTACCCCGCCTGCACCTCCCCAACCACCAACAACAATGAGTGAAGAGATCTCCCCGGTAATGCAAGCCTTTATGAAGGAGGTGAGGGACTCTTTGAATACCTTAGTCAAGAATAAGACAGATACAAATACTCAGCTTGATAATATCCTTGTTAAGCAGGATGGTATTGATACGGCCATTGCGGGCCTACATACGACCATAGCCAACAATAAGTTGACATTGAATGCATCTGTCGCTGAGGTCCGTCTTGATGTTGGGGAGAATGAGTCTAGGATTGAGAAAATTGAAGAGAGAATTACAAAGAGAGAAGAGAGGGAAGAGAAACTTGAAGACGTACAAAGGGAGCTTAATGTCATAATTAGGGGGGTGCCTGAGGTCCATGGGGAACCTATGCACCAAACAATGAAAGGCCTGTTCATGCATATGAAACTGTCATTTGTTTACGCTGTGACTAATGGAGCGTCGAGAATGGGAAAGGCCCCCCCCCCTCCAGTCCCAGGTGTGCCGGCTAAGAAAAATGCCTGGTCCCGACCAATCAAATTAAGATGTACCACCCCCCCGATGAAATCCGAAATTTTCGGGGTCAGGGATAGTGTCAAAGGAGGGATTTATGACAAAGTAACTTTCTCAAACGATATGACGGACGACGAATTGTTAAGAAGTAAGAAAGTTCAGCAAGTAGCAGCTGCAGCCAGATTAGTAGAGGGGTCTGAGGTCAGGCTAAAGGGAAACACCGTGATTATAAATGGGACTGTGTATGACCACTCTAACTTTAATGACCTTCCCTTTGGCATTACTACCACTTCTGCATCCACCAAAACTACCCCCCGGGGTAATTTTCTTCCAGGGGCACCTCAGCCCCCTTAGTAATCTTTTCAACATCAAGATTACAGATGAAACAAATGGGTTTGTAGGAAATTCTGTAGAACAATGTCTCGTTGTGCGTAAGGCCGAATTCCATAAAGATATGACCCTCCGCGACCTGGCTAAAAAAACAACCAATCCGTACACAATCATGAATATTGGACGGCGCATTGAAACCAGCCAGGCGTGGAAGGCTAGAGAGGCAGCTGACCTATACACCCTTAACCACTACAAAGCCCTTCAGAACCCGTCCCATGCAGACCGACTGATCAATAGTCCAACCGACTGCTACCATGAGGCTACTAAAAATTGACTCTACGGCTGTGGTGTATTGCTATCTGAGGTAGGGAGAATAGGTGACTCACCTGTACCCAGGCCCGACTACGAGGACCAAATGGGTAAGATCCTATACAAACTCACACGTGCACTGAAGGGAGTACCGGAGTAACACGTAGGTGTAGTACAGACATATACTTAACCCTAAAAAGCACTGTGAAATTGATAGTTGTAGCCATGAACTATTACACGCCCAGCAAAACCCAACCCAGGAAGAGGGTGCCTGTATTTCGTATATTACTGTTGGCTGATTCTCGTGCTAGGGGTCTGACACACATTATTCATGAAGAGGTGACCAAACAAGGCTACAAGAATGTCAGCTTCAGCATACTCTTCTACCCTGGGGCAAACATCACTGAAATGGTACAGCGAGCCATGCCTAAACTAAAAGAGAGAGATAAATACGACCTGATTTATTTGTGCACAGGGATCAACAATCTGACCACTCTCCTACGTAAAAGATGTGTAGTTCCAAACTATGAAAGCACTACCCTCCTGGTCAGACATCTACTCGGTGACTACATTTGGGCGAAATATGCTTTAGGGCCCTATGCACTGAAAACTGTGATCTGTGAGCTTGTTGGAATGTCCATGCGCAACTACAATACATGTGGAGAGCCATTCTTAGACGAACAGCGTATAATTAATGAGGGGATGTTGGCATTTAACCCTCTCATAAGGGGTATAAACACTCTCGACCAGCTATTCAACCCCCACATGGTCCAGCACATCCACAAAAGTAGGCATGGAAGAATGAGCCACCGGTATACTGGAACACTACGTGACGGCCTTCACTTTAATGAGGCCACCAAGGTTAAGTTTGCAAGAAACATTGTATACACCTTTGGCGACAACCTGCACGCCACCTGCAACTAAGACCCGCGCCCGATTATAACATGGGGACGCGAGCTCCCATAGTAAACACACGGTCTTCTAAAAGTAACATTTACATCTGGACGCGAATATACAAATATACCATTGATTTCAATCATACATGCGTGGCACTCATGCATACTGCTCACATATTATTTTTTAGTTAAATAAATGTAATTCACGATTCCATCCATTACTAATAATAATAATGTTCCTGTATAAATAATTGATTTAAAATTCATACCAATATTGTAACCTTTCATTAGAATTCTCCTGTCTTACATTACAACATGCCTTCTACTGTTTCATATCACTACCGTACATCACCTCCCTGACGACCAACCACCGAGGCCTATTAATGCTTCATGTATGACTGTGTAGACTGTGAGTAGAAACCCTACATTATATTGTAAAAATAAAATTGACATTAGACGTGTACCAGTACAGCAGGGTGTTAACTCGTGGAGATTTCATGAGGAGACAAAATATCATTCCACCATGCACTAATATAATTAAGATGTATTTACTAATACATGTATGATGAATGTGGTGACTCACAACCATACATGAAGACATATATAGATTGGATTGTCTCGCTATATAAATGCTTGATTGATACCCCGTATATATATATATATACACATGCATAACAGTATCATTATTTTTGTCAAACTCATTGGCCTGCTATTACTATTAACATTGATTTAAATGGCTTTGCAGTAATTTGATTATTATTGATCATTATTGAACGTATGAGAATAAATGTTTAATATTGTTTACAAAACTTGTTGATGTCATATATTTGAATGACATAATTGGTTTAGAGCGTTGCAGTTATGTTAAATAACAGCTTCGGGTGTTCCCCTGCACCATCAAATTGCTCACCATGAACAAACTGATACAAACTCTAACTGTCGAATTAATTGGCTTGTGTAATATTATTGCCCCTTTTAGGGACAATGCGGGATGGGGATGGGGACGAGGAGGTATAACATGTACTTTATTGTTGGAGCTCTCTTATCTCGATGAGTGATTTACCTATACCAGGGAGAGGTTTACATATTATACACCATAATACAAGAAGTATTAAGACCAATAGCGATCTATTTAAATTTTACGTTAAGCACTCTGAGGTTGGTCTATATACTGTATCTGAGACTTGGCTAAATGAGAGTATACCTGATTCCATCATGGGTATTGATGGCTACACGCTCCTCCGAGTTGATAGAAATCGATTAAACCATAACGGTGATCGAATGGAAGGGGGAGGTGTGGCTGTCTTTATTAAAGTATTACCTTTAGTCAAAATGGACTGCTTCAATACTGTGTTTGTACTAATCACTATGAAACCCTATGGGTCAAAATTATCTTATATAATCAAACTAACATGATACTGGGTGTTATCTACAGGCCTCCCAATGGCAGTCCCACTGAATTTTCACAATTTATGCTGGAATGTTTAAAAGCTATTAAGGAGGCTGACCCCACTTCAGACATAACCTTTTTGGGAGATATTAATATAAATTATTTGGAAAAAGAGGACGACAAATTTAATGCTCTATTAGATATTGAACAAGAATTCGGACTAGATCAATATATTACATCACCCACTAGAAAGGAAGCCATTCTGGACTTAGCATATTCGGACTGTAGATTTATTTCTGATGCTAGAGTTTTAAATTATAAATTCAGTGATCACCGCCCAATACTAATTACAAAAAAGAAAATTGAAATTAAATATGTAACCAAACAATTTATTGGCCGCTCTTGGAGATATTATAACCCTGCCACTCTGGAAAATGCACTAATAAATTATGATTGGACAGCTCTGCACGCCACTAGATGCCCTAATATAGCATGGGATATTATTTACACAGCAATTGAAATACATCTAAACATCATGTGCCCCATAAAGCATCATCAGATTCGTTCAAAGGATGAACCCTGGCTCACCCCGGATCTAAAGAGGCAAATAGTGGAAAAGGACTTTGCTTGGAGACATGCAAAACGGACAGGCTTACCCGAGGATGAAGTGATATCAAATAGGTTAAGCAATAGGGTTAAAAATTTAGTTGAAAATGCAAAAAAAAGGTACATCAGGGACTATGAAAAGGAGGATAGCAAAACTTTTTGGAGAAAACTAGAAGAACTACTGCCTAATAAGACTAAAAATAATACAATATGTCTGGTTGATCAAACCACTGGCCAACCCATTGAGCACTCACAGACTGCTGAGCACATCAATAGTTACTTTGTGGGTATTGGTCCAAAATTCGCAGCTAACTTTAATATCCCATGGACATACGCTGGGACCACCACCAATTTAGTTATAGATGACTTAATTATTAGCCCTGAGATGGTCTTCAACACTGCCAGATTAACTAACACAAAGAAATCTTCAGCTATTCCCTTTATGAATGCAAGAGTAATTAAAGATGCTCTGTTAGCTATTCCTGATAAATTTGCCTACTTATTTAACCTGACACTAACATCTTCTACCTTCCCATCTAAATGGAAAGAAGCTTTAGTTACCCCTCTGCCCAAACAGGGGGACAAATCTAATGTTACTAACTATAGACCAATATCACAAATTCCACTACCTGGCAAAATTTTAGAACGCATTATTCATACTCATGTATCCACCTACCTGGAAACAAATAACCTTTTAAATCCAAAGCAAGGGGGCTTTAGAAAAGGGCATTCCACCATTTCCACAGTTGCAGAATTCACAGATGACCTATTTCATAGTATGGATGATAACAAGTTCACACTAGCCACCTTTATAGATATGTCCAAAGCATTTGACGTGGTAAATCATGCAATACTGCTTTCCAAATGTGAAGAATTAGGTATTAAAAATGACATTTTGGGCTGGATTAAAGATTACCTGCGTCAGAGGTCCCAAAAGACAACAGCAAATGGTATCACCTCTAGCGAAGCTTTCCTGACCTGTGGAGTCCCCCAGGGCTCGATATTGGGCCCTCTTCTTTTTCTTATATATGTTAACGACATTGATAGCCTATGTGATTTAACTAAGATAAGTTCTTATGCTGACGACACGGTTCTCTATGCTTCAGAGGAGGACCCTGTCTCGACATATAGAAAGATGCAAGATGACCTAGATCATTTCTCCCATTGGACTAAATTAAACAGATTAACTATTAATACAAAAAAGTCTCAAGCAATGAAATTCGGCACCCCAGGTCAAATACAAAACTTTAGGATACCAGCAATAAAACTTAATAATAATGAGTTAGATTTTGTAGAAAATTATAATTATTTAGGAGTACAGCTGGATCAATCACTCAAGTTTGATAAACAAATTAACCAAATGAGATGTAAAGCAGCCATCAAACTGTACATTTTTGGACGCTTGAGAAGATTTATGTCCTATGCTCAAGCCCTAAGGGTATACAAAACCAAGATGCTACCCTACATGGAGTACGGAGGTATTCTCGTCCATGATACTAACAAAACCCTACTAATAAAATTGCAAAGATTACAAAATAGAGGTTTAAAAATAGCACTATACGCCCCCCCTAGGACCACCATTGAGAAGATACACAAAGATGGGAAGATTAACTTCCTAGAGGAAAGAAGGCAAAAACAAATTGCCATACATGCATACACTATGACAAAGTCTGATGCCAATCTGGTAGTGCCTGCCAGAGAAACCAGACTGCATGATGGCCCTGTATTAAAAACCTACGACAGGAGATTGCAAGCCTTCAAGCGCAGCGTTAGCTTTAAGTGTTCTCAGTGCTGGAATAACCTGGGGGTGGAGGATAGATGCATTCCTACCCTAGATGCATTCAAACAAAATAGGAGGAAACTCCTAGCCTCTCAAAGAAAGTAGTAATTTGCCCCTTACCTAGAATAATTCCGAATCACATGTTTTATATTGTTATACCTTATCTTGTCTTTACTTATCCTGAATATCATACATACTCATGTACTAAATTAGTTTTGTGACTGACTGGTACACGCCACTTGACTGTAAACTGTTTTATTTTTATGAGGCCCTCAGGAGCCAGGAGTATATAGGCACCGCCCAATTTTTATTAAGGAGCCTAACCTGTTACCCTCCTGAATAAATATTACTTTAAAAAAAACCAAAAAAAACACTACTACCACTAGTACCACCACTAGAACCACCACTAGTACCACCACTAGTACTACCACCACTAGTACTCGCTACACCGTGAGGATTATAAGACCATGAGGTTGCCGTGGTAGCGCCATCTTCAGTAACAAGAGAAGACGCTAAATGACCGCTCTTCCTTGTCTTCTCAAGTAGCTGTAGCTGACAGGGTTGTCTCCTGCTCATGATGGTGTGTGTAGAGAAAAGAGTGAGTGAGTGAATGGTAGTTTTCCACCTCCCTTATATACAACTGCTTCTGGATACCTGCTCTCTTAGAAGAAAGAGTGCTAAGGTTGTAATCACAGTAGGTTGTCTATTAATCTGATTTTCACCTGACCTCTGCTGTTACATCATAACAAGAGAGAGTGGTCCTCAGGGAAAAGAGTCGGAAGATTTCTATAAATCTGATTTTCACCTGTCCTCTGCTGTTACATCATAAAAGGGGGAGTGGTCCTCAGGGAAAAGTGCTGTTTTTTTATGTGTTTAGAAAAAAAAGGAGACCAACCCTCCCTCAGTAGGGGGCATATCAAAATCAAATTTCAGCTGCCCTCCACAGATGGAGATGAAAAGGAAATATGAATACCGCTCGTCCTCCTCATAAGCTCTTAATGAGCGGATGAAAGGTCTCATGTGGATAAGTCGGGTATGCAGTTGGAAATGGGATTAAAATCCTCTGTATAAGTATTAAAATCACATTTCAGCTGCCCTCCACAGATGGAGATGAAAAGGAAATCTGAATACCACTCCTCCTCCTCATAAGCTCTTAATGAGCGGATGAAAGGTCTCATGTTGATAAGTCGGGTATGCAGTTGGAAACGGGATTAAAATTCTCTGTATAAAAAGCTCTGATTTTTCTGTTGGAAAACCCATATCTTGTCTGACCACTACGCCTACCACATCTACCACCAACACAACCACTACCTCCGTAGTCAGCACCTAGCACTAGCACCACCACCACACTATTTACCCGTTCTTCATAGAGTGCTTTTTTTTGCAGACGAGATGAGTGGTGAAACAGTTGCAATGGCATAGGCGCTCTCTCCCTCTCAAAAGCAGCGTGACGCACATGTGGAGACTGATAGTAATGGTGTGAGAGGTAGCGCGCTTTGCATATAGCGATCAGTTGCTTCATGAAATAGGTCAGCGGCTAGTTGGATCTTGGAGAGCGTTGGGAGGTTGCTTGGGGATTACCGCCGCCCATATGGACACCCTAGTAGGCGGTGACAAGACGACGGAGGAGATGTGTACGGAGCTGTTCAAAGCTTGGTGGCGTATAACTACACCTGATGCGAGATGGGGAGAGCTTGCCCTCGCCTTCATCCGTATCCCTCGACTGGATCTGTTGCTTAAGACACTGCACTTTTTTACCAAGTGTGAGTTGGATTACGACAATCCCGACTTGTCTACAATGGGGCGATACTTTAGCGTCATGGCCGAATCGCTAGGTAGCGAGTGGAAACACCTGGGGCAGTATTTACCTTTGTCGTCTGACAAGTTAGATAGGATTGCTCAACAATCCAAGGTGACCTCACTCGCCCGATCTTTGAAGTGCTGAAAATATGGTGAGCTGATCGTCGCAGTACACATTTTCAACTCATTTGAGTCTTGTTGGAGCACATGGGAAGGTCTGACGTCGTCATCCACATATTACTTCACTTTCAACACCAAGGAAGGCGCTCTCGCTATGATTTTTAAGGGAGTAGTTACATATAACATCGAGCACACCCTTTCTAAAAACACTTGTGAAAGAAAAAAAAGAAAAAAAGAAGTTGTGCACCGTCACACGATCAAATCTTAAGTCGCTACACAGGAGCGTCTGCAGTGTCGTCGTCGTCGTCGTCTTCAGAGGGTGTGCAGCCAGCCGGCGGGAGAGGAGTTTAAACACTACCATATAGAACAGTCACTCGCGTCGCGTCTCTGTCTAGTGTCTCATTTGGAGCGCAGTCAGGGAAAAAAAAGCACCTACCCGCCTGCCTACCTACCTGCCTACCTACCTACCTGCCTGCCTACCTACCTGTCTGCATGTCTGTCTACCTACCCACCCAAATAACTAACTGACTGACTGACTATCCACCTTACTGCCATGTGCGATGACAACAGGATGGCTAAGCACCCAGGTTTCGGGGGTTTAGGGAGGAGACTGGACACTTTCAATGCCTTTGGGTGTTATAGACCATGCTCTTTCGCAGAAACTCTCGCCGCCCACGGGTTCTTTTACATAGGTGGTAAGGATGTTGTTCAATGCTTTCAATGTGGAGTCACTATACACATGTGGTTAGACAGCGATGACGTCGCTGTGGAACATTTCAGACATTCTCCTACTTGTCAGTTGGCCTGTAAAGCAATGAATATAAGTCCGCAAAGCTGAATTTTGCTGACGGAAATGCTGAAGACAATAAACCTGCTGACCGATAAGATAGCAGCTCTCAGAAGGCAGATAAGAGGATTGCCAGTGGAAAACGATAGGTGTTTCTTCCGTTTGGATGAGGACACCGTAGATAGGGCGTCGTAGATGATTCACCGTGG
This sequence comes from Harmothoe impar, assembly GCA_947462335.1. Taxonomy (NCBI): domain Eukaryota; kingdom Metazoa; phylum Annelida; class Polychaeta; order Phyllodocida; family Polynoidae; genus Harmothoe; species Harmothoe impar. Next base: position 92,277,022 of record OX381706.1, read on the forward strand.
GTCAACATACATTAATCAAACGATTCAAAATGAAAATAAAAAATAAAATGAAAACATTGTTTATTTTGCTGTGTTTTATTGAAAAAATAAAAAAATGAAAATTGTTGTGTTTTTATTTTCATACGTATTCTTTATTTAGACTAATTGACTCATCGTCGGCGTAAATTGTTGTGTTTTTATTTTCATACATACTCTCCACTTAGACTAATCGACTCGTCACTTCTGGTCACGTGATCAAATTAAGAGACTCTTAATTAAGTAAAATTCTTTTTTCCCCCCCCAAAGAGACACTCACTCCCAACAACCCCCCCCCCCAAAGTGCCCCCCTCCCCCCCTCCCCATACAGCCCGAGAGAGATCCCCCCACCCCAAGCGGGCACGTATTCGTTCGGGGCAGCCCGAGCGTGCGTGGAGAGTGCATTGCCCGCCTGTAGCTCAAGTACCGTAGCAGAGCAGTGAGAAGCAGCTAGCCCTGTGGTGTAGCGGTAGCATTCTCAACTCCCGAGCGGAGGGGCCGGGGTTCGATCCCCCGTTGGGCTGTCACGTTTTCCGCTGCCTGTTACAGTACCTATTTGATTCTATTGGTACATAATGGATTATTTTGGTACCTATTGGTCTCCCTGCTCCTGCTCACCCCTCTCCCTGCTCCTGGTCTCCCAGCTATTCCATTATACTCATACTATTGGCTCTCTTTGTTCCGTTCTCCCCGCTCCTGCTCTCCCAGCAGATTTTATTGGCTCCCACTCTCCTTGCTTCCGCTCTCCCAGCTCCCCCTCTCTGCGCTCCCTCTCCCTATGATCCCATTATTCCATTTTATTGGATACTATTAATACCTTTCTGGGTTCTATTGTAACTTCCTGGGTTTTATTTATAGGATTTTATTGGTACATATTTGATTAAATTGGTACAAATTGGATTCTACAACTTTAAAGTAAAATGTTTTAGAATGTTGTGACTGAAGGATATGTACAATGATCTTACAGAGATCTCTGATCTGCCAATCTCCGTTCTACCAATCTCTTTTCTGCCAATCTCACTTCTGCTCATCTCCATTCTGTCAATCAGCTTTCTGCCGTTCTCCATTCTGCCGTTTTCCTTCTCCCCGCTCTCCTGGCTCCAGCTCTCCCTTTTATTGGATACTATTGATACTTATTGGATTCTATTGTTACTCACGGGCTTATATTAATACCTATTGAATTCTATTGGTACATATTGGATTATATTAAAACAGGAGCGGGAGGAGCGATTTTAATAATTTTAGTTTTGGTACCAATAGAATCCAATATGTATCAGTTGAATTTAAAAGGTACCAATGACCTATTGAAATCGGCAGAATGGAGATTGGCAGAACGTAGATCGGCAGAACTCACCTTAGCAGAATAGGCATAAGCAGAATGGAGAGCAGCTTAATGGAGATGTGTAGAACAGAGAGTGGCGGCAATGAGGAGAGTGGGCTATATTGGATTTTACTGATCAGAGCGTAAACAGCAACAATATTTGCGATTTTAGTTTTGATACCAATAGAATCCAAGAGTTACCAATTGCATCCAATATGTATTTGACCTATAATGAATGGATATCAAGGCACTTGTGCCCTGTATCATCGGATATCAGCATCATTGATATCCATTTGATATTAGGTTGATTATATGATTCTTCTATTCAAATGCTATTGTTTAAAACGTCCTAATTTCGCCATTTTAAAGGATATTTACATCGACTATATCAAGCAAGGAGGGCGCCATGTTGATTTCGACATCCCACCAAGCCTGGTCTCTGATTGGTCGAGCTGTGCTGGGAGCATTCATTATCTAAAAGTGCTAGTTTCCCGCCCAACCGCAGTGTTATATACAACGTTACTCCACCGCGGGACCTGCTGGATTGAAAAACTAACCACTCCTCCAGCCTAACTTATAACCAGCGTTTTCCTTCAATTGTACCATGGTCTCTGCGGCCAAGCAGCTAGCGGGTCCCACTGACACAGGTTCGACCGTGGGTGAAAACGCAACCTTTTTCAAGTGCATATATTCTAACAAATAGGAAAGTAAAGTCCAAATTCTACATTGATAATAAAAAAAAAGGAAAAAATAAATTGACTTTGAAAGAAATTATACAAAAACATGTCTTTTCTTCTATAACTTGGTAAATAATGGCCCTACGGGGCTGAAACTCTGCCTATAGATTCCTTGTTTCGTCCCCTGCTAGAACCAGCGCCTCAGTGGCGTAGCATGTAGAGTAGCTCAAACCAGCTAGTGGTGGCCGACTTATTCACTAAGGGGTCTCATCATTGTAATGTCAGTGTGGTGTACTTCACACAGAACCTGTTTCAGAAATCACTGGAATTTCAAACAATGAGTTTGAACTTCCCTCATAAGGCAGTTGCCCTGTCTGCCGTATTTAACAAATAGCTAAAGCGTCTCCATTGTATTGCGGCCACAGAGGGTATGTTTGAAGCCAGCAAATTTTGGCAAGTTGTCTTGTGGATCGAATGGTTGGTGATATGTCCGTCAAGGCGGGCTGCACCCGCAATGGTGGGCATTATTTTAGAGAGTTTATTGATCCCCATGGCCTGGTTTTTGTACCATATCCGGTCGCTAGAGCTGACTCCTTGTTTGGGAGTCAGGTAGAAGGGGGAGTCAGGCTGTCGCATGTTGGCTGGTCTCCTCTCCACGTATAACATATACAAATGGACAGGGCATCTTGTCGTGTTGGATCCATCCTCATACACTCTGGGGTTGAATGGTCTTACATGCCCCCCTACCTGCCCATGCCTAGTTTTCATCATCCTCTCACAGTGAAGTTCAAGGTATCGACTGCCCTCCTCGTCAGTGCCCACTATAACATCCCCCCACCTCAGCTGGCGAGCCTCGTGACAGCCCCTGAACCAGAAACCTGCTCCCATGTAAAAAAATAGGGTATCCTGGAGAGCCCTTGCCCCACCCCCCCAAAAAGTCCCGTCGCCCACAGCTTCTCTATGTGGTTGTCGGTAATGGCATCTGATCTGTTTGGCTTGTTCCCCTTGCCTTTCCCCTTAAGCTCCTTCCTCCTCCCTGTCAGTACTGCTCGGCTTGAATGGAAGGTCTCATCCGTTAGTATGCAGAACGGGTAGTTCTCCTCCTTCAGGTACCTGTAGAAAAATTAAAAAATGGGAAAAAATATGTCTTAACATTTTTTTTTTTAATATGCCAAAATTTTAAAAATTAAAAAAAATTATTGTAAACATTTTTTGGAATTTTTCTCATTTTTTCCAGATTTTAACAGTATTTTTTTAAACGTTTTTTGTGTTTTTTTACAAAACATTTTCTACGTCAAATTTCATTTTTTTATTTTATTTACCTGTCTATGGCATGATGGATGCTTGTGAGCGTATCTGGCTCAAATTCAAGACCATCTGCTCTGCGTGTTGTAATCAGGTAATTCGCCAGGTAGTTGTTCAAAGTACCGGGGTCAAGCTGGGGGATAGGCCTACCATCCAGGTGTACAGTCGCCATGTAATCAGTGAACTTCCTCACGACCTGAAATTCAAATTTTAGGGTTTAAAATCTGCTCAAAATCGACTCAAAATCTGACAAAGAAATCGGGGGAAAAATTTACATTAAAAAAACATATTTTTAAAATGCTAAATTGGACTTCTTTTAACGTCAACAAAATCCTCAGTCTTTTTTATTAATTAGAAAAAGAAAAAATTCTCACCTGCTTGGTACGCTTCACTGTGTTTTCTGAACGGCTGTCCTCCACATACTTCTTCAATTCTACATCAGACATTGCCCTGAGTAGTATAGTATGTATCGGAACGGGACTATAGTTAAGTACTGTTTATTACTCAATCGACATGCAGCCAATCAGAGGCTTCCATTTGGTCACGTGACCCGTTGCCATGGTAACGTGACCTACTTAGGGCTCTCAGCCAATCAGAAGCCAGCATTCTGGGTGACCTACTGACCTACTTAGAAGCTCTCAGCAAATCAGAGGCCGGCATTCTGGTAACCATGGTAACGTGACCTGCTTACGTCACGTGACCTTCTTAGGCTCAGCCAATCAGAAGCCGGCATTCTGGTAACTAGGGTAACGTGACCTACTTAGGGTTTGTTTGTAAACAACACCACGTGGCTCTCTTGTTTGTAAACAACACCACGTGACACGTGACTGTTTGTAAACAAACAACTTATATATAGAAAATAAACACAACAAGTTCCATGTTATGTTAAAATTATATTTTCAAAAAAAAAGCACATCTGTTACAGCGTCTATGTGTAACTACGCGCGTTCTCATTCAAACACTATAACACTATCATACCGTAGCAGCAGCAGGTAGGACTGGAAGAAAAGCAAGCGCACGAGCAGAAGCGACGACACCAGTTGCACCATCCGGCCGTCGCGTTGGTAGCCCTACTACTCGTCGCGCGTTCAACTGGAGGTTTAAGAGTGACAAATGACGATTCTTTGTCGACGCGACTGCTAACATCAGCAACGGCAGCAGCATCGGCAGCATCGGCAGCAGCATCGGCAGCAGCGGCAGCAGCCTCGGCAGCAGCGGTAGCAGCAGTAGCAGCAGCTGTAGCAGCAGTAGCGTGAGCATTAGCAACAACAGCAGCAGCGACAGTAGCAAGGGCGGCAGAGCGGGCACTAGCAGCGTTATCAGCGGCGTCATCGGCAGCCGCAACAGCATCAGCAGCAGCAGCGTCGGCATCGGTGGCATGAGTAGCTGCATCGGCGGCAGCAACAGCAGCAGTCACAGCCGCAGCGGCAACAACAACAACGTCATCACAACCAGCGTCACTAACAGCCGCAGTAAATGCAGCAGTAGCACGCTGAGCAGCACTAGCAGCAGCAGTAGCAGAGGCTACAGCATCAGCTTCACATTCGCGCGCCGCTTCGTCATTCCGCTTCATGTCACGGTAGCAACTTTCCATCATGGGGATCTGCAAATTGAGGCGCGGTGCTGGTGGTGGTAGTAGTAGTAGTAGTAGTAGTAGTAGTAGTAGTAGTAGCGTGAACGATGATGACGATGCCGAATACGGTTTCACTCCTCCTTATATACTCTTACTCCCCTCCCCCCCCTTTTTTTTTCAAGCTACTGGCCAGCTGCCCCCTCACGGCAGGTCTTTAGATCAGCCTTAAGTCGCTTACTACGCGGCTCATCATCCCTCTAATCGCATTTTCCAGCCGCCGGCCGGCTGACTGCTGACGACAGGAGAGGGTGATTTGTTTTTCTTTAGATTTAAGCCGCTTACCACACGCACACCCTCTAGTCACAGACAGAGTGACAGAAAGGGAGGGGGTCGCTTTGTTCACGCTACCTGTAGTTGTTTTTCTATACACACGCTGAGCCCATGACCCGCTAATCCTTTATACAGGTAACACGCGTTCAACTAATTACTCTATTGTATGACAGTCGGTACACGGATTTAATTTTAAACCACCTTCCCATCTGGATCCATGTCTGGCGGGGTGGAAGGATCCAGCTGAAAAGCGTGATTAGGGCTTTTGTTTCTCTTATGATAGCAGCAGGTCAGCATGCGACAGCTGAAAATGTCAGACTCGCCGCTCCTATAAAAGACTGAGATGCGTCTCTCTTTCCACACACCCTTCTACCATCGCCGCCGACACCGCCACCGCCGGCCAGCCGACGGCCGCCACCGCCTGCAGTCACCGCCATCACGCCAGCAGGGAATTTCGAGCTGAGTCTGCTTATTGCTTATTTTTTTTCTTTGAGCTTTTTGTTTTTTTAAATTTTTATTTTCACTCAGTCTTTTTTGTTTCGGAGGAAAGAAATATGGCGCTGCAGAGGGCGCGAGTTTCTAAAAGACGGTCGCGCGAACAAAGTGCTCTCCTCAACTGCCCGGCTATTTTTTTATCTCAAAGGAGAGAGCGTCACGTAGTTGAGGTTCACGCTTCTCTTGAAGCGTACCGAATTCTCGAGAAATGCAAAGCTGAGCGCCATCGTCGTTATACAAGAGCGGAAAAGGAAAACGTAGCGACATGGTCGAGAGCCGTCTTCTCAGAACAGCATTTACTCTACTATTGCATAACAGCTGCTCTCAGCGCCCCCACTCGTTGGGCGTTTCATGAAAAGAAAGAGCGCCGCTACTCTCCTCACCCTGCCTCCTCTTATAAAGTGAGAATAAGTGCTATGAAACGATTCGACAAGCCGATCGGTTTCTTGGGAGCGACTGCAGCTCCCACTCGCTGGGCGCGCGTTGTGGCCGACGTGAACACGGTCTCTAAACGTTTCGACGTCGTCACTTGTTATCCCGCATATTGCAACGCAGCCGAATTGAAGAAGATAGGGACGCACTATTTTAAACCATACGCTCCAATATGTATTTGTCACCGCCGCGCTCACACGCCTTATTGCTTTTTCGAGACGATCGTGTCACAACACAGAAATAGAAAAAAAAACGGCAAAGCGACGAGCTTAATCTCCTCCTCCTCCTCCTCCTCCTCCTCCTCCTCCTCCTCCTCTTCTTCTTTTAAAAAAAAAAAATAAATATTTGTATCAGACTCCTCTGGAGTCTGATACAAACATTTATGACTATTGAGTGAAAATAGAATTTTATCGCAAAAAAAAAAGAAAAAAAAGTCACTTCTGCCGCCGCTACTGTGACACCGGCCGGTATCAATAAAAAGGTCGGCTGACTTTTCTCCACAACCATTCACTACCGACCGTTCGAGTGAGAAACACAGCAGACAGTCAGACACACAACCGCTCTCTGACGCGTCCTGAAAAAAAACAAAAAAAAAAGTCCAGTAGTAAAAGCAAACTCTTCACAGAAATTCATTTCGACGCTCGACTACAAGGACCCTTTAGTTGTATCATTAGCGGTCCGTCGGGTTGTGGAAAATCGCGCTTGGTGGATCAATTTCTGAGCGACGTGAACAATTTGGTCACGCCGCCGGTGGAAAAGACTTTTTACCATTACGGCGAGTGGCAACCTCTGTTTGAAAAAATGCAAAATCAGTACGGTGTGGAATTCAGAGAAGGTCTTCCTAGCAAAGAGTCTATAGCGGGAGACGTGGAAGTAGCAGAAGACGCTTTACGACCCCACACTCTACTGATATTGGACGATCTGATGAGCAGTTCCAATCAGCAAGTGGTAGCCGACATCTTTACTAAATACTCGCATCACTGGAACGTGAGCGTCATATACATCACTCAGAACCTATTCCAGAAATCACCCGACTTTCGAACTATGAGTCTGAACGCTCACTACATGATCGTTTTCAAGAACCCGCGCGACATGGGGCAAATAGCTAGTCTGTCTCGCCAGGTGTTTCCGTCCAACGCGGCGGCCCTCTCTAGTATATTTACCCATGAACTCAAGCGACCTCACTCATACCTCCTTCTGGACTTCAAGCAGTCAACACCTGACGATCTGAGAATACGCTCCTCTTTGACGTCCATACACTCTCAGCTAGTGTTCGTACCGCTAGACAAAAAAAAGAACAAGAGAAAGCAGTAGCAAAAAAAATGTCTTCTCATCTACTCGAAAGACACTTTGGTACTCTCAAGCACTTAGCTAAGTGCTCGCCAAAGGACTGCTCGCATCTAATAGACTCTGGAAGCGACGATCTGATCGCAGCGTTAAGTGAGATCTGTCACAATTTACTGGTAGGGAACATCCCGCTCAGCGACAAACAACTGGACAAGCTTCGAGAATCGGCTGACGTGTTGAGGGAGGTCGGCAAAAAATCTACGCCCATCAAAAAAAAGAGACGCGTCTTGGTACAAGAGGGAGGTTTCCTCATTCCGGCTCTCATAGGGATGGCCTTACCGCTTATAAAGAGCATTCTCCGTATATGAGACACCTCATTCGACACCTACTCGCCGACAGCACCACCACCACCACCACCACTACCGCCACCACCAGCGTCATTGCCACCGTCGTCCCCATGACGGACTCAGAGCAGCAACAACACTACAAACGTTTAGCGCTCGTGGATCCTGAGACGCTCTACAAATCATCACGAGCAGGTCTACTTCATCATGTGCCCGCTGCTGCTGCTACTACTAGCGCTGCTACTACTGCAGTCGCTGCTGCTAGTACTTCTACTGCTCCAAACCTTCCTCCTCTTCCTGATGAGCGCACTGAAAAGAACGAGAGTTCCGCTCCTGCCACCGCCGCCCGCCTACCTGCCGACATGGCCTATTACCACAAGCAGGCAGAACAGTCCCTTCATCCCGACGCGGCCTTGCACCAGGTGCTACAGTTTATCTACAGGGACTTGGATTTAGTGTTGAACGACCCCACTTTGGAATCGCGCGAGAAAATGTTGAAATACCGAAGGTTGTTGAATAGATTGCAATTTTTTCTCGCGAATCCCCACAACAGCAACATCTCTTCGTCCTACTCTTCTTCGCCCCCGGCTCACCTCCGTCAGTCTGCTGAAGAGGCCAGCGCGTCCCTACTCGAGCGGTTGGTGAACCAAGTTCCCAAGAGGAATCGCACTCGGACCGTGGCGCTGTACAAACAATTGGAGAAATCCGGTGTGATCAAGTGGAACGAGGACGGTGCGGTGCGCGAGATGTCGGGTCGGAGAATACCACCTGAGCATCGCATCAACATAGTGGACTTACTGAACGACGCTGCCAGGTTCAGGAAGACGGCGCCCAGACCGGCGGGCTACTCGCCGTTCACGAAAGCGCTGCGCGAAGCAGTTCCCACAGACTCCTTGATCGGAAACCATCTGTATAAAGCGAGCGGACCTGGCCGAAGTTTGGACACACGGCTTGCTGACAGAGGTCAGAAACGACCGAGCTTCGACTCGGAAGAAGGAGAAGCAGCAGCAGCAGCAGCAGCAGTAGCAGCAGCAGACTCTTCTCTCCAGGTGGACGATCAATCCTCTGACGACGAGGAGGACGACAGTGAACTTTTCCAAACTCCGACTTCCTATAGGAGCGTGGCGAGTAAGAAAAGGAGAGGGCGCAACCGCCTAGCGGCGAGCTCGTCGTTCACGCCCTCAACAGGCCCACCATGGGCAAACCAGTGAAGAGACTGACCAAGAAGGAAAAAGAAAAGAAGCGCGTAGTAGCTAGATATACCGACGTCAAAGCGCCCTCCAGTTTCACTAGCGTGACTAAACTCCAGAAACATCATTTTCGCCACCTGAACCCGGCCGTCATCCGAGATGCTTTAGTGTCGCTGGACGCCTACACTAAACATAAACCCATTCGGAGAAAATTCGCAAGGAACAAGACTATAACCGGCGCAATCGATCAGCAGTGGCAGATAGATCTGATGGACATGCAAGCTTTGGCGTCTCACAACGACCGCTTCCGGTACGTGGTGACGGCGATCGACGTTTTCTCTAGGTACGCGTGGGCCGTTCCCATTAAATCCAAGAGCGGCGCTGATGTCACCGAGGCCTTCCGAGAGATGACAGGCACTGGCGAGAGACGACCGCGCACTGTTCAGACAGACAAGGGGAAAGAGTTTTTGAACAAGATCTTTCAAGATCACTTGAAGAGCGAGGGCATAGAGTTCTTCACTGGCGAGAACGACGACATCAAAGCTAGTCTAGTGGAGCGCTTGAACCGCAGTCTGAAGGAGAAGCTGTGGCGTTATTTCACACACAAGCGCACGTATCGCTACGTAGACGTGCTGCACCATGTAGTGTCTTCTTACAATCGCACTCACCACAAGACGTTGAAAATGGCGCCGGCTCAAGTCAGCTCGGAAAACAGCGAAACAGTTTTCTACCGACAAGATCTCCCAACTAACAAACAAATCGACGAAATATGGAAAAAGAAGAAAAAAACAAAGACATCCGCCGTCGACGTCATCGCTCCGGGTGACAGAGTGAGGATGTTGAGAACTAAAGGCGCCTTCGACAAAGGGTACGAGGGAAACTGGCGCGAGGAAGTGGTCGACGTTGCTAAGACGTTGGGAAGCAGAGGGTTCGAGCTGAAAGACGACAAGGGCGAGGAGATAAAAGGCGTCTTCTACCCGGAAGAGGTTCAGAAGGTGTACAAGAGTCGTTACGACAACAACTACCTGATAGACGAGGTGTTGCGCCGCAAGACCGTCGACGGTAAAGAGTTAGCTTTCGTACGTTGGTTAGGTTACGACGACAAGTTCAACGAGTGGATCCCCGTCAAAAAAATAACGTAGAAAAAAAAAAAAAAAAAAAAGAACATCACTCTACCTAGCAACAGCTCTATGGAGTATTATCCTGACAACAGCTTGACGTCTTTCCGAACTCACTTCGACTCGCCGCTCCTTCTGCCCGAAGCGTACGAAGCGGCTCTGACTGAGATCATCCTCCCTACAGAATGGACTAACGTGCACGACGACGACTTGATCATCGTTGTTCCTCTGCGCACCAAAGGTTCGCTAGAGGAGGCGATCCAGGTTTTAAAAGAAACTAAATTCTCCGAAGGAAAAAAACCACAGGTAGACTGGAAGAGAATGAAAAACGCGAACGGTCTGAGCAAGCTAACGTTCAGCTCAAAATTCCCGCTGAGCTGGAAGGAAGCGAGCTATGTAACGGTGGAAGAGATATCAGACACGTCGGAAGAGCAGCAATTGAAACCGGAAACAAAAAGGTTCAAGAGAGAGGTCGACTTGAGACAGACGAATGCCGTATACAAGCAGTTCTTGTCCCCGGCGGTGAAGAAGAAGACGATCAGCCATCAAGCAAGACAGATGATCGAAAAGATGGAGAAGGACATGGGAGTGCGCAGTTTCATGCCAAACATATTCGAGATACCTCCTATTTTCACCGGAAGCAACCACACCCTAATCGAGCGCTTGAGTGAGACGTTGCGAGATGACAGACTAGAGGGCGACAGCTTCTTGCTCAAACCGATGCGGATCTTATCGTACGACGCCAAGACGAAACGCGTCACCATCAAACCGCCGAGACACTGTGCTGTCCTGCTGAGTCAGCATCTCGCATGCGTTCTAGGCTTCGGAGAGAAGACGTGTTTCGCGTCGCCGACTACCGGCGCCTACTCGATGGATGTTTACGGGGACGTGCACTCTGTGCACATATACACCGACATGATCCAGGAGAGACGTGTGGGCGACATGCAAGTGCCGCTGTTGCGCTGCGTGGCGGTGGACAGAGGCGGAAAGCGTCGAGGTGGCGTGCAAGCTATCAGTTTTCCCCATTTGGATTATTTCCCCTTGAAATCCAAGAGGTTTACCGAGGTCGGCATCTATTTAAGAGACCGATCCGGTCATTCCATCCCATTCGGTAGAGGCGAGGTGACCGTGACACTTCATCTGAGACCTATTGAGCGCTGAAAGAGAGAAAAATGATGCGTCAACGCGTTCCGTACTTTCCACCCAGGCGCACCGTTGGCAGAGGGTACAGCGATTACTACAACGCGCAGCTGGGCAACGGCGTCAACGTGTACAGCGGGCGCTCTTTCCAGAGCGGGCACGGTTTAGGCGGCGCTCTGTTAGGTCTGATGCGCTCGGCTACCCCGCTATTGAAGTCGGTGGGAAAAACGCTGCTCCGCGCCGGTGTGGGCGTAGCTAAAGATGTGCTGGCGGGTCGGACTTTAAAGAGCAGCGTGAAAGACCGAGGCGCAGGCGCTCTGAAGAGACTGGCGAGTACGGCGTTCTCGGGAGGAAAGACGCCTGTCGCGTCTAAGAAAGGGTCGAAACGTCGCCGGCATTCTCCTCAGACGGGCGGTGGCTCTTGCAAGAGACGTAGAGGGGATGTATTCGACCGGTAAGCGCCTAGGCGTTCAGGTATAAATAAAAAGACTGGAGGCGGCCGGCGTCAGTCTGTCGGCCGCATGAAGAGAGAACACAATGGCTTACGTACACGAGAGCAGTAACGAGTGCGCGCTCTCTGAGCTCGACCTGCACACCGTAGCGCCGACTCAGACTACTATCTTAAAGTCGTCTTTCCTGGGGATAGAAACAAAAAACTCTTTAGAGGATGGAGGTAACATAAATTTCACCATCAACAAGTCGCAAGAGTACACAGACCTGAACGAGAATTACCTTCATCTGGAATGTCAAGTGCTAAAGGACGGAGCGGCGATCGAGGACACCGACGCGGTAGCTCCGGTGAACAACTTGGCTCACTCGCTCTTCAAAGACGTCCAAGTCTCCATCGGCGGTTTCAAAGTGTCTGGCAACACCGAGACCTACCCTTACCGAGCTTACTTGGAAGGGTTACTCAACTACAACAAAGACGTGAAGGACGGCGTCATGAGCGCCCAGGGGTGGCATGAAGATACGCCCGGTCAGTTTGACACGTTGACTGACGCGAATGCGGGGTACAAAGCGCGCAAGAAGCTAATCTCCAACAAGCGCTTTTCGCTGATGGCGCGACTGCACTTTGACCTGGCTCATCAACCGAAGCTCATCGTTGGAGAGACAGAAATCAATCTCACTCTGAAACAAGCGGCGCCCTCTTTCTATCTGATGTGCGCCGCTGACGGAGGCTACAGCTTGAAGATCTACAAAGCAAAGCTCTACGTGCGACGCGTGCTGGTGGCGGACGCTGTAGCGGAAACGCACGAGAGAGCGGTGATAGAACACGGGCCCTTCGACTACCCGGTGAACAGAGTGGAGGTGACGACCTACGCCATCCCTCAAGGTAACAGAGATCACAGCTACACGCACTCCAACACAGGCCAGCTTCCCAAGTCGATGATGATTTGCTTCCTTGACCACGACGCCTTCAACGGTAGCTACACCAAGAACCCGTTCGAGATGAAGCATTACGACATCAGCTCGCTTCAAGTGATAGTGAACGATCAGAAAGTGCCGAACGACGCCTACGTGCCCGACTTTAAGACCAAAGCGGCCGTGAGAGAGTACTTGGCGCTACACACGGAAACGGGGATGTACGAGGGCGCGCGCTCCTGCGGTATTTCATACGATCAATTCCTGAACGGTTACACGGTGTTCCCCCTCGACTTAACCCCAGACAGATCGCACGACGGGTGTCGCGTGAACCTTATAAGAGCGGGTCAGCTGAGGGTGGAAGTCAGTTTCCGCTCGGCGCTACAAGCGACAACAACGGTGCTACTCTACTTGGTGTACGACAACGTCGTCGAGCTGACCCGAGATCGACACCCCGTCACCGACTACCACATGAACTGAAGACAAGACGGCGGTACTTGGCGTATCGTATGAACACGCTTGAAATAAGCAGAGTGTTGAAGGAAAACGTTCACACAAAACATCGTTTCCTTGGCGTTTTCTCTTGTGACACTATTCCGAAGCACCCTATCAAAGACACTTGTTTCGTGAGCAACACAGATCCGCAACATTTACCAGGTCAGCATTGGGTGGCGTTTTACGTGTCGAGCACGGGTGAAGTGTACTACTTTGATTCCTTCGGCTTACCGCCGCTGAGTGCGGAGTTCTTGTCTTTCGTGGAACGCTCTGCTCCGTTCAAGTGGCAAAGAAACCGCATTCAACTACAAGACACTTCTGCTGACACCTGTGGACCTCATTGCGTTCATTTCCTAATTGAAGCATTTCGAACAAGAAACCCCAAGAAGTGCGTCATGCGCATGAGCAAAATCCCAAAGCTGAGCGACCGGGCCGTGAGTCAGAAGCTATCGATGATGCTGTTGTGACGGGTTGTTGCGATGGCGGCCGTTTCATGGAGGCAAAGATTCTCTGCCTTGCCGAAATGGTGTTGGATTTATCCAAAGTCGTGCAATGTCTATTGGAGAGAAGTCGTCCGGGGTGTGGTGGTGCGAGTGACGGCGGCGTGAGACTTTGCGGCCTGTTGAGTTGCTGCAAATCGAAGAAGCAAGCTAAAAAAGCATAAACTTGTGTGTTTTTTCTGATTGAAATGAAAATAAAGAATAAAATGAAAAGAAAAGAAATTATCTTGTTGTGTTTTTATTTCTATATATAAGTTACATAACTTTTTTTTGTTTGTTTGTTTACAAACAGTCACGTGTCACGTGGTGTTGTTTACAAACAAGAGAGCCACGTGGTGTTGTTTACAAACAAACCCTAAGTAGGTCACGTTACCCTAGTTACCAGAATGCCGGCTTCTGATTGGCTGAGCCTTAGTAGGTCACGTGACGTAAGTAGGTCACGTTACCATGGTTAACAGAATGCCGGCCTCTGATTGGCTGAGAGCTTCTAAGTAGGTCAGTAGGTCACCCAGAATGCTGGCTTCTGATTGGCTGAGAGCCCTAAGTAGGTCACGTTACCATGGCAACGGGTCACGTGACCAAATGGAGGCCTCTGATTGGCTGCATGTCGATTGAGTAATAAACAGTAGTTAACTATAGTCCCGTTCCGATACATACTATACTACTGCCCTGTTGGAGGGGGGGGAGGAATTTCTTGATGTGCATTTAACTCTCGGTTGGTCCAAGGGTGAGGTTGGGGAATTCTTATCTTATTGCGGCAAGACTTATTGGGAATTAGCTCCCCAGGGTCAGTGGGCTGGACGTCCGCTAAATAGTCAACCTCCTCCTGCAAGTTTATCGTCGCTATGTTATCGTCCATTTTCTGTCGTCCTTCTATGCTGGAAATTAGACAGTCAATGTCCGCATAAACCACAATATCGTCGACTTCATCGTCCATTTTCTTCTCTCTCTCCAGGGCAAGCTGCTCCTCCTCAGCAGCTACCTCCATGGCTATTTCTTCATGTATAGCCTGTGCAACGTCTGCCAAATTAAATTTGGACACATCATCACCCTCCTCCAGGTGTAATTCAGACATTATATTCACCACAGCGTCAACCACGACATTATCTACCCTCTCAGACAGAAGAGCAGCTTCCGAGCAAGCCAGGTAAGTCTTCTCCATTTTGTCTTGTCGTCTCGAATGATTAAATTGTCGGCTGCCCCGCCCACATTTGCCGCAAATTTCCGCTAGGGCCGCTTCTATTTGCCGTGCTTTGTTTACATTTGTCGACTGCGGCCGCTGGTAGCACCAGAAAACAGCGTAAATCGCTTCTAATTCTGCTGGAAGCTGACAGGGGACCCTGTGGCGCTCGCTTCTATTAGTTAAACTGTTGGCCACTCGCGGCACCACTGAGGAACTTTTTTTTTTGTTGCAAGACGTACGCCCCGCTCAGACGTTGTACGCCCCGCTCAGACGTTGTACGCCCCACTCAGACGTTGTACGCCCCGCTCAGACGTTGTACGCCCCGCTCAGACGTTGTACGCCCCGCTCAGATGTTGTACGCCACGCTCAGACATGGTACGCCACGCTCAGACATGGTACGCCACGCTCACGTTCTGAGCGTGGCGTACAAGCGTTTTTATGCCATAAAAACGTCGTCGGTAGCGTCTATAGTTAAGAGCTAGGAAAGTCATATGCTTTGTTGTCCTAGGTATAATAAAAAGAGCTTGAAGTCTGGGAGTCCGCCCAGTGCGCAGGCCACCAGAAGCAGAAGCATAAGCAGAGATCCACGGGCACCACTGCTGTTCAGTGCCTCTGACGATGACGGTGGTGGCGGCGAAGGTGGTAACTTGTTTGTCACTCCACTTCATAATGCCACACCGCGGTCTGCAGGGCTACGCTCCAACAAGAAGAGAAAATCCAGGAAAACCAGCGAAATGAGAAAGTCTAGGCGGCTTAGCAAAGAGGAAAAGTTGAGAAGACGCATAGTAACGAAATATACCAGTGTCAAGTCAAAGGCCGCTTTGACCAGCCTCACAAAACTCAAACAACAACTTGCCCAGGGAAGATGTGGCGCAAGTCGAGCAAGCTCTTCGAAGTGTGGATGCTTTTTCCAAACACAAACCCATAAGAAGAAAGTTTGCTAGACACAATCACGGGTGGCATTGAACTTGATGGACATGCAGGCAGAACAAAGGCTTCCGCTACTTCTTGACAGCAATCAATGTATTATCTAGATACGCCTAGGCCACACCCATCAAGAGCAAGGCCAGTTCCGATGTCACCAAGGGCTTCAAGACAATCAAAGAGGAAGGGCAACCAAGCTCTGTTCAAACAGACGGGGGAAAGAGTTTCTCAACAAGGCTTTTCAGAATCACTTGAAAACCCAAAACATTGCATTCTAGTAGTATAGTATGTATCGGAACGGGACTATAGTTAAGTACTGTTTATTACTCAATCGACATGCAGCCAATCAGAGGCCTCCATTTGGTCACGTGACCGGAAGTGACCTACTTAGGGGATTAGTGGTGACGTCACGTGACCTAGTTAGCCAATCAGAGGCCTCCATTTGGTCACGTGACCGGAAGTGACCTACTTAGGGGATTAGCGGTGCATTCTGGGTAACCCTGCAGCCAATCAGAGGCCTCCATTGGGTGACCGGAAGTGACCTACTTAGGGGATGGTGCATTCTGGGTAACCTACTGACCTACTTAGGGGACCGGAAGTGACGTCATATGACCTAATTTAGGATCACGTGATCGGAAGTGACCTGATGAGTCACGTGACCGGAAGTGACGTCACACGACTTAATGGCCAACCGGAAGCGACCTGATTGATCACGTGACCGGAAGAAGAAGAAGTTTTTTTTTTTTGTTTAGGATCCCGTGACTGGAAGCGACGTCGTCACATGAGTGACGCTTTAAGAGACTGCGCGACTTACTAGTAAAAGAAGCCGTATGATAATAAAAACACAACAATATTTTCTTTTAATTTTTTTTTATTTATTTTTTTTTCAATCTTGATAAACACTCTATTTTTGAAAAGATGCACACGCTTATTTTTTTTTTCATATCTCTAAAGGACTCGTTGTCACACCGTCAGAATGCACGCGACGCTTATAATACAAGTAGCGCACGCCGTCTTTCTCTATGGTGTAGGTGACCATTTTGTTTCGCACCACTTTGAAATTTCTATTTACAGCAATGAGAGTTTTTCGTTGGCGAAGAACATCCAAGAAGGCGTCTGGTTCCTGGGGGTTTTGTTTCTTCTGTACGCCTTTTGCACTCCATTTTTTGGATTTTCTTTCACCGGTGTCGCTGACTCGATCGTAGCAAATGTAAGTCTTAGGGTTGAGACTTAGGATCCCGTCACCTTCCCACTCCGCTTTCATGAGCCCCGAAGTTCTCAGATCGTGAAGGTACCGTCTCTCACAACATCCGCCGGGCGGCGCACACCATTCTCGCACTCTTTCCGTTTTTGTCTTCACGAAAAGCTCTAAGTGCTCGTCGCACACCGCTGTCGGAAGCCACTTTCGTTTCTCTCTGAAGTACGTCTCTCTCAGGCGAGGTTTCACTAGGTCATCCAACGTGGCACCGCTGAGAGCCGGACTGTCGGTGTCCATTTGACAAAGGGCATAATCGCGCCGATCGACGAATCTATCCAAGAAGTCGTATGTGAACTCTAACATTTTCAACTTCGCGTACTGGTATACCATGAACCCTATCTGAATAGGGAGGTTGTTCTTGACCGTTTTCGGTTGTAGTTCGACTTCAAACAGATCGGAAGTCAACTCGGACGCCTTTTTGAAGCGCCACGAATTGGCCAATAGTTCGAACTTCCGACTGTCAGTGTATCTCACCGCCGTGTGTTTTTCTTTGTTGCAGATTGTTTTACCGTACGTAGCGTTTCCCATTAACTTGTAACAGTCTGACAGAATTTTCTCGTTCTCGTTCACGTCGCCACGTCTTCGCGCCGCCGTCACTTCGTCCGCGAAACCGGCAAAGGAGCGTTTAGGTAGGTATTCTACCACCAGCTGCACTTTGGTGACTATCAAACCGTGCTCTAAATACCACTTGAGAAGCGGCGTTCCCAAGAGAATATTTTTTCCGTGGTAACTCCCTATCAGACATCTCTGAGGCGTGCTCAACAGCTTTTCTTCCTGCGCAAAGTCTGACATGTGAGGGCCTATGTCCGATTTTGAAACGGTCGCGTTCTTGAAAACGGGGGTCATTTCTTCGAAGTACTCTCGTAGGTGAGGCGGCGTAGTGATGTCCACTTGAACTAAACCGAACATTTTCTCCTCTTTCACAGCGGAAAGGATGTCGCTCTCGCTCATCGCGTTTCGAGACACTTTCAAAGCGTCAACCTTCCAGCGTTGTTGGGAGGCCTTGACCCGCTCATCTCGACGCTTCATCTCTCGCCATTCGCACTCCCACACGACGACCAGCTTGTAACCTAACGCTTTCAAGTAAGCGCTTACTCTGGTCGTTCTGTCGCGTCTCTCCTCTCTCAGTGAAGCGCACTGATATCGGTGCGACGGTATGCACTCGTGAGCGTGGAACCAACACCCGTGAAACTGGAAAACCGTATTAGAGGCCGCGTGAAATCCGTCCACGCGAATTCTCCGACAGCCTACCGCCATCTCGCCGCCGTTCAGTACAGTGAGTTAGCGTCTAGTCCTAGGATGTGTTGGCACGGTCTCGCTTCTTCGCCGTACTTGTGCTCCCTTATCCGCGTGGTGCCCTTCTCGTGAAATCTATGGAAGATGATGGAAGGACCGCCGACTAGATTCTCTTTGATCAGAGCGTGGAGGACGGCGTCGAACTGGGGAAACGTTGTGAACGCGTCTTCTAGGTTTTGGAAGAGGAAGCGTAAAGTCAAACCGGCGAGAGAAACTCCGTCTTTCAACATGTCGATGCCGCGATCTTGGAAAAATTTAGCGTGATTTTTCAGAGCTTCTATGAAAGGTTTCACGTCTTTGTTGTTGTAGTGGATCAAGTAGTCTTCCATAGTTTGCATCTTCTTGTCGGACCAAACTTTCTGACATGCGGCGTAGTCGGATTCGGACATTTTGACGCCCGTCAGCTCGCTGTCGAAAGCCGATCTCGGCGGCAGCGTTCTGTTTGCCAGTTTCCTGGTAGACGTCATCCATTCGTAAGGAAAGTGACCTTTCTCTTCGTTCCTGGTGAAAGCTCGCAAATAGGTCGCGTAGTTGTAACCGGGTGCCAAATAGTTGACTACGTCCAAGAAAACCGTGTGCTGTGTGTAAACCGCCAAGTATTGATTGCTTCTCTTTATGACGCTGAATTCTTGGTTTCTTCGGTCTCCGGAGGCGAAGAACGAGTGAAGGCGTATTTTGATCAGGTTCAAGTCGTAACGCCCCGAGTTGAAGCCCACCACTGGAGCTTGACGGATGTATCTCAGAAGACGCTTCTTCAGTTGAACTAACGGGTGTCTGGTCTGAGCCGCAGCGAAGCCGCCTGGAGAAGGGGTGGTGAACGTCGCCTCCTCCAGCAGGAGAGCTTCACCTATCGCCGCATCTAACTTCGCTAACGTCGGTCGGTAAAGTTCTAGCACAGCTTCCCCGATCGCTTTGGCGTTCTCGTTTATGTGATTTAAAACTCGGTCCAACAAGGGGTCGGAATCTGCGTCGGACGCTCTGACGAAGCAGACGGGCCCCTCCCACCCCGGAAAGTCGGATGCGACGCTAGCCGACAAAGGGACGTGATCCCACAGCAGGGACACGTGCTCCGTCGACGGTTCTTTGCACGGTCTGAAGAAAGCCTCGAAATCGAAGGCGATCTTGTAAGGGTAGATTCCGGAATGTCCGTCGGGGGGAAAAATGGAGAAGTCTGCTAGCGCTTCGAAAATCGTTCTCGAATTTTGGTAGATGCCACCTACGTAGCGCAACTTGACTTGTCGGCAAGAGGAAAGCTGGTTCCTGTGTCTCTTCAGCAAGAACTCGGTGGTGAACGCCGCCTTACACTTGCAACATTCGTATATGCCCGCGTACGCGTTGAAGTCCGTGACGAGAGAGACGTGCAAACCGCCTTTCGCCGTCAGGTGTAGGTTGACTTTACCTCGGGCGGCCACAGTTCTGGAAGGCGGTCTGATCAGAGTAACGCGTCTTCTCAACTTCCGCCCCGGCACTTGACGCGACGCGGTGTAAACCGCTATTTGTACGTCAAACAAGTTCTCTAACGCGGGTAAGTCGCGGATGTTCAGACCCGGAAAGGATTCAGGTGTGGCAGCGGGACAGAACTGACGTAACAAATCTGAAGCGCGCTTGCTGGTGTTGTATAAGTGAAAGGAAATGCAGCGGAAGATGCAGAGGTTGTCCTTGTTGGGAAAATCTAACACGCCGCTTCTCTTTCCAACTCGACCGGCCTGCGTGATCCTACCGCCTATGGGGAATTCCCCCGGTCCCATGTAAACGCAGATGTTCAAATTGGTAGGAAAAAGAACGTGCCACTTGGTGTCAGCGTCGCAAAGTTTCCGTACCTCCTCGCAAGCGACGGTGTTTTGCATCTTTGAGAGGAGCTCTTCCAAAGTTTCTGAATTAGTTACAGTAGGGAGCGGTTGTATGAGAGTTGCGTTGTTCTGGGAGGCGTGGAAGTAGCGCAGTTTGCTCTTGTCTTCTCTGTGTTGTAACAGTAAGCCTACCGAGAAACCCACTTTGTATCTGAATCTTTGTGTCAAGTGAATGCGACGCATAGTATCTACAGCGTCACTCAACTCGCCGGTTGGTAGCCTGAAGTTTGTTACACTCACGCGAGTCCCGTGCATCCTGACGCCCGTTTGTATCGCAGGCCAATTCGCCGTGAACGTTTCCTCCCCGTTCGGTACAGCACATATGCGCGGAGGGACGGTCACCCCGTCCAGAGATTCGCGTCGACAAGCGCTCTTTCGGCAATCCCCTTCGCCGCATAGAGGGCAAAACTTAGCTACTACTCTACAATTTTCTACGTGTCTCTCGTGGTTGTACGCTCTTTTAAACATTTTGAAACACTTTTCGCATACGTACTGTGTCATGTTTTTTTTCACTCGGTTACCAACTACTTAGCCGTCTAACTATCTATCTATCTATCTAGCCATCTATCAATCTGTCGTCTATGTAACTATCTTTCTGTCTGCTGTCTGTGTATCCGTCTGTCTGTCTGTCTGTCTGTCTGTCTCATACAGCGTACGTCAAACGCTGTGTGTGTGTGTGTGCGCGCGTGAGCGTTGAGCGTCTCTCATTCCGAATCTATGCCGAGATATTTCAGAATGATCTCTGTTTTGTCATCCAACTCTTTGAGCGCTCTGGCGGACAGCGTCACCCCCTGCTGTGTGGGTTTTTTGTCAGGACCTTCGTACTTGCGCACGTGGACGAGGTTCTTACCGCTGTAGTAGCTCACAGCTGCGTACACTTCGCCCGCCTCATCCAGCACTGCGAACCAGGGGGTGTGATTAGGTTTTCCTTGCGCGGCCGCTGTGTCGCGTATGCGCACCACTGCGCGGATATCGGCGATGCGTGCTATGAGCTCGCGCAGCGCGTCGGCCGTGAAGTGCACTCGCTTGCTTCTGGTCAGAGACGCCTCTTTCACCTGGCCGTCTTTTGTGTAGCGCGGCCTCCTAGACAGTCTAGCCACGTCCTCCCAGATCTCCAGCGTCAAAGCTCCGTCTAAGCAGAACTCTAACCCGAGTGTTTTCTCTGCTTCTTCTCGTCCATCTCCTTCTTTTTCTTGTATTTTTCTCTTCTTAGTGGGCCTTGTTGTTCTGGAACTCACCTTAGAACGTTTCACACCCGCAGGATGAGTAACACCATCAGCGTGAGCTGAATCAGCAGCAGAACCGATAGCAGGAGCAGCGTCAGCGCTGGTGGTATCGGAGGTCTCGTTGTTGGAACAGCGCAGCCACACGCCGTCCGTGCTGTGTGTAGCGGTAGAAGATGAAGCGCCGCCGCCGCCCTCGTAAGGTGGCGGTGAGGGCAGTCGCCACGGACCGGACGGGGGGGCGCTAGCAGTGGAGGAAGTGAGGTCGAAAGGTCGAAGAGGGAAGCCGAAAAACGTACCGCTCACCCCTTGCCCTTCGGGTTCTTCGTACGCCTCGTCGTCAGCGTCGTTCTCTGTCTCACCCTGTTGCTTCTCCTCCTCCTCCTCCTCCTCTTCTTCTCGGTTCAGGGGCTGAGTGTCCGAATAGCTGTAACTCTCAGCGCGAGCGGCGTCGAGGGCGTCCGTCGATGTAGTGGTGGAGGAGAGGGGCTGTGCAACGTGCGGCAGGTCATCAAAGTCATCAACAGTAGTGGGGAGGTAAAAACCCGGTTGCCAGTACTGCGCTGTGCCAGGAGCGTTGTCGTCAGTAGTAGTAGCAGTAGCAGCAGGTGCAGCAGAAGCAGCCGCAGCAGGCGCAGCCGCAGCAGACGCAACAGTAGCAGGCGCAGCAGCAGCCTCAGCAGGCGCAGCCGTAGCAAGCGCAGCAGTAGCAGGCGCAGCAGCAGCAGCAGGCGGGACGGCGGTAGCAGCGGCAGCGCGCTTAGCAGCAACGTGTACCGTCGCGAGTGTAACAACGTCGCTAGCACGACGACTGCTACCAGTAGTACTACTAGTACTACTACCACTACTACTACTACTGCTACTACTAGTGCTACTGCTACTACTACTACTACTACTACTGCCGCGAGCGCTCGCTACAGCAGGAGGGTGATAAGACCAACCGGCTGCGGCGGTAGTCTCATGTTCAGTAGCAAGAGCAGGCACTGACGCTAAACGAACGCTGTTCCGCGTAGTCTTCTTGTTCTTGAACGCCGCTAGCTGTTGTCTTTTGCTCATGGTGGTGACTGTAGAGAGCAGCAAAAAAGAATGAGTGAGTGAATGGAGGTTTCCAAGCCCCTTATATACGCCTTCTCGCTTCTAGAGCTAAGCTACTTACCGACCCTGTTCAGCTGCCGCCGGCTGGCCGGCGGCCATTCACAAAGAGAAACAAAAAGACATAAGGCATGACGTTTTCAGCTGGATCCCTTTCCCCCCCCCCCTCTTTTGAGAGATCGACTGTGATGATGAGCTAAGCCGCTTACCACCCTGTTCAGCAATTCAACGCGCATTAGCTGTATAAAGGGTTAAGCGGTTGCTGCCTGCCGTCGACTGACCGGCGGCGGCCATTCACAAAGACATAAGGTATGACGTTTTCAGCTGGATCCCTTTTTGAGGGATCCACTGTGGTGAGCTAAGCCGCTTACCACCCTGTTCAGCCATTCAGCGCGCGTTAGCTGTATAAAGGATTAACGGTAACGGTGATGAGCTTACAGTGTGTATACAAAAAAAAACTACAGGAGGCGTGTGGCGTGAAGCAGGACCCCCCTAAGACGAACGTGTCTGTCTGTGAGTAGAGGCGTGTGCATGTGGTGAGCGACTTAAGTGTAAGACAAAAATCGCCACCTCCTGCCGTGGTGAGTAGACCGGGCCGGCCAGGCGGGCGGGCGGCCGGCTAGTTCAATAGGGAGGGGTGACAGCTGCCTAAGGCTGTGCATGAAAAAAAAATCCGATTTTCACCTGACCTCTGACGTTTGTTACAATGAATGTCAGAGGGAGGGAGACGTCCTCGGGTAGGGGGTAGGAGGTATTAAGGCTATGAGTGAGGAAAAAACACCGTTTTCAGCTGGTCTCCACGGATAGCGATGCCACACCCCCTCGTCATCTAAGCTCTTAAGGAGCGGAGCGGCTGAAAAAGCGTCATGCGGACAGGGCGCTAGACAGCTGGAGCGCTGTTGGAAATGGGATTAAACTCCCTCTGTATAAAAAGCTCTCATTTCTGTTGGAAAAAAAACATATCGCCTCTGACCCCAGTAACGGCTACTACCACCACCACCGCCACCACCACCACCGCCGCCACCGCCGCCGCCGCCGCCGCCGCCGCTGCCGCCGCCGCCAAGACGAGACGAGATGGCTCAAGCTATTCCACTTTCAAGCTCGCCTTCACCGCCCGGTGCGCCTGAAAAAAAGTTAATGCGGCTTGACGACGTGAGACGCGGCGCGAGGCAGCAGACCGATGATGGGGAGACCCGACAGGTAGGACAGCGGCGGTTAGCCTATAGCGACGCCTTGCTTCGTCAACTAGGTAAAGAGTTGAGCGGCTGTTGGAGAGAGTTGGGCAGTAGCTTAAAAGTCAGCGCCGCCCGTATGGATGCTCTAGTAGAGCGCAGTGTCAAGACACCGGAGGAGCTGTGTACGGCGATGTTCCGAGTGTGGTGGGGTGAAACCCCGCATCGTCATAGATGGGGCGAGCTCGGTCGCGTCTTCACCCGCATTAGACGCATGGAACTGTTGGCTCAGTGGATGGCCCTTCTCCACAGACAGGGGTTGGATTTCGAAAACCCCGACTCGCGCGCGATGCATAAGCACTTGGGCACCCTCGGCAGACGTCTGGGTAGCAGGTGGAAAGAGGTGGGGGACCATTTAAAATTGTCGCCTGAGAGGTTAGATAAGATCGCTGAAGAATGCGAATACGGAGGAAGTCCCGCTGAGTGGGCCTTCCGAGTGTTGAAAATGTGGCAAGATGAAGCTGACGGCGCCGGCGGTACGCCTTTTGAACTCCTTCGAGTGTTGACTGAGGACATGGGAAAGTTTGGCCTCGGCATCGCGATATTACTTGACTTTATCAAGCAAGAAACAACGAGAACGACGGACATGTGAATTGTTGTGTTTTATTTTCATACGTCTTCTTTATTAGTAAGTAAAAAAAAAAAAAATAACAATTAAGACGCGCGATCTCTTAAAGTGTCACTTCCTCCAGTCGCAGCTGATCGCCTCATCGCAGCACGTGATAAACAAAAAAAAAACACGAAGAGACACGCTTCTTCCTCTCGAGAGGAAGAAGCGTGTCTCTCGATTGAAAATCTTTTTCTTTCTTAAAAGAGACAAACGCACCCCTTAGAGTGCCCCCCCCTAGAGTGCCCCCCTCCCCCCCTCCCCCCCACCACTCGCCCCATGCATCCTAAAAGCGCCCCCCTCCCATGCATGTTAAAAGGGCCCCCCTCCCCCCCTCCCCTCCCCTCCTTCCCCCTTATACACTCTAAAGAACGCTTCTAACTAGTTCAATAAGTCACTTCCAGTCGCTCGTAAAACAATAAAAAATGAAAAAAAACTTATATCGTAGTGTTTTTTATTAGTTTACCGAAAAAAAATAAGAGACTCGCCTCCTCCTCCAAAAAAAAAGATATCACATTTTAAAGCCCGTGACCCCTTAAAGACGCTCATCTCTTCATTAAGTCGCGTGACGTCACTTCTTCTTCTTCTTCCGGTCACGTGATCAATCAGGTCACTTCCGGTCACGTGATCCTCAATGAGGTCACTTCCGGTTGGCCATTAGGTCATGTGACGTCACTTCCGGTCCCCTAAGTAGGTCACTTCCGGTCACCCAATGGAGGCCTCTGATTGGCTGCAGGGTTACCCAGAATGCACCGCTAATCCCCTAAGTAGGTCACTTCCGGTCACGTGACCCAATGGCGGCCTCTGATTGGCTAACTAGGTCACGTGACGTCACCACTAATCCCCTAAGTAGGTCACTTCCGGTCACGTGACCAAATGGAGGCCTCTGATTGGCTGCATGTCGATTGAGTAATAAACAGTACTTAACTATAGTCCCGTTCCGATACATACTATACTACTCATTCTTCATCGGCGAGAACTATGACATCAAAGCAAGCATAGTGAAGCGGCTCAATAGGAGCTTTAAAAAGAAATTGTGGCGATACTTCTCCCACAAGGAGACTTATCGCTATCTGGAGATTCTCAACAATGTTGTATCATCCTACAACAACACGATCCACGCCATGTTGAAAATTCCACTGGCGGACATTTTGACGCTTACACCCAAAGGGGAGGTGGTGGGAGAATAGCTAGCCCTCTACACTGAGACGGGGATGCATGAGGGTCGCAGCTAATGCAATATAGGGCTGTTTGACTTTGCAGAAGGCTACATGGTGTTCCTGTTCGACTTGACATTGGATCGCTCGCACGATGGCTGTTGGGTCAACCTTATGAGGACAGGTCACTTTGGAGTGGAACTCAGTTTCAGTACGGCGCTACCCAAGACCACAACTGTGTTGCTGCACTTGATGTACGATAACTTGATTTAGCTGACATGGGACAGACATCCTATTATGGACTATCACATGAACTGAGCTATTGTATGAACACGTTGAAAATCAAGCGAGTGTTATCCAATAACATTGACACAAAGTCTCACTTTCTAGGTGCTTTTTTCTTGTGACACCACCCCTAGTCATCCTGTAAGGGACACCTGTTTTGTGAGCAATACAGACCCACAACATTTACCTGGTGCACATTGGGTGCTTTTCTATATGTCAGAAGCTGGTGTTGTATACTATTTCGATTCGTATGGTTTACCACCATTGAGCACTGCATTTATGGCTCAAACTCCTGACTTATGCTGTTTTAGGATAGAGGAAGGACAAATCATAAAGTTCTTAATATGTTTAAACAAGTTTAGTATATTGAAAGGTATATATCTTGGCTCCTTGGAACACTTTTTGATACATTTCTAACCCTAGCGGTTCAGATTTTATGGCCTCATGAAGCTTATTGTCCATTTTTCAGGTGACTCCGTGACAAAAAATCCATGATTATGCACGTTATGTTTTAAATACATCACAGCAACTAATAATTTTGTTTACAAACTGGGACAACATATATCTTGAAGCAAACCAAGAATGGATATCCTCTGAGTAATGGTTTTTGAGATACAGCCCGATGAATTTTGAACATTTATCAGAAATATGAAAATTTCAACTACATACTCTCACCTTTAACCTAGTGTCCTCAAAATGGTCCCATTATTGGTTCAAATCACTCTACAATATGCTGATCATGTGTACTTTAAGAAACATGAAGCATCATGATATCTGGTTAGACCTAATTTGCACAGTATAGGCCTAAAGTACCCCTATTAACCTATTTTACGTCACGGAGTCACCCGGGTGACTCCGTGACGGAAATAATTTCTTGTATAAATCAGCATAAAGATGGTGGATTTCTGTATTAGAAGATTAGAGAGAGTGGGTAGGACACAGGAAAAGCAGAGATAACTTAAATATATTGGGTATTAATAATTCTATGAAGGTTTAAATTTTCATCGGGGTGGCTGGTGACTCCGTGACAAATATTCCGGGTGACTCCGTGATGAAAAATATGTATCCCAATAGAGATATGCTCCTGGAGGCAAGATTATTGGATATTTTTCAAAATTTCTTTTTTCCAGCAGAAGACACAAGGGTTACCTCACAATCTGGGATACAATGGATACTGTGTGGATCTTCTTGATTTACTATATAGAGGTATCAACCTGAAAGGACTTTTGATCATTTTGCTGACAAAACACACTTAAATGACTGTGGAGAAAAAAATATGGAACATATCTAGTGAAATCCTCGTGAATTAATTGACTATACCATGGGCCTAATAGAAAATGATATTTGGGATAGGCTGTTACTGTCTCAGTAGACATGGGAGACATGTAAAACATGTCATTTTAAAGGTTTTTGACGTTTTCAGGGTTTTTTGGGCCTTTGGAGGGCCCAAAAACTGAAAATATTGGGCGAATACACAAAAAAAGAAAAATTCCCTAATTGTTAGGATGTTTTCTCACATATACCAAATTTTTGAAAAAATTGGTGCAAAACTGTTTATTATGTAGGGCTATAAGCCTGAAAAGGGCCAGAAATAGCCAAAACAACATAGGTCAGAGGTTTGAGCCTTATATTGTTTGTAAAGCTTTCAGAACCTGTCAAGTGTCAAAGTAACCATATACAATTACAACACACATCTGCAGTAACCTGTGGATCGGTTTGTCAATCAATGTGTTGCGATGCGATCAAGAAAACTCCCCATCAGTTGCCATGTGCGGAGTGATTAGAGCTTGTACAGAAAAATGTATATTGTCTTGCTGAAATGGTGCTGGAGTTAACTACTATTGTGCAGAATCTGCTGTTGACGATTTCACCATTGGTGCCCCCAAAAAAAAAGTTCTTGGTACTGTCTGCAGTCAATGTTGAAAATGTTATAAAAGTATATGAATAAAAAAAAAATCAAACTGTTTGAGTTGTCTTTTATTGAATTCCTCTCCTTGAAATATTTTCCTACAAAAAAAAAGATTTCTCTACCAAATCAGGCTCTATGATAGGTTTATTTATTTAGGTCACACCCTCAGTTGCATAATAGGCCCCACCTCTTTTGAATAATTATTAGTCACGTGACCAAATACTAGACGTTCATTGGTTTAGAAACTAGGTCACGTTCTCATTTGCATAATGTGTAGGTCATGTGATTGAATGCTGGCCTGTGCTGGCATCTTTATCACTGTGGCATTACTCTTACCTTGCATTCATTGAGTATAATTATCTTTGTTCTCATGAGAGGGATTTTATTTCTCAATGAAGGAAATATGTATGTATCTAGGGTCTGTTTGGGACATTTTATTTTTAAGTACTCACCTTTCAAAGCTGAGCGTTATCATATGGCTGACTGCAACAAACTGTGTGAACTCTTGCAGGGTTCTTATGGCTGCACACCCCACAGGTTGTAGAATGGGATTGGTGATGGTGGCGAGAAAGGTATCGAGGTACTGTAATAAATGAAGTTCATGTTCATTACAATTCAATAATGTATGATGGTTACATTGACATTCAGTGATTTGCAGCCATAATATGCATGATAATAAGTGGCAAGTACAATTGACGATTAGGTGTGTAAGTTGGGATTATTGTACATACAAAGTTAATACTACTGCAGTACTCCAGAATAGCTTTCAAACCAGCTCTCTGAGGTAGGCTGCAGTGCGCGTTTCGGCATACCCAAGCGGTAGTGGAGTGCCAGTGGTGGTGATTGTAGGTATTAGTCAACAAGTCTGGCCATGCATTGTGCTCGATGTTGTTTTTGTTGTACATGTATATTAATAGCAGTTAAGTATTCATAATATCACGTTAGAAAAATTGCATTCATAATATCCTCTTGTTGTTATCGTACACACCTAGTTTTTTTTTATAAACAAACTTTTATACTAAACAATTTTGCATACACAAACGTACATTCATCAGTATAATTGGCATAGTTTTTGAAAATGGGCTGAATTTGTTATGCTTAATTTTACAAACAAAACCTGACAATATGCAAATAACCTTGTACTGATGTTTCAGTTAAAATTCTCTGTGATAACAAAAAATGTATAACACCTATTCTATCACAATTAATTGATGAATCAATTAGTTAGGGAACACTCATCTAGAGCTAAGAAATGTACATCAGATGGTTATCTATACACATAGATTATGTTGAAATTTTATATCATTGACCAATATTTAATGGGTTCATATCATCGATGATCTCTTATCCATAGATCTGGAAACATTTGAAAAATTGGAAACGAGCTGCCCTTAAATCCTCAGATTCATACTGAAATTATTTATACTTCTGGACACCATCCTAGGTTGACATCCAATACTAATGGAGTCTTTCTCATATTTTAGTAAAAATAATTCATCAAAATTTGACACTGAGGGCCTGAACTCATAATTATAAAATGGGAGAGATCAGAGATAACCAGCTGTTACCTCTGAAAACTGTTATCTATATAAGAACCGTAGTCGGCGACATTGAAGTCGGTGAATATCAAATAACTCGTTCAAGATCCCATGATGTTAAAGTGATAACATATTCGCACCGACCAATCCCAGAGGGCACCCATGTGCCTCCCCCCTTGCCCCTCCCACTTTTGCTACCCTCATACTATGTACCATATAAGGGATTTCTCATTCAAACATGTTATTGTAGCTATCACTGCACTGCCTACTACTGCTCACCTAGGACTGGGAGGTACCAATATAACACACACCTGTGCAGTCCCCCATGTATATATGCAACTGCACATAGTTGTGTGTGTGATGGGGGGGGGGGGGTTGGAGTTTAGGGCACCAACATCACTGCATAATAGCTATCACCAATTGTTGATAGGGAAGATTCTAGTTTCCACTGCTTCTTTGCCACAGAGCCTCCACATGGTCAGGTATCTGCACCATGATAACATCATTACTCTGTATAAATCAGTATTGTATGTCGGTTCTCATACTCTATACAGTTTTCATTATAATAATGAATGCTACATATAATATTACAAGACAGAATCAAACTTTTTGTAGAAATTTATGTCTATCTTTACAATGATTTATATGTATTTATTTATTTAACTAGGTGAGATATGGTGCATATATCCCATAAAGAATCACCCATGTGGCTTTTGTTTGCCCGCACAGGTCTATTACTAGGTGCAATCTACAATTAAAATCCCCTCTTTTGCGACGTGGCCATGCATGGTCAAAGGTCTGGCTAGTAAATATAATGGCCCGTCCAAACTTGCCCTAGATATAAATATTGCTGCTGCTAGGCCATTTGAGACATTTCTGGAGGGACCATTTTTCTAAAGTGTGGGTTGGGTTTGGGTGAAAACAAATTTCTGATTTTATATGGGGAAAGGTCTCCATGCCGGTGGGGGGATAAAACTAAATACAGTCCATTTAAATAGTTGTATGCATACATGATTCCACAGGCGCATGCAATTTCTTCTTTTTTTTGTTGGAGGGGGGGGGGCTATTTCTCAAAGTTTGAATCTAGTGGTGGTCGGGGGGGGGGGTTGAGATTACTTTCAGCAAAGTAGCAGGTGGGCTGGGGTATTGGAAAAAAATAACTGTTTTGACATAATCCACCAAACACCCCAACTACTAATAAATGACTCAGCCCTTATGTTGGGTACATGTGGGTACAGCTAGTGTGTGTGAGCAGTGCAGAGTGGTGATAGACCTGTATGTATGTCAATTACCCCGCGCCCCCCCTCCAACACAAACACCCCCCCACTAGTCAAGGCTCTGCTGTATTTATAATGACCCTTGTCCAATCCATAACAGGGATCCAGTCACTATCTACTTTGCATAACTCTACTTGTAGTGACCTGTGGGTAGGTCCTAGTCTGTGTCAATCAAAAAGATGCTGAAAAATGGATGCAAACCAGCGTATACATAGACACTTTAAAGATTGGCGATTTTGAAGTTCTCCAAAAGTATTTGTGACCCGTTTTAGCGAAATGGCTTGGAAGTCCCACGTATAACATCACAGAGGCAAATATCAGCGTCACCCAATGTCGCCAATACTACTCTTATACAAGGGTCAGGCACTGCTGGACTATAATAGATGGGTCAAGGGCCATTCTAGTGAGGGTCAGGCTAGGCTGGACATTCAATAACAGGCTGGACTTTGGCAAACTTGCTTGAAAGTCTGGCCATGCTGGATCCTCATGCCATAGTCTGGCAATGCTGGACTCTGGGGAGAGTCTCTTTCAGGCTGCATAATCAGCAGAGAAAAAAACGTTAACAGACGAAACCACGTCACCCCCTCCGGCTTCCAGACTATACCCTTTCTGACCATGATAAAACATAAATTAACCATACCAAGGCGTACATGATGTGTATTATGACATGTAATATGTTAGAAATGTGCAGATGTGACTATTAAGATAATTTTTTTTTGACATTTCCATACTGATCATGTACGTCAACCTTACCAAGATATACATATGATGTGTGTCTTGACATGTAATATGTTAGAAATGTGTAGATGCTACTATTAGGATAAGTTTACATGACATTTTAATACCAATCATGTACATTATGTGACATACATGATCAGCCCATTATCTATTGACTGCCTTAATTACCCTTTCTGACCATATTTAAAACATAAATTAATCATGTAAAGCAGTGGGTAATAAGAAAATTTTACATGACATTCCAAGCCGATCATGTACGTCATGTGACATACATGATCGGTTGTACATTGAGCCCACCCCCTTTGGCCCCTGTAAATATTTTAGGATTTTTCTTTTCCTAATAAACTCCCCAAAACTGCATTACAGCCAGTACGTATGGTTAGATGGCTTAAATAGTGGAGTAAATGAGGCCTTAGGGGGATATTGTTGTTTTCCTATCATGTACGGCTGCCAATCATTTACGGCCTGCGATAATGTACGGCCACTTTTTCAGTTGCACTGATTTGGTGAGAGTGAGCCTGTTACGATCTACAATCGTCGGGTCTCTCTAAAATTGAACGGTAGGGTGATGGTATCCTCAGTCTAAACTCAAAGACTTACATGTGCTATGATAAGAGTGTGCCGGGGGAGAGTCCATCCTCAAAGTGGAGTGCAAAGGGTGTGGTGAAAAAACAGAATGCTAAGGAACCTCAAGACTTTATGAGCGTTGTTTCGACTCAAAAACCAGTGAGTACAACAAACTTAAATCTCAAGGTGTTGGCTAATAGAATGCACACATACTGCGTAGAAAAAAATGGACTGAGTTACATGTACATAAAGAGAAAGGTACATTCGGATGGTACCACAACCAGTCCCCAAGGTCTTTAGAAAACGGGAAAAAAAATGAAAAAAATTGTACCGGAAAACATATTAGGGTAGTGTCAAAAAAAATTAATTAGTGTAGAACGGCCAGTAATGCTACAGTTTTCAGTACTTGACTTTACCCTTCTGAGTGACTAAATAGAACTGAGGTGACAGGGTTGTGTTGAGAGTGTGTGTCATCTTAGAGAGTGTCAGTCCTTCAGGTAGTTTATTGTGCCCCGGTTTGAGTCAAGTCGTCTGTATGATGACACCCAGAGTGTGTGTTTTGAGGATCTTTGTGTATTTATTTTAGCATCCAGTTCTACCCTTAACCTTTATAGCTCTTTAAGGGACTGTAAATACGGAGTGCGTGATCGTTTAACGTGTGTTTCGTAGACGCTTTCTGGCTGACTCCAGAGTTGTTTGTGGACAATTGTATTGCTGTGTATCAGTACCATCACCCCAGTTGCTTTCTCATAAAGCGAAGGTATACTTCAGATTCTACTGCATCATTTATTGCATGTCTGCACGATCACCCAGAGTTTGTGTCGGGATTTTGTCGCTGTTCCCAAAAACCGAGCTACCTAAGTGAGTGGTGTGTAAAGTGTTTAGAGCGTATGCTCTCTCATGATTATCATCCCAGGACCCGTCAACACTCCATGTTGAGAGAGCTCATGTCCATCCAGTCCGAGTAGCAGCCTTGGTATTGCGCCTCAGTCGATTTTGAGTGCTCTCTAGATGAAGTGTGGATGGGTAGTACGTCTTATACTTGCACTATTTAGAAGCAGCTGTGTTACACCATGTATAGTCTCAACTATGGAAAAAATCCATTCAACGCCTTCTTTGCAATGTACAGGTTTTGTCGGGTACTGACGTGCTATCAAACCACTTTTTGTAGAGATTGTCGAATAGCTGTTGGTGAGCTACAAGATTGTGATGTGTGTAAAATATTTTCTACAAAAAAAAAACAAATCCAGCCTTCTGATTGGCTGATTCATTTAGGTCACACCCTAATTTGCATAATATGCCCCTCCCCTTTTGAATAATAATTAGTCACGTGACCAAATACTCAACGCTCATTGGTTTAGAAAGTAGGTCACATCCTCATTTGCATAATGAGCAGGTCAAGTGATCAAATGCTGGCCTGTGATTGGTTGCATGCCAATGGAATCGTTTCCTCTTTGTACTAGCACGTTTGCACCACTGATAATACTACTCCCAGCATCGGGTGGGGAGAGTTCAGCCAATCACAGCTCAGCTCCACAAGGGGTCACAGGTCAAAGTAGCCTTGCAGTAGTCTTAGTAGATGTGCATTCAGTCCTTGGCACCACTTCATATTTATAAACAAATAATGCCAGCATTATTGGCCCCCTAAAGACCTGTGAAAATACCAACAGAGTGAACAAACTACGAAGAGTTGTGGTGTGTCCGCCATGCAGACGATTGATGGCACAAGGGATGTAAAACATGAGCAGTGAAGCTTGATTATTAATATATCTAATATGTAAAATATGGTGTAGTGCAGTATTCTTTATCATTTTGATATCTCAATATGCAAGAAAAATGATCTCTGTGCCTAAAATGTTGACATTTATATTGCAACTAAAGTTAAAACATTGATAGGCTGCAAAGTTGCATATGCACTGCAAGAAGCACCTGGAAGTAATAGTAGAAAGCGGACACTTCTCTCTGTAACTCTCAGATAAAAAGACAGAGGTCAAAGATGATCTGTCTGATTGATAGGTTTCTCCACAAGTGGTACATTGGATCATATCACACAACTGGTCAAAACCATAAATTTATACTGATTAGAGTGGATCTCTGTGTATTTTCATGTAATTATTGATAAATCATATTTCAAAACAACATTTAAATTTTTTTAGTGATGTCATCATGGAAAAACACCAAATAGACAATGAGCATCAGTTTCTTAATTGGGGTGTGGAGAATGGGCATTTTAGTAACTTTGTTTCTCCACATAAACTGAGGGTTACAGCTGTAAGTACTATGACCCTGCCTTACTGTCCAATGTTGCTTGAGTCTCTCCTCGATCTCGTGATTTATGGATACCAAATATTCTAATTAAAACTTTATTTAACAACTATATATTATAACTAGCTAGGAGGGGATACGCCTAATAAATGTTCAGTTAATTACTACAACAAATATAACATGTCACCCAGGACACTTACCCCATAAAACACAATGGTAACTGAGTTCAGACAGTCGGCCACTGCCATACCAACCAGGATTACATTAGTTGAAGACTGCAACTCCTTTTTTACCAATACTGATACAATGATCAACATATTTCCTGAAATATAAGAATGTGGTTTTGCATACATATTGTATATGAAACTAAACCTGATGATATAATGTTTGAGTATCAGTGATCTGGTATATCGATAGAATGTTTATTAACATATATGAACAGACAAAACATAATAAAGAGTACAGTAGTCAATTGCGGTAAGTTGTTATTCTAAGGGGCTAGGTAATTTCCCGTATTATAGGTGTCTATCTTTCTTTCAGCGGGGGATTACTCATACCGTGAGATAGCACATTTATAACACTTTCTTTAGCAGATTGTACCTTTAGCAAATTCATCATATAATTCAATACCACCAAACAACCATGTGTGTGCTTTTGAGCTGGCCTAATATAATCAGTGTTTCAGGCTGGTTGATAGGCTACCTGGAGTATGTGGGCCTTTTAATGCTACAGCACTGGGCTGCTACGGGCATTATTTCTGAGAAGAGTGGTCATAGAAAAAGATACCAGACACAAGGTATCACTGGAAAGCTGTGAATATGTAGATTATAGACCTGGTGAGTGTAGAACTCTCTGTGGGGGACAAACTTGGCACTTCTACATTGAAAATGAAAAGTTAGAAATGAGGTTTTAATAGAAAAATATACATTTTGCTGCAATTAAACAGATTAATTGTTCATTGTGTCTTGGCATGATATCATATAATGCTAATACATGAATCTGACAAATAGTAGGTCAAAGTTCAAAGGTCTAAGGTCTAAGGTTAAAGGTCAAAGGTCAAGTATGCAGTGTTTTGATATGATCTGAAATCATAACCTTCCATACACAAAGGCAATATCTATTATGATACAAGTTTTTTATGTGACCTCGAACATAAAGGTCAAGGTCATTATATCAATTTCACATGAGAATTATTGTCTGGGTCTGCAATAGCACACCAGGTAGGCAGCTCTGCATCATAGAAGGAGAAGCGCTGCCTACTTTGGGAAAGCAATGAGGTGGCATCAACTGAGATACAAGGTAAAGGTCAAAACTATATCCATGCCTTGTTTAAAGGGGCATAATCACTGAGCATGTCCCATTCACATTTCTAGTACTGTTCTAGTTTCTAGTTTCCTATGTGGTTAAGTGTGAGTGGTGATATTGCCCCTTCAGGGAGTGATCATTCTTTTAACAAGGGGGATTAGGTGGGTGTGTTTAACCATGGAGCACATAGAATTTTTTATTTACCCCTCCCCTATGGGTCATAAATCAGTGCGCACAGACCCATTGAAGCATAGTAACAGGCAGACTTTTTAGCTCAAAATAGAGTGACATTTTATTGAACCCCCAAACAGGGGCCGAAGTTTTTTACACTCCCCGGTCAAGGGGTCGAAATCTTTTGGCCCCACTTCACTTTTCAATGCATGTACATCCAGAGGTGATAAAGTTGGACGTGACATCATCTGCCACAAGGAGGAAATATCCACTGGGAATCTCATAGTAAAGTACCTCATGAGTTGTAAGTCCTCCTATGTCAGTCATTATAACATTGATTATGTGTTGGTATGGTAGTCGGGGATGGAAATGATAGTTCATCCAATACTAGATTGGCGTCAGGTGGAAGACAGTCCAGTACTAAAAATGTTTGTATGGAAGTGGGGGACGGAAATAACAGTCTGCCCAATACTAGATCAATGTCAGGTGGAAGTGGTTATCTGGATGGATGTATGCAGGGGCACACGCTAACGCTGGCCTGGGAGCCAATGGCCCGTAATTCTTGCTACAGGCCCGTAGTTTTCCACAGAATTAGCTTCCTATGGGATTGGGTGGCCCACAAGAAGGGGGGAAGGAAACCTGTTGAAAATACCCTCTTATCATTACAGGCATGTAATACCATTGGAAAGAATGAATCAACAGGAATATGCATGTTTTGATTACATTTTGATGTTCCTAATCAATAATAACTATCATTTTCTCTTTGAAAAAAGTAAAATGCTTTTGTTGGACTGGCAGATGTAGGTCCGGGCACGTAGGTTTTTGAAACTGCGGGCCTGGGTAGCCCATGGCTGATAAAGTTAGTGTCTACCCCTGCTGTATGGGAGCAAAGATGTTGCAAGCAACCTCAACAACCTATGCTGTTCCATGGCCTCATGTCAAAAGTCAAAAGTACCTGGAAAGAAACTACCACCAATGGAGGACAGCTTTTACTTCATGTCCAGCGAGCAGCATTTCAGCTAAGGATCTGGAAGTTAGCTCACATTGGCTTTCAGGAGTTAGAAAATCTGATTGAAAATGGTTGGCAACGGAAGTCTGGTAGGCTCATCCCAAAAGCCTTGTCACAGGGCTGCAGTGCCCAAAACTTTTGAATGATCTCATCTTTGAATGTTTTTTTTTTAGGTTTGAAGGGTTTTTATTGCCAATTCACAAAAATTACAATTCGTGGTATATATTATGACAATAAAGATGAAGCCTTTTCAATCCTCAATTACTACATTGGTTAGCACATGGGTATGATGTAATAATGAGCAAGCATAGATGAGAGCAGATGAAGTAAACAAGACAAAATATATACACAACAATAAATAAATAAATAAATACATTAAGCTAAACATTATTTACAATAGGAAATAGAGAACTCTTCACTTCATTTTCATCTAAAATATGGGCGTAGGAATAGGCACAAATAGAACACATCCAAGAGGAGCATGGTCAATCCGTATGGTGCTATGATATAAATATGCATTGATACACGGCAGCACAGCAAAGGCCGACAAGTAGCAAGTGTTGAATTAAGCCAAATTGCAAATATATATGTGTAAAGGTACATGTAATATATCTAGTGATAACTCAACAACTCAACCGGAATCTATCATTATAACAGCTTCCTATATGAGCAATAGCCAAATATACACAGGCCTACACCAGTACTCTGTCATTATAACATCTTACTGTGTGAGCAGTGGCCATTCAGCCATGGTGAGCAATATGGACCCGTCTTGTGATCCTACATCATCTTCACCTATCATAACATCAGTTGGGTTTCTATTTACTACATCTAAATCAGCCAATGTCTTAATTCTTTTCTTGAAGGTAATTTTATCTTTACTTGTCTGGTACCAGTCCCCTAGTTTATCCCATAGCTCCGAGCCCCTATACAGGGGAGATTTCATGTAACCTGCATTTCTGGCTCTGGGGACCTTAAACTTGAGTTGGTTTTCCGATCTTAAGCCTTCCCTCCGGGGTCGCAGATCCAGCAGTTTTGAATTGTGGGACAATTTATACATATAGGTTAAGAATAGCTCTTGCCTCCTTCTCTTTAAAGATGGTATTTTAGATAACTCATACATTTCCCCTTCATTTAAATTTCGTCCCCGGTAGCAGATTTTGAGCCCTCTCTTCTGCATTCTGTCTAGCTTTTTTAGGAGTCCTCCATTAGCCCCTTCTTGAGAAAAACTAGCATAATCGAACTGGCTCATTATAGTGGATATATATACCATTACTGCTGCCTTCTCTGTCTGAACCCCCCTAAATTTCCCAAAACGAAATAGTTTGTGATTAACCTTGCTAGTTAGCTCCCTTATAGCTGGTTCCATACTCAGATTACTGTCAACCTTCAAACCTAGATATCTATAACAGCCTACTGTTTCCAGTTCGACATTATCCAGGTGAAATGTAATACCTTTACTCTTACTCAACTTTTGAGTTGACCCATACCAAGTAATTTTACTTTTATCAACATTGACAGTTAGTCTTTTCGTCTTAAACCAACCTGATAATGCATTTAGACTATTATTCATCCTATCTATTATTAGGTCTAGCCGGTTAGTCGAATGAAAAACAACTAAATCATCCGCATACATATAATGACCAGTGTTACCAAGTATGGAACTAACATCATTCACATAGATAATAAATAGTAATGGCCCCAAAACAGACCCCTGAGGGACTCCAAACTCCACATGACTGACATCAGACGTGTAGCTCCCAATTTTAGTATACTGCTTTCTTCCATTCAAATACGACATTAGCCAATTTAACACCCTATCATCCAGTCCTAATGTGCCTAAAATCTCAACCAGATAACCATGGTGCACACAATCAAAGGCCTTTTTGAGGTCAAGGTAACAAGCAGCTGTCAAATGGCCCCGATCCCTATTCTCATACAAAGTATTCAGAAAGTGAAATATGGCATCACCAGTACCTCGACCCGATCTGTAACCAAATTGGTTATCAGAAAGAAAATCGAGATCATCTAAGACACTGGTTAAGTGTATATGCATGATCTTCTCCGCTATTTTCGAAGGGACTGGTAGCAATGATATTGGACGCCAATTAGTAATTAATTTCAAATTCCCAGTTTTTGGGATGGGGCTCACTCTGGCTTCTTTCCAGTTAGACGGGAAGATACCTTCATCAAAACTTAGTTGGTACAACCATGTCATCTGGTCCAGCAGGTGTCTTAAAGCACATTTTAAAATATCACAGCGTATCCCCTCTATGCCAGAAGTCTTGTTTATATTAATTTCACCAAATAGGATATCTACTAACTCTCTATGTACAATTATTTTATCAAATTTACAGTCAGCCGGTTCAATAAAAACCTTCCTCTCAGGATGGCCATTAGCAGTCATATCTTCAGATAATTTCTTACCAATACCTGAAAAAAACTGATTCAGGTACTCCACAGATTCCTGATTGGACTTCATGAAGTTATCTTCCCCAATCAATATTGGCGGCTCAACCGTAACATCCGGCTTTATCACACTATTAATGATTCTCCAAAATCTTTTCGGATCATCCTGGTTATCTTCTAGAGTAGATTTTATATAATCAGCCTTGGCCTGCGTAATGGCCCTATTAATCCTGCATCTCAGCTTCTTGGCCTGTGTCAGATAACGATCCTTGTTTGTTTTGAGAAACATCTCCACGGCATCTTCTCTCTCTGTGATTAAGCCCAAGATTTCTCCTGTCATCCACCTGTTCCGTTTATCCACAACTGAGATACACTCCCAAGGGCAGTTTACATCCAAATATTCAACAATTAAATTTAGTATGAAAACCCAAGCGGCATCCGGATCCCTCATGTCATAATACTCATCCCAATCTGCCTCACTAAGCCAATCCTTGAACAGCTCAAAGTCAAAGTTACTATAATTGCGTATCCGCAATGTTTTTTTCAAATATTCAACTTTTAGCTTAGTTTTGACACAATAGACAGGTAAATGATCACTCACAAGAAAATTCAATACACCTGCACTTAGATCGTCATTATAAGAGGTCAATATATTATCTAGACAAGACACAGTATTTTTGAATGGGCGAGTACACTGATGTATCAATTTGTGATAACCCTGGAACTTGCACAGATCACCTAAAGCAATACTGGACCCGGTACCCTCTTTCAGAGTGTTAATATTGATGTCCCCCAGAATCCACTGCTCAAGACATTTGTCTAAAGCCGATTTCATCAATATTTTAAGCTTAGCGAGAAAGAAATCAATCTTTCCTCCAGGGGGTCTATAGAGCGTGACTATCTGTAACTTTTGTTCACTTTTCAGTGTTAAATCAATTACAAAGCACTCCAAATCTTTAGAGTTCAGTGACAAGTCACGTCTAATATCAACTTCACAATCTAGGTCATCACGTACATACACAACAATGCCTCCCCCCTTCTTATTAGCTCGATCTTGTCTAAATAGCTTCATTCCATTCCAGTTTATCATATCATCATCATACTCTGGATGCAACCATGTCTCACTCATGGTTACTATATCAGTGCCGTCCAACTGATCAAAGATGTCTTGGCGTTTTTTATACATACTCCTCGTGTTCAAATGCACCATCTTAAGCCCACTAGTTCTCAAGAAGTCATAGACTCTGGTTGTCGTCATTATTAGGCAAAGAGTTCAACAACAAAAATAATATATATACAAAAGAGAAGAAAAAATAATAATATTATTTACAAAAAGATGTAGACCCTAGATTACCAGTCTAGAGTCTAGATAACCCCCCACAGATCTCACAACTTAATGTTCTGTGGGTGGGTTTAAGAAAGTAGCCTATGCAAATTAGGACAGAAGTGACGGGAGAATTGGGACCTACTCCAGGGCCCCTTGGGAATTAAATGTAATTCCCAGATACCTCATAACCACTTGATGTAATGCACGGTGGGTGTGATTTGTACCACAAAACATTGAGAGTTTTGAGATAACAATTATGAAATGATATCATATATGATAATTAACAGTATAATATGTATTCTACTCGCCAAGAGTAGCTCTAAGGGGGGACAGGGGGAGAAAAAAAGAAAATAAGGAGAAAGAGGAAACGAGAATAGATGGGTTACCATGTAACAATTATTAATAATGATAATAAAAATAATAAAAATAATGATTATAACAGTAATATGACTGACAATATGATATTATGACAATGTCAAGGGGGATACGGATGAACTAGGAAGATAACACTAACGATAATGAAAAAAGAAAAATGAAAAATGACAGTGGTGACCATAGCGGTAGTGTTAAAGAAAATGACAATAATAATAATAATAATAATAATAACAGTAATAATGATATGGATAATATGAATAGCAAGAATAACAACGACTGTGACTGGATATTAGGCATAGCCATATTGTGTATTATGTAACTCCACTTATTTCCATTAACTAGATTACATTATGCACCTTTTCTTGTATCAATGCATATATCAATCAGTCAGTCAGTTACACAATCCAATCTAATCAAATTCAAATTACTAAATTACTAAATGCGGTACCGTTAGTGTTAGTGCGACTACCCAACGAGTCAAGTCTATTAGCTCAATCAATGACTCTTTTCACAAAAAGTTATGCACTTTCTGACTATATTTTTTGTAGTCTCTTACCATTAGGTTTTCATAGCAATATCAACAATCAAAAGAACGATCGAATCCATCATATTTCAATTCTAGTAATTCAATCAAAGTCAAGAAAAAAGTCAAAAAATCAAATCAAGAAAAAATAACATAACATGAAAATGAAACAGTAATCGCCACTTTACATGAGCTCACATACCACATACCCGGAAGTCATTATAACTTCTTAGTATTGATATGATATGAAAGGCAATATATAATGTATAATATGTAGGCATATATATAGAAATGTTTATGTAGGTCATATGGCCATTGAGCTCTCATGGTAATTTGAAACTATGCCTTTTATCAGTTTCCCGACCAGACATAAAAAAAACATACATACATTCCTTATTAATCACCAAGAAGTCACAATAACGTCTTAGTACCAGTCCTAGTCATAATGTATACTCAAATTGTAACTCAATGATATGTTAAGATAAGAGGGTAGTTATAGTAACAGATACAGTCAAATTCTACTCAGTAACCGTGTAGGCCTTGTATGCATGGAGAGCATTACATCACACTTAGTGTCAATATTACATTTAATGAATTAGACAATTAAGGCAATAAGTGACTGGCATGTCAACAGGAAGTCCTCTTAGGATTATTTCGCCAGGCAGAGCGTCACCTCAACGAATAACAGTGATAGTGGCAGGGTCACTTTAAGATTTTAAGATTTAGGTCACAAGTCGGGGCATCTCCAACTAATTGGATAAGCAACAAGGAAATCATTACAACTTCTAAGTACCTCCAATCAACTGATTATACTCGCATTTCATAGCCAATAATTAACAATTAACGGTGACAGTATTCCTTTAAGAGCATGTCGCCCGTCAGATTCCTCAATGATACAAACATCAGGAAGGTGAGAATATGGGGCGGTGTCAAAATAGCCCCTGAGAAGTTATCACAACTTCTACGTGGCTGTTTATAATACATATAGTCGACCAAATCCAATCCAATTACGTTCAATTAAACCTAAATAGATCATCTCATAATTAGGACAAGTACAAGTCTGATTAGACCAAACCAAGCCAAGTTAGTCCAAATTCAATTAAACCAAACCAAACCAAACCAAACTACTGGCCAACAAAGAAATCACTACAACTTCTAAGTACTCCAGGCTTGGGCTCTAAGTTAATCAACTGGTTATACTCACACGTATCTTGATCAGTAACGATGACAGTATTCCTTTAAAACCTAGCCCAGCCTCACCATAATTTCTATTAAGTTAAGTTAAATTAAGTTAAATTAAATCAAACAAACAGGCAAATCAAACCCAATTGAGTCAATTCAACCAGTAGATTTTAGATTGTTAGAATGTCATTACATAAAAAAATTGTTAATCTTTCAGAACTCAAATTGTTAAAAGGAATTTTGAATTTTTAACTTTTGACTGATTCTTAGAAGGATCTCAACTCTATCACCACTGACCATTATCCCAAATAGATTCTACGCATTCTGTCCACTACCTCATCCATGTCTGGGACTTCATCATCATCATCATCTTCGATTTCAAACCCCCAATGGTCGTCCTCAATGTCCTCGTGATTGAATTCCATAGCCAATGGTATTGGTAGTAGCCTCTCAACCACCGATGCAATTCTCAAAGCTACCATTTTCTGATAATCTCCAGTAGGGTGACACCCGTCTCTCATTTTCTTCCTGTATTGACAAACAAACCTGCTGGGTGCACTGGTTTTCTTGCCACTCCTGTTCTTATTATAGCGATTCCTATGAAATATTGTGTGTAGATTTACGGTAGGAACTCCATACAGCCGGTTTATATACCGTATGTCACTTTTCAACAGCTTTATAGAACGGTTAAGCATCTGTTGCTTTGGATTTTCAACTTGAGAGGTAGAGCCATTGAAGATGTTTAAGTTCATGCCGTACAAGGTGCAGAGTATGAATTTAGTGTCAGGGTACATTGTGTGGAATTTCCTCATCATTTCGCTAAGCCTCACAGACACAACTGCCCGACAAGTGGCTTCATTCACATGTGGGTAATATATATCTCTACTACCATTTACATATCTCTTATTGGTGATGTCGCAAGTGCCGGCCAATAGAATAACCACATCATACCTCTGATTCTCCAATTCCAGCAGTGTATAGTGTTGTATCTTGCTAATCTTCCTTGAACTCTTGGCGCATTCTCCTATTGAATAGTAAGCATTGGTATCATCATTTCCTATGACACTCTTGACCATCGCCGCTAGATCTACAGCTCTCGAGTCTCCAGAGACAAGAACAGCCATGTTGCCGCTGCAAGTATAAAATTTAATTGGGAAATCAGTTAAATTAAATTAAATCAAGTAATGACTAGAATACTAGTAAAAATGCCTGCCACAGCCATAATGACATACACTCATTTTCAATACCAAATCATAATATCACCTATCTCGCCCATGCATTGTGACGCAATTTCAGATCACAGTCATCTGTTTGACCTACTTTCCATGACCCACATTCAGACTGCGGGTTCTAGGC
The DNA here is from genome assembly GCA_947462335.1 of Harmothoe impar. Lineage (NCBI taxonomy): Eukaryota > Metazoa > Annelida > Polychaeta > Phyllodocida > Polynoidae > Harmothoe > Harmothoe impar. The sequence goes on from OX381706.1 coordinate 92,320,664, forward strand.
TCTTTAGGCGATAGTGGGTTCTGACCTCTTGTAGCAGATTTCCATGTAGATTTTTTCCGGGCATGACTAGGTTTGGGTCGTCATACTTTTCATTTTTGTTTTTAGTGTCCCAAAACACTTATGTTTAAATACATGCTCAGATAATTGGGCATGTTTTGGTCACAAACAACCTTGCGTTCCTGCCTGTGGCTGTAATAGTGCAAACAACATTGACACATGTTTAAACATGTACTCCATGCTACCAGAAACCATTGACTCTGAGGATGATTAATGTAAGAAAGGTAAAAAAGGTCATGGATGCATACAAGACACAGCATTGAGAAAAAGTGGGTGATTCTTGTTGTTCATAGTGTAAAGGAAAGATAAGTCACCTTAACCATCAGGCTATCATAAGATGATATGTTTTGCAGGTATTTTACATGTACTTTTGATGTAAGCAGGCACCTTGCAATGACTTGTCTGCTGCTGGATGGAAACATATATATATGTATCATGAGGTCATGACCTAGACATGACATCATGACCTTAACATGACCACAAAAGGAACTTATTTCATACACTCCAACATAACATTGTATTAGGTAATAAATGTCACACTCCACACATAAAGAGTTGTCACAACACATCTGATCATATACCAAATGATCAACCTTTGACCTTGACCTTGGACCTCAAATCTCAGATTCCATTCATGGCAATGCTACTTTATCCCCATGTGGCAAAATATGCATTCAAAGTTTTTCTTTGCTTATATTTGATTTTTTTTTTTTCTAATTAAAAGCTTATTTTTAATTTTATATTTTCTATGTACAACTGCCAAGTTTGTCCCCCACGTAGCTTTTTACACTCACCAGGGTTGTAATCTGCACATTCACAGCTTTCCAGTGGAGCTAGTGTACAGTATCTTTTGCCATGACCACTAGTGAGGTGATGAACACCTCTTTGCTGCAGCATTATAATAAGAGGCTGCCTTGAGGAAACACATTGTCACAACAAACCATGTTAATCCACTTCGAATATATTATAACCATATGTTTAACTGAATTGAAATACAATTACAAATGCAATAAAAACTTACCAAATATTCCAAAAATCAGTGATAGAGATGCCAATATTGCATTAAATATAGATAGTGTGATATTGTCTCTCAGCATCCCAATAGGAGAACTTTCCCAGAAATCAATAAAAAGTGAATCATTACCAGGCCTACATAGCAGAGACCAGTTTCCCCAAAGTGGGTAGAACACAAGACTGCAATATAACTTTGCCCGGAGGATTGGGTCAATTGCTATTTCCTTGGCCTTGTATAGCATAAAGGTTGAAAAAGCTATTTGACCATTGATTTTTCCAATAGAAGGACCAGCAAAGGGCCAAGAGTTACGCAGCCCTTCCTGAAATATGAGTGTATTCCATGTACAGCATAGAATACATTTAAACTTCAGAAATATTGGCAGTCTACACAGTTGCTGTATAGATACATTCATAATACTGTGACATCAAAGAAAAAAACAATAATTAGAAATATAATTATGTGTGAAAAAAGGTAGTTGCTACAGAGTTGGTTACAGAAAATGGTAATATATATTCTTAGAACAACTACTTAATGTAAGGTCACAGATTGCTAGAGTATAACCTTTCACATGCTAGGCATGACTACTACCATGTAACAGTAATAATCTATGGCTCAATTCTCACAGTTATAGGACTCAGCCTTCCCTGTATGATCACAGTCTAGCTAAGCAACAGCAAGATCTTAAATCATATTAGGGTATGGTTCTTGTGTAACATTCCCAGTATTGTAGTATCACCTTTTATCTGGATGTAGTCGATGAAGAATCAATCAACCATGTTCTGCTGAACCAAATGTGGATGGGGAGTAGTATAACTGGCAGAATAACAGGGGTTCTAACAAGGTTCTGGACAGGTGACTTTAGTCACCTATGTGATCTGAACCAGGCTTACGTTGTGTTTAACCTAATACAAAGTAGGATCCAAGAGTTGCTAGTAATATACATCTCCACATATGGAAGTGGTGGAGTATACAGCATGTCATGGAGGAGCAGTGTGAGGGTGTGAGGGTGATTAGGCACGGCTGCCTAGTTTTGCCTACGTTTGACCTTGTTCTTATTTAGGTCCCGCCTCCTTCCTGGGGTTATTTGTATCCACTCGACCATTCACAGGGCATATTCAAGCACATCATACAGAGTTCATTGGGAGTTATAGTGAAAATATATTATATCAAAGATCATCCCACTGGATTATCCATTCACCACTCTCAGGGATCACTCAAAATTTAGCTCCCCCCCTCCAGAATGTCAGACACTCGATTAAGTCCAACCCTCTTGACATTAAACATATGAAACAAGACATTACACTATGCTATGGAGTTCTACTTAGCCATCATATCACAAAATCCTTTCATAACTCTCTTCTTTGAACGGCAATATGGTTGAGAGATCACTTCCCCTGTACATAGGCCTCCAGGCCGCAATTGGAAGTGCCTCCAGGACCATTTACTATGTGTCTTGAAAACCAGTGTCTTGTCCACCCCACGCAAGATAAAGTTTTGGGTGATGTTACAGTGAGATCCAAACCACTTTCTTTTTTCTCGCCTCCAGTATTTACCTATATGAGGAGACACAGGTTTCCTCCACCCGCTCTTTTGGCATAAATAGGGTAACAGCCTGTGAACATGTGATGTTCGGGGCTTACTATGTTTGTTTCTTATGATGCAAGTCAGGAATGATATGAATCACTTCCCAGGGTCCATCAAGATTGGAGCTTTTTGCTGTGTATGGGTTCATCTATTCATGTCACCCAGTATCGGAAAAACCTTAGTCCATAATAGTCAGTTACAACCATAGTGTTTCACCTTACTCCTCTCACCCTCATGCTGTGTGCAGGCGCTGCCTTGCTGACCCTCTCACAGACTTTCCCAGTAAGCTCCCAAGGTCACTGAGGACATGCTCTCTCCCCGCTGCAGTAGGTGTTAGGGTTGGGTCTTAGACTCCCGGATTTGTGCTAACTGAACCTTGACCACTGAAGTGTTTGTAACCCTGTTGGCAGCTATATTAGGCCTGCCTACAGGGGAACCTTTTGGTTCATTCTGTGACTCTTGCTGCTGCAGGAGCGTAGAGTGGAAGGCAGCAGTGGATCCTAGATCCCTGCTGTAGGCCTACTATTGGGACTTGGCTCCCCACAGGTTGGTTGCTCTTACACACATCCCCACCTCCTAGAGATTACTGTCACAGGTCCTTTGCTCCAATTCCCTCCCAACTCCCACGCTGGAATTGGAAACTGGAGGTTCAGATTGAACTATCATTGGATCTTTCTTTCACACAGAATATATTAAAGATTTTTGAACAAAGTTAGGGGCTCCTTTCTCAATGAAAAACTATCACTCTGTGGATCAAGGATCACTATCCATGAGAATCCTACATTGTGAATTGCTAAAGTATCAAATAAAAGTGTAGGTAATGTTTATTTTAGGAGCTGTTGTCCAACCAGAGGTGCACATGTATATCAACCTGAATGATTCACCTGGACGATTCTGTGTGAGGGCTGCAATCATCATGGGGTGCCATTTACTACAACCATGAACCATAGAGTCTTCTAAATTATCCACTGTTATTCTATCCTGAAATGTTAATCAATACTTAGCAGAATGAACCTTACCAACTTGAGAAATGAACCCCTTGTTCACATCTGCTTTGGTGAATTCATACAATGTGACATATATTGTTGCTTAATGTGCTGAATAAGGTTAAAGTACACTTACCAGTTTTGTCTCATTGAAACACAATACATGACAGAATTTAGCCTTCCTGAGATATTCATTGTTCAGAATATCTTCAGGGGGGAAGGGGCTCCAGTCTTCTACCTTTGTTGTCAGTGAGTCAAGTCCTGTAGAGGGATTTGGTCGGTCTGCATCTCTCTCCAAGGTTGTATTAAATGTTCCATCCCCACCTCCTAAAATAAAGATCCATGACAAAATATATCAAGGGAATAGAACCATGTTCACCAAAATATCGAGGTTATTTCAAAACCATGACAGAAATCTAGTTGTGCATCCTTTTAAACTTATCAATTGATAGTGCTACGGCTGCAAATTATACTGCATAGACAGACACGTATTGTCTTAGGAAATACAATTGGGTGATTTGTGTTGTTTACACAGCTCAGTAATTCAGCATTAGATAAGGATTACTCACCTGGCCTCAGTTCTTCCTGCCCATCTTCAGCTGCAAGAGCTGGTGCAAGCAGGAGGAGTATCACAGCCACACTATGGGAGAAGGCAGACACAGATTACACATTTTGCTTGGGAACCAATTTAACAAAGGCAAATTCTATTAGAGGAAAGGGAAAACTGAAATTCTGAACAATATAACTCTCCCTAAAACCATAACCTACCTGACATATTACATGCTTATGATGTTCTACAGCAGGGCACTGACTATCATCTCACCCCTCTAAGGCTGCTTTATTCAATTACACACAAAAATTCAATTCAATTATGCACAAAAATATGAAACTTCACATGTGAAACGTCTATATGTTCCACTTTACTGCAAAAATAATTTTACAGTTGTATGCAATGGCATTCTGGGTAAAAATATGATGTTTCGGGAAAGGGTTAGAATAAATTGTCATTATTTTGTAGGCTTATTGGCTAAAAATAGTATTCAGTATTAACAGAATTTTTTTTTAACTCTCTCAGAAATTAGTTCAGATCATTTGCTAACATATGAAAGTAATTCTAATGGGTGGTCCCTTGCATAATTTTGGGGTTTCGGGCCTTTGAAAATAAAAAGATAATGCAAACCAGGCCATATTTCATATTCAGAGCACTGTATGATGGGTAATATCATCAAAATTTAGCGCTATAATTTCATCATTAAATGACCTTCGCTGTCTTGAAAAACATGATAAGATCTATAGTACTTCGAAGAAGATTCATTAGTAAATAATGCCAATGCACTAAAGTAGTATAGTATGTATCGGAACGGGACTATAGTTAAGTACTGTTTATTACTCAATCGACATGCAGCCAATCAGAGGCCTCCATTTGGTCACGTGACCGGAAGTGACCTACTTAGGGGATTAATGGTGACGTCACGTGACCTAGTTAGCCAATCAGAGGCCGCCATTGGGTCACGTGACCGGAAGTGACCTACTTAGGGGATTAGCGCTGCATTCTGGGTAACCCTGCAGCCAATCAGAGGCCTCCATTGGGTGACCGGAAGTGACCTACTTAGGGGATGGTGCATTCTGGGTAACCTACTGACCTACTTAGGGGACCGGAAGTGACGTCACATGACCTAATGGCCAACCGGAAGTGACCTCATTGAGGATCACGTGACCGGAAGTGACCTGATTGATCACGTGACCGGAAGAAGAAGAAGAAGAAGAAGAAGAAGAAGAAGAAGAAGAAGTGACGTCACGCGACTTAATGAAGAGATGAGCGTCTTTAAGGGGTCACGGGCTTTAAAATGTGATATCTTTTTTTTTTTGGAGGAGGAGGCGAGTCTCTTATTTTTTTTTGGTAAACTAATAAAAAACACCACGATATAAGTTTTTTTTTCATTTTTTATTGTTTTACGAGCGACTGGAAGTGACTTATTGAACTAGTTAGAAGCGTTCTTTAGAGTGTATAAGGGGGAAGGAGGGGAAGGAGGGGAGGGGAGGGGGGGAGGGGGGCCCTTTTAACATGCATGGGGAGGGGGGCGCTTTTAGGATGCATGGGGCGAGTGGGGGAGGGGGGGAGGGGGGGGAGGGGGGCACTCTAGGGGGGGGGGGCACTCTAAGGGGCGCGTTTGTCTCTTTTAAGAAAGAAAAAGATTTTCAATCGAGAGACACGCTTCTTCCTCTCGAGAGGAAGAAGCGTGTCTCTTCGTGTTTTTTTTTTGTTTATCACGTGCTGCGATGAGGTGATCAGCTGCGACTGGAGGAAGTGACACTTTAAGAGATCGCGCGTCTTAATTGTTATGATATATATATATATATTTTTTTTTTACTTACTAATAAAGAAGACGTATGAAAATAAAACACAACAATTCACATGTCCGTCGTTCTCGTTGTTTCTTGCTTGATAAAGTCAAGTAATATCGCGATGCCGAGGCCAAACTTTCCCATGTCCTCAGTCAACACTCGAAGGAGTTCAAAAGGCGTACCGCCGGCGCCGTCAGCTTCATCTTGCCACATTTTCAACACTCGGAAGGCCCACTCAGCGGGACTTCCTCCGTATTCGCATTCTTCAGCGATCTTATCTAACCTCTCAGGCGACAATTTTAAATGGTCCCCCACCTCTTTCCACCTGCTACCCAGACGTCTGCCGAGGGTGCCCAAGTGCTTATGCATCGCGCGCGAGTCGGGGTTTTCGAAATCCAACCCCTGTCTGTGGAGAAGGGCCATCCACTGAGCCAACAGTTCCATGCGTCTAATGCGGGTGAAGACGCGACCGAGCTCGCCCCATCTATGACGATGCGGGGTTTCACCCCACCACACTCGGAACATCGCCGTACACAGCTCCTCCGGTGTCTTGACACTGCGCTCTACTAGAGCATCCATACGGGCGGCGCTGACTTTTAAGCTACTGCCCAACTCTCTCCAACAGCCGCTCAACTCTTTACCTAGTTGACGAAGCAAGGCGTCGCTATAGGCTAACCGCCGCTGTCCTACCTGTCGGGTCTCCCCATCATCGGTCTGCTGCCTCGCGCCGCGTCTCACGTCGTCAAGCTGCATTAACTTTTTTTCAGGCGCACCGGGCGGTGAAGGCGAGCTTGAAAGTGGAATAGCTTGAGCCATCTTGTCTCGTCTTGGCGGCGGCGGCAGCGGCGGCGGCGGCGGCGGCGGCGGTGGCGGCGGTGGTGGTGGTGGCGGTGGTGGTGGTAGTAGCCGTTACTGGGGTCAGAGGCGATATGTTTTTTTTCCAACAGAAATGAGAGCTTTTTATACAGAGGGAGTTTAATCCCATTTCCAACAGCGCTCCAGCTGTCTAGCGCCCTGTCCGCATGACGCTTTTTCAGCCGCTCCGCTCCTTAAGAGCTTAGATGACGAGGGGGTGTGGCATCGCTATCCGTGGAGACCAGCTGAAAACGGTGTTTTTTCCTCACTCATAGCCTTAATACCTCCTACCCCCTACCCGAGGACGTCTCCCTCCCTCTGACATTCATTGTAACAAACGTCAGAGGTCAGGTGAAAATCGGATTTTTTTTCATGCACAGCCTTAGGCAGCTGTCACCCCTCCCTATTGAACTAGCCGGCCGCCCGCCCGCCTGGCCGGCCCGGTCTACTCACCACGGCAGGAGGTGGCGATTTTTGTCTTACACTTAAGTCGCTCACCACATGCACACGCCTCTACTCACAGACAGACACGTTCGTCTTAGGGGGGTCCTGCTTCACGCCACACGCCTCCTGTAGTTTTTTTTTGTATACACACTGTAAGCTCATCACCGTTACCGTTAATCCTTTATACAGCTAACGCGCGCTGAATGGCTGAACAGGGTGGTAAGCGGCTTAGCTCACCACAGTGGATCCCTCAAAAAGGGATCCAGCTGAAAACGTCATACCTTATGTCTTTGTGAATGGCCGCCGCCGGTCAGTCGACGGCAGGCAGCAACCGCTTAACCCTTTATACAGCTAATGCGCGTTGAATTGCTGAACAGGGTGGTAAGCGGCTTAGCTCATCATCACAGTCGATCTCTCAAAAGAGGGGGGGGAAAGGGATCCAGCTGAAAACGTCATGCCTTATGTCTTTTTGTTTCTCTTTGTGAATGGCCGCCGGCCAGCCGGCGGCAGCTGAACAGGGTCGGTAAGTAGCTTAGCTCTAGAAGCGAGAAGGCGTATATAAGGGGCTTGGAAACCTCCATTCACTCACTCATTCTTTTTTGCTGCTCTCTACAGTCACCACCATGAGCAAAAGACAACAGCTAGCGGCGTTCAAGAACAAGAAGACTACGCGGAACAGCGTTCGTTTAGCGTCAGTGCCTGCTCTTGCTACTGAACATGAGACTACCGCCGCAGCCGGTTGGTCTTATCACCCTCCTGCTGTAGCGAGCGCTCGCGGCAGTAGTAGTAGTAGTAGTAGCAGTAGCACTAGTAGTAGCAGTAGTAGTAGTAGTGGTAGTAGTACTAGTAGTACTACTGGTAGCAGTCGTCGTGCTAGCGACGTTGTTACACTCGCGACGGTACACGTTGCTGCTAAGCGCGCTGCCGCTGCTACCGCCGTCCCGCCTGCCGCTGCTGCTGCTGCTGCTGCTGCTGCTGCTGCTGCGCCTGCTACTGCTGCGCCTGCTACGGCTGCGCCTGCTGAGGCTGCTGCTGCGCCTGCTACTGTTGCGTCTGCTGCGGCTGCTGCTGCGGCTGCTTCTGCTGCACCTGCTGCTACTGCTACTACTACTGACGACAACGCTCCTGGCACAGCGCAGTACTGGCAACCGGGTTTTTACCTCCCCACTACTGTTGATGACTTTGATGACCTGCCGCACGTTGCACAGCCCCTCTCCTCCACCACTACATCGACGGACGCCCTCGACGCCGCTCGCGCTGAGAGTTACAGCTATTCGGACACTCAGCCCCTGAACCGAGAAGAAGAGGAGGAGGAGGAGCAGCAACAGGGTGAGACAGAGAACGACGCTGACGACGAGGCGTACGAAGAACCCGAAGGGCAAGGGGTGAGCGGTACGTTTTTCGGCTTCCCTCTTCGACCTTTCGACCTCACTTCCTCCACTGCTAGCGCCCCCCCGTCCGGTCCGTGGCGACTGCCCTCACCGCCACCTTACGAGGGCGGCGGCGGCGCTTCATCTTCTACCGCTACACACAGCACGGACGGCGTGTGGCTGCGCTGTTCCAACAACGAGACCTCCGATACCACCAGCGCTGACGCTGCTCCTGCTATCGGTTCTGCTGCTGATTCAGCTCACGCTGATGGTGTTACTCATCCTGCGGGTGTGAAACGTTCTAAGGTGAGTTCCAGAACAACAAGGCCCACTAAGAAGAGAAAAATACAAGAAAAAGAAGGAGATGGACGAGAAGAAGCAGAGAAAACACTCGGGTTAGAGTTCTGCTTAGACGGAGCTTTGACGCTGGAGATCTGGGAGGACGTGGCTAGACTGTCTAGGAGGCCGCGCTACACAAAAGACGGCCAGGTGAAAGAGGCGTCTCTGACCAGAAGCAAGCGAGTGCACTTCACGGCCGACGCGCTGCGCGAGCTCATAGCACGCATCGCCGATATCCGCGCAGTGGTGCGCATACGCGACACAGCGGCCGCGCAAGGAAAACCTAATCACACCCCCTGGTTCGCAGTGCTGGATGAGGCGGGCGAAGTGTACGCAGCTGTGAGCTACTACAGCGGTAAGAACCTCGTCCACGTGCGCAAGTACGAAGGTCCTGACAAAAAACCCACACAGCAGGGGGTGACGCTGTCCGCCAGAGCGCTCAAAGAGTTGGATGACAAAACAGAGATCATTCTGAAATATCTCGGCATAGATTCGGAATGAGAGACGCTCAACGCTCACGCGCGCACACACACACAGCGTTTGACGTACGCTGTATGAGACAGACAGACAGACAGACGGATACACAGACAGCAGACAGAAAGATAGTTACATAGACGACAGATTGATAGATGGCTAGATAGATAGATAGATAGTTAGACGGCTAAGTAGTTGGTAACCGAGTGAAAAAAAACATGACACAGTACGTATGCGAAAAGTGTTTCAAAATGTTTAAAAGAGCGTACAACCACGAGAGACACGTAGAAAATTGTAGAGTAGTAGCTAAGTTTTGCCCTCTATGCGGCGAAGGGGATTGCCGAAAGAGCGCTTGTCGACGCGAATCTCTGGACGGGGTGACCGTCCCTCCGCGCATATGTGCTGTACCGAGCGGGGAGGAAACGTTCACGGCGAATTGGCCTGCGATACAAACGGGCGTCAGGATGCACGGGACTCGCGTGAGTGTAACAAACTTCAGGCTACCAACCGGCGAGTTGAGTGACGCTGTAGATACTATGCGTCGCATTCACTTGACACAAAGATTCAGATACAAAGTGGGTTTCTCGGTAGGCTTACTGTTACAACACAGAGAAGACAAGAGCAAACTGCGCTACTTCCACGCCTCCCAGAACTACGCAACTCTCATACAACCGCTCCCTACTGTAACTAATTCAGAAACTTTGGAAGAGCTCCTCTCAAAGATGCAAAACACCGTCGCTTGCGAGGAGGTACGGAAACTTTGCGACGCTGACACCAAGTGGCACGTTCTTTTTCCTACCAATTTGAACATCTGCGTTTACATGGGACCGGGGGAATTCCCCATAGGCGGTAGGATCACTCAGGCCGGTCGAGTTGGAAAGAGAAGCGGCGTGTTAGATTTTCCCAACAAGGACAACCTCTGCATCTTCCGCTGCATTTCCTTTCACTTATACAACACCAGCAAGCGCGCTTCAGATTTGTTACGTCAGTTCTGTCCCGCTGCCACACCTGAATCCTTTCCGGGTCTGAACATCCGCGACTTACCCGCGTTAGAGAACTTGTTTGACGTACAAATAGCGGTTTACACCGCGTCGCGTCAAGTGCCGGGGCGGAAGTTGAGAAGACGCGTTACTCTGATCAGACCGCCTTCCAGAACTGTGGCCGCCCGAGGTAAAGTCAACCTACACCTGACGGCGAAAGGCGGTTTGCACGTCTCTCTTGTCACGGACTTCAACGCGTACGCGGGCATATACGAATGTTGCAAGTGTAAGGCGGCGTTCACCACCGAGTTCTTGCTGAAGCGACACAGGAACCAGCTTTCCTCTTGCCGACAAGTCAAGTTGCGCTACGTAGGTGGCATCTACCAAAATTCGAGAACGATTTTCGAAGCGCTAGCAGACTTCTCCATTTTTCCCCCCGACGGACATTCCGGAATCTACCCTTACAAGATCGCCTTCGATTTCGAGGCTTTCTTCAGACCGTGCAAAGAACCGTCGACGGAGCACGTGTCCCTGCTGTGGGATCACGTCCCTTTGTCGGCTAGCGTCGCATCCGACTTTCCGGGGTGGGAGGGGCCCGTCTGCTTCGTCAGAGCGTCCGACGCAGATTCCGACCCCTTGTTGGACCGAGTTTTAAATCACATAAACGAGAACGCCAAAGCGATCGGGGAAGCTGTGCTAGAACTTTACCGACCGACGTTAGCGAAGTTAGATGCGGCGATAGGTGAAGCTCTCCTGCTGGAGGAGGCGACGTTCACCACCCCTTCTCCAGGCGGCTTCGCTGCGGCTCAGACCAGACACCCGTTAGTTCAACTGAAGAAGCGTCTTCTGAGATACATCCGTCAAGCTCCAGTGGTGGGCTTCAACTCGGGGCGTTACGACTTGAACCTGATCAAAATACGCCTTCACTCGTTCTTCGCCTCCGGAGACCGAAGAAACCAAGAATTCAGCGTCATAAAGAGAAGCAATCAATACTTGGCGGTTTACACACAGCACACGGTTTTCTTGGACGTAGTCAACTATTTGGCACCCGGTTACAACTACGCGACCTATTTGCGAGCTTTCACCAGGAACGAAGAGAAAGGTCACTTTCCTTACGAATGGATGACGTCTACCAGGAAACTGGCAAACAGAACGCTGCCGCCGAGATCGGCTTTCGACAGCGAGCTGACGGGCGTCAAAATGTCCGAATCCGACTACGCCGCATGTCAGAAAGTTTGGTCCGACGAGAAGATGCAAACTATGGAAGACTACTTGATCCACTACAACAACAAAGACGTGAAACCTTTCATAGAAGCTCTGAAAAATCACGCTAAATTTTTCCAAGATCGCGGCATCGACATGTTGAAAGACGGAGTTTCTCTCGCCGGTTTGACTTTACGCTTCCTCTTCCAAAACCTAGAAGACGCGTTCACAACGTTTCCCCAGTTCGACGCCGTCCTCCACGCTCTGATCAAAGAGAATCTAGTCGGCGGTCCTTCCATCATCTTCCATAGATTTCACGAGAAGGGCACCACGCGGATAAGGGAGCACAAGTACGGCGAAGAAGCGAGACCGTGCCAACACATCCTAGGACTAGACGCTAACTCTCTGTACTTGCGCTGCATGAGCGAAGCGCACTGCACGGGCTATTACGCGGTGAGACGGCCCGAGACCGAGTTCAAGCCCGAAATCAGGCAAAGAAACTCTCACAGCGCTTTGGAGTGGTTACGCTTCGTAGAGCACGACCGCGACGTGAAACTGCGCCACGCTCTGAACGGCGGCGAGATGGCGGTAGGCTGTCGGAGAATTCGCGTGGACGGATTTCACGCGGCCTCTAATACGGTTTTCCAGTTTCACGGGTGTTGGTTCCACGCTCACGAGTGCATACCGTCGCACCGATATCAGTGCGCTTCACTGAGAGAGGAGAGACGCGACAGAACGACCAGAGTAAGCGCTTACTTGAAAGCGTTAGGTTACAAGCTGGTCGTCGTGTGGGAGTGCGAATGGCGAGAGATGAAGCGTCGAGATGAGCGGGTCAAGGCCTCCCAACAACGCTGGAAGGTTGACGCTTTGAAAGTGTCTCGAAACGCGATGAGCGAGAGCGACATCCTTTCCGCTGTGAAAGAGGAGAAAATGTTCGGTTTAGTTCAAGTGGACATCACTACGCCGCCTCACCTACGAGAGTACTTCGAAGAAATGACCCCCGTTTTCAAGAACGCGACCGTTTCAAAATCGGACATAGGCCCTCACATGTCAGACTTTGCGCAGGAAGAAAAGCTGTTGAACACGCCTCAGAGATGTCTGATAGGGAGTTACCACGGAAAAAATATTCTCTTGGGAACGCCGCTTCTCAAGTGGTATTTAGAGCACGGTTTGATAGTCACCAAAGTGCAGCTGGTGGTAGAATACCTACCTAAACGCTCCTTTGCCGGTTTCGCGGACGAAGTGACGGCGGCGCGAAGACGTGGCGACGTGAACGAGAACGAGAAAATTCTGTCAGACTGTTACAAGTTAATGGGAAACGCTACGTACGGTAAAACAATCTGCAACAAAGAAAAACACACGGCGGTGAGATACACTGACAGTCGGAAGTTCGAACTATTGGCCAATTCGTGGCGCTTCAAAAAGGCGTCCGAGTTGACTTCCGATCTGTTTGAAGTCGAACTACAACCGAAAACGGTCAAGAACAACCTCCCTATTCAGATAGGGTTCATGGTATACCAGTACGCGAAGTTGAAAATGTTAGAGTTCACATACGACTTCTTGGATAGATTCGTCGATCGGCGCGATTATGCCCTTTGTCAAATGGACACCGACAGTCTTTACATGGCTCTCAGCGGTGCCACGTTGGATGACCTAGTGAAACCTCGCCTGAGAGAGACGTACTTCAGAGAGAAACGAAAGTGGCTTCCGACAGCGGTGTGCGACGAGCACTTAGAGCTTTTCGTGAAGACAAAAACGGAAAGAGTGCGAGAATGGTGTGCGCCGCCCGGCGGATGTTGTGAGAGACGGTACCTTCACGATCTGAGAACTTCGGGGCTCATGAAAGCGGAGTGGGAAGGTGACGGGATCCTAAGTCTCAACCCTAAGACTTACATTTGCTACGATCGAGTCAGCGACACTGGTGAAAGAAAATCCAAAAAATGGAGTGCAAAAGGCGTACAGAAGAAACAAAACCCCCAGGAACCAGACGCCTTCTTGGATGTTCTTCGCCAACGAAAAACTCTCATTGCTGTAAATAGAAATTTCAAAGTGGTGCGAAACAAAATGGTCACCTACACCATAGAGAAAGACGGCGTGCGCTACTTGTATTATAAGCGTCGCGTGCATTCTGACGGTGTGACAACGAGTCCTTTAGAGATATGAAAAAAAAAAAAAAAAAAAAATAAGCGTGTGCATCTTTTCAAAAATAGAGTGTTTATCAAGATTGAAAAAAAAATAAATAAAAAAAAATTAAAAGAAAATATTGTTGTGTTTTTATTATCATACGGCTTCTTTTACTAGTAAGTCGCGCAGTCTCTTAAAGCGTCACTCATGTGACGACGTCGCTTCCAGTCACGGGATCCTAAACAAAAAAAAACTTCTTCTTCTTCCGGTCACGTGATCAATCAGGTCGCTTCCGGTTGGCCATTAAGTCGTGTGACGTCACTTCCGGTCACGTGACTCATCAGGTCACTTCCGATCACGTGATCCTAAATTAGGTCATATGACGTCACTTCCGGTCCCCTAAGTAGGTCAGTAGGTTACCCAGAATGCACCATCCCCTAAGTAGGTCACTTCCGGTCACCCAATGGAGGCCTCTGATTGGCTGCAGGGTTACCCAGAATGCACCGCTAATCCCCTAAGTAGGTCACTTCCGGTCACGTGACCAAATGGAGGCCTCTGATTGGCTAACTAGGTCACGTGACGTCACCACTAATCCCCTAAGTAGGTCACTTCCGGTCACGTGACCAAATGGAGGCCTCTGATTGGCTGCATGTCGATTGAGTAATAAACAGTACTTAACTATAGTCCCGTTCCGATACATACTATACTACTCACTAATTCATGTTAAAAAATGGAAATATTATCAATAACAAATATAGCAAATATCAAAAATCCCATATAATGCTCAATAATATTATTTAACTTGAATTTGCCTAATATGTATACAGGATTTGTTTAAGTTAACTTATAAAGGGTTTCAACGAAATATGGGGCCTTTCAATGTCAATCTGTCGGGGAAATACAGAACTTAAACTGATCCTGTATTTATTTTTAAATGAATTCGTCACATATTAAATAGTCTCACCAATTGGTCACCCGTATCAGTTGGATGGCTGTGCCTACTGTTTACTCAGGCACGCATGGGCCGTGTTTCTCACTACCACTGGGATTCTCCCTCTACAATTTACTTGGTGACGAGATTCCCTGGCAATGTATGTCTGTGGGAATCCCTTAGGTAATTAGAAAACAGTTTTAGCTATAAATTGGTGGGTTACACTTTTTAATCAGATACTGCTACCTAGAGTTGTGATCTAGGCAAGTAAACTTTCTTAGAATTTCATCTATTGTTCAATTTACTTACCCCGCGCACATTATCTGATACATACAAAATGTAGAGGTGAATAAGGGGGTTCTAATAGTATCTAATTTACCCCGCTGTATTCATTTTAAGAGCCGCGGGTTTGCAGATCTTTACAACAGTTTTTTTTGCGGGACCCCTGGTGGGTGTGAGGCCGCATCCACCAGCTATGAACCCCAGTGTCCTTGAGGGGGAGGCCGGGGGGAGGCCGGGGGAAGGGCCTGCCACTGTCCTTCTTCTTTGTGAGGCCGCCTCAAGTGCATTCACACCCCAGGCGATTTTATCCAATAGACTCCCCCTTTTTTTAATGAATAATTACAGATTCCGTGTGTTCTAGATATGCTAGACAGAAAAGTAAAACAGTTTCGACATCCTAATGACATGGCGCATTAAGACAAATAGCCATTATAACTATATGATATTAAAAAAAAATCTCTGTGGTAATGCTATATTAAAGGAGAAAAAGACAATTTATTAACCTGCATCGTCTCCCTCTCGTCCGAACGCCGCCATGACACCTTGCTCGATACTCACTTCCGGTCTGTGCGCCTGCGCCAAAAAATAGTCCCCCCCCTTCGATCGCCAATATTGTCTTTATTTGTACAAATTAGCCCTGCTTTACCACTTTAATGTGTTAATTTCTTTAAAAAAGAACACGATTGAAGTATAAATCGCCCTATATCGCCAAAAAATATATCATCGCCAACGACTCGCACCCTGTCAAAAGCAAGTCTGGCAAGTCTCTCTCTCGATGCAATATTTACGCCGATCTAGGCTATCAACTTTTTTTGTAGAGAGGGTCAACCAAACATTCTGGGGGGCTAGGGCCTAATTCATCTATTGTACGTGTAAATATACGATGTTTTATAGTGCTTAGACTTTGTTTCAATCAGATATAATGTATTTTAACCCCCAAACGAAGTCAATGGAAAAAAATAGATATCGTCTCAAGCTTATCTAGGTCAACGATCAGCTGATCGCAGCGACCGGTCATTTTTCGTCTCGACTCGATTTTATCATTTTATTGTACTAAATCGATGTTAAACTGCTCGATTTAAATGCAACCTATGATAAGTAAGGCATCAAAGACTCAATTACAACAAAAATGTGATTTTAACCCCAAATTCGTCGATTTAAAAAAACGAATCCTTGACGACGAATTCGTCTCCGCAGTGGCCGGGAATCGAACCAAGGGCCGCACACGTGAGAGGCGGGAACGCTAACCACTAGACCATCTCGGCGAGCCTGGCTTTGGAAGCACCAGTTGGCGACTTTGACCCGCTGACCTCAGGTATCCTTGCGCCAGACCGGAAGTGAAGTTTTCGCGAAATACGGAGGTTTGAGGAAATACGGGGGCTGGTTATTCAGCTTTGGCGAAATACGTGGCTCAGTGCTTAAGCCTACCCGACTTGATATTTACTCAAACCATTTAAAAATAATCCTATATATTGGCTTATATATGACATAGGGAACTCATATGTGTATCAGATTGTGCAATATGGGCTTATTTTGATACCCTTAAGCTGCATGCGCAGAGACCTGCGCAGTGGGTTCATTTTCAACAGGTGGTGATCCACCTTAAAGAGTTAAGGGCCACATAATGCTATCAAGTAACTGATTCAGGGTGGGCATGATGCGTAAATACAGCCTCAGCTTATCAGGGTTGCTTTCATGCATCATGACAAGCAAAGATATAGCACGTTAAGATACTATGTGGCCTTCACCCTATAAGGATGGCAACATTAATTATTGCATTATACCCTTTGTCATAATGATGCATGTATGCAGCCCTTGTGAGTAACCTTTGTTGTCAGCTGGGGCCCAAAGGGGTTGGCCAGCCAGGTCCCCGAGGGACGGCTTAGCCACAGTAAAGTGCTCAATATGTCTATATATGGTACTAGGCCTTTGTTGCTCTATAATAGAGAGTCTGACCTATTGTTCATCAACCCCTTAAGAGCTGCATAGTGCTTTCACACATCATGCCATCCCTTGATCAGTTCCAGAAAACTGGAACCTTGTAACGTTTTTGAGTATGAGTAGATGTAAGTACATCTATCCCGTTTATTTTATCCCAGTGTACAGAAAGAACTGAGAATACACTTGCTTAGAGCCTGTAGCCAGCCCCATGTAACACCATATAACAAGGTCAAAAAAACGCTCTAAACGTATCCTCTTTTATATCTATGTACCACTACCACTACAAGTGTGTGATGTGGATTGATTGTCAGGAGTGGCCTACTCCTGTACTACCATGGTACTCACCAGGCCTCCATTTATACATTTCACCAAGCAAGGATAAAGCATGGTGTGATAAATATAGTAAAAGTAAGCTGGTGTATAAGGGTTATAAGAGCAATGAAAGAGTAACTATCCATCGCACTGGCCAAGGATAGTTACCATTGTCCAAAGCTTATAACACTTTCGCAGCTTTTCACACATATCCACACTGATAATAATGGCCCTGGAAGTGTTAGTCACTACGGACTACATTTCTATAGTCACATGAATGTAGAAAAAACGGCTATACCAAGTTAGTCACCTATGTCTATGGTAAGTAAGTCATATAGTCGACCTATAGTCATGCATTAAAAGAGCTGATTTGGGATATATAGTCAAGTGACTATGAATTTAATGCTTTCATGCTCTAAAGTAGTCACACTGACTAATAGATATAGTCCATCATGAGACGGCAGGACAAAAAGTCAGGACAAGTACCCCCCTGGCATCTACCCCCACGACATCAACCCTAGGGCCTTCTATCTACCCCCTAGGACATCTACCCCAGGCCAACTACCACTACCTAGGACATCTACCCCCTAGGACCTTTACCCTATAGGCACCTACCCCTTGGAATTTTACCCCCTAGGATTTCTACCCCTTAGGACATCCCCTGCCTTGGAACCTACCACCAGACATCTACTCCTGGATATCTACCTCCTGGGACATCTAGCCCCTTTGCTCTCTAGGACTTCTACCTGTGGGAACCTCACCCCCTCCCCCCTCCCCACATACCCATATGGTTGAGTCATCTCATGTAGAGGGGTATATTTCCCCAGGGACATCAGGCATCTACCCCTAGACATCTACCCCCTGGGAATCTACCCCCTTGGCATAGATCTACACCCTAGGATTTTATCCCCTTTGGAAATCTTTTCCCTGGAATTTTCCCCCCTTAGGACTCTACCCCGTAGGACATCCACCCCCTTGGACACCTACCCCAGGACATCTACCCCCTGGACATCTACCCCCAGACATCTACCCCCTTATGACTTTTACCCCCTAGGATATCCATCCACTGGACTTTAACCCCCTTCTTTTACCCCCTAGGACATGTCTCCCCTTGTATGTCCATTACCTTTATCCTCTAGGACTTCTACCCCTGGGGACATCAACCTCCTCGACATGCCAATATGGTTGAGTCATATGTGGAAGGGCTATATTTGTCCAGGGGTAGATATCCCAGGGGATAGATGTCCTGGGGTAGGTGTCCAAGGGAGTGGAGTGCTAAGGGGGTAAAAGCCCACGGAATCAATATCCAAGGGGATAAAAGTCCTAGGGGGTAGATTTCCAGGGTGTAGATGTCCAGGGGAAGATGTCCAATATCCCTTGAGAAATCTTCTCCCTCCACATGATATTGGTGTCCCCAGGAGTAGATGTGGGATGTCCCTGGAGAAGATGGGTAGATGTCCAAGAAAGTGGATGTCCTAGTGGGTAGATGTCCAGGGGGTAGATGTCCACGGGTAGGTGTCCATTAGGTTGGATATCCTAGGGGGTAGAGTCCTAAGGGGATAAGTGACAAAGGAGATATAAGTCCTGGGGGTAGATGCCCTAGGCTGTAGATTCCTAGGGGGTAGATGTCCAGGGATAGATGTTGGATGTCCCTGGAGAAATCTACCCCCTCCAAATGATATGACTTATCATGGGCATTTGGAGGGGGTTGCTGTCCCCAGGGGTAGAGGTCCTACAGGGTAAAGGGGGTAGATGTCCTAGGAGATTGTTGCTCTTCCGGGTAGAAGTTGTAAGGAGGTAAAAGTCCAGGGGATAGATGTCTAAGGGGATTAAAGTCCTAGGGGGGGGGCAGTCCTAGGGGGTAGATTTCCAGGGGTAGAAGTCCGGGTGTTAATGTTGTGGTAATGTTTAGCATGCTTAGCACATCTACCCCTTGGACATCCATCCCTTGGACTTTTACCCCCTTACGACTTCTACCCCAGGACATCCATCCCCTGGACGTTTATATCCTAGGGGGTAGATACTCACAGGGTAGATATCCAGGGGCAGATGTCTGGGGGTAGATGTCCAGGGGTAGCTGTCCGGGGGTAGATGTCTGGGGGTAGATGTCTGGGGGTACCTGCCCTACCATCATTGGATAAAGCAGATTAGCATGGGCTATATGCCTGGCACACTATAACCCTTCACACAGTCAACGTCTGTATATTCTAGTCTGGAAGCCTAGAGATCCACAGTTACATGATCAGAATTTGAACAAAACCACATGATACTTCAATCAAAATTGAGAATGCATGTGTCCTCTGATACCTTAAGTAAATATACTCAACATTAACACAAGAGCTAATGCACAGGGAAATGTGTAAATGAGTAGTTTAGCTAGAATAAGATGTGCCTACCTGAAGTCAGTTGAGCATTCAATTTTGAATCCTAACTGTTTGCTGTGCACACATTCCTCTTACATCATCAATTTGTGTGATCCACATATAATCACTCCTGACTATCTTCTGACTAATATGTGACTAACATATGTAATCACCTGACTACGGGGGTCAAAATATGGTAATATAGTCAGTACTGACTATAGGTTTTATTATCAGTGCATATCTCGCTCACACTCAATAACTGGTCTGTCATTGGTTTGTTTGTGTCATATAAACAGGCAGTTTCTTTCGTTCAGATAGCAACTGTGTTATGAAGCACATTAAATCAATACTGGCACTTAAAGGGCTAAGGTCAAGATTGATTGCCAACCAAGACCCCAGAAAGAAGGCCGAACTCTGTGGTACAAGAGGGTAAGGTGCTCACTCTGTATAGTATGCTGGTAATATCTATGTTTAAAGTTACCACATCCAAGGCTTACTGCTCAAAATATGAGTCAGGATTAAAAAAAAAAAATTTCTCGGGGGGGGGGAGGAGGGGACAGAAAATAATTGCACCACACTTTCTAGGTGAATAAGACAAATTTTGGTGAGCTTTTGCCAAAATACACTGACCCGTCTGCTGTTAAAACATGACCAGTCCCTTATTAGCCAAACTCATATATATAATGGTAGACACACCATCAGGCCATACCCAGCAGCAGTCGACATAAATGTTAACGGAGTGGGTAATTCAGCCAACGCTTTATTGAATTTTTAGAACTGTGCGAGGTCCCACCTAGGTAGACAGTTCACTATTCTGCAGATCCCTCTTGCCAATAATACTTGGAATCCTGTGATGTGTCTATTCTACATCATCAAATGACATTTTCATTTTCTTTGATACAGAATGTCTTGGTGTTGGGAGATTGCTGGAGACAAGGCAGAGTAGGACATGTCAGTCAGGGACCAATCTCACTCTTAACAGGGTTTAGAGACCCACACCCCTGCTGTCAGACAAGAAACTCCTATGTAGTCAGTACAAATTGTATTAACATAGATCTATATGTATAGCTCTGATCCCGACATCACTTTCAGTAGATATTTCAGGAATGTGCTCTTTTTTAAATTGCAACATAAGTTGAAGGGCAGAAAAGTAAGGCATTTGCACATTTGGAAGTTGGATGGGGTCCAGGGTAGTTTGCATGGAGGCTGGAAGATGAATTTCCCCTCTATCTTAGCGTTTCCAAGTTCACCTCCTAGAATTTGCTGTTGAGATGTTGAAGG
Organism: Harmothoe impar; assembly: GCA_947462335.1. Lineage (NCBI taxonomy): Eukaryota > Metazoa > Annelida > Polychaeta > Phyllodocida > Polynoidae > Harmothoe > Harmothoe impar. Next base: position 92,341,551 of record OX381706.1, read on the forward strand.
ATCATATTGATCATCATCAAACTGCCAATACTCTTTTCAACTAGCCTTGCCTTAAGGTGTCCCTGAATACCTCCTAGTTTCAGATCTTCACATGGCTACTTCTGATCTGTTATGTTCAACATTGTGTATGAGGGACTTAGCATAAGCTGACATCCAGTATTAAACCATCTATCAATACCTAAATGTGCTTGCTCCTCCCTGAACTCTGTATACATATTCTCTTCTCATGACAAGAGTGAGATGATAATATGAAAGTATTACTATCACCAGTTAATCTTACACCCACCTACCTGATGCACTGCATGTTGCTGATGCGAGACAAGTTCACCATCCTCTTCTAGCAGAGTCCTTTAGCACAGTAGAACGATGAGACTAAGAGCTGAGCAGGCTGTATCTGCAAATGGAGCCTTATGAGAAAACCAGTAGCACAGGGGTATCATGGGTGTGTCTGATATGACTAATTAACATATTGCATGTTGCATCCTGAATGTCAGATGTACTAAGCACTTCAACTTGTCCAGGGGTATCATGGGTGTGTCTTATACAGAGGTCCTGAGTGTTGCATGTCTGTGTTTCCGTGTTTCTTTGTTCATTGACACCTCACTCATTAAGAACATTTATACGATGCATCACGTCATGCCATAGCACAGTTATATATCCTTGTAAGGTGTGACCGGGATCTTCTCCTGTTACAGACCTGAATGCAATCTAAGAATGGGTGTGGTGAGGTGGAAATACTGCAGGTGTAGTGTTGGAGGAGAACCTGCCGTGACTTCAGTTAATTAACTCAACATTCATGCATCATGTTTTTACTAGGAGGTGAGGGGTATCATGGGTGTGTCTCACAAAGAGATGCTACAAGCAGACTCGCCCAGTGAAGACAGCACCAAGTATATATGCAGCCAACAAGGGCGGAAAACTATACTGATTTTTCTGAGTATATCTGATTATTGGAACTCAAAAATTCAATCTGAATGAAAGTGATCCAGGATGTTGACCATGACCATACTTCTCCTTCTACCTAGTCTAATTATTCTATTCACCATTTCTTTACAAATCTTCTTGGCCAATTTTGGTCAAAAGGCTGACTGAAATTTTGCACAAATCATTTCTCCCCATTGAATATACACAATGAAAATACATGTCTAGGCGCCGAAGGGCCTGCTTTCTGATAAATGAATGCTACATTTTTTACAGTCTTTGCCCTCAGGTAGAATTTCTGGTGTAATGTCCCTCTAATAGACTTGAGAACAAATTTTATCTCAAAATCTAGCTGTAAATTCTATGCACAGCGATAAGATGTTGACAGCAAAAAAAAAAGTGTATTTGAGAAATTTGATAAACGATGAAGGAATATGAAGAAAAAAACATATGTTTTTTTTGGTGAACCTTCTCGGCCAATGTTGAGAGTTGACAGCAAGAATTTTTCGCTGTTGACAGCAAAATAAAATCACTGTTTTAAGAAATTGCTTGAACGGCTCGGAAAGTGAACAATAATTCATGTATAAAACCATCCTCGCAATATTGTAACTGAGGTATCTTCTCTATACTGTGTTGTCACCGTCACCTGTTCGGTCTCGATGCCACGTGGACCTACTTTGAGGCCGCCCACGGCTAAGGCCCCTGTGATGGGGTCGGTGCCGCAGCTAAATGGAGTGCAGATGTACAGTAAATTCCTGCGTACTACCCACGGGTTGTAAGCGAACCAAACTCAGCTTCCATTTGATACCAAACATGCCTATATAGGGTGCGGGTTATACGAGGGGTTTTATTCCTATATTACAGTCCTGAAATTGAAATTTTCAATTTCAAAAAGGGGTTATAGGATTCCCCTGAGTTGGGGGTGCGGGTTATACGCGAGATGCGGGTAGTATGCGGGAATTTACGGTACTCATGAAAAGCAATCATCTGATTGAGAATGCGGCTGACTTCCCAATGGAAGGCAATGCAATTGAGGGGACGGTTCTTTACCACTGTATCTCTGAGGAGGAAATCACTGCTGCCCGTGAGCAGATCGCTGACCTCACCTGCGACCAGGCTGTCGCAGGCACCATGAAAGTGCATGCTGCTGTGCCTGCTACACCCAAACACTCCATTGCTGTGCGCGATACCTCGTGCTTCCAGCCCTGCTGCTGGGAAGACAACAAGTCTGTGTGTAGGTGTCCCGGCTGGACTGGACACGAGCTGTTCCCCACAGATCCCACAGCAGTGGCGCCGGTTGAGGCCAAGGAGGAACCAGCGGTGGAAACCCACAAGGTGGAAGAGTTCATCGGGGTCACCTACAACGAGTTTGTGTTGCCCCCACGCAAGGACATCTGCTACGTGCCACCATGTCACATTCTCACCATGATCGCTGCCCTTCAGCCAATCAGTAAGTAAGGTCGGCGGGCAGAGAAGTTTGCCATTTCGACGGAAATTGTAAGCGATGTGTAATATCCCGTCAAATCGGGTTTCAGACACTATCCAGTAGAGTATTCACAGGTTAACTGTAGTTGGCAAGAGTGAACCATGTTAAGAACATGTAGGAACAGATTGTTTAGGCATTGCCAAGGTCTGGTGGTGGTAAGACCATCATCACCCATGCTATAAGCGACGTGTAACATCCGTCAGATTTATCGGGTATCAGACGCCTTCCAGTAGAGTACCCACAGGTTAACTGTTAGTAGCCAGATGGTCTGTATTATTGTTTAATCTATTAGTATTCATGTCTGCATGTCTGCCTTATTGCATCGGGCCACAGAGGTGGTGTTTTAGTGTATTTATCATTTTTGTGCCTTAGGGAATCCCGCGGAAGCGTAAAAATGCATAATATTTCATGTTCAAACTGCTGGTACATAACCAAGATGTGTGATTTTTGGCAGTTTCTTGATGTACAACAAGAGTGATACAAGTTTAAAACATGTAGAAATCCCTGGTATGGTTAGTTGTTCAGTTTGTTAGATGATAGAGTGATATTCACCAAATCTGTAAAATGTGTAACATCTGTCAGATTTATCGGGTAGCGACACAGTCCAGTAGACTACCCACAGGTTAACTGTAAGTGGCCAGATGGTCTCCATTATTGTTTAATCTATTAATATGCATGTCTGCCTTATTGAATGAGGCCACAGAGGTGGTTCTACAGTATATTAAAATTTATTGTGACTTACTTAGTCTTGGAGAAGCATGGAAACATACAATTTTTTAAGTTCAAATCATTAGTACATATCCAAAATGTGGGATATTTGGAGGTTTCATGATGTGCAACAAGAGTCAAACATGTTAAAAACATGCATAAAACAATAAGTATGGTTAGATGTTAAGTATGCAAGATACGAGAGTGATATTCCCAAAATCTGTAAAATGTCAGATCTCTCGTGTATTTTTAGCCAGCTTACGCGGTGCATAGGTAAAAAATTCATCAATATGATAGCTAGAGGCTTATTTATCGTAAAAGTATACATAATGAAGATAAGATACAAGACGTTTAATGCTGAACAGAGCTCTTATGTTCAATTGAGAGTAAAGATGGTGATGTGATATAGGCCAAAACGAAAAGAAATCACCAAGACCAAAACTTTGCTGGCTCCAGGAAAATAGAGTATACAGCTTAGGGTTGCCTATGAAATTATAGAGGGCTATGAGCTTTAGAATTGTGAATAAATAGATGGTCTGACCCATATGGCTTTTCATATATCAAATATTGGCTATGTCGATGCATAATCACAGTCAGTTTACAATATTTAACAAAAAAAAAGTCATTATATGTGCATATAAGTGTTTATTTCAGGTTATCATTGTACAGACTTGTACTGCATGCATCTAACCTTAAGACATGTATAAATGTAATTATATATTCTGAGGTGGTTTCGCTTAGTGATTCATATTTAACGCAGAGAAAGACCATATGCATGCTCATCAATGATTTCTTGTGTATCAGATATTGTTAGAAGCAAGAGTTATATGCGTGGTTCATGTATTGATCACCAGGGGGCACCACCTTCCCTCTCCTCACCTGTGCCCAGGTATAACTAGGTCACAGCTGATCCCCCCTTCAAGCAGGCAGTCAGGGCAGCCAGGCAGATGGCTTCTTTATTTCTTCTTGTACCATCACATGGGTGATGATAAGCCCACTTAACATGAAACAACAATAGCAATCATAGAATGATGGGGTTTCTAAATCCAGCACAGGTTAAGAGTCTATCAGCAAGTGTTGCCTCATTGAGTCTCCATTACCTCCATTCTAATCACCTTCCTGTATATTTCCATCATAACAAGCAGAACCCTACACTGTTGCATGACTTCTCTATTAGCTGCTTGTAGTTGGAATTTGGGTTCCCGTCCCAGATTTGCCCTTGGATTGACATTTTAATCCAGAAAACTTCACAGTTATATAAATCTGTTATACACGGAGGCCACTGACTACATTTATTAGAAAATTAATACAATAGTCTGTGTTGAACACCAGTGGACCCAGGCAAAGTTGGTGCCAAACGTAAATCTACACTTGGTGCTTTATTGTATCAGCAGGGGTTCCTTTTATGGCAGCTGGATTTCCTGATGCAGAATATGCTTCTGATCGTTTTTTGCAGCAATGAGACAGAACCTCTTTGAAGGCTGCACGGAACTGTCTGAAAATACCAAGTGACGAGGTAGTACCAAAATACAAAGATTACTAAGAGGGTCCATTTAAATATTGTGAGAAATGTTTCATATAAACATAGTTCTTTTGTATGTGATTATTGCAGATTTCTAGTCCCGTATGGACTGTGGTGCCCCTTGGTGGATTGAGTGTACAGTTCACTGTTCCCACTTCACACATTTTCTGCATAGATTTCCTCCAAATTGATCATGAGTATAATAAAAAATAGATGTTTGGAGGTAAAAAACATTTTCCAGAGTCTGAAATGGGGTTTTATCTATGCTTAAGGTTGATCGCTACTCTTAACTTTGTATCCATGAATTGTCCTGTTTTTTTTCCCAAACGTACCTTATATCTTTTAGAAATAGAAAATGTAAAAAAAATGGGGGGGTCCCGAGCTACTTTTTTTATTACAGATTTTTGAAAAAAAAAAGTATTCTCTTTTTTTGCCAAAAGATACAAAAAAATGGGAAATTTTCATGATTTTTTTCTTAGTGATCCAATGCCAACATTAATTTTGTATTGCACATGAATAATCCTGGGTTATGTCCTTGAATGGAAAAAATTAAATCATGGCCCAAAAAGGTACCTTTGTATGAAAAAACGTGATGGCTTTAGGACAATTATTCAAATTTTATGCATAATTCCTCAGCAATATCTAAATATCACTGAAAAAAATCCATGAACTTTTTTTTTTTTTTTTTCAAAAAATTGTTCAGATCAATAGCTAACATTTTAGATGACTTTTGATAGGTGGTCCCGGGCATATTTTTACTGTTTTGGGCCTTTGAAGTTAAAAAATAGTGCAAAAATGGTCTAAATCTGATATTTAGAGCCTAAAAAAATGGGTTAACGGGCAAAAATCGGGTTGAAAAATTGCTGTATTTCCTACCCTTGGTTATTTCAAAGAACCTGATGAGATCTATATATATAGATAATGATTTATTGATTAATAGGTCCAATGTTCTAACTTATATCAAAAATAGCAAATATCATTGGCTATAAACACATCAAATATGTAAAGTCCAATAAAATGCTCAATTTTGCTCGGAATCGTCCAATTTTTTAATATGGCTTAGTCAGCATATCTATGTTTCTAGTTTGTTTATATTAGCTCAATCTGATACATATAAGTTATATGCTGAGAGACGTGCGCAGTGGTCCATATTCAATGAGTAGCGATCAACCTTAAGCAAATAGGTTTTGAGAGGGCTGTGTTGACTGTACACTTCATCCACCAGGGGGCACCATGGGCTTTTGGGGAAATAAAATTGGCTAGTGGACCCTTTTAGTACTCTTTTCTGTTTGGTAGTACATATAAAAAGGCATAGGCTCGAGAGTCTCTTTGAATTATTGCTGCTGAGGTAAAACTGAGGCAGTATCCCAGGAACCTGAAGGCTAAGTGGGATAAATAGACAAAGGCCCATGGCCTGAGGATATTTTGGTATCGTTCCCCCCAAGGTGGGGCTGAGGCAGTATCCCACAAAGCCGCAGCCCACCGAGGGGGGAACGGTACCAAAAATCCTCTGGTCATGGGCCTTTGCCTTTATTTCATGGTTTTCATTCTTCAAAATTTGTTTAATTGCATATAAATGCCAATAAGAATTTGAACAAATGATGATGTCATAGGCCATGTGATACAGGAGGACCGTATCCCATGGGGGGAATGGGATACAGAATTTCTAGTACTTAAGCATAGTGGTCATCGTATCCACCATGAAATAAGGCCCCAGTCTCACCTTATAGATATCACACAAATTTGGTTTTAGTGATTTTTGCATATCCTGTCTTGAAAATAGCATTTTTCTTTTAGTACAGAGATAGAAATATCTTATATTACTATCTTCGTTTTACTAAACATTTATACTGAAAACTCAAATACCTGGGATGGGTATTGCAATCATCTAGTGATCAGAATTGAACAAAATGCTCGAATGATTAACAGGTGTGACCCCAGGTCAACAGATGACCTGGGGTCAATCACCAAAGAGCCTTTAAATGGCACAATAGTTGGGAACTGAATGTTTTTGGCCATAACCAACCCCACTATAAAGACTCTGGGGATTCTTTTGGAACTATTTTCGCAGGTCCACTCTGTTACCTAGCAACAGCAATTTTAAGCAGTCTATGCCCAGCAACCAGCACAATATCAGGAATAAAAGGTAGTTGATATTACCTTCCCCCACTGTACAGACCCTGGGGATTCTATTGGAACTATGGTCCATTACCTAGGACCCCTCTGTTATAGGTTTTTGGCAATAACTTCCCCTGGTATACAGATCCTTGTTATCTCATGCTCAGATCCTTGTTATCTCAGAGTTTTCCTAGGACCCAAGTAATACCTAGCAATAGCCATTTCAAACATTCCAGGCATAAGATCTGACCCTCTGACCAATGTTATTCATCATACCCCACTACAGTGGATGCCTGTAATTTTATTTGCTCACTAGAATCTAAAGAATTTATCTAACAATTGTTTCGGTTTGATAGAAAACTCACCTTGAGATAATTGCATAAACTACCACATTGGTCCAGCTGTTTATACCTCTCACCATATCAATAGCACCTCTAACTTTCTTCCCATAGCGGAAACTAAACGTTCGAGATTGGCCTGTATCAAAGGACAGATAGGCTTGCAGAATCCGGCCAGGTGTCACAGTGATGATGTAAATAACAACAAGTATTATCATCATGTACGTCAGCTGAGGACATAATAGAAAATATTAGTGCATGAGTCAAGCTCATCAGATAGCCGAGTCTCCTTGAAGGAATCGATGTCTTAATATGTATAACTAAAGAATAGAATTACATATAGACTGTCAAATTGGAATAGAATAAATATAGTGTTTATATCAATTAAGTCTAAGTGATTACCTTGAGGCGAGCTTTTTCAGCTGTTGTCTGCCTGCTGTAAAAGTAATCATCAAATGCCTCTCTGTTTAAATCACATTAGTAATACATCACATTAGTAATACATCATTGTAGATATACCTTCATGTACTACCTCATATCTACCTCAGAGGCAACATCATAAAACGATTGATTAAATTGACCAATCCAAAGTAATCCATTGTCATGAAATCCTTATTATCGCTGGGAAGGCATATCATTTGTAATGAATTATACTCTAAGTCGAAATAATAAGGTTTAAAATACTTTTTGTAGAGAAAAAAAAAGGTGTAGCCTCTCACCAAAAATACATTTTGCAGGATTGATGCATCATGACAAATATGTGGCCAGTTCAAACATACCTTGAATCTACTGTCATCTCCCTCGATTTCTTGATGCTGGCACGCAGGCTGCGTACAGCAGAGATGTAGTTGAAGCATAAGATGGGCACTGGTAGAACTAAGTAGACTGCAACATCGTAGACCATAAGAAACCAAGCTTCTTTGGTTGTAGTCGCACGACAAACATATACTGGACTATACATATAATTATGAAACTGTAAAAGATCAAAATGTACAATTTATCCACAGTGAGAATTAAAACTGCAAACTTCAGTTTTCTGAGATCCAAGATACAACTTCCTATGCTAAAAAGACTCTTATTGTATTTGAATATTAACTATTCTTTGTTCTTTGTTTATCAGGGATATTCTATTCCCAAAAATGTATTGACATGAAAAACACTCCAGAAAGGAAAAAAAATCTATCAAAAAATCTGCTTCTGTATTTGGGGAGAGGGGATTAATCTGCTATAAATGAAACAACACTCTCCAGTGCGGATAATTATGTGGATCAATAAACAAGGGGATATTTGTATGGATGTTTTGTAACACAACTTACCGAATAGTTGAGTGCTAGATGTCCATAGGCCATCACTCCCGATATGAACCAATTCACTATAATGATCAGGAATGTTTTCTTGGGGGTAAACTTTAGGATTGTCTTCATTGGCCAACAGATGGTAAAATATCTGAAACCGAGACATGACATGGAAACATTTCTATTTGTCTTTATTTTATGTGTCGTTTCATTGACATTGATATCAAGTGCAGCAGCAATGATACTCAGCCAGTATTTAAAATCATGTAAAGGATATTGATCTATAAATGTGTAAAAAAAAAAGAGTTATACAACAGTGAAATTACAAATTAAGGTGCATGATGAATGAGTCCACTCCTGCCCAAGGCAAGCGATGTCGAGTTCAATATGCACAGGCATCAATAACTTTCTGGAAACTTACTAGACAATATGTGATCCGTTTTAAAGAAATGGGTCGGAAGTCGCACATTAAAAATGATGTGATATTGCAATATTCGTGTACAGCTCATCAAGAGCTTTCATTTGGTATGTGACATGTAATATGTTGGCCTGTTTTGACCATTTGGCAATTTTTTTGATACATTTTTGTTGAAAGAAATGGAAATTAATTAAAATGAGATAATTAACATTTAAATTAGATGTAAACTATATTATACAATACAATTAAAAATCCTAGGGCCATCATTTTGGGAATGATGGGAGTTGAAATCTTGCTTCTACCTTATTATTCTATAGATACGATAACTATTCATATGTTAGGAAAATGTCAAAAACTTATTTTTTAAAATTTTTATTTTTTCCACCTTATACTACTTAAAGAGGCCATATCTAGGCTCTTTAAAGTGTGACTTCCTACCCATTTTGTTAAAACGGGGCAGATATAACATAAATATAGACATGTAGTACTGTTATATCATGTGAGTCTAATCAAATAATATAGAAACAGAAATTGAAACAGTCACACACAGGTTGCAAAAGTTTTGAAGAAGGGTATATTGTAACATAGTCAGCCCTGTCTTAGTAAGCCAGGTTGACATATTAGCTTAGGAATGCCAGGCCTCTTGTATTACAATAATACAATGATTAGGCAAAGGGAGAATAAGTAGTATTATATATAGTGCAAACGCTCCATAGTACAAAGTAGAAACAGTTCCATCAACTTGCAGCCAATCACAGGCCAGCATTTGATCATGTGACCTTCTAATTATGCAAATGAGGATGTGACCTAGTATTTAAACCAGTGACTGTCAAGTATTTGGTCATGTGACTAGTTATTATACAAAGGGGAAGGGAATTATTATGCAAATAAGGGTGTAACCTAAATAGATTAACTAGAGGGCTGGATTTGTTAGAGAAAATAATTTTATAGAAAACATTTTTTGGACAAAACACAAACACAAAAAAGTTTATCGATTTATATATATGAGAATGATTTTAAAAGCTACACACATATGTGTATGAACATTATGAAAACTGAAAAATAAGAATTGACCCCAAATTAACTCCTAACCCATCTTTAAGGTCATTTTTATTTACTTTCAAAGTTAAAGTTTACACACATCCCATTCCTGTAGCTCACAAATAGCAATTCAACAATCTCTACAAAAAGTGGTTTGATAGCATAAAAATTTGGACAAATATAAGCCATACTACCAGTCCACATCTAGAGAGCACTCAAAATAGACTGTGGTGAAATTCCAAGGCTAGTACTTGGACTGGATGGTCATGAGCGCTTTCAGCATGGAGGGTTGATGGGTCCTGAGATGATAATGGTGAGAGAGCATACACTCTAGACACTTTACACACCACTCTCTAAGGTGGCTCGGTTTTTTGGAACAGTGACAAAATCCCGACACCAACTCTGGGGGATCGTGGAGACATGCGATAAATGAAGCAGTATAATCTAAAGTATAACTGTGCTTTATGGGAAAGCAACTGGGGTGATAGTTCTGATACACAGCAATACAATTATCCACAAAAAACTCTGGACTGTCTTCCAAACACATGTTCAACGAATCATGAGAAAAGTTAGACACAGCCACTATGTGAACACTTTGGTTTAACAAGAATGCGTTGAAATACAAATTATTGCTCGCTTGTATCACCTCCCATGTAAAAACCGGCTCACAGTGACAGCGCATCACCATTGTGAATTTTGTTTTACACCAACTTAGTAGTACCACTCAACACACAGTAGGGGAGACCGGGGCACGTTGACCACCCAGGCATGTTGAGCCGCCCGCTCTCTTTGCTATTCCTCTGGGAATTTTCTGGCAGTATGCCTACCACATAACCCCCTTAAATAGACAGTTCAGATCAGCAACATCATGATGATTTTAGGATGCTGATGAGAAAGTTAGACAACATTAAAGGTTTATGGCCTTGAAAGTAGATATTTGCAATTGTTAAACTTTTGTTCTTGTGTAATTAAAAACCATTGCTGCCTAAGATCTCTATGGAGATCGAAGTATACATATGAACCCTTGAATCGAACCCAACTTTACTGCTAGGTGTATTATGTAATTTGAATAACATCAATCTTAACTGTGATGACCAGCACAGGGCACATTGAGCCACAAAAAACGGGGCACCTTGAGCCATGATCAAGGTGCTCCAAGCTCTGGGGCACCGTGAGCCGGCTCAAGGTGCCCCCATTTTCGGGGCTCTTTGGCAATGGTGTTAAGACAATTAAATGACTGAATAATGATGCAATGTTAGTAGTGTATCAAGGGAAGATAATATGGATAATGACATAAACAAATTCGATACATTTTGGTTATAAAATTATGATAGAATACAAAGTTTACGGTTTGTGAAAAAAGTTTCTTGTGTAACATATTCACAGTGTCTTTATTCCCAGATTTATCACTTTCCAGAGGCAGAACAGTGCATTACATTATAGAATAATGTAAACAAAGACTTATTCAGCCTTAAAAAATAACAGGAATACTCTTAAGCTGGTTTAATTTGACCCTAAGAAAAATCTGTAAGGTACAAACTCAGTCACTTCTATAGAAACTACAATTAAGTGACTTTCGTGCATTAAATATATAATTTTTACATTCAATCCTATGCAAAAGTAACAATAGCAACTAATTCCAACCGAAATTTAAAATATTGATCTATATTTGTGATTGTTTGGATCGTTCAAAGCATGTGGTTCAAGGTGCCCCAGTGGGTGGATCAACCTACCCCGGGCATGGGGCACATTGAACCACCCTAAGATTTTATTTTCAAAAGTTCAAGAAAAATACAAGAAAAGACCACATTTGCCTTGCAATAGATCCTCTTATATTGCAATGATACAAGGTAACTGCTTGATACAAAATCAAAGTTCAGATCCCTTTACCAAAGGTCAGGAAAAAAATAAAGTTGTCAAAGCGGTTCAACGTGCCCCGGTCTCCCCTAAGCACCTATTTAGTTGCTGGTTGCAACACCATCCAAAAATACCTTTCTTTATGTACAAGTAATATAGTCTGTTTTTTTCTACGTAGTATGTGTGCATTCTTGAAATTTGAGTTTGTAATTCTCACTGGTTTTTGAGTCGAAAGAACGCTCATAAAGTCTAAAGGCTCCTTAGCATTCTGTTTTTTCACCACACCCTTTGCACTCCACTTTGAGGATGGACTCTCCCCCGTCACACTCTTATCATAGCACCAGTCGCTCTCCCCTTTTGTTTTGATTTGACAGATTCTTCTTAATGCACATCACTGATGGGTTGTGGGGAGCCATTGTCTTTTTTTCTCGGAAGTAAGTCTCTCTAATGTGTGGCTTCACCAGCTCATCGAGTGTACACCTACTCAGAGCCATATATAAGGTTGTTGTTGACCTACTTATCCGTTTATTCTGATACACTTCTTAAAGCGCCATAGATTTGTCAACAGTTCAAAAGCCCGCCCTCTCACATAAGTGACATGAACTATTCCCCATCAACTTATAGCAGTTGTTTTTTCCTCTGGGTGAGCTTGTGTCACCTCATCAGTGAAATCAGCGAAGGTGGCTTTCGGGAAATATTGGACGACTAGATGTACTTTGGTTACTGTTAAACCGTGCGCCACATACCATTATAAAAGCGGTGTGCCTAACAGATGTTTCTCGTCACAATAGCTGCCAATCAAGGATGGAAGGAACAAATTTTCTCCGTTCATAAAATCTCTCATGTGCGGACCGATATCATCTTTGGAGATTGTGACATTTTTAAAGATGTTCAAAGTGTTCCAGTAAGTGTTGGGGAGTCTCAATGTCCACCAGCAGCGAACCTAACAGGTGATCGGTCGCGACAGTAGATATAAGTTCACGTACCATCAATGGGCAACTATCCACCTTGAGCTCATTGACTTTCCAGTGAAACCTAGAGTTGAAAACTTTTGGGTCTCTTTCTCCCATGCTTCGTCACTCACACTCACACTCCCACACCTCAATCAGGGTGTAACCTAGATTTTTCAGATACAAACTCACTCTCTTAGTTATCAAGCATCTGCGTTCCCTCTCCGGTGTGACGGTATGCAAGTGTGAGCATGAAACCAAAACCCATGGAACTTAAAGACGGTTTGGGAACCCGGGTGGAAGCAGTGGACATGCATGAAGCAATTTTACAGAGTGGGCGTGTTCCACATAGCGTAGCCACTCCAAAGCCACTCTCAAATGTTTTTGACAAAAATCTGGTTTGAAGTCTCTATCTGGGCGCCGGACGATGTAATAACCTGTGCGATGTTTCTCACTCATACACTTCAAATAGAGACTGTTTGCATCTAAGCCCACGATGTGTTGACAAACCTTAACTTGCTCTCCGTCCTTGACCTCTCTGATACGGGTTACACCCTTTACATGGAACCTGTGGAAGATGATGGAGGGTCCGCCCACTAGATTCATCTGAAGCAGAGACTAGATGGGCATCAGCTCGGTTAAACAGGATGTAGGGGGTGTCGTTGTTCTGGAACAGGAACCGTAGCGTTAGACCCGGAAGGGAGATCCCATCTTTGAATGTGTCAATCTCTCGCTCTCTGAAGAAGTGAGCGTGGTTATTGAGAGCTTCAACAAACGGCTCCACGTCTTTGTTTTTGTAATAAACTAGATAATCCCTGAAGCATTTCATTTTTTGCTCACGCCAAACCTTTTGACAACTCTCATAGTCAATCTTGGACATGTGTTCACCCGTCAGCTTATTGTAGAACGCAGACTTGGGCGGCAGGGTGTTGTTCTCCAGTTTTCTGATAGATGTCAACCTGTTGTTGGGGAAGTGGGCCTTACACTCGTTCTTGGTGAAAGCCAGCGGGTAGTTCTGGTAGCTGTCACCCGGTGCCATATAGTACACAACATCTAGAAACATGTTGTGTTTGGTGTAGACAGCTAGATACTGGTTGTTTCTCTTGATGACACTGAAATACTCTGATTCCTGTTCCGAAGAGAAAAATTTGTGAAGGTGGACTTGAATCAAATTCAAGTCGTAGCAACCCAAGTTGAAACCCACTATGGCGCCGCTTCAATACAACAGATATTTAAACATGAGCCGGTCACTGCCAGTGTCACGTTTCTGAAGCTCCTCCAAGACGGTAGCCCGAGCTATTTTAGCGTCTAGCGCACTCAACATCGGTCGGTAGTGCTCCAGCACTGCTAGACTTATCGATTTAGCTGTGTTATTAATGTAGTTCAACACATGGTCAAGTAAGGAGTTCTACCCGCCATCAGACTGTTGGACAAAGCACACAGGCCCCTCACACCCTGGATAATCGAACGCCGCACTTGCGGACAAGGGTCGGTGCTCCTTCAACACCTCGACATGCTGGGTCGATTCGCCAGGAGCCGGAGCCGTAAAGAATGCCTCAAAATCGAACGTCATCTTGTAAGGGTAGATTCGTAGACTGGCGTTCAGGGGGAAGATGGCCAATTCAGCCAACTCATCAAACACAGACTTTGTATGCTGGTACACACCCCCTTTGTAGTCGAGCCTGACCTGTATGCAGAGGAGAGTTGACTAGTGTGACGAGCCGGAGCGAGGAGGTGTTCAACATTACCAGAGTGGTGGTAGACCGCGCTTTGAGCTGGAGAATGACCCATGAAAAGAGATAAAAGGTGTATTCTACCCGTAGGAGGTCCAAAAGGTGCTAAAGAGTCGCTTTAATAAGACATATCTGATACACAAGGTGTTACGCCACAAGAGTTGAAAGCGGAGATACAGGAACAAGTAGCTGCAACCGGTCTAATTCCACTGTCGTGCAACACCACTGAGGTGTCGGAGCAGCCACGGTCACTTCCGGGAGACAACATAAACTACGGACACTACCCCATGTCCTGCTGCGGCACATTGAGAAAACTGCTTGTGTCCGCTCGCTTCTACCAAATATATTTCACATACCCCCCTTCTTTACTAGGGACAACTCTGAGCTCATTCTATGGCGGGTACTACAGAGCTCAATGTGGGAACGGTGTGATCGTCTACAGCGGTCGACCGTACCAGGGTGGTCATGATGTCGGTGGCGCGCTCCTGGGTCTGATGCATGGTGCCACACCCATAAGACTTTGGGAAAGACCCTGCTGGGCACTGGTGTGGATGTCGCTAATGAAATGCTGCACGGTGGCCGACTGATGACGAGCTTAAAGAATCGTGGCAGGGATGCCCTGAAAAATTTGAGTGGACACACCCGTCGTCCTAGTTAGAAAGCTCGACGCACAAAGAGGGATATTTTCGACTAACTGGCGGTTGTCATAGCGTTTGAACACCAGAACAGCAGGGAGTGTAGTGTGAGCGAATTGGATCTACATGCTGTACCATCGACTCAGACGAGTGTGCTCAGGTCTGCGTTCACTGGAATCGAGACGAAAAACTCTTTGGGTGATGGAAGTAACATTACTTTCACCATCGGCAAGTCACAGGAGTATACTGACCTGAGCGAAAACTATATACACCTTGAGTTGGGGAAAAGTGCTCTTTGTAGGTCGCTACTGGTGCCAAATTTGCTCAAAATTGAAAACAAGTCCGTAGAATCTTTCCTAACAACCACCCTCCTCGATTCACTCTTTTCAGACATTCAAAATGGTCATTTAAACCTGTCAAGTGTCAAAGTAACTGTATACAACTTGTTCTAAAAATGAGCAGAAACCTGAAGTTGAGCAATCAGTTGGTTAATCAACGTGTTGCAATGCAAAAAGCAAACTCCTCATGTGTGGAGCGATTAGAGCTCGTACAGAAAAATGTATATTGTCTTGCTAAAGTGGTGCTGGAGCTTACTACTATAGTACAGAATCTGCTGTTGAGTATTTCACCATTTTTTTTAGTTTAGTTTGTTTTAGTTGTGTTTTTTATTTAATTCCTCTCCTTGAAATATTTTCCTACAATTTTTTTTTTGACCAAACCGGCTCTCTGATTGGTTTATGTATTTAGGTCACACCCTCATTTGCATAATAAGCCCCTCACCTTTTGAATAATAGTTAGTCACGTGACCAAATACTCAGCGCTCATTGGTTTAGAAACTAGGTCAGGTTGCATAATGAGAAGGTCATGTGATAGAATGCTGGCCTGTGCTGGCATCTTTAATACTGTGGCATCACTCTTACCTTGCATGCATTGACTATATCTTTATTCTCATGAGAGGGATTTTATTTCTCAAGAAAGGATATATGTATGTATAGATCTAGTGTCTGTATGCGACATTTTATTATTTAATACTCACCTTTCAAAGCTGAGCGTTATCAGATGGTTGACTGCAGCAAACTGTGTGAACTCTTTCAGGGTTCTTATGGCTGCACACCCCACAGGTCCTAGAACAGGATTGGTGATGGTCCAGAGAAAGGTATCAAGGAACTGTTATAAATGAAGTTCATATGCATTACAATTCAATAATGTATGCTGGTTACATTGACATTTAATAGGAGAAATACTATCAGCTTCTGATAAAGCTAGTGTCATGTCGGGTCATCATTAGCTAGTTATAGTGTATGTGATTTGCAGCCACAATATGCATGACAATGAGTGGCAAGTACAATTGATGATTAGGTGTGTAAGTTTGGATTATTGTACATACAGCGTTAACACTACTGCAGTACTACCTAGTATAGCTTTCAAACCAGCTCTCTGAGGTGCGTATTCCCGTATACCCAAGCGGTAGCTGAGCGCCACCAGTGATTGTAGGTATTAATTAACAAGTTTGGACATGCATTGTGCTCGATGATAATCAGTGATCATATAGTGTTGTATGTGTAATCCCCGATATGTACATGTATAGTAATAGCAGTTAAGTATTCAGAATATCACGCTAGAAAAATTGCATTCATAATATCCTCTTGTTGTTATCATACCCACCTAGTTTTTTTTGATAAACTAACTTTTATACTAAACAATTTTGCATACACAAACGTACATTCATCAGCATAACTGGCATAGTTTTTTTCAAAAATGTGCTGAATTTGTTATGCTTAATTTTACAAACAAAACCTTTCAATATGCATATAACCTTGTACTGATCTTTCAGTTAAAATTCTCTGTGATAACAAAACATGAATAACACCTATTCTATCACAATTGATTAATGAATCAATGAGTTAGGGAACACTCTACTAGAGCTAAGAAATGTACATCAGATGGTTATCTATACACAAACATAGATTATGTTGAAAACTTATATCATTGACCAATATTTAAGGCTTTCATATCGCTGATGATCTCTGATCCATAGATCAGGAAACATTTGAAAAATTGGAAACCTATGTCATAAAAAATGCTACGAGCTCCCCTTACATTATAAGCTCCAGCTGGACTGTTTATCTGCCAAAGAAGGTTATTCAAGAATTCTATTAGTTCTTTGAGAATCCTCTGATTCGTACTGAAATTATTCATATTTCTTGACACCATCCTAGGTTGACATCCAATACTAATGAAGTCTTTCTCATATTTCAGTAAAAATAATCCATCAAAGTTTGACACTGAGGGCCTGAACTCATTATTTTAAAATGAGAGAGATCAGAGATAAACCAGCTATCACCTCTAGACACTGTTATCTAAGTGAGTCAGAATTCCTAAAAATGCACTAATCTGGTACTTAATCTGAATCAAAAAAATTTCACCAAACTCAATTCATCTTTTATTTTGTTGAAAGACTAGTATCTTAGGTCCCAGAATCCACTTGAGGGAAAGCTTAACTCCCAGGGGGTCAGTTTTTATTCACTCTCAAACACAACCTGGAGTTAACGTTACGGACATTAGGCTGAAAATTCAGATAAAATGTCAGAAAAACACCGCAGTGAGTTCTACTTTGGTTTACAAGTAACCACGCTATGTATAATCAGGCATACTACGTTTGAAAACCATAAACCAATTACTTTTTATATTGTCACTTTCCAAAAAAAGATATGCTTAACACAACGGACATCGCATACAACAAAGTATACCCTGACAAATTAAAAATATGGCATTTTTTATTTTTTCTTGATTAGGCTTTCAGATTAGATAGCCCTTCAACATGCTATCCAGAAAAAATATACATATCATCAGTAATTACTTCTCCTTGAGGATTTTCAATTTTCATGTAATGTACGTAACATTAACTCTGTAATGTCTGTAACATTAACTATTCACTGCATCAAAATTCCTATTTAAGTATATTTAAGTGTACCAAAATATCCGGGAAATGTCCTGGCAAGGTCATTTAGAAGTGGCCATGAAATGTAATGAAACTTAAATCTACTGGCAATGTCAAATGACATTTCCGGGATATTTAAGATAAACTTAAACTTAGCGGAAATGTCATTTGACATTTCCGGGATATCTAAGTTTACACTTAATTCATGGAAAATCTCATATGACATTTTCGGGATATTTAGATTCACACTTAATTCATGGGAAATCTTATATGACATTTCCAGGAAATTTGAGGTAAAATTAAATCTTTTGTAAATCTCATCTGACATAACATTATCCAGGGATTTGACGACCTGCCTTCAAGCAGCTTAAAGCATTAAAGGGTGGTCATAGTATTACAAATATATAACTTATATAAAAAATTAGGGGTACAACATGGGATACTAGCTAGGGGAGTTTTGGGACTCTCAACCCGTTATAACACTTTATTTTGAAGGCCTCTGGAGGAGTACAACCCATGACACTATCCAGGGGAGTAAGGGGACCCTGATCCCGGTATTACAGTTAAATTCCGTTATAACTAAATGCTTGGGGTCAGCAATAAAATTCGTAGTATCCAAATTAAGCATTTTTGAGACCTTAAGTATTAGAAATTGAATCATTAACCCCCTATTCTATGAATCAACAACACAGGAGTAGACATATACTATGTATTTCATTAAATTCCAAACGCTTCTGAATAAAAAGTAAAATATAAATAATGGGAAATAAATAATCTTATATTATACAAAATAAATTGGACAGTATGGACATGGTAGGCTGTCCATAAAGTATGTCACGCCGGAGGGGGTAGCTGGTATTGGTTAGAGTGTGACAAACAATGGTGAAGGTATGGGGAAAAGCGTGACAAGGGGTGGGTGGGTGTTGAAAATGGTCCATATATGTGTGTTACAAAACTGACATACTTTATGGACAGCCCCTAATGGACGTGGAGGGTATAGATGGGTGTTGGGTTAGGGGGTATGAGGTTAAGTCCTATTCCAGGTCGGTGGGGCGGGGGCCGGTTAGGGAGCCTCTGGGCCTATGTAACAGTCCTCCTGCCGTCTCAGGAAGCCCTGGAGATGTGGGAGACGCTGTGACACCTCCCCCAGACTCGCACAACCCTCAGAATGACAAATGAAATCAATACACAGCCCGAAAAAAATCGTTATAAACGAATTTACATTTGAAAAGATTCGTTAAACGGGATTCTTTTTGTATAGAAATATATGGAAAGAGATTTTGGCACAGGAATTTGTTTGTTATATCCGTTTGTTATTGTGAGTGTATCTGGAGGGCTACAACCCGTGATACTAACCAGGGAAGTAAGGGGAATGTGCATGTGGTTTCGCTGGGGACACCCACTGCTGCACTACTAACTGCCCCCCCCCCCCCCCGCCACCCTACCAAGGTGGGGAGGGGGGGGGGGGCTCACGTGCAGTATGCGGCGGTTGGAATGGTGACAGTCATGGTGCTGGCTCTAAGACAATAGGCTGACCCTCCCCCTGCCGCCCAGGTGTTTGCTAAACCTGACCTAGATATGTTATATAAGACAATACCCCTACCCCTATGCACCCACCCTCAGTGTGCATGTGAGATATGGGTTCTTTTTGAACAGGATGACCAGTACACCACATGGTAGCAGACAGGCCACATGTGCATGTACATGTATGCATGTAGTTCCAGGCAGGTACACTACCATTTGATAATTAAGTCTTAAGACATATACTATGTATACACTATATATCTAATGTAAATATGCTATATGATGATGTATTTTTCTATTTTCCAGGTGAATCTTGCACGCAAGAGGCTAGGACGCAGATGCACGTCCTCTAGACGCTCTCCTGGCCTCACCAGAGGCTTTCCCGGCCTCCCTCGGTGCTCTCCCGGCCTCCCTGGGGGCTCCCCCGGCCTCCCTGGGGGCTCCCCCGGCCTCCCTGGGGGCTCCTCCAGCCTCCAGGGGTCTGTGACCCGTCCCCCAGCCCCCGTGGAGGCTGCCATTAAGTGATTAAATTGATGAATGAATACCCACTATTAACCCCATCCCCCTGCCCCCTGCCCCCACCATAAAAAAAAGATGAAATGGATGAATTAACTCCCAAAGAAAAAGATTAAAAAGTACCATTCCACTGTATTACAAAATAAGCAGATTTTGTAAATGTTTAATGACATTTTGGTAAAAGTAGAGAAAATAGCAATTTCCATTAAAATGTCAAGTAAAGGTCATTAAAATAGCTTAAATGTGAATCTTTGGTAACCAGCGCCTGGACCCTGACATTTGGTTAATCACATTTAAGTACATTTTTCATGACCTTGACATTTTGTTTAATCACATTTAAGTAAATTTTTCATGACCTTGACATTTTGTTTAATTACATTTAGGTAAATTTTACATGGCCTTCACATTTTGTTTAATTACCTATAATCACATTAGGTAAATATTTTGGTGTATTTAGGTCAACCTAAATATGCTTAGATATACCGAAATAGTGACTTTTGGTATACCAAAATATGCTTAAATGTGAAAGCTTCGACATTTAAGTCTTCCCGGCAAGGTTGATTAAAGGTCATTGAAGCTACTTATCTTTGACATTTAAGCATATATAATGACTTTTAGGGAAAACTTAAATGAACTTATATCGGACTTTTTATGCAGTAATTGTTAGCTCTAGTAATCAAAAAGAGCTTACCAGCTCATATTTAACACACTAAAGTAAAGTAATGAAAAGTAAGTGTATGTTTTATATAAACAACGGAAAACATACCCCCCTCAGGGTTTTAAGGCTTGACAGTGAGATTTAGATGGGAATTTTGTCATTTTCTGACTGAATAAATCATTTGGGGGACTGAAAGGCTGAGTCATACCCATAGGAAAGCATCCAAATGCCACACAGTGCTGTAGCCATGTCCATTCTATCTTATCGTGTTGTTATTTAGCATAGTGCATGTCTTAAAATTCAGCAGGGGGGTTTAGGGTCAGTCAGAGTTAACCTTATGGACATTACAGAGTAAACGTTAAGGACATTAGTTTTGCATTGAAAACCCCTTTCCTAATACACAGAAGAGAATTTAGGCTGAAATTCCTTCCAGAATAAATAAATGCATACTAGCCTTGGATAAGAATTACTTTGAATAATTCTCAACTGTAGCTCTCTGCTTACATGCATGTGCATTAAACATAAGGATGTCCTGATTATACTTATTGGTAACATCTAATATTGTATATGTACTAACTGATGTTGATAACATTCTCTAAAATCACTCTGTTCATATTGTGGAAGACAAAAAAAAAACATTACACACCAAATTATATCCCTAGATCCCCTGAGCTCCTGCATAATGCCCAACTTTTCTATAGTGACATCACATCAAATACAGAGTGGATATCACTGCAAGCAACCTAATAACAAAAACAAGAGAATTAAGCAAAAGGGAGACCAAAAGAAATACACCCTATTATATTAACTCTTCCTTTACCAGAATGTTTTTAGGTAAATTTTTCACCTTGTAGGGGATGACATCAGCTTTCTAAAACTGTATTAATCATAATGTGGTAGGCAAACTGCAAGAATGGCTGTCGTACAGAGCTGTCTACAGAGCTGTCAAACAGAGCTGTCACATATACAGAATGATCGTACAGAGGGATCTTCCAGCCTGAATTGTTCAGCTGGGGGTGAGGCTATAGGCAGGGGTCCAAATAGCTGTCAAGCTAAGAGGGGTGGTTGACGTAATTATATGTATCAATGACGTGATGTGTATCAATTACACATTTCAAATATGATGTGTATCAAATAAACGTTATCTGTATTAAGTTATATGTATAACGGCTGCTCATGGTAGCCTACTCTAAAATTTTGAATCGGACACAAAATGTCAAGTATTTCGCAAATAATATCCTTATAAATAGACCAACATTCCTCTACATCCTGACAATTGTTGAAGTTTTCCCAATCAGCGACCATAAAATCATCAGAAAGCGTTCTCAGCAAAGTTCTTATACAATCTACCAACAAAACATTTGTTTGTGATTTTTTCTTTTTTATGTTTTTTACACAAATATACCTCACATTTAGTATAGCTACTCCACTTTCGGTTACATGAATTTCATTTGTAAAAATTAAATCAATGCAGGTTTTGATGCCCTTAGTGTGGGTTGGTTCATGGATGAATTGTCTTAAACTATAATCATCCATTGATGAGTACATCAGGTTTCTTATAGGGCTATCCGCCAGCATGTTAATATCCAAATCACCAGCCAATACCACATCTAAATTTTCAATATTCTCGATGTGACCAAGCATAATTTGCAGCTCACTTACGAAGGTGATCTCATCTCCCTCTGGAGGTCTATAAATGTTACCAATAATCATAGATTTTTGACAGGCCTTTGTTAATTTTTAACCACTGAGTTTCTATATTCACATTACTTTTGTTTAAATGTGAGTAAAATACTGGGGAACAAGATATGGTTTCATGTACATAGGCACATACACCACCGGCATTTATCGGTCTGGCTCTATCTACTCTTTACTGATTATATCTGTCAAAAATAAAATTTTCAAGATTTAAACTGGCTAGCCATTATTCAGAGAACAGAATCACATCAATACCTTGAGTTTCAAATCCTTTTTTTTAAAACTGAGAACTTTTTTCTTATACCTTGAGATTTAAGCATTTTCAGACCTTTCCCTGTAATGAGGGGGATATTATCCATCAATCACACAACACATATTTTCAAAACCAGTCTTACACGAGAAGGCAATAAATGACATAAAATTTACCATCATATATAAACATATAAACAGCAGGACTCTGCCCTTGTGGCGACCTGTGTCCATTTGAGTGTAAGCACTCCATAGCGGGCACTAGGGTTCAATTACTACCTTGTAGGGTGTTCTCGGAATGTCTTCTCCGGGGCATCACCGACCCAGATTGGGCCTCTCCTCATCGCCATTTTGTTTTTCTAAGATGTCAGACTTTGTGAACAGGTGTATGGCGAGAGATCGGTTCACGGAAATGGTCAATTATCTCAGCAATTTTACTGTCATAGGCAGGGAAAGGGACAATTGTAGAGATGCCCAGTTAGCACTAGTGAGTTTGTTGAGAAGAATTGGGTTCTTTGTGGGCTTTAAAAAGCTGGTGTCTCCAAGCATTGTGTCTAGAATCCTGGGTTCAAAGATAAACACTAAGGAAATGAAGCTGAGACTTCAACAGGATAAGATGGTGAAACTGATCTTATTTTACAGGGATTTCCTGTGAAAGAAAGCAACTAAAAAGGAGCTAGAGTCCCTTGTGGGCATCCTGGGCCACAAGGGGAAGCAGGGTCACATCAATGTGTTAGAGATGTGGCCAGTTCCACTGGCTGCCCGGAGTGACAGATGGGAAGGAGCTGGCGTGTGTATGTTGACTGACAACACCCAGGTCATGTCAGCCCTGAACTATGGCAGGAGCAAAAATGCCAGCACTATGGGTTGATTAAGCCAGCTGTTCTGGCTGGCGGTGGTTAATAACTTTGACATTTGTCCAGTGTACCTCCCAAGCAAGAATTATGTTATATGTGACTGCTTGAGTAGGCTAAATGACCCTGTGGCCATTTACAAGCTAAGGGGGCAGGGGAGCATACACAGCTCAAAAAATACCAGGAATTCTGTGGGGAATTCTGGGGAAAATTAAATCCATGTGACAGGAGGCAGGTGTGCCTATACGTGACATACATGTCATCTGAGCTGAAACTTTCCTCAATTACAAATTATGTGAGTTCGCTAAGTGACCACCTGATGTCACTAGGTTACCCTCCATCAACTATGATGACTATGAGTATAAGATGTGTATGTTGTGAAGCAAGCCATGTCAGCCATGCGGCTACTATCAAGGGCATTTGAAGATTCAATGGGCTTTATGACACTGTGGCCTTCAGGGCAGTTGTCCTAATCTCATTTAGGAGTTTGCTCAGGAAAGCACATGTGACAGTCTCAAGTGCCACATTGAGGTGTGTAAGGACATTATTTTCCACCCAGGGGGTATATGTATACATACATCTCAATAGATCAAAGACTATACAATATTGTGAGCGCACAGTGGATATGCCGGTATCAGCCTCACCACCACTATGTGCAGTGAAAAGGCCGCTTCATGGAAATAGAAGGCGGTCCAGATGAGGCAGTGTTCAGGTTGCCGGCCCCAGTAGGTAGATCAGTGCCAATGACTTATAAGGTGTATGAGGAGACTGAAGTTTGTGTGTGAGGAGGCATGACAAGAGGAACTATAGTAGTCACAGTCTGAGGCATAGGGTAAGAAAATGGCGGCATCCGGTTAGGCTGGTCTTCGCGCGCTCTGGACGATTTGTAGAAAATACAACATTTAAACCTATCCCCGACGAGTGAAGTTCATAGAGTTGACGTATGAAACCATAGTGATACTACCTGAGTAGAAGATAAAGGTGTAAACATGGCCCAACTAGGAAGAAAACCACCCCGAAACGCGGACGACCTACTGAGAGGTGACGTCTTGTGTGAGTAAATTGCAATGTCACAGAAGTAGTGTCTACACGAGATAGCTGCTTAGAGAACCTTCTTTTCATCATTCAAATATACAGTGTATCTTATTTTAACCGTTTCTTGTATAACTGTATGATGCCAATTTCATCTGGCTTTGTTGGAAAACTCTATATATTGCATAGTAGTGACATCTGGTGTCACTAATCATTACTACTAGACCAGTTGCCTTGTCCAAAACCAACCTCAGCCCACATCTGCCAGCCCACTTTGAAACTGATCTGAACACAAATTGGGAAGCCCGATCGGGACCACTCTTTAGCCCAGCCATCTACCCAACATGAACCCAAAACGGGCACCCCGCTTTGAACTGATCTGAGCCCAACTTGGGCATCCTGCTTTGAAATGAAATTATAATGTTCATGTTGTGAGGAGAGGCCAGGTGCGTGCTGCTACTCCTGGTAGGTGAAGTTGAGTGAACGCAGTGCTGGTTCGCCAACCCCCAGCATGGGATGGGGAGAGTTCAGCCAAACATGGCTCAGCTCCACAACGATTCACAGGTCAAAGTAGACTTGCAGTAGTCCTTGGCACCAGTTCATATTTAGAAACAAATAATGCCAGAATTATTGGCCCCCTAAAGACCTGTGAATATACCAACTGAGTGAACAAACTATGAGGAGTTGTGGTTTGTCTGCCATGCAGATGATTTATGGCACAAGGGATGTAAAACGTGAGTAGTGAAGCTTGATTATTAATTACTATATATAATATGTAAAACATGGTGTAGTGCAGTATTCTTTACCATTTTGATATCTCAATATGCAACAAAAATTATCTCTGTGCCAAAAATGTTTACCTTCATATTGCAACTAAAGTAAAAACATTGATAGGCTGCACAGTTGTCACTGTTTGGCAACTCGCAAGAAGCACCTGGAAGTTATAGTAGAAAGCTGACACTTCTCTCTGTAACTCTCGGATAAAAAGACAGAGGTCAACAATGATCTGTCTGATTGAGAGGTTTCTCCACACGTGGTACATTGGATCATATCACCCAAATGGTCAAAACCACAAATTTAGACTGATAAGAGTGGATCTCTGTGTATTTTCATGTAATTATTGATGAACCATATTTCAAAACAACATTTAAATTTTAATTTCATAACTTTTTAAGTGACATCATCATGGAGAAACACCCAATCGAGAATGAGCATCAGTTTTTCAATTAGGGTGTGGAGAATGTGCATTTTAGTAACTTTGTTTCTCCACATAAACTGAGGGTTACAGCTGTAAGTACTATCACCCTGCCCTACTGTCCAATGTTGCTTGAGTCTCTCCTAGATCTTGTGATTTATGGATACCAAATATTGTAGGTTAAAATTTAATCTCACGAGTATATAGTATAACTAGCTAAGAGGGGATACGCCTAATAAATGTTCAGTTAATTACTACAATAAATATAACATGGCAGCTAGGACACTTACCCCATGAAACACAATGGTAACTGAGTTCAGACAGTCAGCCACTGCCATACCAACCAGGATTACGTTAGTTGAAGACTGCAACTCCTTTTTTACCAATACTGATACAATGATCAACATATTTCCTGAAATATAAGAATCAGGTTTTGCATACATATTGTATTTGAAACTAAACCTGATGATATAATGTTTTAGTATCAGTGATCTGGTAAAACAACAGAATGTTCATTAACATATATAAACAGACAAAATATAATAAACACTACAGTAGTTAATTGTGGTAAGTTATTATTCTAAGGAACTAGGTATAGGTGTCTATCTTTCTTTCAGCGGGGGATTGCTCTACCTGAGATGTCACACTATCTTCAGCAGATTGTACCTTTAGCAAATTCATCACATAATTCAATACCACCAAACAACCATATGTGTGCCTGTGTACATTGTTGTGTACATTGTTGGTAGATGCGAGGCCAGGAGTACTAAAATATACTCTAAGGGCTCTATTTTGGATGGTCTGTAATTTCTTCAGCAACAAGTGTGTTGATATTGAAATTGGCAAAATTAATACTGAGATAAATGTGTGTTATAGGCCAATTGATGTTGATAAAAAAAGCTATTTTTAAGAAATTGATATCCCTTAAGAGTACTTTTACGAAAAATAGGAAAATTATATTTTTTTATGGTAGATTTTAATTTGGATCTTTTTACACAACAAGATATTAGCGAGGTGGATAACTTCTAACAAGGTCACTCAGTACATTGATGGTGTAACACGCCCACTATCAGGCACCCTTATTGATCATATGTACTCAAATGTTCATAACTTTGCTGAATCTGGTCTGGTTAATTTTCATATATCTGATCATGTACCAACTTTCTTAAGGATAAAATATATTAGAACTAAAATTTAAAAGAAAGTAGTCAAAGCGAGGTTATATAAAAACATATCATATAGGTGTAAATGTTACTACTAACATATGACCGGACTCCAGCAAGTAAGAATGATCCTCTTTATTGTGTGGCAAATCCTTGTGTTCACATAGTACAGATCTTAGTGTATATCTAGAATAACCAATGGGTGAGGATAGGGCTGGTCAGACAGAGGTCTCTCACTGTACACCACCATGTGGCTCCCAGTGAGGCCAAGGTCCAACTGGCTGGGTGGTGGCAGGCAGCAGCTATGTATATCCTGTGTGCAACCAGGCCGGAAGCTCGGCGTCCGGCGGGGATGCCACGATCCGGCCCAACCGCGCAGTACGGCACCTGAGCCGGAAGCTCGGCGTCTGGCAGGGACCCCGTCACTCGGCCCAAACGCACCGTGTGGCATCTGGTATGCATGTAGCTGGCCAGTCGGCTCACATGTGCACTGCGGTGTCCGGCACGCATGCAGGCGCATTGAGGCCTCCGGCTCGGGTGCCGACCATCCGGCCCAACCGCGCAGTGTGGCATCCGGCCCGCGAGCCGAGTCGGCTCACATGCGCAGTGGGTTCAACTGCACTGAGTGACCACCAGGCCCACACGCGCAGTGGGTTCACTGGGTTCACCTGCACTTAGCCCACTCTGTAGCCTGCTTACCACTGGTAGTATAGCGGCATCTATTGGTACCACTACATAAGCAGCGTTTAAATGAAAGGGACTGGACTCAGGTTGTTAATATGGAAGATCCAGACTCTATGTGGCTTGCTATTGTTGATATAATGAAAAGATGCCTGGATGTTACCTGCCCTATAGGTATTATGGTAATACCTTATTTTGCACCCGAATGGCTCAGCCCTGAGATCTCCAGACAGATAAATGAGAATGATTATCTGCATAGGATTTCGAGATGAACAGGTTTACTAGATGAAAGAAGAATAGGAGAAGCTGTGGAACTATTTCACACACAAGCGCACATATTGCTACCTTGACGTATTGGACCAGGTGGTGTCTTCTTACAACCGCACTCACCACAAGACAATGAAAATGCCGCCTGCTGACACGACGGCCTGCTGACACAACCCCCTACTGAGAAGTTAATCGAAGAAATATTGAAAAAGACGAACCCTCTACCCTTCGACACCGATGTCATCGCTCCAGGTGACAAAGTGAGAATGTTGAGAGCTAAAGGACCCTTCAACAAAGGTTACGAGGGAAACCGGAGGGAGGAAGTGGTTAACAGGGCTAAAACGTTGGGTCGCAGAGGTTTCGAGTTGATTGACGACTCCGGGGAGGACATAAAGGGGGGGGGGTTTATCTGGAGAAGGTTCAGAGAGTCGTTCCGGCAAGACCTACCTGATGGACGAGGTGTTGCGCTACAAGACTGTCAAGGGAAAATGCATAGCTTTCGTGCGTTGAAAAGGTTACAGCGACAAGTTCAAAGAGTGGAATCCTGTTGAGAAAATCACGTAGGATACTCTCTGAGAAAGAAAAAAAACTACCTAACAGCAGTTCTATGGAGTATTATCCTGAGAACACTTTGACCTCTTTTCGAACCCGCTTTGATTCTCCGTTCCTTCTATCAGAGGACCACGAAGCGGCTCTCAGTAAATTTATCCTCCCAACAGAATGAAGCAACGTGCAACACGAGAACTTTATCCTGGTGGTTCCTTTACGGCTAAGGCAAAACGAGTTATGAACCACAAGAAGTCCTGCCCACAACCTCCCGAGGTGGACTGTAAAAAGTTGTTGAAACTTATCACGTTGACACAAGACAAGGCCGGTCAATACCTGTTGACGACATAGAAGAGACAAAAACTGAAAAGTGGGGCGGTGTTCATGGTTCGAGACAGGGGAGAAAGACGAGGCCATGCGAACGTTGTTGCCATATATTTTTCCTGTTCCACCCACTTTCACAGGAAAGAAAGCTCTGATCATCGACCACTTGAACGAGCTCCTGACAGACAATTATGAAGGCAAAAACTTTCTCCTTATTCCAGGCGGGACTTTCTTGTACAGCTGGCTGAAGAGACGCGTCACCATCAACGTTCCCAGACATGCTTGCGTCCCAATAACTTAACATTTGGCGAACATGCTAGGATTCGGGGCGAAAACATATTTTGTGACGCCGACCACTGGCGTCTACAGCATACATCCCTATTGTGACGTGTAATCTGAGTATGTATAAACTGAAGCCATTCAAGAGAGAGGAGACATGCACGCACCTCTGTTACACTGCGTCGCAGTCGCCAGTAGCGGAAAGCAAAAAAGAGCTGTTTTTGATATATCTCCACTAATCCCCTAATTAGGTCACGTCTCATCTGTATATTGGATTGCAAGAGTATGTGCTTACCATTATAAGTTTGTGAAATTATGTTTAAAATCTGAGTCCTTGTTAAATAATAGTATATACAGTCAATATGCTCACTAAGCATGAACCGAAATAGAAACTTGACGTTATATGAAATATAATACTTTCCTTCAGTTACTAATGAAAACAACACACAGCTTTACACCATGTAATACTTTGTAATAAGAGCTCACTGAAACGAATATACTGCACTGGGAGAATCTGTTTAAGGTAGCAGCTATTATCTCTGTAGGGATAAGGGCCAAGCACCTAATAAGAGGCTGCCTTAAGTATTGGGAAACACATTTTCAGAACAAACCATGTTAATCCGCTTCAAATTTATTGTTCCCATATATTTAAGTGAATTGAAATACAATTACAAATGCAATTAAAACTTACCAAATATCCTAAGAATCAGTGACAGAGATGCCAATATTGCATTGAATACAGATAGTGTGATATTGTCTCTCAGCATCCCAATAGGAGATTCTTTCCAGTAGTCAAGAAAACGTGTAGCATTACCAGGTATACATTGCAGAGACCACTCTCCCCAAAGTGGGTAGAAAACAAGACTGCAATAAAACTTTGCCCGGAGGATTGGGTCAATTGCTATTTCTTTGGCCTTGTTTAGCATAATGGTTGTAAAACCTATTTGATCACCAATATTTCCAATAGAAGGATAAACAAAGGGCCAAGAGTTACGCAGCCCTTCCTGAAATATGAGTGTATTTCATGTACAGCATAGAATGAATTAAAACTTCAGAAACATTGGCAGTCTACACAATTACTGTATAGATACATTCATAATAATGGGACATAAAAGAAAAACCAATAATTAGAAATATAATTATGTTTGAAAAAAGCAATTGCTACAGAGTTGGTTACAGAAAATATATATACTGGGAGAATAACAGGGTTTCTAAAAAGGTTCTGGACAGATTACTTTAGTCATCTATGTGATCTGAACCAGGCTTACAGTGTGTTTAACCTGATACAAAGTAGGATCCAAGAGTTGCTAGTAATATCTATCTCAACATATGGAATAGGTGGAGTATACGGCATGTCATAGAGGAGAAGTGTGAGGGTGATAAGACAGGGTTGCCTAGTTTTGCCTAGGTTTAACCTTGTTATTATTTAGGTCACGCCCCCTTCCTGGGGTTATTTGTATCCACTCGACCATTCACAGGGCATGCAAGCACATCATACAGAGTTCATTGGGAGTTATAGGAAAAATATGTTATATCGAAGATCATCCCACTGGATTATCCATTCACCACTCTCAGGGATCACTCCAAGTTTAGCTCAGCACCCCCCCCCCAGAATGTCAGACACTTGATAACGTCCAACTTTATTGACATTTAACATATGACACAAGACATAACACTACGCTATGTCGTCCTACTTAGCCATCATATCACAAAAGCCTTTCATAACTCTCTTCTTTGAATGTGGTTGAGATATCACTTCCCCTGTCCATAGGCCTCAGGCCGCAACTGGATGTGCCTCCAGGACCATTTACTATGTGTCTTGAGAACCAGTGCCTTGTCCACGCCACACAAGATAAAGTGTTGTTTTGGGTGACGTAACAGTGAGATCCAAACCACTTTCTTTTTTCTCGCCTCCAGTCTTTACCTAAATGAGGAGACACAGGTTTCCTCCACCTGCTCATCTTGTGTTGGCATAAATAGGGTAACAGCCTGTGAACATGTGATGTTCGGGGCTTACTATGTTTGTTTCTAATGATGCAAGTTGTCTCAGGAATGATATGAATCACTTCCCAGGGTCCGTCAAGATTGGAGCTTTTTGCTGTGTATGGGTGTGTAACGGTCGCGGAAAAGTCATCTGGAGAAAGCGGGATTCGAACCCACGACCTCATGACTCCGGAGCCTGTGCTTTACCACTGAGCTACTTCCCCTGCTGACAACTTAATCGCACTGAAGAAAGCTGGATTCGAACCCACGACCTCATGACTCCGGAGCCTGTGCTCTACCACTGAGTTACTTCCCCTGCTGACAACTTAACCGAACCGTACGTTACTGGATCATCATGGTCCTTACATAGGGGTGTAGGATTACCCAAGTGATACCTCCCTGAGGAGTTATCACCAATCCATGCCCCTACAACTGTAACTCAGCATGACCTCAGGTGTATGACATGCCCTCTCCTGCAGTGGGTGGTGGTGTGGGCCTGGGACTCCTGCATTTGTACTCACGGAACCTTGACCACTGAAGTGTTTGTGACCCTGTTGGCAGGTATATCAGGCCTGCCTGCCAGGGAACCTTTTAGTTCATTCCATGACTGCTGCTGCTGCAAGAGCGTAGAGTGGAAGGCAGCAGCGGATCCTAGATCCCTGCTGTAGGCCAACTATTGGGACTGGGCTCCCCACAGATTGGTTGCTCTTACACACACCCCCACCTCCTAGAGATTACTGTGACAGGTCCTTTGCTCCAATTCCCTTCCAACTCCTATGCTGGAATTGGAACCTTGAGTTTCAGATTGAACTATCATTCAATCTTTCTTTCACATAGAATATATTAAAGATATTTGAACAAAGTTAGGCGCTCCTTTCTCAATGAGAAACAATCACTCTGTGGATCAAGGATCACTATCCATGAGAATCCTACAGTGTGAATTGCTATAGTATCAAATAATAGGGTAGGTAATGTTTATTTTAGGAGCTGTTGTCCAACCAGAGCTGCACTTGTATATCAACCTGAATGATTCACCTTCTGTATGAGGGCTGCAATCATCATAGGGTGCCATTTACTACAACTATGAACCATAGAGTCTTCTAAATTATCCACTGTGATTCTATCCTGAAATGTTGATCAGTGCTTAGCAGAATGAACCTTACCAACTGGTTCACATCTGCTTTTGTGAGTTCATACAATGTGACATATATTGCTGCTTAATGTGCTGAATAAGGTTAAAGTACACTTACCAGTTTTGTCTCATTGAAACACAATACATGACAGAATTTAGCCTTCCTGAGAAATGCATTGTTCAGAATATCTCCAGGGGGGAAGGGGCTCCAGTCATTTACCATTGTTGTCAGTGAGTCAGGTCCTGTAGAAGGATTTGGTGGGTCTGCATCTCTCTCCAAGGTTGCATTAAATGTTCCATCCCCACCTCCTGAAATAAAGATCCATGACAAAATATATCAAGGGAATAGAACCATATTCACCAAAATAGCGAGGTTATTTCAAAACCATGTCAGAAATCTAGTTGTGTGCATCCTTTAAAACTTATGAATTGGTAGTGCTACGGCTGCAAATAATACTTTAAAGACAGACACTTATTGTCTTAGCAAATATAATTGAGTGATTTGTGTTGTTTACCCAGCTCAGTAATTCAGATTTAGATTAGGATCACTCACCTGGCCTCAGTTCTTCCTGCCCATGTTCAGCTGCAAGAGCTGGTGCAAGCAGGAGGAGTACCACAGCCACACTATGGGAGAAGGCAGACACAGATTACACATTTTGCTTGGGAACCAATTTAACAAAGGCAAATTCTATTAGAGGAAAGGGAAAACTGAAATTCTGAACAATATAACTCTCCCTAAAAACATATCCTACCTGACATGTTACATGCTTATGATGTTCTACAGCAGTACACTGACTATCATCTCACCCCCCTAAGGCTGATTTATTTAATTACAGTAGAATCAGGTTATAAGAAGCACCTGTTTAACTCACTTTGCCTCCCCTATCAGATTAATTACTTTGACAGTTGTGAGGATTCTGTACCCTGCCTCCGCACTAAACAACAACATGTCATATAATGTTGGCAAAATGTTTCCTTAATGCTTGGAAAAACTAAAAAAAAACACAGAAATATAACTTTATTCAACAGAATTTAGTTGATTCCAATGACGTATATTAAAGTATTAATGTACATCAACAAGACATTATAACCAAACGTTTGAATGTGCATTCTTATTGTTACATAATTGTTTACGTTATTTTGAAAATGAATTGAGACCTTTTTTTTCTGAGACAATGTCATCACACCTTTACCATTTATTTATCCTGATGACAAAAAATCTTACACAGCTCAAAAATATCTATCATCCGCAATATGATATGGAGTAACTTGCTAGTGCTGCATTCAAGCATCATGCCGACCCTCCAGGGTTGGGACACTCCTGTAGGGTTGGCATGATGCACCAATGCCTCACTGGTCACTAGCCGGGCCTGCATCAGTGCATCATGATGACAAATTATATTCAAGCAAAATCAAAAGCAAAAGCTCCCCTTCGATCAAAGTTAACAGAATCTCTTTGTTTTTTCTCTACATACAGTCTAAATCATATAGAATATTTCATATTTAGAGCACTGTATGACGGGTAATATCATCAAAATTTAGCACTATAATGTCATCATCAAATGACCTTGGCTGTCTTGAAAAACATGATAAGGTCTATAGTATTTCTAAGAAGATTCATTGGTAAATAATGCCAATGCACTAATTCAGGTAAAAAAAAATGGAAATATTATCGGTAACAAATATAGAAAAAATCAAAAGTCCTATAAAATGCTCAATTTTTGCTTGAATTTGCCTAATATTCGAATATGACATAGGGAACTCATATGTGTATCAGACTGTGCAATATGGGCTTATTCTGATACTTTTAAGCTGCATGCGCAGAGACCTGCGCAGTGGGTTTATTTTCAACAGGTGGCGATCCACCTTAAAGGGTTAAGGGCCACATAATGCTATTAAGTAACTGATTCAGGGTGGGCATGATGCGTAAATGCAGCCTCAGGTTATCAGGGTTGCATCATGACAAGCAAAGACATAAAGCACGTTAAGATACTATGTGGCCTTCACCCTATAAGGATGGCAACATGCCCTTCGTCATAATAATGCATGTATACAGCCCGTGTGAGTAACCTTCATTGTCAGCTGGGGCCCATTGGGGTTGGCCAGCCAGGTCCCCGAGGGATGGCTTAGCCACAGCAAGGCGCTCAATATGTCTATATATGGTACTAGGCCTTTGTTGCTCTATAATGAAGAGTCTGACCTATTGTTCATCAACCCCTTAAGAGCTGCATGGTGCTTTTACACATCATGCCATCCCTTGATCAGTTCCAGAAAACTCAAACCTTGTAACGTTTTTTGAGTATGAGTAGATTTAAGTACATCTATGCCTTAGAATGCCTTAATTTGTTGATGCACATGATGCACCTCAAGAATATCCTTGAAAAGGTAGTCCTCATGCCCATTACGAAGATGACAATTTACCCCAGCTCATGCAACCTGTCCTGGACTTGTTTTATTGTGAGCCAATATCTGCCCTGATACTTCAACTGTGCAAGGTCCCACCTAGGTAGACAGTTCACTATTCTGCAGATCCCTCTTGCCAATAATACTTGGAATCCTGTGAATTGTCCATTCTACATCATCAAATAACACTTTCATTTTCTTTGATACAGAGTGTCCTGGTGGTGGGAGAGAGCTGGAGACAAGGCAGAGTAGGACATGTCAGTAAGGGACCAATCTCACTCTTAACAGGGGCTAGAGACCCACACCCCTGCTGTCAGTGGGGAGCACCACTGTCAGACAAGAAACCTCTATGTAGTCAGTACAAATTGTATTAAACATAGATCTATATGTATAGCCCTGATCCCTACATCACTTTCACTAGATATTTCAGGAATGTGCTCTTTTTTTAATTGCAACATAAGTTGAAGGGCAGAAGAGTAAGGCATTTGCACATTTAAAAGTTGGAGGGGTCCAGGATAGTTTGCACGGAGGCTGGAAGATGAATTTCCCCTCTATCTTAGTGTTTCCAAGTTCACCTCCTAAAATTTGCTGTTGAGATGTTGAAGGATCATATTGATCATCATCAAACTGCCAATACTCTTTTCAACTAGCCTTGCCTCAAGGTGTCCCTGAATACCTCCTAGTTTCAGATCTTCACATGGCTACTTCTGATCTGTTATGTTCAACATTGTGTATGAGGGACTTAGCATAAGCTGACATCCCGTATTAAACCATTGATCAATACCTAAATGTGCTTGCTCCTCCCCGAACTCTGTATACATATTCTCTTTTTGTGACAAGAGTGAGACGATAATATGAAAGTATTACTATCACCAGTTAATCTTACACCCACCTACCTGATGCACTGCATGTTGCTGGTGTGAGACAAGTTCACCATCCTCTTCTAGCAGAGTCCTTTAACACAGTGGAAGGATGAGACTAAGAGCTGAGCTGGCTGTATCTGCAAATGGAGCCTTATGAGAAGACCAGTAGCACAGAGGTATCATGGGTGTGTCTGATATGACTAATTAATATATTGCATGTTGACGTCCTGAATGTCAGATGTACTAAGCACTTCAACTTGTCTAGTGGTATCATGGGTGTGTCTTATACAGAGGTCCTGAGTGTTGCATGTCTGTGTTTCCATGTTTCTTTGTTCATTGACACCTCATTCATTAAGAACATTTATACGATGCATCACGTCATGTCATAGCACAGTTATATATCCTTGTAAGGTGTGACCGGGATCTACTCCTGTTACAGACCTGAATGCAATCTAAGTGAATGGGTGTGGTGAGGTGGAAATACTGCAGGTGTAGTGTTGGAGGAGAACCTGCCGTGACAACAGCTAATTAACTCAACATTCATGGATCATGTTTTTACTAGGAGGTGAGGGGTATCATGGGTATGTCTCACAAAGAGATGCTACAAGCAGACTCCCCCAGTGAAGACAGCACCGAGTATATATGCAGCCAACAAGGGCGGAAAACTATATTAATTATTGTGAGTATATCTGATTATTGGAACTCAAAAATGCAAACTGAATAAAAGTGATCCAGGATGTTGACCAAGACCGTACTTCTGCTTCTACCTAGTCTAATTATTCTAATTAACCATTTCTTCACAAATCTTCTTGGCCAATTGTGGTCAAAATGCTGACTGAAATTTTGCACTATTCAAATCTCCCCATTGAATATACACAATAAAAATACATGTCTAGGTCCCAAAGGGCCTATTTTCTGATAAATGAATGATACATTTTAACAGTCGCTCTCTGCTTTTTTGTGTCATTTTTACAAGAAAATAGTTCCCATGTATAAATATATCGACAAAGTCATTCATGAAACAGTCATTTTGGATTCTCTCCTTCATCACAGTTAAGAAATGATGTCTCTAAATCTAAATTAATAACCTCTGAATTAGTCATTCTTCACCTTGGCCTATTTTCCATTGCCCCCATCTGGGGTGCTATTCATATTTCTCATGGAGTTTTGAAGGGTTTTTCTTTGGGCCCTCTGCTCTTCATGTTATATGTGAATGATTTTGGGAAAATTGATCTCAGTAGTCAAATCTTGCAATATGCAGATGATACTGTTCTTAATATTGAAGATGATTATTCAGAGTGTAACGGTCCCACACAAATCATCTGGAGAAAGTGGGATTCAAACCCATGACCTCCTGACCCATGAGCCAGTGCTCTACCACTAAGCTACATCCACATCCGACAACTTGACTGCACCATACATTACTGGGTCAGTTCGGTGAGCAGAAGGGGGTGGTAACCACTTCCCTTACACAGCTCCCCCAGTTTCTATCATGTCCCCGCAGGATATTGATAGACACAAAATCTATGCTCTTTACTTATGAAGATGAGCTAGCATTAGTATTTCTTAGGTTAGAAGTAAGGAATTAGAAATAGTGGAAAAATATAAGTATTTTGGTATTATCTTAGATCGCAGATTATCATTTAAATTTGAGATGAATAAGACCATCAGCAGAATTAATCATAGGATATGGCTTGTAGGACACTTTTTTTTATTGGTTTGAGCTTCAGAAACCAAACCAAAATTTATGATCTACAACATACTTTTTTAGAGACTTGCTTTGGAATTTTTGATCCAAGAGATAATTCATACAACAATTCAATAACATGAAAAGCCAGAGTGTTACACTTCGATCTCAGAAGGCAATACTTTCCATGTGTTTTATGTTTCAGATTGATATCCACCAGCTCTATTCAGTAGAATAACCAGAGCTGCAGATAGGTCACTGATAACAATTTACCAAAGATGCTGTTGATAACATCTATACAAACAATTCAGTTCACTCTCTGATTAATTTTATTCGTAGACAAATTCTTATCTTATATAATCTTTGTAAAAATAAATATAATTTATTTTTGAATAACACCACAAATTCAATGTTCTTATGGTCAACTTTTGAGTTAATAAAGTGTTTATTTCATAAGATGATTTTCTAAACACAGTACAATTCAAAGAAACATATATATGGGTAATGTTGTTTCCACATATTATCAAAGATGTTCAGTGAGGTCTCTGGATGATGAATGCATACAGTAGATTCCAGTTTAATGGCCTCAATATTACATACACTCGCTTTTGTTGACACACAGTAAATGCTTTACATCTGATTAGATACAATGTTACGAGTTATAAGATATAGATTTTAATCAGAGAACTTATGAGCTGAGCCTTGACTACTGTCATGTTGCTCCAAACTCACTATAGATACAGAAGTGCATGATAGAGGTACAGTCGATTATACATGGTGACATCATTCCAGTCACATTAACTTCCACTACTGATATATTCCAACCAGAGGTACATAAATATCCATATAGTGCATAACACAGTGTATTAAGATGCTGGTAGTGCCAGATAATCAAATCTGTATGTTCAGGTACAAGTTGTTATTAATGATAGTACACATGTAAGCAGTGCGTGGCAGTTTCAGCCACAAAACAGGTTATGAGTTAAACAATTAGCAATAGCAGGGCATTATTTCAGCACCTGTTATGGAAGCATCGGATGATGGTCCCCAATGCCTTACTTCTGAACACTTCTCTAGAGGTTGGTGTTCTGCAAGACACATTGAGTTTATTCCAGAGGTCTATGCCTCTATACAGCGGACTTTTTCTGTATCCTAGTTTATCATGCACAGCATAACACAAAATACCTGTGTTGGCTGATCTTATAAGCCTCCCATTTGAGGTTACGTGGCGACAGTTGCAGATCATATCTTATACATAGCTGGTCTATATTACAGTTTGTGTGGAGATCAGCAACATGGTACTTTATTTTGACATTAAAGCAAGTATGCAGACATCGGTTTCGTACCTGCTGGAGCTTTTTCTGACGCGATACAATAGCCCCATTATACAAATAACCACAATATTCCAGCACAGGAAGACTATTTTGCTTATGTACTAGCGTGGCTGCCAAGTTTGACATTTTTCTTTTCATTTTTCGGAGCATTACATGTCTATTGTTGGCTGAACAAATAGACTGACAGATGTTTTTTTCCATAGAGAATGCACTGTCTACTACAATTCCCAGATATTCATATTTGTAGTATAGCTCTAATGAATTGTTACCCATTTTAATGTTAATGCTTCCCTCCTGCAATTTTGTCAGTGGTTAGTAGTATAGTATGTATCGGAACGGGACTATGCTTAACTACTGTTTATTACTCAATCGACCTGCAGCCAATCAGAAGCCTCCATTTGACCGGAAGTGACATCACATGCCCATATAAGGGCATACCGGAAGTTACGTCATGTGACCTTGACCTAGTTAGAGGTCAAGGTCATGACGCAGCCAATCAGAGGCTTCCATTTGACCGGAAGTGACGTCACACGCCCATATAAGGGCATACCGGAAGTGACGTCATGTGACCTTCACATGTCCATATAAGGGCATACCGGAAGTGACGTCACGTGACCTTGACTTAGTTAGAGGCTTCTGATTGGCTGGTACACCGGAAGTGACCCATTATGCAAATGAGGGGACTACTTCCGGTCAAATGGAGACCCCTGATTGGTTGGGTCATGAAGAAATGTGTCTCTTAATTTTTTTTGTTTAGGAAGTGATCGACTTTAGGATCACGTGACCGGAAGTGACCTGATGAGTCATGTGACTAGAAGTGACGACGACACATGCCTTAATTAGGCGATCAGCAGCGACCGGAGGAAGTGTCACTTTAAGAGGACACGCTAGTTAATTGTTATAATTTTTTTTTTACTTACTAATAAAAGAAGACGTATGAAAATAAAACACAACAATAATATTTTTTTATTTTTTTATTTTCTTTTATTCAATTCTAATAAACACGCTATTTTTGAAAAGATGCGCTCAATCAATCAATAACACACTTTTTTTCATATTTTTAAAGGACTCGTTGTCACACCGTTAGAATGCACGCGACGCTTATAATACAAGTAGCGCACGTCATCTTTCTCTATGGTGTAAGTGTCCATTTTTGGTTCGTACCACTTTGAAATTTCTATTTACCGCAAGGAGAGTTTTTCGTTTGCGAAAACATCTAAGAAGACGACTGGTTCTTTAGGGTTTTGTTACTTCTGTACACTTTTTGCACGCCATCTTTTTTTTTGGGATTTTCTTTCACCGGTGCCGCTGACTCGATCGTAGCAAATGTAAGTCTTAGGGTTGAGACTTAGGATCCCGTCACCTTCCCACGCCGCTTTCATAAGCCCCGAAGTTCTCAGATCGTGAAGGTAACGTCTCTCACAACATCCGCCGGGCGGCGGACACCATTTTCGCACTTTTTTCCGTTTTTATCTTCACGAAAAGCTCTAAGTGATCATCACACACCGATGTCGGAATCCGCTTTCTGAAATATGTCTCTCTCAGGAGAGGTTTGACTACACAGAGGCAAATATCAGAGGCACCCAATAGCGCTAATTCTACTCTCAGACAAGGGTCAGGCACTGCTGGACTATGATAGATGGGTCAAGGGCTATTCTAGTGAGGGTCAGGCTACGCCGGACATTCAATAACAAGCTGGACTTTGGCAAACTTGCTTGAAAGTCTGACCATGCGGGATCCTCATGCCATAGTCTGGCAATGCTGAACTCTTGGGAGAGTATGCTGGACTCTTGCTGGCCAGACTT
This sequence comes from Harmothoe impar, assembly GCA_947462335.1. NCBI lineage: Eukaryota > Metazoa > Annelida > Polychaeta > Phyllodocida > Polynoidae > Harmothoe > Harmothoe impar. The sequence continues at coordinate 92,381,707 of OX381706.1, forward strand.
TCAAGCAAATTTGCCAAAGTCCAGCTTGTTATTGAATGTCCGGCGTAGCCTGACCCTCAGTAGAATAGTCCTTGACCCATCTATTATAGTCCAGCAGCGCCTGACCCTTGTATGAGAGTAGTATTGGCGACATTGGCCGACTCTGATATTTACCCGTGTGTACGGTGGGAGGAGGGGGTTCACAGCCACAGCTTGCGCTTATAGAGCGCTACTAGCGGAGGTCTGGATGAGGAGACTACGGCGTTTGTCTTAAAAAAAATAGCCATGGCACATGTCGATGTCGCTTAATTATGCTCATATCTCATGGCGATTTTAAGAATTGCTCATGTCACCTGTCACTATGTTTTTCAAGCTTCATGTCAAATGTCACTAGGTCTCATGTCGAATGTCGATGCTAAGAAACAGACATGACGTCATCTCGAATTTAGCGGTCTACACTACCGCTGCTGCTGCTGCTGCTGCTTGTGCAGCTCGTGCAGCTGCTGCAGCTGCTGACGATGTCACGGATACTGTTGACAGATGTGGCTGCTTGTGCTGCTTGTGCAGCTGCTGCTGCTGCTGACGATGTCACGGATGCTGCTGACAGATGCTGCTGCTTGTGCTGCACGAGACTGAGTAGCCGCTATTACTAATGCTACTAATACTAGTATGAGAAAATACATTTAGTCAGTTGATTAAATCAAGGAGGTTTTCTGACTTCAGTGGATCGTTTAGCCATCGGCCACGGGCAAAACTTGAAACCATTTTATACATGGGACAATTGGCAGAGTCGAAACGTGTTGGTACGATGGGGTCAATCATGTTCATCATCAGTTCAGGCAAAGGAAGTGTGTCGACAGCACGCGAAAACTTCATGTCTGAATGTTTCAACACAAGACTTTTTATCACACTCACACAGCTGCTTTGAAGAGTGAATCCTTGACCAAACTTGTGCTTTTCCAACACAGCTTTGGCCTCTTTCTGTGCAGTAAGGGATCTCTCTTTTGGGTTCATCTCAGTGCTGTCTAGCATGTCCTCAAAGTCTTTAACATAATGTTCCAACGGGCTACAAATGATGGACTCCAGATCATCGTCCGCATATGTCGTCTCCTCGCACCATATTGTGTCTTCGCCTGTTTCGAATTCCGTCATTTTCTTGACAATCTCCTCCTGAGTGCCTTGCATATATCGAAGCTCCTTCAAGGAGTTGATAACTTGTATGGCGAAGACTGACAAACTTGAAGGAATTTCACCACAGTCAGGCCAAGTATACGGAGCTAAGAAAAATAGCCCTAACAAAATCTTCTCCCTCTGTCCAAATGAAACTACTGTTCTGATGAAGTTGAGGCATGCTTCTATCCATCACTCCTTGGTGACGTCCTTCCAATGTTTCTTTACCTCACATGCATCATAGGGCACTGTTTCTCTTCTTGCTTCAAGTGGGAGTTGCTTTTTCTTTCTTGGACTCATTTCGAGAGTGTTTCGATGCTCTGTAGCGTCAACACTTTCATAAGTAAATAAAATAGCAGAACTAATCATCGTAATGTGCTGAGCGAGCGTAGAGTGGACGATGCTACGAAGATGAAGGGCGGGTGGAGAAAGTGTGACGGATGAGAGTGGCGTTTCACTCCTTATGTACCCTGTCCTAGATAAGCCTCTTAAACGGCTGAAAAGACTCTCTCAGTACAGAGCTTCTACCGCAGGTGGGTTTAGACTTAAGCAGCTTAGTTCACACACGTGTCTGTTAGAAAAGCTACTTGCACACCTGCCTTCCCTTTTCACTAGTATTCACCCTCTGCCGACTTATAAGACACCTATACACTCCTTCTCGTGAAATCTATGGAAGATGATGGAACGACCACCGACTAGGTTTTCTTTGATCAGAGCGTGGAGGACGGCGTCGAACGGAGGGAACGTTGTGAACACAGCTTATAGGTTTTGGAAGAGGACCTGTAAAGTCAAACTGGCGAGAGAGATCTCGTCTTTCAACATGACAATGCTGCGATCTTGGAAAAAATTAGCGTGATTTTTTCAAAAGCTTCTATGAAAGGTTTGACGTCTTCGTTGTTGTAGTGGATCAAGTAATCTCTCATAGTTTGCATCTTCTTGTCGTACTAAACTTTCTGACATGTGGCGTAGTCGGATTTCGGCCATTTTGACGCCCGTCAGTTCGCTGTCAAAAGCAGATCTCGGTGGCAGGGTTCTGTTTACCAGTTTCTTGGTATACGTCATCCATTCGTAAGGAAAGCGACTTTTCTCTTCGTTTCTGGTGAAAGCTCGCAAATAATTCGCGTAGCTGTAACCAAGTGCCAAATAGTTGACTACTACGTCCAAGAAAACTGTGTGTAAACCGTCAAGTATTGATTGCTTCTCTTTATGACGCTGAATTGTTGGTTTCTTCGGTCTCCGGAGGCAAAGAACAAGTGAAGGCGTATTTTTGATCAGGTTCAAGTCGTAACGCTCCGTGTTGAAGCCCACAACTGGAGCTTGACGGATGTATCTCAGAAGCCGCTTCTTCAGTTGAACTAACGGTTGTCTGGTGTGAGCTGCAGCGAAGCCGCCTGGAGAAGGGGTGAATGTCGCTTCCTCCAGCAGGAGAGCTTCACTTATCGCCACATGTAACTTCGCTAACGTTGGTCGGTAAAGTTCTAGCACAGCTTTCTCGATGACTTTGGCGTTCTCGTTTATGTGATTTTAAACAAGGGGTCGGAATCTGCGTTGGATTCTCTGACGTACACCGACCCCTCCTACCCCGGAAAGTCGGATGCCACGCTAGCCGACAAAGGGACGTGATCCCACAGCAGGGACACGTGTTCGGTCGACGGTTCTCTGCACGGTCTGAAGAAAGCCTCGAAATCGAAGGTAATGTTGTAAGGGTAGATTCTGGAATGTCCGTCGGGAGGAAAAGTTTCACGTGTGGCAGCGGGACAGAACTGACGTAACAAATTTGAAGCGCGCTTGCTGGTGTTGTATAAGTGAAAGGAAATGTGGCGGAAGACGCAGAGGTTGTCCTTGTTGGGAAAATCTAACACACGGCTTCTCTTTCCAACTCGACCGTCCTGACTGTTCCTACCACCTATGGGAAAACCCCCCGGTCCCATGTAAACGCAAATGTTCAAAATTAGTAGGAAAAAGAGCGCACCGCTTGGTGTCAGCGTCGCAAAGTTTCCGTACTTCCTCGCAAGCGACGGTGTTTTCCATCTTTGAGAGGAGCTCTTCCAAAGTTTCTGAATTAGTTATAGTAGGGAGCGGTTGTAATGAGAGTTGCGTTGTTCTGGGAGACGTGAAAGTAGCGCAGTATGCTCTTGTCTTCTCTGTGTTGTAAGAGTAAGCCTACCGAGAAACCCACTTTTTATCATTGTGTGAAGCGGATTGCGACGCATAGTATCTACAGCGTCACTCAACTCGCCGGTTGGTAGTTTGACGTTTGTTACACTCAAGCGAGTCCCGTGCATCCTGACACTCGTTCGTATTGCAGGCCAATTCGCCGTGAACGTTTCCTCACCGTTCGGTACAGCGCATGTACGTGGAGGGATAGTCACCTCGTCCAGAGATTCGCGTCGACAGGTGATCTTTCCAGCAATCGACATCGCCGCATAGAGGGCAAAACTTAGGTATTGTTCTTCATTTTTCTACGGGTCACTCGTGATTGTACGGTCTTTTAAAAATTTTGAAACACTTTTCGCAAACGTCCTGCGTCATGTTTTTCTTTTTTTGTTTTTTCACTTATTTACCAATTATTAAAAAATAAATAAACGTTATTTATCACTTCGAATACTAGACGCCTCTTACCACACGATACTATTAGCATAGTGAAAGGTGACTGTAGTCTAGGATCGAATTCAACAGATGTCCATCTTACTGCAGGGATCAGACGAGAGTGGTCAACACTGGAGTGTCACAGCTCACTTTTATGTCTTTGGGTACAGCTGCATACAACCCTTGAACATACATTGCGACGTCGCTGCGACCCATGTCGTCTTGCAACACTTTCATCAGAGCCATAGGCTCAGACGTCTCGTTGTACTTCCAAGCTCTCAGCACTTCATAGACAGGGTTCTTCACAGTCCTGTCAGAAGGCACAGGTTGAGAGATGAAAGCTACTTCATGAGAAGTCAACCCTAAGTAGATCCCTATGGTCTTCCAGTCTCTAGGGCAGAGCTCAGCTAAAAGAGAGAAATATTTCTGCACTTTCCACTCCATGTCTCCACTCTCTAAGCCATCCCACATGTCATGCTTGTCCATGTACTCACGTGAGAATTTGATGAGGTCCGTACGGTAAGATTCTTCCAAGGCGGCGGCTAGGTCCTTCCACCTAGTAGTACAACTTTTCTGGTACCAAGTAGTGAACATTTCTCTAGCTTGAGTTATGACACTTGTCTCACAACTGAGATATCCCATATCCTTCAAGTTCACTTCAAGGTATGAACCTAACCGTATGTAATCTGATGTCGGCAACTTACTACTTATTTTCAGTAGTATAGCGTCTGACAAGTATCCTAACGGCTCTGCTTTGAAGTATGATGATACAGGTACTACTGCAGCAGAACCAATAACAGGAGAAGCGTCTGCACTGGTATCCGACGACTCGTTGTCGGAACAGGGCAACCACACGACTTCGTAAGGTGGTGGTGAGGGCAGTCGCCACGGACCGGACGCGCTACCGGTGGAAATGAGGTCGAAAAACGGACTGTGCGCCCGTAGCCCTTCGGGTTCCTCGTACGCCTCGTCGTCAGCGTCGTTCTCTGTCTCACCCTGTTGCTTTAGGGCATGTATGTCTACTACGCGCTGCTGGGGCTGAGTGTACGAATAGCTGTAAGTCTCAGCGCGAGCGGCTTTGATGGCGTCGGTTGATGTAGCGGTGGAGAGGTTCTGTGCAACGTGCTGCGTGTCAGTACTAGTAGCGGCAGTCGCAGCAAGAGGTGTAGCAGCAGCAGCAGCAGCAGCAGGCGCAGCGCTAGCAGGTGCAGCAGTAGCAGGCGCAGCAGTAGCAGGCGCAGCAGCAGCAGCAGGCGCAGCAGTAGCAGGCGCAGCAGTAGCAGGCGCAGCAGCAGCAGCAGCAGCAGCAGCAGTAGCAGCAGCAGCACTAGCAGCACGAGGATCACCAGCAGCCGCAGCAGGCGCAGCAGTAGCAGCAGCAGCGTGCTTAGCAGCAACAACCGTCGCGAGTGTAACAACGTCGCTACCACGACGACTACTGCTACCACTACTACTGCTGCGTGCGCTCGCTACAGCGGGAGGGTGATAAGACCAAGCGGTTGCGGCGGTAGTCTCAATTTCAGTAGCAAGAGGAGACGCTGACGCTAAACGATCACCGTTCTGCGTACTCTTCTTGTTCTTGAACTCGATTAGATCCTTGGACGACACTAGTTGTTGTGTTTTGCTCATGGTGGTGACTGTAGAGAGCAGCAAAAGACTGAGTGAGTGAATGGGTGTTTCCAGCCCCCTTATATACTCCTTCTCGCTTCTAGAGCTAAGCTACTTACGGCCCTGTTCAGCTGCCGCCGGCTGACCGGCGGCCATTCACAAAGAGAAACAAAAAGACATAAGGCATGACGTTTTCAGCTGGATCCCTTTCCCCCTCCCCTTTGAGAGATCGACTGACATGAGCTAAGCTACTTACTGCCTCGTTCAGCAATTCAACGTGCGTTAGCTATATAAAGGATTAAGCAGTTGCTGCCGCCGGCTGACCGGCGGACATTCACAAAGAGAAACAAAAGACATAAGTCATGACGTTTTCAGCTGGATCTCTTTCCCCCCTTTTTTGAGAGATCGACTGCCATGAGCGGGCGGTGTACCGACTGTGCTAATTCAACGCGCATTAGCTGTATAAAGGATTAAGCAGTCATGAGCTTAGAGTGTGTATACAAAAAACTACAGGAGGCGTGTGGTGTGAAGCAGGACCCCCTAAGATGGGTGTGTCTGTCTGTGAGTAGAGTCGTGTGCATGTGGTGAGCGACTTAAGTGTAAAACAAAAAAAATCACCGCCTCCTGCCGTGGTGAGTAGACCGGCCGGCGGCGGCCGGCTAGTTCAATAGGGGTGACAGCTGACTAAGGCTGTGCATGAAAATCCGATTTTCACCTGACCTCTGACGTTTGTTACAATGAATGCCAAAGGGGGAGAGAGTCGTCCTCAGGTAGGGGGTAGGAGGTAAGGCTATGGATAAGGAAAAAACACCATTTTCAGCTGGCCTCCACAGATGGCGATGACATACCCCTCGTCATCTAAGCTCTTAAGAAGCTCTTAAGGAGCGGAGCGGCTGCTAGTAGCTAGGGCAAGCAGCGACCGGGATCCCGGGCCTGTATGTGTCCCAATACTAAACAGCCTCAATGAAATGATGGGTTTCTCTGGCAGATATGATGGTATCATAAGAACTGCTATTTTCATGAAGAAGGGAAAGGCTATGTCCTTCAAATCCAGTTTTATTTCTAGATTTTCCATTATCAAATAATGAGATATTAATTGGTAAAGTAAATACAATGGTAGTGTTGATAAGTATATTGGAACGTTTTTTGTGTGGCAGGCATTGGGGCTACCTGCCAGGAAAGGGGGTTCAATCACATGAAATTTCATTTCTGTCTATGAGATCTCATACATATGTACTCTACTGACATAGTATACTCTGTAGATATCTTGCTTAAATTTCTGTCACAGTAATTTCTTAATAAAACCATGTGTTACTGAGTTACACCATTTCTATGGGTGAGTTTTATAGTCAAATACCCCCTAAAACCACCCAAAACCCCCACCACTGGGTAGAATATAGGTTTGTGAGTAGGATTCTTTTAGTTTGGTGTAAAAATATGCTGGCGAAAATTGGCTAAGGTATTTTCCTGGAGCATGCCAATTACCCCCATAAGGCCCCTGTTTGTTCACATTTTCATGTGAAATTTAATATTTCGATGTTAAAATTTAAACCATGTTCTGAGAGAGGGTATCATACAATCTAATTCTGAAAACAGCTAGTTATTCAAGGACATATTCTCGAAAGGAGAGCAATATTCCTACAGCATGCATCACAGCAGCTCCACTCCCATAGGCCCCAGTGGTGGGTACAGTGGTACACTGCACTGCCATGCAGGCCAGCAGTATGTGACAGGTCGAGTGTAACAACATTTTATTTTCAAAAAATCATAGAAAATAATCTATCAATGGTAGGTGAATAATGTTTATAATTCCTTACTCTAATTGATCCCCTCAATAAATGGTATACTTCAGGATGGAATTTAACTCTTTCTTAACAATCCGGTGTCCTACCTACTGCTAGAAAGCTGGGGTGCTGTTGGAAATAGGATTAAACTCCCTCTGTATAAAAGCTCTGATTTCTGTTGGAAAAAAACCATATCACCTCTGACCACAGTAACGTCTACTACCACCACCACCAGCACCACCGCCGCCGCCACCGCCGCTGCCGCCAGTCACAGCTGATCGCCTCATTAAAGCATGTGACGTCGTCACTTCTAGTCACATGCTTCATCAAGTCGCTTCCAGTCACGTGATCCTAAAGACCCTCACTTCCTAAACAAAAAAAAAATGAAGAGACACGCTTCTTCCTCTCGAGAGGAAGAAGCGTGTCTCTTGATTAAAATCTTTTCTTTTCTTTTTTTCTTAAAAGAGACAAACGCCCCCTAGAGTGCCCCCCTCCCCCCTCCCCCCCTCCCCCCCACCCGCCCCATGCATCCTAAAAGCGCCCCCTCCCCATGCATCTTAAAGGGCCCCCCCCTCCCCTCCCCTCCCCTCCCCTCCCCCCTTATACACTCTAAAGAACGCTTCTACCTAGTTCAATAAGTCACTTCCAGTCGCTCGTAAAACAATAAAAATGAAAAAAAAAAACTTATATCGTGGTGTTTTTTATTAGTTTACCGAAAAAAATAAGAGACTCGCCTCCTCCTCCTTCTCCTCCTCCTCTCCTTCTCCTCCTCCTCCTCCTCCTCCTCCTCTCCTTATCCTCCTCCTCCTCCTCCTCCTCCTCCTCCAAAAAAAAAAAAATCACATTTTAAAGCGCGTGACCCCTTAAAGACGCTCATCTCTTCATTAAGTCACGTGACGTCACTTCTTCTTCTTCTCCTAAGTAGGTCATATGACGTCACTTCTGGTCCATAAGTAGGTCATATGACGTCACTTCCGGTCACGTGACCAAATGGCGGCCTCTGATTGGCTAACTAGGTCACGTGACGTCACCACTAATCCCCTAAGTAGGTCACTTCCGGTCACGTGACCAAATGGAGGCCTCTGATTGGCTGCATGTCGATTGAGTAATAAACAGTAGTTAACCATAGTCCCGTTCCGATACATACAATATTACTGTGGTTGACCAAAACAGACTACCGTTGTTTTGTCAGTGTTCATGCACGGACCACTTCTTGTGAACCAATCGAATATGCTGCTTGCATCTGTTGTAGGAGGTTGGTAGCAGTGTCTAGGTTACCATTTTTAGTACAAAATACAACATTGTTTGCATACATTATTACCTTACAGTTTTTGGTCACATTAGGGACATTATTTACAAAGCATATAAACAATAGATGTCCTAATATTGACCCTTGTGGGACACCAAATTTCATTGGAAGAGAACTAGATTCATGATTATCACATATAACAACTTGAGAACAACCCCCAAATAAGCGCATAAACAATCACTATAAATTGCTGGTAAATTCGACGATCTCATCCGTGATAATAGTTCACTGTAGTGTATGCTAAGTCAAAAGCCTTCTGCACGTCCAGGAAACAAGATACCATACTCATTCTTATATTTAGCCTGATATATATCATTGATCAATTTGAAGACAGCATCATTTGTTCCCCTGGACGTGCGGAACCCATACTGCAAAGAGTGCAACATGTTATTATTTTCTAATGATTCGCTAATTTGCCGGTATATAATGCGCTCCATTATCTTACTGGGAATGGGTAACAGCGAGATAGGCCTACAGTTGCCTATGTGTTTTAAGTTACCAGTTTTGGGTAATGGGACAACCCTTGCTGCAGACCATTGTTTCGGAAATCGTATTTCATGTGGGCACTGATTTATAAGGTCTGTAAGTTGGGATGCCATTATTTGTAGCGCATCCTTAAGTACAGCAGTATTGATATCAGCAATACCACTGGACTTCCACCTCATTGACTAACTTCAGGACTTCTGAGTATGTTACACCAGTGTATATTTTGGGCATGATGGCTTTACATTTGAGCTGACTTCGGGTGCTGTGCCCAATTTGTTAAATAGGTCCCTGCCTATATTGGCAAAGAAGTGATTGATGTAGTCAGGGACAGCATTACCCTTAAACTCATCCCCTGAGATGTGATTATTTACTATAAACTCCGGTTTGTCTGACTCCGATTTCCCTATTAATTTGTTTAATTCCCTCCAGGATTTAAAGGGATTGTGGGACAATTCCTGTAGTTTATTTTTGAAGAAGTTCTCCTCGGACATACATGTTTTCGCGTTTATATTTCTTCTGACCTGCTGAGCCTTCTCTTATAGTATTGGGTTTGCTCTTTCTGCGATACAATACTCTAGCATATACTCATTACGTTCATGAATAGACTCCAGAATATCACATGTTATCCATGGTTTTTTTTCATATCTTTATATTGGATGTCCTTGATAGGACAGGTAATTCAAGGTAATCAGTAATAAAGGACAACATAATCTCCCATATAGTGTCAATGTCAGCGGATCTATCAAATGCATCCCAGTTGACATTAGATAAACAGTCACTGAAATCAGTATAGTCACAGTTCCTGTATGATCGTCCTCTAAAACTCACTATTTCATACTCCTCCCGGTTTTTTTTCTTTACCGCATATACTGGCAGGTGATCCCTCACCAGGTGTGGAAGGGTACCATGGTGTCACTGTCAGTGGCAATTAGATCAATACACAACCCTCCGGCCCCCTTAGGGTTTGGTCTTGTAATTGCATAAATTATATCATCTAAGTTTAGATCCCCGATAGCCTTCTTATAGGCTGAAGGGCCAGAAAACGGGAACTATTGGGCCAATACACAAAAGAAATATATTTTCCAAATTATTAGGATGTTTTCTCACATATACCAAAAAAAAGAAAAAATGGGTGCAAAACTGGTTATTCTGCATGGGTATAAACCTGAAAAGGGCCAGAAGTAGCCAAAACAACATAAGTCTGGAGTTTGTGCCATATGCAGGTGTAACTGAAGCATTTCGAGATTGTCATCTTGTAGGAAGACGGTTTGGCAAAGAGTGTCTGATATGTGGTCATTTTCTGACTTTTGTGTGGTCATATTTGGATTAGGGTATGGCGAATAGCACCATACCGTGTCTATTAGTTTAGATTGTAATGTGTTACCTACTTATTACCTACTAATTGGCTCGATATGACATAATGGAAATCTGTTAGCTGCTATTTATCTAGGTCAACTATACACTAAGCTAAACTAAGCAAAACTAGTATAATGCTGGCTAATAGGATCAGGGTAATATGTCTGATCCGTCCCTGTGTGTATGTATTGCCGAGTCCACAGTCATCTCACTTGCATGCTTTCCCATTGCACTATAAAACTGTAACTCCTGGGCTCCACACGTATTTGTCCCGGGCTCCTGCTCCTCATTGTTATGCCCTTTCATGTCTACTTTCTCATTGAGATTTACAATTAATTCAACTTGTAAAGATCAATCTCCTTGCCTTCTGGGCTTGTTAGGTAGTTGACGGCTGTAATTAATGATTGTTATGTTCGTCATGTCATGTTTCTATCATTTTATCTAGAGACTTTCGCTCTCCAAGCTTCTTGCCATCTGGTCATCATTCTAGGAGATAAGGATTATTGGCTAATTAATTATATTTCAGTAGGAAAACGTCGGTAAGCATGTGACTGTATATGGACATCATCATTCATACATATCACTCCCTATATACCCCCTAGACCCCCACCCCAAATGTGTTCATAAAGAATTTTTTAATTCTGTAATTAAAGGGAAAAAAGCGTTGGTAAAGACAAAACCGAAAATAATAATGTGTCAGTTTAGGCATGAAAACGTTGCTTTCTTTTGTCCACACACTGAGCCATTCTGTGATAGCGGCATTAATTTGTAGCTGTGATTAGATTAATAATTGAAATTGAAATTGACACCCCGAAAGGAACCAAATCAAACTGGGGTAAGCTGATATGGCTTCTATATCTACCAAAGACTCTGCAGCCCTGCCAGCCACTGATACCTTCACATACCTAAACCTCCCACCCAGTGAAGACTAATTCACAGTTGAGTGTGCAAAGTCCTTTTGCAGGTGCAGCCAATTCCAATCCTTGTTTCTTCAAATGGTCTTAGCAGGGGTGATTAAGGGAAAGACTTCTACTCCTGTCACATTCTCTTCCACAATAATTATTCCCTGCTTCCATGGCAAATGTTGTGCTGTACCGTCAGCCACATTGGTTATTGGGAATTCTAATAACTCTAATAAGCTGTGCTTCTCTGGTATAATGGCAAACTTCATTGTCAGGGGCTACCTCCTTGCCAACCTGGATAACCCTGATCAGGTTCCCTTCTCACAAACTTTGGTGCTGTCTTCTCAGCTGCAGAATGTACTACCTCTAGGCACCTTTAGCACTGTGTTGGCAGATAAACAATTAGAATAGCTATTGCTAGGCAACCAGCTGTATTAGCAACAAACCAATAGTACCATTGAATTTCTTGGGTCTATTCTAGGAGGGGGTAGGTATGGTTATAATCAACTTCAGAATCTATCAGAGGTTGATTTGTATTACTGTTATCACAGCGCATAAATTTGTGTTGTGACTCCCTAATCCAAGATAGCTGCGCCCGTTATGACTTCTGGTAAAGTGCAAACATCCAATGCTATGCCACCACTTCGGCATAAAAAATACCATGTGTACATGACCTGTGAAGAAAAGGATCAAAACTCAACTCAAACTAGCTTGTTCTGTTTCCAATCTTTGAACTGTTCTTGACTGTGCAATGGTCAGCTGATCCCTCCTCCCCATAGTGAGTCTCCATGTTGATAGTGTACTGTACTCGGAACAAGCAGCGCATGTAGATCTAACATGACTTGTCTGGCCTCTACCAGCTGAATGGCCTCTTGCACAAATGTTCAATGATCCTGCCTTTCACTAGCTTTACCTTCCGTTGATCAGACATAGAATGGATAATGATGAATTTGCACTTCCATATCAGGGAGGGATAATAAACTGGTTTCCCAGTGTTTACATGATAGCACTGATCGAGTACCAAACGTCAAATATCACAGTTTGCAGCCCAGCCCAGCTTAGGATGTCATTCAAAATTGTTGTACTCAAATGGGTCTTTCTTGCTAGTAAATTGATTGAACAAGCTTTGGCAAACAAATTCACTCCTCATCATTACTTACACTATCAAGGTCTATGATAATGTATATCAGGGTCAACATACGATAATTGGAAATCATTAATTCATAGGCCCCACATGAAGGCTCGTATTCAACTGAAATTAACATAAACGTGTACTCTAACTTGCAGTTGTATGTTTATTTATTTCAACACAATTTCCTGTCTTAGATATTTTAAGACAATCATCACTTTATAAATTGTATTTCATACATATATTATATATGTATTCATATGTACAATCTATGTAATCTGCAGCTTTGTTTAGACTCAAATCGCTACAAGCATTGGTGATCATATTGAAATTCAAACTAGCTTATCAATATACTTCTCCATTAATATACATTTGTCTTTTAATATTCTATTTCATAGAATTGCATTTTTTCTTTTCATGGGTGTCCTGTGTCTAATGACAATGTATAGCTTAGGAGACAATAGTGTTATGTATCCAAGGTCATCAAAGCAGTGTGCTCCCTCCTTGTTGAATTTAATGCTTGAAAATATGCCTATTCTAAATGCTACATAATGTCTTTCAATCTTTGGGAAGATTGGAGCCTGTTTCCAAGCTAGGACTTGGTCATCAGCGTTTTGCCTCCCGAGGTTTTTTTTTTGTCATTAGATCTAGCTCCTACACTCCTTACGACAACAGCACATGATCTCCTTAAATGCTGTACGGAACTGTCTGAAAATGTAGGAAATATGTTCATTTAGTATGTCAAACGTTTGACATTGAGCAGGCACTATACTTTCCCCACATAAAAGTACAACTAATCAATAGATTTAAGAAAATGTTGAGTGAAAACTGCAGTTATGGTTAAGGTCAGAAAGTCTTTTTATAAAAAGAAATTCTGACACAGCCACATTCACCAATTTTAAGGCATTGGTTTGTAAAAATAAATTGAGGAAATGATATTTACTTACTTTGAAATAATTGAATATACAATAACATTTACTCCACTATTGAGTGAACGCACTGTTGTCAGAATACCTATCAGTTTTATTCTATCGGCTGTTCCAACAAGTAGATTACCAGTCCACATTATAAACTTTACTATCAGGTTTGGCAGCATCGTTATGGCATAGAATAAAATAAGTATCATCAGCATGTAGACAACCTGCAAAGAATACATCAGCATTGATGAAGAAAAATTTGAATTTAGATCCACAATCGAAAAAAATTGTACATTTGCTTATCAGTTTTTAGAACTTTTACTCCTGGTCGGATCATTTTGAACTATTTCAAGTATTTTGCTCACATATTCATGAAGAAAGACTCTTTATCCAATAAGGTATATATATATGCAAAAAAAACACAGAAATAACAACAATGTCATGAAATGGTGAAACGATAGTAAGATAGTAAGATTTTTATTTAGTCAGTAATCATGGTTTACACTGCGATTTTGAGAAGTTGAAATCAATTAGGCCAAAAGAGTAATGTCAGTTAGCATAGTTTTCCAAATTTGTTATAAGAGGGTGATAACTAATGGGAGTAGGAGCGTTCACTGCACGACTTTTGGGAATTACAAGTTGTAAAGGCCAAGTAAAACTGTTTTAAGAGCCGTGAGATTCTGTGCAAAGATGGTCCATGAGATTTACACAAATTTACCTGGCCTTTACATCCGTCAATATTTACATGGATTTACAGCTCTGTAATTTTCAGTGAAATTTTATGTAAATGTGTGCAATGCTCATTGTAAATCTGTGCATAGATTTTGCCTAAAGTGTACACCGATTTACCTGGCCTTTACATCGGTAGATATTTACATGCATTTATTCATTCTGTAATTTCAGGTAAATGTTATTGTAAATGTGTGGAATTATCATTGTAAATCTGTGCAAAGATAGTGCTTAAGATTTACACAAATTTACCTGGCCTTTACATCAGTTGATATTTACTTGCATTTACCCCTTCTGTAATTTACACCCCCATCAAAAGGTGCCAAGCAGTCTGGGTTAGGGCTCTGGCCAGACAACCCTGACGCCACAGGGGGTTATGGTTGTATGGGGGTGGGGGGCAGTATGTCATTACATATTATTGTTATAGAGTCTACCCATTGAATACATTATAAATTATATTATATTCCGATTTGGTGTCAGAGAAAATATGATGCCTGGCATGGCATGCATGTGTATTGTATTTCCATCTCGTCTTAACCTATACCTACCTACACTTTAGGCTACAGGGAATTCATATGATAAACGTATATATCCTATCTACACAATTTAAATAATACTTATTTCAAACACAAAGGTATATAAATACCTTATCATGAAATCAATGATCTACTAATGACAATGACAAACTATTAGATTAGACTTAGAACTTTGCATATTTCCTCTCCCTTGGTCTGTGGCTTCACGCAGGGTGTCAGACAGTGTTGGAGGCGGACCCCTGACCCTGGAGGCGGACCCCTGCCCCTCGGGACGGACCCCTGCCTCTATGGACGGACCCCTGACCCTGGGGGCGGACCCCTGCCCCTGGGGACGGACCCCTGCCCCTGGAGGCGGACCCCTGCCCCTGGGGACGGACCCCTGCCCCTGGAGGCGGACCCCTGCCCCTGGAGGCGGACCCCTGCCCCTGGGGGCGGACCCCTGACCCTGGGGGCGGACCCCTGCCCCTCGGGACGGACCCCTGCCCCTCGGGACGGACCCCTGTCCCTGGGGGTGGACCCCTGCCCCTCGGGACGGACCCCTGCCCCTCGGGACGGACCCCTGCCCCTCGGGACGGACCCCTGGCCCTGGGGACGGACCCCTGGCCCTGGGGACGGACCCCTGACCCTGGGGACGGACCCCTGCCCCTGGGGACGGACCCCTGACCCTGGAGGCGGACCCCTGCCCCTGGGGGCGGACCCCTGCCCCTCGGGACGGACCCCTGGCCCTGGGGACGGACCCCTGCCCCTGGGGACGGACCCCTGACCCTGGGGGCGGACCCCTGTCCCTGGGGGCGGACCCCTGCCCCTCGGGACGGACCCCTGGCCCTGGAGGCGGACCCCTGCCCCTGGGGACGGACCCCTGCCCCTCGGGACGGACCCGTGCCCCTGGGGGCGGACCCCTGACCCTGGGGGCGGACCCCTGACCCTGGGGGCGGACCCCTGACCCTGGGGGCGGACCCCTGCCCCTCGGGACGGACCCCTGCCCCTCGGGACGGACCCCTGCCCCTCGGGACGGACCCCTGTCCCTGGGGGCGGACCCCTGCCCCTCGGGACGGACCCCTGGCCCTGGAGGTTGACTCTGGCCCCTTGAGGTTAATCCCTCCAAGAAATGATGCGTCAATTGATGGAAATAAATAAAAATGAGTTTTTCTGTTAATGCCCTACCCACTTAATCGATGATTCCCCTAATGGTAAATAGCATGCATAGTATATATAAGCAGTGTTCACACTCTCATTTACACTGTTGTAATGGCCGAAATTACAAAGAATTACAGGCATTTACACTGTTGTAATGGTCGAAATTACAAAGAATTACAGGCATTTACACTGTTGTAATGGTCGAAATTACAAAGAATTACAAGCATTTACACTGTTGTAATGATCGAAATTACATAGATTTACAGGCATTTACACTGTTGTAATAGTCGAAATTACAAAGAATTACAGGCATTTCCTCAAGGCGTAAATACAGCCATTACGAGCCTTGTTTTGGGTGTAAACCCTAGTCAAAGATCCATCTTGATCACCTTTACATTTGGGGGAAATTCCATTGTAAATGTTTGTAATTGTCTGTAATTGTCTGTAAAATCGGCCTTTACACCAAATGTAAATCCTATGTAAACCCAAAGCTTGTGCAGTGGTTGGTTAAGGGGTGAATCCACTGAGGTAAATCCGTCGGATCGGGCGAGATTCGTCCATAGGTTTAACATTGTGAGGTCCATCCGATCCGACGGATTTTGCCTCAGTGGATTCACGCTTTTAGGCTCCCTGCCTGTGTAGTCTTCATGTCCAAACTAGAGTGGGGTGATAAATCTACATTTCTTCGGGGACAGGCTCAAACTATGCATTTGGGTCCAAAAACACAGGAAATCACAAAAATGTTTTTTTCGGACCCCCGTGAACCCCCCCGTACATGGGGTCCGAAGATCGGACAAATAGTGCGAAAACAGCCAAAATTCAGGCTTTCAGGTTCCTTCTAAAATCAAACCATGTCAGTAGTATAGTATGTATCGGAACGGGACTATAGTTAAGTACTGTTTATTACTCAATCGATATGCAGCCAATCAGAGGCCGCCATTTGGTCACGTGACCCGTTGCCATGGTAACGTGACCTACTTAGGGCTCTCAGCCAATCAGAAGCCAGCATTCTGGGTGACCTACTGACCTACTTAGAAGCTCTCAGCCAATCAGAGGCCGGCATTCTGGTAACCATGGTAACGTGACCTACTTACGTCACGTGACCTACTTAGGCTCAGCCAATCAGAAGCCGGCATTCTGGTAACTAGGGTAACGTGACCTACTTAGGGTTTTGTTTGTAAACAACACCACGTGGCTCTCTTGTTTGTAAACAACACCACGTGACACGTGACTGTTTGTAAACAAACAACTTATATATAGAAAATAAACACAACAAAATGTCAGACTCGCCGCTCCTATAAAAGACTGAGATGCGTCTCTCTTTCCACACACCCTTCTACCATCGCCGCCGACACCGCCACCGCCGGCCAGCCGACCGCCGCCACCACCTGCAGTCACCGCCACCACGCCAGCAGGGAATTTCGAGCTGAGTCTGCTTATTGCTTATTTTTTTTCTTTGAGCTTTTTGTTTTTTTAAATTTTTATTTTCACTCAGTCTTTTTTGTTTCGGAGGAAAGAAATATGGCGCTGCAGAGGGCGCGAGTTTCTAAAAGACGGTCGCGCGTACAAAGTGCCCTCCTCAACTGCCCGGCTATTTTTTTATCTCAAAGGAGAGAGCGTCACGTAGTTGAGGTTCACGCATCTCTTGAAGCGTACCGAATTCTCGAGAAATGCAAAGCTGAGCGCCATCGTCGTTATACAAGAGCGGAAAAGGAAAACGTAGCGACATGGCCGAGAGCCGTCTTCTCAGAACAGTATTTACTCTACCATTGCATAACAGCCGCTCTCAGCGCCCCCACTCGTTGGGCGTTTCATGAAAAGAAAGAGCGCCGCTACTCTCCTCACCCTGCCTCCTCTTATAAAGTGAGAATAAGCGCTATGAAACGATTCGACAAGCCGATCGGTTTCTTGGGAGCGACTGCAGCTCCCACTCGGTGGGCGCGCGTTGTGGCCGACGTGAACACGGTCTCTAAACGTTTCGACGTCGTCACTTGTTATCCCGCATATTGCAACGCAGCCGAATTGAAGAAGATAGGGGGGCACCATTTTAAACCATACGCTCCAATATGTATTTGTCACCGCCGCGCTCACACGCCTTATTGCTTTTTCGAGACGATCGTGTCACAACACAGAAATAGAAAAAAAAGCAGCAAAGCGACGAGCTTTGCCTAAATGATCAAAAAAAAAAAAAAAAAAAAAATTAATCTCCTCCTCCTCCTCCTCCTCCTCCTCCTTCTCCTCCTCCTCTCCCTCTTCTTTTTAAAAAAAAAATAAATATTTGTATCAGACTCCTCTGGAGTCTGATACAAAACATTTATGACTATTGAGTGAAAATAGAATTTTATCGCAAAAAATAAAAAGAAAAAAAAAGACACTTCTGCCGCCGCTACTGTGACACCGGCCGGAATCAATAAAAAGGTCGGCGGACTTTTCTCCACAACCATTCACTACCGACCGTTCGAGTGAGAAACACAGCAGACAGTCAGACACACAACCGCTCTCTCACGCGTGCTGAAAAAAAAAAAAAAAAAATGTCGAGCAGTAGAAGCAAACTTTTCACAGAAATTCATTTCGACGCTCGACTACAAGGACCCTTTAGTTGTATCATTAGCGGTCCGTCGGGTTGTGGAAAATCAAGCTTGGTGGATCAATTTCTGAGCGACGTGAACAATTTGGTCACGCCGCCGGTGGAAAAGACTTTTTACCATTACGGCGAGTGGCAACCTCTGTTTGAAATAATGCAAAATCAGTACGGTGTGGAATTCAGAGAAGGTCTTCCTAGCAAAGAGACTATAGCGGGAGACGTGGAAGTAGCAGAAGACGCCTTACGACCCCACACTCTACTGATATTGGACGATCTGATGAGCAGTTCCAATCAGCAAGTGGTAGCCGACATCTTTACTAAATACTCGCATCACTGGAACGTGAGCGTCATATACATCACTCAGAACCTATTCCAGAAATCACCCGACTTTCGAACTATGAGTTTGAACGCTCACTACATGATCGTTTTCAAGAACCCGCGCGACATGGGGCAAATAGCTAGTCTGTCTCGCCAGGTGTTTCCGTCCAACGCGGCGGCCCTCTCTAGTATATTTACCCATGAACTCAAGCGACCTCACTCATACCTCCTCCTGGACTTCAAGCAGTCAACACCTGACGATCTGAGAATACGCTCCTCTTTGACGTCCATACACTCTCAGCTAGTGTTTGTACCGCTAGACAAAAAAAAGAACAAGAGAAAGCAGTAGCAAAAATGTCTTCTCATCTACTCGAAAGACACTTTGGTACTCTCAAGCACTTAGCTAAGTGCTCGCCAAAGGACTGCTCGCATCTAATAGACTCTGGAAGCGACGATCTGATCGCAGCGTTGAGTGAGATCTGTCACAATTTACTGGTAGGGAACATCCCGCTCAGCGACAAACAACTGGACAAGCTTCGAGAATCGGCTGACGTGTTGAGGGAGGTCGGCAAAAAATCTACGCCCATCAAAAAAAAGAGACGCGTCTTGGTACAAGAGGGAGGTTTCCTCATTCCGGCTCTCATAGGGATGGCCTTACCGCTTATAAAGAGCATTCTCCGTATATGAGACACCTCATTCGACACCTACTCGCCGACAGCACCACCACCACTACCGCCACCACCAGCGTCATTGCCACCGTCGTCCCCATGACGGACTCAGAGCAGCAACAACACTACAAACGCTTAGCGCTCGTGGATCCTGAGACGCTCTACAAATCATCACGAGCAGGTCTACTTCATCATGTGCCCGCTGCTGCTGCTACTACTAGCGCTGCTACTACTGCAGTCGCTGCTGCTAGTACTTCTACTGCTCCAAACCTTCCTCCTCTTCCTGATGAGCGCACTGAAAAGAACGAGAGTTCCGCTCCTGCCACCGCCGCCCGCCTACCTGCCGACATGGCCTATTACCACAAGCAGGCAGAACAGTCCCTTCATCCCGACGCGGCCTTGCACCAGGTGCTACAGTTTATCTACAGGGACTTGGACTTAGTGTTGAACGATCCCACTTTGGAATCGCGCGAGAAAATGTTGAAATACCGAAGGTTGTTGAATAGATTGCAATTTTTTCTCGCGAATCCCCACAACAGCAACATCTCTTCGTCCTACTCTTCTTCGCCCCCGGCTCACCTCCGTCAGTCTGCTGAAGAGGCCAGCGCGTCCCTACTTGAGCGGTTGGCGAACCAAGTTCCCAAGAGGAATCGCACCCGGACCGTGGCGCTGTACAAACAATTGGAGAAATCCGGTGTGATCAAGTGGAACGAGGACGGTGCGGTGCGCGAGATGTCGGGTCGGAGAATACCACCTGAGCATCGCATCAACATAGTGGACTTACTGAACGACGCCGCCAGGTTCAGGAAGACGGCGCCCAGACCGGCGGGCTACTCTCCGTTCACGAAAGCGCTGCGCGAAGCAGTTCCCACAGACTCCTTGATCGGAAACCATCTGTATAAAGCGAGCGGACCTGGCCAAAGCTTAGACACACGGCTCGCTGACAGAGGTCGGAAACGACCGAGCTTCCACTCGGAAGAAGGAGAAGCAGCAGCAGCAGCAGCAGTAGCAGCAGCAGACTCTTCTCTCCAGGTGGACGATCCATCCTCTGACGACGAGGAGGACAGTGAACTTTTCCAAACTCCGACTTCCTGGCGTGGCGAGTAAGAAAAGGAAAGGGCGCAACCGCCTAGCGGCGAGGTCGTCGTTCACGCCCTCAACAGGCCCACCATGGGCAAACCAGTGAAGAGACTGACCAAGAAGGAAAAAGAAAAGAAGCGCGTAGTAGCTAGATATACCGACGTCAAAGCGCCCTCCAGTTTCACTAGCGTGACTAAACTCCAGAAACATCATTTTCGCCACCTAAACCCGGCCGTCATCCGAGATGCTTTAGTGTCGCTGGACGCCTACACTAAACATAAACCCATTCTGAGAAAATTCGCAAGGAACAAGACTATAACCGGCGCAATCGATCAGCAGTGGCAGATAGATCTGATGGACATGCAAGCTTTGGCGTCTCACAACGACCGCTTCCGGTACGTGGTGACGGCGATCGACGTTTTCTCTAGGTACGCGTGGGCCGTTCCCATTAAATCCAAGAGCGGCGCTGATGTCACCGAGGCCTTCTGAGAGATGACAGGCACTGGCGAGAGACGACCGCGCACTGTTCAGACAGACAAGGGGAAAGAGTTTTTGAACAAGATCTTTCAAGATCACTTGAAGAGCGAGGGCATAGAGTTCTTCACTGGCGAGAAAGACGACATCAAAGCTAGTCTAGTGGAGCGCTTGAACCGCAGTCTGAAGGAGAAGCTGTGGCCTTATTTCACACACAAGCGCACGTATCTCTACGTAGACGTACTGCACCATGTAGTGTCTTCTTACAATCGCACTCACCACAAGACGTTGAAAATGGCGCCGGCTCAAGTCAGCTCAGAAAACAGCGAAACAGTTTTCTACCGATCTCCCAACTAACAAACAAATCGACGAAATATGGAAAAAGAAGAAAAAAACAAAGACGTCCGCCGTCGACGTCATCGCTCCGGGTGACAGAGTGAGGATGTTGAGAACTAAAGGCGCCTTCGACAAAGGGTACGAGGGAAACTGGCGCGAGGAAGTGGTCGACGTTGCTAAGACGTTGGGAAGCAGAGGGTTCGAGCTGAAAGACGACAAGGGCGAGGAGATAAAAGGCGTCTTCTACCCGGAAGAGGTTCAGAAGGTGTACAAGAGTCGTTACGACAACAACTACCTGATAGACGAGGTGTTGCGCCGCAAGACCGTCGACGGTAAAGAGTTAGCTTTCGTACGTTGGTTAGGTTACGACGACAAGTTCAACGAGTGGATCCCCGTCAAAAAAATAACGTAGAAAAAAAAAAAAATCACTCTACCTAGCAACAGCTCTATGGAGTATTATCCTGACAACAGCTTGACGTCTTTCCGAACTCACTTCGACTCGCCGCTCCTTCTGCCCGAAGCGTACGAAGCGGCTCTGACTGAGATCATCCTCCCTACAGAATGGACTAACGTGCACGACGACGACTTGATCATCGTTGTTCCTCTGCGCACCAAGGGTTCGCTAGAGGAGGCGATCAACATTTTAAAAGAAACTAAATTCGCCGAAGGAAGAAAACCACAGGTAGACTGGAGGGGAATGAAAAACGCGAACGGTCTGAGCAAGCTGACGTTCAGCTCAAAATACCCGCTGAGCTGGAAGGAAGCGAGCTATGTAACGGTGGAAGAGATATCAGACACGTCGGAAGAGCAGCGATTGAAACCGGAAACAAAAAGGTTCAAGAGAGAGGTCGACTTGAGACAGACGAATGCCGTATACAAGCAGTTCTTGTCCCCGGCGGTGAAGAAGAAGGCGATCAGCGATCAAGCAAGACAGATGATCGAAGAGATGGAGAAAGACATGGGAGTGCGCAGTTTCATGCCAAACATATTCCAGATACCTCCTATTTTCACCGGAAGCAACCACACCCTAGTCGAGCGCTTGAGTGAGACGATGCGAGATGACAGACTAGAGGGCTCCAGCTTCTTGCTCAAACCGATGCGGATCTTATCGTACGACGCCAACACGAAACGCGTCACCATCAAACCGCCGAGACACTGCGCTGTCCTGCTGACTCAGCATCTCGCATGCGTTCTAGGCTTCGGAGAGAAGACGTGTTTCGCGTCGCCGACTACCGGCGCCTACTCGATGGATGTTTACGGGGACGTGCACTCTGTGTACATATACACCGACATGATCCAGGAGAGACGTGTGGGCGACATGCAAGTGCCGCTGTTGCGCTGCGTCCCGGTGGACAGAGGCGGAAAGCGTCGAAGTAGCGTGCAAGCTATCAGTTTTCCCCATTTGGATTATTTCCCCTTGAAATCCAAGAGGTTTACCGAGGTCGGCATCTATTTAAGAGACCGATCCGGTCATTCCATCCCATTCGGTAGAGGCGAGGTGACCGTGACACTTCATCTGAGACCTATTGAGCGCTGAAAGAGAGAAAAATGATGCGTCAACGCGTTCCGTACTTTCCACCCAGGCGCACCGTAGGCAGAGGGTACAGCGATTACTACAACGCGCAGCTGGGCAACGGCATCAACGTGTACAGCGGGCGCTCTTTCCAGAGCGGGCACGGTTTGGGCGGCGCTCTGTTAGGTCTGATGCGCTCGGCTACCCCGCTATTGAAGTCGGTGGGAAAAACCGCTGCTCCGCGCCGGTGTGGGCGTAGCTAAAGATGTGCTGGGGGGTCGGACTTTAAAGAGCAGCGTGAAAGACCGAGGCGCAGGCGCTCTGAAGAGACTGGCGAGTACGGCGTTCTCGGGAGGAAAGACGACTGTCGCGTCTAAGAAAGGGTCGAAACGTCGCCGGCATTCTCCTCAGACGGGCGGTGGCTCTTGCAAGAGACGTAGAGGGGATGTATTCGACCGGTAAGCGCCTAGGCGTTCAGGTATAAATAAAAAGACTGGAGGCGGCCGGCGTCAGTCTGTCGGCCGCGTGAAGAGAGAACACAATGGCTTACGTACACGAGAGCAGTAACGAGTGCGCGCTCTCTGAGCTCGACCTGCACACCGTAGCGCCGACTCAGACTACTATCTTAAAGTCGTCTTTCCTGGGGATAGAAACAAAAAACTCTTTAGAGGATGGAGGTAACATAAATTTCACCATCAACAAGTCGCAAGAGTACACAGACCTGAACGAGAATTACCTTCATCTGGAATGTCAAGTGCTGAAAGCGAACGGAGCGGCGATCGAGGACACTGACGCGGTAGCTCCGGTGAACAACTTGGCTCACTCGCTCTTCAAAGACGTCCAAGTCTCCATCGGCGGTTTCAAAGTGTCTGGCAACACCGAGACCTACCCTTACCGAGCTTACTTGGAAGGGTTACTCAACTACAACAAAGACGTGAAGGACGGCGTCATGAGCGCCCAGGGGTGGCATGAAGATACGCCCGGTCAGTTTGACACGTTGACTGACGTGAATGCGTTGTACAAAGCGCGCAAGAAGCTAATCTCCAACAAGCGCTTTTCGCTGATGGCGCGACTGCACTTTGACCTGGCTCATCAACCGAAGCTCATCGTTGGAGAGACAGAAATCAATCTCACTCTGAAACAGGCGGCGCCCTCTTTCTATCTGATGTGCGCCGCTGACGGAGGCTACAGCTTGAAGATCTACAAAGCAAAGCTCTACGTGCGATGCGTGCTGGTGGCGGACGCTGTAGCGGAAACGCACGAGAGAGCGGTGATAGAACACGGGCCCTTCGACTACCCGGTGAACAGAGTGGAGGTGACGACGTACGCCATCCCTCAAGGTAACAGAGATCACAGCTACACGCACTCCAACACAGGCCAGCTTCCCAAGTCGATGATGATTTGCTTCCTGGACCACGACGCCTTCAACGGTAGCTACACCAAGAACCCGTTCGAGATGAAGCATTACGACATCAGCTCGCTTCAAGTGATAGTGAACGATCAGAAAGTGCCGAACGACGCCTACGTGCCCGACTTTAAGACCAAAGCGGCCGTGAGAGAGTACTTGGCGCTACACACGGAAACGGGGATGTACGAGGGCGCGCGCTCCTGCGGTATTTCATACGATCAATTCCTGAACGGTTACACGGTGTTCCCCCTCGACTTAACCCCAGACAGATCGCACGACGGGTGTCGCGTGAACCTTATAAGAGCGGGTCAGCTGAGGGTGGAAGTCAGTTTCCGCTCGGCACTACAAGCGACAACAACGGTGCTACTCTACTTGGTGTACGACAACGTCGTCGAGCTGACCCGAGATCGACACCCCATCACCGACTACCACATGAACTGAAGACAAGACGGCGGTACTTGGCGTATCGTATGAACACGCTTGAAATAAGCAGAGTGTTGAAGGAAAACGTTCACACAAAACATCGTTTCCTGGGCGTTTTCTCTTGTGACACTATTCCGAAGCACCCTATCAAAGACACTTGTTTCGTGAGCAACACAGATCCGCAACATTTACCAGGTCAGCATTGGGTGGCGTTTTACGTGTCGAGCACGGGTGAAGTGTACTACTTTGATTCCTTCGGCTTACCGCCGCTGAGTGCGGAGTTCTTGTCTTTCGTGGAACGCTCTGCTCCGTTCAAGTGGCAAAGAAACCGCATTCAACTACAAGACACTTCTGCTGACACCTGTGGACCTCATTGCGTTCATTTCCTAATTGAAGCATGTCGAACAAGAAACCCCAAGAAGTGCGTCATGCGCATGAGCAAAATCCCAAAGCTGAGCGACCGGGCCGTGAGTCAGAAGCTATCTAAGATGCTGTTGTGACGGGTTGTTGCGATGGCGGCCGTTTCATGGAGGCAAAGATTCTCTGCCTTGCCGAAATGGTGTTGGATTTATCCAAAGTCGTGCAATGTCTATTGGAGAGAAGTCGTCCGGGGTGTGGTGGTGCGAGTGACGGCGGCGTGAGACTTTGCGGCCTGTTGAGTTGCTGCAAATCGAAGAAGCAAGCTAAAAAAGCATAAACTTGTGTGTTTTTTCTGATTGAAATGAAAATAAAGAATAAAATGAAAAGAAAAGAAATTATCTTGTTGTGTTTTTATTTCTATATATAAGTTACATAACTTTTTTTTGTTTGTTTGTTTACAAACAGTCACGTGTCACGTGGTGTTGTTTACAAACAAGAGAGCCACGTGGTGTTGTTTACAAACAAACCCTAAGTAGGTCACGTTACCCTAGTTACCAGAATGCCGGCTTCTGATTGGCTGAGCCTAAGTAGGTCACGTGACGTAAGTAGGTCACGTTACCATGGTTACCAGAATGCCAGCCTCTGATTGGCTGAGAGCTTCTAAGTAGGTCAGTAGGTCACCCAGAATGCTGGCTTCTGATTGGCTGAGAGCCCTAAGTAGGTCACGTTACCATGGCAACGGGTCACGTGACCAAATGGCGGCCTCTGATTGGCTGCATATCGATTGAGTAATAAACAGTACTTAACTATAGTCCCGTTCCGATACATACTATACTACTCATGTCTTCATGAAAATGGTCAGAAACCTTCATATGGGACCCAAAGAGACCATTTAAAGTCATATTGTTGTGATTATAGAGGTGTTAACCCCTCTGGGGAGGTAGTTTGTCCTCGGTAAAATACCTATAAATCAGTCACATCCCTATACTGCCATTAAAGATCCCCAGGACACCGAATCAGGCAGATTAATTGGAGGGTCCCCGTTTTCTGTTAACTCCCCTCTATCACCCCCCCCCCCCCACATGCACCAATATCCATCAGATAACCCTCCCCCCTTTCGCCTCTATATTACCCTATACTGAAATAATGTACTAACATAAGACCTGTCTGATAGTTTGAACCTTTCTCGAGGGCTTCCTGTTCTTGTTAACCACCCCCTATAACCCCCCTTCACCCCATTCTCACCCTCACCCCTAACTAATAGCCATGAAATAACCCCCCCCCCCCTCGCCTCCATATTACACAGTACAACCATCAGCCTAACCCCCCCTCCATGTGGCACAGTGCACAGCATTGCCTCTCATGATATGTATCATGCCTGGGAGTGGGACAGTGGTTAAAAGAGGGGTCGAAAGCCCCCCCTCCCCCAAAAAAAACACAAGAAGGTAGGTGTATCTACTATAGCTGGTATAGAGATACTGTACTTCAAGTTAAATCTGGGTTAAATATTTGGTCTAATATCAAGATATGTATTCATCTGTCCTCAAAATTTGATATAAGGTTCTACCAACTTACCCTTTACCCCATGTAGGGGATGGCATAGGTCTACCAAGCACCAGGCCTATGTTCTATTTTTATATATCTGAATATTATAGCAGCACCCTCAGATGTTGCATGTATGCCCATCATTGACAAAATCTGATCTTAAGCATTGCAAATGAGGTATCAGGGTTACCCACCCCTCCCCATAATATAATTGCAGGGTTTATTATCGGTTCAATAATATTTAGGGTTCAGAGTATGTATTCAACACCTCAGAGAATTGAAATAAATAATTTTCTTTTATCTTATGTCTAGGATACTAACCATGCAAGGTGTAGACTAAGAGATATGGACACCAGTCCTTATTTGGAGTCATTTGCCGGTCCCCCCCCCATCACCCCTCTATCATTCACCATTGTATGCATTTAACCACTTGGTTAAGGAGGAGATTCAGGGTTTTTATCTATTGTTGTATCAGATTATTAGTGATGTTTATATTAGGTATCTGCTATAACTATTATAGAATTGCTATGTATAATAAGTGTAGCAACATGAAGTAGTCATCTTGACTATGAATACATATAGGGTGAGGTACTAGGCATAGAATGGAGGGGGGGGGGGGTTGTGACCATTGGTAGGGTAACTCAAAATGGATATAGAGACCTTTGAAAAGGGTATTATCTATCTGATCTAAACTCATTTTAATATGTTGACAATTCAAATATATTGAAGCAAAGGCCCTCCAAAAATTGGGTTATATTCATGCACAATTCATTCACAAGAATATAACCTGTAATAGTCTCGTTGGGTCCTTATCAGTTTTCTGTTGAGGTGCTAAAGCCATTCATGTATGATAACTAAATTATAAGAGGTCTGATTGTTGAAGTTCTTAGATGGACTGGGGTAGCCCTCCTCTTATGTCTGTAACGGGTGAGAGAGAAGGTCTGGGCCCCCTCCATATCCCCCATCCCTCTTTTAAACACACCACTGTCTTACTCCCAAGACAGGCTAAGGTGTCTGTAAATGACTATTGATGTTCAAAGATCCTGACATTCTGAGTACAGTGTAATATAGAGGCTAGGGGGGAGGGCGTTATCTGATGGCTATTGGTGCATGCTGAGGGGGGGGGGGGATGGGGGGTAAGGGGTCATAGGGGGTATTAAACATAGACAGGGGGCCCTCCAGAATGGTTCATGATGATGATTTATGGCAGTATAAAGACACAATTGTATAGGAGCAATACCCGCAAAAAAGCTGATTTATCGGTATTTTACCATGGACGCTACCCCTCCCCAGAGGGGGAAACACCCCTATAATCACAACAATATGACTTTTAATGGTCTCTTTGGGTCCCAAAAATAGGTTTCTGACCATTTTCATGAAGGCATGGTGAGGTTTCAGTATGAATCTGAAAGCCTAGGGGGGGGGGTCACAGGGGTCCGAAAAAAATGTTTTTGTGATTTCCCGAGTTTTGGGACCCAAATGGATAGTTTGAGCCTGTCCCTGAAATCGTACGACAAAATTAGCTATTTAACACCCCCCCTATCCAAACATTATATAATGTAGACGTAGCAGTGCTGGTGCACTGGGCTTACCATATGAATTAACTTATATATTTTGTATATTTGAAGATATATAATACTGTACAGTCAATTGATTGATAGAGTAGTGCTAGTGCACCATACTCCAATATACTATGAGTGAGCAAGAATGAGCGTCAGCGATTTATGAGTCATAGTTGGATATAATGAAATGTATTATAGATTAAATTCTGATGTGATAATGTGATATGTGGGAAATGTTGGTGGCAGTGCTGATGCACTGGACTCACTATATTTATTGTTATTGGCACTAGAAAGGAGTGCCTTGTATCAAGCTATACACTGCTGGAATAATCTCAAAGCAGAGTACACCTTGATAGAAGGCCTTTCAGATTTTAAAACAAGAATTAAAAAAGAAATCGATACCTGCTTCATGTAAACTATTGTTATTTATTATAAGATCACAATAATATATGTTACTGCTCACACTACTCATCTCATCTCATCACCTATTATTACGGTTGTACACAAACCCATGAGTCATGTTTCTTTTCATACAATAACTGATGATACTTGTACACGCTCTACATGACTCCCAACTACCTTCTCCATCAAGATCTGTCAAAAGAAAAGGGGTCTTGATGGAAGAACGGCAATGCGCCGAATCAATGTAATTACGTCTAATTATTTACCCAATAAATACATTTAAAAAAAATCCATCTACAGAGAAGCAGTGCTTGTGCACATGAACTTAATATGTAATTATATATGATTATATACATATATATATACCAATATTACCCGGTTTGTGAGGTCTCAGCTGTAACCAAGTGATGTGGGATCCCATAGAACTAATATACATATGAAGAAAACAATTGCATTTTTGAATACCTCTAAATTAATAGAAACAAAATCTGACAAAAGAATTTCGAAATATGAATTTTTTTAAATGTGATATTGTGGGATCCCCTTGTGGGGTCCCAAATGACCTTGAACTATGACCTCTGTCAGGACCCCACAAAAGGTGTAACTATATGTATCATATGACTTTGTGGGGTCTCTTTTAAAATACACTTTACAGATTTATGTGGTGATACATTCACTATTATGAACTTACCAGATAAGTACACGGACTATGCATATTGATGAAACACACTAGTATGTGATGGTTGACATTACTTTTGGTTCTACCATTGGATTATGGGGTCTTGTATCTGTTCTAACACTCTATTATGGGGTCTTTCCAATGTATTCATTTTATTGAAGTTTTAAGAGTAGATGAAGCTAATTAACATTGTTGGTGACAATGTCCCTTTGTTATTAAGTACAAAAGAGCAAACTAAATAAATATGTGACTATATTTGATATGGGTAGATATATCCTGCTGTTGCCAACCCTATTAATGAATGTAAACAAATGCATATATTATCTAGGTCAAGCTGTTCCCCAACAATAAGAGCCCAAAGTTGGGTGGTCTTTTAGCTGCTGTCCTTTGACCTAATTTGGCCTAGTACAGGAGTATGTTTACTTAGTGTTGGCTTTGGAGTAGCAAAGGACACATGGGGGGGGGAGCAGAACTGCTATCTGGGATACTTCCTTTGGCTTTACTCACCAACCACCTCTGTACTAGGTAGATGCTTAGTCACCTATGGCTCCAGAAATATATTTTTAAGAAGTATACTTCTGAAAACCTGTGTCTCATCTAAATAATCCAAAAAAATATTGTGTCTACTAGATTATGAGGTCTTTATAGTTTTAATCCAGGCTTATGGATTCCTATAAAAACTATATATAAAACATAAAACTAAAGCATATACTGTGGTAGTTATCTGCAATGTGCCACACCCCCTGCCACTCCTCAGTCGTCATGTGCACCCTGCCACAACCCCTGACACTCCTCAGTCGTCATCTGCACCCTGCCACACCCCCTGACACTCCTTTCACTGGACAGTTATGTCCACCTTGCCCCGTCCACCATAATATAACCTCACATCTATCATGCTCATGTTTACAACTTTAGATATGATCCCCCCCACACCCCCAGACATCCTCAAGTCGGCATATACACCCTGCCACACCCCCAGACATCCTCAAGTCGGCATGTACACCCTGCCACACCCCCAGACATCCTCAAGTCGGCATGTACACCCTGCCACACCCCCAAACATCCTCAAGTCGGCATATACACCCTGCCACACCCCCAGACATCCTCAAGTCGGCATGTACACCCTGCCACACCCCCAGACATCCTCAAGTCGGCATATACACCCTGCCACACCCCCAGACATCCTCAAGTCGGCATATACACCCTGCCACACCCCCAGACATCCTCAAGTCGGCATGTACACCCTGCCACACCCCCAGACATCCTCAAGTCGGCATGTACACCCTGCCACACCCCCAGACATCCTCAAGTCGGCATGTACACCCTGCCACACCCCCAGACATCCTCAAGTCGGCATGTACACCCTGCCACACCCCCAGACCTCCTCAAGTCGGCATGTACACCCTGCCACACCCCCAGACATCCTCAAGTCGGCATGTACACCCTGCCACACCCCCTGACCTCCTCAAGTCGGCATGTACACCCTGCTCAGTCGTCATCTGCACCCTGCCACACCCCAAGACATCCTCAAGTCGGCATGTACACCCTGCCACACCCCCAGACATCCTCAAGTCGGCATGTACACCCTGCCACACCCCCAGACATCCTCAAGTCGGCATGTACACCCTGCCACACCCCCAGACATCCTCAAGTCGGCATGTACACCCTGCCACACCCCCAGACATCCTCAAGTCGGCATGTACACCCTGCTCAGTCGTCATCTGCACCCTGCCACACCCCAAGACATCCTCAAGTCGGCATGTACACCCTGCCACACGCCCTGATGTCACCATTTCGGCATGTACACCCTGCCACACCCCCTGATGTCACCAAGTCGGCATGTACACCCTGCCACACCCCCTGATGTCCCCAGGCCTGCATGTACACCCTGCCACACCCCCTGATGTCCCCAAGCCTGCATATACACCCTGCCACACCCCCTGATGTCCCCAAGTCGGCATGTACACCCTGCCTCACCCCCTGATGTCCCCAAGTCGGCATGTACACCCTGCCACACCCCCTGATGTCCTCTAGTAGGCATGTACACCCTGCCACACCCCCTGATGTCCCCAAGTCGGCATGTACACCCTGCCACACCCCCTGATGTCCCCAAGTCGGCATGTACACCCTGCCACACCCCCTGATGTCCCCAACTCGGCATGTACACCCTACCGCACCCCCTGATGTCCCCAACTCGGCATGTACACCCTACCACACCCCCTGATGTCCCCAACTCGGCATGTACACCCTACCATACCTCCTGATGTCCCCAACTCGGCATGTACACCCTACCACACCCCCTGATGTCCCCAACTCGGCATGTACACCCTACCACACCTCCTGATGTCCCCAACTCGGCATGTACACCCTACCACACCCCCTGATGTCCCCAGGCCTGCATGTACACCCTACCACACCCCCTGATGTCCCCAACTCGGCATGTACACCCTACCACACCCCCTGATGTCCCCAACTCGGCATGTACACCCTACCACACCTCCTGATGTCCCCAACTCGGCATGTACACCCTGCCACACCCCCTGATGTCCCCAAGTCGGCATGTACACCCTGCCACACCCCCTGATGTCCCCAACTCGGCATGTACACCCTACCATACCTCCTGATGTCCCCAACTAGGCATGTACACCCTACCACACCCCCTGATGTCCCCAACTCGGCATGTACACCCTACCACACCTCCTGATGTCCCCAACTCGGCATGTACCCCCTACCACACCCACTGATGTCCCCAGGCCTGCATGTACACCCTACCACACCCCCTGATGTCCCCAACTCGGCATGTACACCCTACCACACCCCCTGATGTCCCCAACTCGGCATGTACACCCTACCACACCCCCTGATGTCCCCAGGCCTGCATGTACACCCTACCACACCCCCTGATGTCCCCAACTCGGCATGTACACCCTACCACACCCCCTGATGTCCCCAACTCGGCATGTACACCCTACCACACCCCCTGATGTCCCCAACTCGGCATGTACACCCTACCACACCCCCTGATGTCCCCAACTCGGCATGTACACCCTACCACACCTCCTGATGTCCCCAACTCGGCATGTACACCCTACCACACCCCCTGATGTCCCCAACTCGGCATGTACACCCTACCATACCTCCTGATGTCCCCAACTCGGCATGTACACCCTACCACACCCCCTGATGTCCCCAACTCGGCATGTACACCCTGCCACACCCCCTGATGTCCCCAACTCGGCATGTACACCCTACCACACCCCCTGATGTCCCCAACTCGGCATGTACACCCTACCACACCTCCTGATGTCCCCAACTCGGCATGTACACCCTACCACACCCCCTGATGTCCCCAACTCGGCATGTACACCCTGCCACACCTCCTGATGTCCCCAACTCGGCATGTACACCCTACCACACCTCCTGATGTCCCCAACTCGGCATGTACACCCTACCACACCCCCTGATGTCCCCAACTCGGCATGTACACCCTACCACACCTCCTGATGTCCCCAACTCGGCATGTACACCCTACCACACCCCCTGATGTCCCCAACTCGGCATGTACACCCTGCCACACCCCCTGATGTCCCCAACTCGGCATGTACACCCTGCCACACCCCCTGATGCCCCCAACTTGGCATGTACACCCTGCCACACCCCCTGATGCCCCCAACTCGGCATGTACACCCTACCACACCCCCTGATGTCCCCAACTCGGCATGTACACCCTACCACACCTCCTGATGTCCCCAACTCGGCATGTACACCCTACCACACCCCCTGATGTCCCCAACTCGGCATGTACACCCTGCCACACCCCCTGATGTCCCCAACTCGGCATGTACACCCTGCCACACCCCCTGATGCCCCCAACTTGGCATGTACACCCTGCCACACCCCCTGATGCCCCCAACTCGGCATGTACACCCTGCCACACCCCTGACATCCTCAAGTCGGCATATACACCCTGCCACACCCCCTGACATCCTCAAGTCGGCATATTTTTTATTTGATTTATCTTTATTTCATGTTCATCATTATAAACAGATACATCTAGATTTGAAGTTAACTTCCAACTCCTTATTGCATCCTCTGACGACTTTACAAAATTCGAATACTAATTTGATGAACATTAAAAAGAACGGCTGCTTCTTACTCTGCTCGAGTAGTTTGGATATTTAGCAGCCTTACCTAATTATGCTTAACTTTACACAGGTAGATGGGCTCACACAACGACAAGAAAAAAAACCTTATCACAATAGATCCAAACTAATCATTTGGTTGTACATGTCACTACAACCAATACATTAATAATGAAACCCGTAATATATATCATTTTGTTGGTGAAAACCATTGGTGAAAACACATGGTGGGTACATATTTGTCTAATACGGTAGTTTCTTGGGTTTTTTGATTTGTAATTTGATTTTCTGTGTTAACATAAATGAGTCGAGAGATTCTGAATTTCGTTCTGGGGGGTCCAAATTGTTCCAAAGATTTGCTA
Organism: Harmothoe impar; assembly: GCA_947462335.1. Classification (NCBI taxonomy): domain Eukaryota; kingdom Metazoa; phylum Annelida; class Polychaeta; order Phyllodocida; family Polynoidae; genus Harmothoe; species Harmothoe impar. The sequence continues at coordinate 92,415,194 of OX381706.1, forward strand.
TTGTATGCTCTAGGCTGTGTGTATAAGCTGCACCGTTTGGAGTGTGTACTTTAAGTACTGGGCCATCCCAAGCTCTGGAGTTTAGATTTCTATTGTCCCTGTACTTATTTAAACCCGCTCTTCTGTAAGCCTCTTTCATCTGGTGATATTCAACTCTATCACATAGCATATTGAGATTTGCCTCCGCATGTACATCATAAGTGGGCGTTCTGTAGTGGGCTCTTTGAGCTACCTTCAGACCTCTGTTTTGTGCCTTTTGAAGTCTCAGTTTCAACTCCTTTTTTATACCCGCGTATAATATATCCGCATATTCAAGAATAGGCAATATTGATGTCTTATACAATAAAATAGAGATAGGCTTGTTGATTACAGCATTTAACCTAGCCAACTGATACTTCCTAAAACCTGTAGTTCTTAGCTAATTATTTACAAATTTCTCGTATGTCAGTGCTTCATCTAGTATAACCCCTAGATACTTATAGCTAGATACCCCATAAATCTTATCCCCGTTAACAGTCAGTTTACAATCTTTCCACTTGTATGTATTGGCAAAACACATAAATTTAGTTTCCTTAGCATTCAGTGTAAGACGATTCATTTTGCACCAATCTGTGTACCTGTTCAGATCTTCTTGCATTTTTTCATTTACATCCCTCGAGTGGTCACCAGATAGTTATAACACAGTATCATCCGCATATAATAATATTTTGACATGTTGCATAATCTGTTCAACTTCATTCACATATAATAAAAATAGCAAGGGTCCCAAAATGGAACCTTGTGGGACTCCATAGCTAATTACCAGTGGTGGTGACTTGACATTATTTGCTAGGGTACATTGCTTCCCATAGTTAAGTAATTTGTTAGCCAAGTTAATACTTTTCCCCTTAATCCATATCTTTCACATTTTTTTTATTAGAATTTTGTGGTGGACAGTGTCGAAAGCTTTCTTTAAGTCTTTAAATACAGCTAGTGTTTCCTTTCCCACATTTCTATCCCTTAATATGTCGTCAGTTAATTCCCCAATAGTTTGAATGGTTGAACATTTTTTCCTATAGCCTCCCTGTTTATCACTTAAAATATGTTCCTGATCCAAAAAGTCCATGATATTTCTATGTGCTATTTTTTCTAAAAGTTTTGAAGGTAGTGGTAATAAAGAGATAGGCCTAAAATTTTCTACTTGTGTCAAGTTACCATCCTTGGGTATAGGTATAATAACAGCCTTCTTCCACTTCTGTGGAACTACACCTGTATCAAGTGACATTTGAAAAATATGTGTAATTTGTTCGCTCAAGTATATGAAGGCGTCTTTTAGTACCCTGGTGCTCAAACCATCCACAGCAGAAGTTTTGTGCAGCTTAATGTTCTTAATGAGTTTCATGACCTCCTCCTCGTCGGTGCTCCAATTTTCAATATTAACTTCCCTTCTCTCAAAGTCAGGTACCCAGACATCATCATTGCCACTAGCTAATTCAGCTCCAATATTAGTAAAGTATTCATTAATGTAATTTGGCACTTCTTCATCCTCAAGCATCTTCTTTGTCTCTCTGTCTATTAACTTGATAATAGCCTTTGACTTTTTGCCTGGCATTACTTTATTGAGCTCATACCAGAATTGTTTGGGGTCATTTTTGTGTTCCTCCAACAGTCGTAAAACAAATTCCCTCTTACATTTATACTCTTCTCTAGATACCCTGTTTCTATCAGCCTAGGCAATCTTGATTCTCTGTGCGTCTTTTGACTTTTTGGCCTTACTTAATGCTCTATCCTTTTCCTTAATGTCACTTATCCTTTCTGGAGTCACCCATGGGTCTCTCTCTTTTTTTACCTTGTATTTGACAAACGGACAAATGCAATCCATTACATGTGTGATTCTGTTAAACATAATCTGCCATAAATTGTCAACATCTCTACAGGCATAAAACCTTTTCCAATTAAAACCACTTAATCCTTTAATCAGCTTTTCAGGTGTATACCCTTTCATTCTACACATGAATTCCACTTTTGGTAACTTTGGTTCTTCATAATACGTCGAGGTAGCATAAACCATTTCATAATCACTACGACCAAACTCAACACATCCAGATTTCTCAATTGTGTCACAATTTGTAAATATCAAATCTAGACAGGTGTCCTTCTCAGCATACCGTGTAGGACAATCAATTACATTTAGTAGCCCATAACCCATCATACCTAACTTAAAGTCACTGACATATTCATAAGCATAGTCTAACATATTAATGTTCATGTCTCCCATAATAAACAGTTCAAATCTATTAATGTGTGGAATATTTGATATTACATGTTTCATTGTTGTCCAGAAAACATCAAGATCCCCTTGTGGTGGTCTATAAATATTAATGATCAATATGTTTTTAGCCTTCTCCCTTTTCATGATAACAGAAGTTAATTCCATGTCCTTGGTACTTATTTTTGGCAAGAAGTCTTCTTGTAGAACAGCATATTTCTCTTTGATATAAATCAATAACCCTCCAGCTGCTTTGGGCCTACCATTCTCCAGCCATGTTCTATCCCATGTAAATGAATTAAATCCCCTAAAGTCAAATTCTGAGGTGAGATTCTTTTCTTCCAATCAGGATTCTGATACAGTTATTACATCTAGGCTACAGTCATCAAACATTATTTTACAGTCTCCAATTTTGTTTCTAATACTTCTACAGTTAATGTGGACTAAATGCATACCCTTTTCGTTATCAAAAACCCGACATTTCTAAACCCTCTAGCCATTTGATTTTCTAGCCCTCCCGTCCCCTAGCACCATACCAGATGTGCTTAACCTGATACCAAAAAAGAACAGATGATGATGTATGATAAAAACATTTACTAGGAAACTAATGGGAGTCATGTTTTCCAGGTAGGGAGCTCAGCTTTGGCAACCTATAAGTTTTCAAGAACTATTAAATATTTTAAATCATAATAAACATAAATATTAGGCACGGGTAGTGTTTCCCTGATCACTCACAGGTGACTACCTCATTGTTCACAACGAAAGTAGCCCCCAAAGTTTGCATCAGGAATAACTCGCCTGTCATCTCATTAATAATAGCAAGGTCGGTATCAACAATAATCAACGATCTTAAAGTAGGCTGATAAAGTAAAGTTACATACCTGTATCTGACATAAATAGGTACTTTGTTTGACACTAATGCGTCAATATTAAGACCTCTATCAGCTACAATATGATACTCTCTCATGTGCAACTCTTAAGTCATAATTCTAAACTATAATTGCATGGTTTTAACAAAGCAACCAGCAATAACAAAGTAAACAAACGTGTCATTTGGCACCGATATAATCACATTGTGTAGTCTTCAGTGTTACCAGCATTCATTGTGCATAACTATATACTGGCGCTACCTCAGACTTGGACAAGTTTAGATCTAATGCCAAAAGTAGTATTTTACCATTACATTATACCGGTATATACCCTTTGGTGTCTCTGGTCAGGAGGGGTGGGTGACAGGCTGGACTGTTGTTGTCGGTCACCCCCTCCCCCTACCTCACCACCATGGCCACCGGTGACCATGGTCTGGCCTGAGGTGTCTCCAGGTAAAGTGTCCTGTGCCTCCTCCTGTGTACTAGCCTTATGCTCAGGAGCGGGATGACCACATCCAGGGCAGTTCTTGCAATTCCCATGGAAACCATGGCCACAGTTCTGGCATTGAACCATGATTAAAATGCAAAATCCTAACTGAGTCTGTCCTGGCACCCAGGTGGGTGGACATGAGGCACTGGCTGGGGTGAGCGGCCAGGTGGCCCAGGTAGGTGGTGAGAGTGGTGCCACCTGGCGAGTTCTTCCGTCAATACCCCAGCCAATCCTGTATAACATATATTGGATGGATCCATTTCTCTTTTTAAATATTGCAATAGAGTCAAACAATACAATACAAGTGGGTGTGTTTACGATTTAGGAGGAGATTACATCAAAATCAGGGAACTTAGATTTTCGCATATACGATGACTTTTGTAAACTCTTATGTACCAACCTTTTAGTTTCATATTTGCTCGTTAGCCTTTTAAATTCCAGAATAATTGCGACACAGACGTATTTTGTAATATGATATAATATAATGATTAGGCTGTTTGCAATCTACAGTTGACTAAGTAATGGTATTTAGCGTTCTATTGCTCTAATTCAAACTTTGACAACGCTTCGACCTCGTGCGTCGGAACAAGCCTCAAGTAGACTTGCCCCCGCTATGCGCGTCCCTTTGTCTTATTTTTTCTTTGCTCTAGTCGTCTTGGCCTGGTCGGTTCCTTTTAGATCTCCTCTATGACAGGGGTGGTGAATCATGCTTTATCAGTTTTTTTCAGTTCTCTCACCGGATTTTCTGTGATGCACTCAGTATCCTCCTCACCTCCTTCTTCTTCATCACTGGATAGTTCATCATCCCTGAGTCGTTCTAAGATCCACCCTAGCTGGTTACCACCCTTGAGTTTGCCCGCTTCAATAGTTCCAGCTTTATTTAGGGGGATCCCACAGCTCCAGTAGTCATCTCCTACAGTTGCTTCGTATAGGTGACCATCAGTATTTTCCAGTTTGGCTCGCATCTCGTCATCCTCATACTTCAGCCTTTGAACCAACTTCATGGTACCTCTCCTGCGATCTAGCCATTCTTTGTTGTCAATGATCTTGTTTTAGAGCCTCTTTATCTTGTATGGACAGGTCATTTCAATGATCCTCTCTGCAATTTCGGCACTGCGTGAACAACCATATCTACGGAGCTTAAATGTGGTTTAAAATTGATGACAATGTCATGACAATGTCAACCGACCTTGTCATTACATTTAATGGAATTTTGATGATCCCAAAATGTCATATGACATTTCAGTGTATTTAAGTTAATCTTAAATTTGCTCAAAATGTCATATGACTTTTGAGTGAATTTAAGTTGATCTTAAATTTTCTGAAAATGTCACATGATATTTCTACATTCAAGTTCATGCCTAATGCGGGAGGACAAGCTGTCCATGGCCTCTGCCCAACTGTACATGGCATCCACTCACCTATACACGGCATCTACTCAAAAAAGTGATATTCTGAATATAAATAATCAGTTATGCCTTTTGATCCCGACTTTAGATCAATACATAACCATGGCATACACATATACTATCCTTTAAAGAAGCATTTCCTGTGTTTAAATTAAATCAAATCCAACGCTTAAACACATTATTTTGGCTACCTTGTTGCTGATTAGATATGATACAATGCAAAAAGGTCTCAAAGTGATATATTTCAGGTGATGTAACATATATTGGAGGTGCAATCGAGATCTCCTCTCTGTGGTTTACCCCCCCCCCCCCCCCGCCCCCATATTAATTATATCTCTAGATATAGGGGTTAAGTCTCAGCCACAGTTATTATATATATAGAGGCTATTGTTGAACCCCCTTACCCCCCCCCCCTCCCACCCTTACCTCCAACACCCAGACCGCCACACTGCTGTAAACAATAGGAGGTGTGATAAGGTTTTATATTTAGACCTATGGCGACAATACACCTGTGTTCATGCTCACATCAAGCCGTGAGCCACATACATGTACATGTAACACACATAGCTATTGTGGTAGTGACCTATATACATTGTGAACAACCAATAAGAGCACAGCATCAGGTGTGGGTGGGCAGTTTGAATCTGTCTAGCAGTCTAGTACAGTGTTGCAAACGGACAGAGCCGGATGCAATTCATATATAGTGTTCTGGTAAGTACATTTCGGTTGTATTTATTGATCTATTTATCACATTCATATAGATTATCATGAAAAGACTATTTGACAATTCCCATATACTATAATGTATATAAGATATGTACTAGGTATAATCATAGCACATTATTAGCGATTTGACTAATAATATAATTTATCTACTTTCTACAGGTAACCCCAGAGTGTAAGGAAGTGTGATCCTGACTGTCTGATATGCTGGAACCAGGAGTGGTTACGAGGAGAGAATACTTGAATAATGTTTCAACAAGAGCCATCTATATTTATTGAAGAGGCGGACCCATCACCCAATACTGGCAATAGGCGGACCCTTCACCCTTTAGGTGGATCCAGGACCCATCAATCCTTTCCCCTTTGCCTCAGCCCTTCCCCTCTGTACCTGCCCCTTTCATTTTTACCCCCCCCCCTGCATCCCCGCTCCCATCAGTCCTGCCATCCTCAATTCTGTTCCCCCCATCTTTTCTGTATTTATTGCAGAGACATCTATATTCATTGCAGAAGTGGACCCAAGACCCTGCAGGCGGACCTAGGACCCTGGATGCGGATGCAGGACCCTGAAGGTGGACCAAGTGCCCTGGAGGCGGACCAGGACTACAGCGGCCGGAGGCAGAGTTAAAATAGCCTAACCAGCGTCAGACTAGCTCCGTCCTCCCTCCAAAGGGATGCTTCCCAATAAAATCCCCCAATTGATGATAACTCCTTCCACTTGAATAAAGTACAAAATCATATATGTTCATATCTCATCAAATAAAATCAACTTTAAGCAGACATCCATTGCAGTAGAAACGGTATTGTCATGGCATTTTGTCAACATTTAAGTACAGTAGAAACGGTATTGTCATTGTATTTTGTCAACATTTAAGTGCAGTAGAAACGGTATTGCCATGACATTTTGTCAACATTTAAGTGCAGTAGAAACGGTATTGTCATGGCATTTTGTCAACATTTAAGTACAGTAGAAACGGTATTGTCATTGTATTTTGTCAACATTTAAGTGCAGTAGAAACGGTATTGCCATGACATTTTGTCAACATTTAAGTACAGTAGAAACGGTATTGTCATTGTATTTTGTCAACATTTAAGTGCAGTAGAAACGGTATTCTCATGACATTTTGTCGCTTTTAAGTCTGCTTAAATAGTCTGGTTTTGACCTTTGAATGTATGCTTAAAGGCCATTAAAAACGATATCTTGGACATTTAATTCATTATGACGGGTCGATTAAATGTCATTAAAGCTGCTTAAATACGGTATTTAAGCACAAAATACCGTATCTCCGTTACACTTAAAAGTGCAGAAATGTCAAGTTACGCGCAGTGCGGGTTGCTTGCAGGTGAAGGCCCTTTGTGACTGGTACAGGCACTCAGCGTTTGGGTAGACTATGTCTTTGTAGGCTATATCCACAGGGTAGAAATTACTCAAGAAGGAAGCCGGTCCTTGGAAAGCATATCCATCCTTGGTTTTGCATGTCTTGCTGTCAGACAATCTCCAGCCCTTGAGTAGGTCCTCAAGTTCCGAGTAGTTGTACCTAGTCCCGTTCACCATTATCTGCAATCCCCTTTGTTGAGCTTGTCCACCACTTTCCCTGATAAACGCAGCAAGTTGTCTTAGGTCTCTCTGCCTTCTTTGATCCTTTTCAGTTAGGTCATCATTTATGAAAACCCTCCTCCACTTGTCTACTTCTTTGAGTTCCTTCAGGCCCCGGAAAACTGCTATCTTCTGGGACATGTTTGAGCCCTTTATCATGACCGGGCGGGCTCTCTGATCCTGGTTGTTGTGCTGGCTGTCCTTGTTGCCTAGCCTGTACACACTGGATACCTTGGTGGTGTCATATCCAGTTTTCAGATCAACAAACAGTTCATCTATCTGGGCGACAGTGTCGCCTGTGTCGGGCAAGCCTGTGACAATCATATTCAACTGCCTTTCCTCTCTTTCCAGACTGTCCACTTGGTCCTCCAGGGAGTTGATGGTTCTACTCTGCCTTTTATTCACTGCCTTCAGCCCCTCTGCAGTACTAATGCGTGTTTCTGTAGTACTTATACGTTTGGTCAGCGATTCAACATTTTCGTAGAGCTTGAGCACGTTTACATCCTTTTTGGTGCATGGTCTATCTAGTGCAGGCGCCCTGCCTGGCGAGGCTGTATCCTCTGGCATTATCGCTCACTGGTCACTATTACTTTGGAATTAACAGAGTTTGGTGAGTAATGCACTCTTATAAACGTTTTTAATCGTTTCCAGGCCTACTCACTCAATATGCTGTTGGTAGTAGCGACGTTTCTTGGCGTTTGTCAGAATTCTGTGACTGAAATTATGCCTCCGCTGTGTGAACGCGTCTACCTATCAGACTATATGACTCCTACCTCATATACACCCTACCACAACCCCTGATATCCTTAAGTCGGCATGTACACCCTGCTACACCCCCTGATGTCCCTAAGTCTGCATGTACACCCTGCCAGACCCCCTGATGTCCCCAAGTCTGCATGTACACCCTGCCACACCCCCTGATGTCCCCAAGTCGGCATATACACCCTGCCACACCCCCTGATGTCCCCAAGTCGGCATATACACCCTGCCACACCCCCTGATGTCCCCAAGTCGGCATATACACCCTGCCACACCCTCTGCAATCCTGAAGCCGCTATGTACACCTTGGCACACCCCTTACATTGTCCTGGTGGCATTTAGACCCTGCCACGCCCTCTGATATCCTCAGGTTGGCACATACACCTTGCCACACCACCTGACTTCCTCAAGTCGGCATGTACACCCTGCTCAGTCGTCATCTGCACCCTGCCACACCCCCTCACACTCCTTAGTCGTCATCTACACCTTGCCACACCCCCTGACACTCCTCAGTCATCATCTACACCCAGCAACACCCCCTGACACTCCTCAGTCGTCATCTGCACCCTACCACACCCCCTCACACTCCTCAGTCGTCATCTACACCCTACCACACTCCCTCACACTCCTCAGTCGTCATCTGCACCCTACCACACCCCCTCACACTCCTCAGTCGTCATCTGCACCCTACCACACCCCCTCACACTCCTCAGTCGTCATCTGCACCCTACCACACCCCTTCACACTCCTCAGTCGTCATCTACACGCTGCCACACCCCTGACTATCCTCAGTCGTCATCTGCACCCTACCACACCCCCTCACACTCCTTAGTCGTCATCTACACGCTGCCACACCCCTGACTATCCTCAGTCGTCATCTACACCCTACCACATCCCCTCACACTCCTCAGTCGTCATCTACACCCTGCCACACCCCTGACACTCCTCAGTCGTCATCTACACCCTACCACACCCCCTCACACTCCTCAGTCGTCACTTACACCTTGCCACACCCCTAACTCTCCTCAGTCATCATCTACACCTTGCCACACCCCCTCACTCTGGAAATAAAAGCAACCTTAAATTTACTGGAAATGTCGTTTGACATTTCCGGTAGATTTAAGGTAAACTTTAATTTACCGGAAATGTTGTTTGACATTTCCGGTAAATTTAAGGTAAATTAAAAATTACCGGAAATCTCGTTTGACATTTCTGGTGTATTTAAGGTCAAATAAAATTTACTGGAAATGTCAATCAACATTTCCTGGAAATTTAGGTAAACTTAAATTGTACAACCCATGATACTAATCAGGGGAGTAAGGGGACTGTGGCCCCAGTATTGTACATTATTTTGAGGGTTTCTGGAGGGGTACAACCCATGATACTAAACAGGGCAGTAAGGGGACCCTAACCCCGGTATTATACTTTTTTTTTAGGGTTTCTGGAGGGGTACAACCCGTGATACTAAACAGGGCAGTAAGGGGACCCTAACCCCGGTATTATACATTATTTCGAGGGTTTCTGGAGGGGTACAACCCGTGATACTAAACAGGGCAGTAAGGGGACCCTAACCCCGGTATTATACATTATTTCGAGGGTTTCTGGAGGGGTACAACCCGTGATACTAAACAGGGCAGTAAGGGGACCCTAACCCCGGTATTATACATTATTTTGAGGGTTTCCGGAGGGGTACAACCCATTATAGTTTTTAAATGGGTACATGAGTTAGGAAAAAGCTCAAAAAATGCCTAAATGGCTCCCTGATCTCATATAATGAGTTTTAATCATCACAGAAAAAAGAAAGAAATATGCCCATGATTCTAACAGTGTACAGAATTCAATTATAATAGCATTGATAACTCATTAACAATAATAAGGATAATTCATAAATTTGGTACCCACTCCCTCTCTATTCACACCCCCTCCTGCCCCCCCCCCCCCACCTCCACCCCCCACCAACATGCCATTCAGGGTGGAGGAGGTGTTATAACTGAGACAATGCTAGCAGGGGTAGCATGTACTGTATAGGGGTTGTTCCCATTGAGACCACTGACCTACATAGCTATGTGTACCTGCAGGAGTACATGTATGTGTAACACACCAAGTGGTCAACATGCACATACAGTAGCTGGTCACAGTGAGGATAGGACCTGTGTAAGAGAGGTGTGTAGGTATAATACTCATTCATTTATGGAAAGCAATGGTACTCTACCATTTGATAATCTAGCTTTTGTACATATTCCAATAGTAGACATTTGATTTACATATAATTACATTTAAATTGCATTTAACCGACTCTATTTTGATATAACCATGTAAACAGTTATAATTGTTGTATACCTTCCTCTAACAGTGTTTGTATACAATAAATAACACATACATATTTTTCTATTTCCCACAGGAAAGGTTACAATAGGAGGTGGCCTTGCCTTCCAGAGACTAGCCCTGCCTTCCAGGAAGTGGCCCCGGCCTCCTGGAGGTGGCCCCGGCCTCCTGGAGTATTATACATTATTTTGAGGGTTTCTGGAGGGGTACAACCCATGATACTAAACAGGGGAGTAAGGGGACCCTGGCCCGGTATTATAGACTATTTTGAGGGTTTCTGGAGGGGTACAACCAGTGATACTAACCAGGGGAGTAAGGGCACCCTATATGTATCAGAAATATATGTACCCGGTATCACTCATATTATACACTTCCTCAGCTTTAGATGTATTTCTATTAATAAGTATAAAATCGATATAATAATATAAATGGTACCCAATTAATAAACTTATTGTATGGGGAATAAACTAAAGATGTTTATATACACAATAATAAACAATAACTGATAGTTTTGTATTATGTTCTTCTTACAGGACCCAACAGCCCTCAGGAGGTGCCCTGGACCCCAGGGGGCGGGTGCCGGCCCCCCAGACCCCCTGGAGGCGCCCGGGCCCCCAGGGAACGGGTTCCTGTACCCCAGACCCCCTGGAGGCACCCCAGCTCCAAAAAAAAAAGATGAAACTGATGAAATGACCCCCTCAATAAACAATATTCCAATATAAAATGATAACATTTAATGACATTTAAGTATAAAATAGAGAAAATGGCAATGTCCATTAGAGGTCATTATAAGTACTTAAATGTGATTTTTCAGTGAGGGACAGCTGGAACTTGGCATGTTATTTAATGACCTTTAAGTGCCACCTTGCCATGTCATTTAATCACCTTAAATCAACTTAAATTCTACTTAAATATCGACTTAAAGAGTGCCTTTAAGTACACCAAAATGCTGCTTAAATCTCGAAATTGACATTTAAGTTTTACCTTAAATGTACTTAAATTTGACATTTAAGTAATAAAAATGACATTTAAGGTATACTTAAATAGACATTCTCGTGCAGTGTTTCCTGCATAATAGTTCAATCTCAGCTAGGATAATACACACTACACAATGTAATGGTTTAATCCTGCTTCAATACAGCTGAACCGTATTTGATATCAGCTTTTCCCCAGTCCGGGCACATAAGTATTTAACTTTTCCCACCAATGTGGTGTCTATTCTATACTTTTGCTGTTTTTTTGTATTATTCGACACAATTATGCAAATATCAATACAATTAATGATAACTGCATTCAGTCTCTCTCATCCATTCTTTTTTTACAATGTCTAGAAAGTTTGTGAGGCTTTATTTAACTAGGGAAAGGGTTTGGTCTACAGCACAATGTACTGTGAATGTACAGCAACATTGCCGGAGACCCAATTTACATGTATATAATGCTGTAATTATACAGCAAACAGTGCTGTTATACCAACTACAGCAAAAAGTGCTGTAAATGTACAGCACATTGTGCTGTTTAAATACAGTAACTTCTTACAGTGTATTTGAAGCCATTTAATGACGAAAAAACTGTTTTTCCTAGCCCATTTAATATGGCTACCTGTATGGTAAAAAAGTAGTGCCTATAATTATATTTGAAATAACGAAATATATATATATATATATGTGTCTGCCTAACAATATTGACTGGAAAAATCCTCTCCCATTACCTATCAACCCTAAATGTTCCTCAATAACTTTTATGGCATCCCTTGTTTCATCAGTAGGGGGAGGGGGGTCAAATCTGTTCCACTAATGACAGATTTTTCTACTCGGGGAAAAGGAGGATTTCCGGGGAAAAAACCTTTGACAAAATAGTGTACAAACACTTGTGTATTGAAACAACAAACAGAGGACGAACATTATGACAAAAAAAAAATTAAAATACCAAAGTGTAAAAATAATGTCTGACTTAAAATGAAGAACACATGATGTATGGACATGATAAACATAATTATAACTCTGAGAAAAAAAGAGGTAAAAAGACTTCAGAAAAGGAAAATCATATTATTCAAGACTATACACATGCATGAACTGTATCGTGGTAAATGTTGGGAGCCAGAATAAGATCACACATCCCCATGCAGCTAAGGATTATTCCTAAAATGTGCAACTTCCGTTTCTGCGCATGAACTAGGTGGGGCAATTCCCGAACAGTTGCGCAATATAGGAATAACTATTCACATCAGAAAATTCCGACTTTGTGAAACTTCCGATATTGCGCGTGACATATATATATATATATATATATATATATATATATATATATATATATATATATTAATGGAGCGCTAGAATGAGATGACATAGACATGGATGACAAATTCCTGACGTACAATCTGACAAGATAAAGGCCAAAAGCCCAAACAAACAACACTTTTGCCAATATACCAGGAACCCCAATGATCAGATACTAATACATCCTTGATTCTACGACATTTATAATTATCAGATATGTAATATAATACAGCAAGAGACTTCCAATCTCCATAACGCTTGACCTCATGAAGAGGAAGAAAGGAGGCTAAATAAGTAGCCGCCCCCCTCCTTAAACTATGCGTAGCAGAATCTCCTGTGAGACCTGCTCGCTTACACTTAGACTGAAGTTCAGTGCAGAAGGCACGGTATGTATATGGGAACAGTGGGTCCTCCTTAGATAACACTGTCCTATCCAAGTAGGATTTGATATGACCCACCGGACACAATGGCGAGTTTCCTGAGTTCAATACTGGGATGAGGAGGACACGCTCCTTAAACTGAATTGTTTTGAGACTAGTAATGAAAACATCCATGTCCTGACCCCTGAATAATAATCTTTGACCCGGAGGGTATGGGGTGACGCAGTCACATGACCCGCTCTCAACAGACATCTATAACATAAAGTTATGGCACACCAGAGTATTAGGTCCGACCCAACTGACAAATCCAAGGTACGATAAATCAGCAGTAAGTCCTCTGGAGATAAGGGGTCTACTTGGCGCACCTGACAACCTAATGACCTCTTTGCGCCGGCCAATGTTTCCTTCATCAAGTAACAGTTTGGGTCTATATGCGGTACTCCTTGAATGTCATGTAGTAACCAAACTGAAGAAACATAGTTCTTAATGGTAGAATAAGTCAGTGTCTTAGCCAGGTGTGTCACATACAAACACATGGTTGTCACAGTAGCTGGGAGGGGGCACAGGTAGTGATCCTCACAGAAAGTCCTGAAACGGTTCCACCTTGATTTATAAGCCCTACGTGAGTTATCAGCGGCAGCGTTCTCCCTCAGGACCTCCCAGTCGTGGATCAGATCCAACAATCCTACAACATTCGGTGAAGTCAGGTAATGTAGCTGAACAATAGTCACACAATCTGGATTGTTGAGTCGGGACAACCAGTCAGCTACCACGTTGTCGACTCCCGGGATCCAGTTACAGTGAATATTGATGTTGTAGAAACAGCATGACCAAAATAATTCCCGTGCCCAAGCCATTGCTATGGCATTGCTACTCTTACCAGTGCGGAGAACCCCAAGGACCTGAGTATTGTCAGTGGTAACTTGGACTGTAGAGTTACGCCAGTTACCTCCCCATTTAGACAAACTAACCAAGACTGGCCATAACTCTTTCTCGTTTATATGGTCGCCATAGGCCTCCTGGGGGGGATGATATTCATGGTCACATCTATGACCATGACCATCCCACAAACCCCACGTGTACCCATGGGCCCAATGGGCACCGAAGCCTACTTTTGATGATGCATCAGTGAAGACCACAAAACTAAGACTTTGGTCATTTAAGACCCGAGCCTTACCATTGAAGTACACCATGAAATGAGCCCACCAGCTCAAATCTAGTTTGACCAACTCGTCTAATTCTACTTCAACCTGACCCTCGGTGCATTTAAGTAGGTCGTAGATGCGCCTCGTGTATGTACGACCACCTTTTACTACGGTCGCTCGATGAGCCAACAGACCTGCAAGTTGCTCCAAACGCTTGCGCTTGCATTTAGTGACACTTTGCAGTTCAGCTACCTCCTTAGATACCCTGTCCAATTTGTCCTGACCAATGGACAGGGTCATATCCACGGTATTAACTATAATACTGAGATATTTGACAGTTGTGGCGGGGGGAACTAGCTTCTTCTGAGAAACCTTGAAACCTAGGCCCTCCAGCGTGGCCCCCAGCTCATCTTGAGCCTGCTGACAGCCCTGAATAGTACTGTCAGTCACAAGAAAGTCATCTAAGTAGTTGACACAACTGACAAATGGGCCAAAGCTACCTACTTTAACAACAAAGTCAGACAACAAGGTAAACAAGTAAGGTGCACAAGCCAACCCAAAGCACAAGCGAAGGTCTTCAAAATACCTGTTACCCTGCCCCAAATCCCAACAGAAACCCTGAAATTTTCTGTGGGGAGGAGGACCTTGACTGAACGGTACGCGCTGTCAATATCCGTAACTGCACAAGCACTGTCAATTGTAATCAACTCAACAACATCATCAAGAGACTTATAATGAAATTTTTCACAAGTTTCTCCCATGAAATTATTGATACTTTCCCCATCTGGCATAGAGCAGTCAGTTATAGGCCTGAGTGACCCATCCGACTTCTCTACCCCCCATTGCGTGGACACATCTGGGTCTTTTATTGACCATATGCACCTTGCCCTCAACCAGTTCCTGTTTGATTTTTCTACCCATGTCCCCCTTGAACTTGGACCCCAACAATGATTGATAATTTGTACATGAATATTTACAGACACAGCCATGGTCAACTATACGGAAACCACGGTACACACCTGTCAACACCTTCATATCATCGGTACACACTCTGCCATTGAAGTCTAACACTTTTGCTGCGAACCTGCAGGGTCTGAGCTGGCACTCCACTCCTTCTACAATGTACATACAGTGACAGGTACCACCCAAACATGCCTGCCAGACTGGCAGCCAACCCCCTGGAACTACCTCTACTGCGGCCACAGGGCGAGTACATTTGTATTTGAACTTATTCCAACGGCTAACTACCACAGACTGACCGAGCGGTGGGCGGATATGAAACAGGTGGGGCCAGCTTGGGCGCCCCCTGGTATGTAACTTAGGAACCACCATTTGCCGCTGCTCCCAAATATATTAATGTTATCCGGTCAGTCTGATACCATACATATATATATATATATATATATATATATATATATATATATATATATATATATATATATATATATATTTATATATATTAGTGTGTGTCAGTTTTGCTCCAGGATAGTGGGATCCTTTGTAATTTTTCTACATGGGTTGTGGGATCCTGACATTATACCATAATTATCATTCCTGAAGTGGTTACATGTTTAGAAAAATAAAACTTAACCAGTCTAATTTCCTTTCTTGTTGATTAAGTCTATATCTGATGGCATTAGACGGTATATATACGATATGTATAAGGTGAGGGTGACATGTAAGTGTTAGGGGTGTGACAGGGTGCAGATGACGACTGAGGAGTGTGAGGGGAAGTGGCAGGGTGCAGATAACGATCTCCCCCTATTATGGGATCCTGGATCTGAGGCAGCTTGACCTTCATGTGCTCACTCAAGCATGACCACACAGGATGTATATATATATACTCTGGCTGTGGTTTGTGATGGGTAGAGACACCTGGTAGGCGTTTCACCGTATAATACGGAGGGGTGTCTCTTTTGCGTTTCAGTTCATTTTTGCGTTTCAGGTCAACATGTCCGCATCTTACAGAAAAAGATACGGCCGCCGTATGTACATAGGGCGAAAATTGCGTTTCAGCTCAACATGCGGAGCACAAAAATTCCGCATCTTTGGCGTATTTAGTACAAGATATACGGAGGGGTAGGGGGGGGTGCTATGTCAAAAAATGCACATATACCCTGTTTTTTAGGGCCGTATGTGTCTTTTGTGTGCCGTATGTGACTTTTGCTCCGTATGTGTCCAACTTCTACCTTTATGATCAAAGAAAAAAAATATATATATATTGACTTTCAAAGAAATTATACCAAAAAATGTCTTTTCTTCTCTAACTCTGTAAATAATGGCCCTACAGAGCTAAAACTCTGCGTAGAGACTCCTTGTGTATAAACGCTGGTAGTCAATAGCCATCACAGTATAGAGCTGTCTGGGCGCCAGACTACAGAGCGCGTGTTGCCTACCATGTACAGCGAGTCTGAGTGTAAATTCTGGGCTGTGTTGGTGCTGCCACTTAGAGGCTAAGTCATGCTGGCCTCAACTCCTGGCATTTATATATATAGGGGAATGGAGATCGCAAGCCAATTGTGGGAGGTCATGTGGACCTAAACCATTATTCTGTAAGCTAGTACAGTCCCCCACCTCCCTTCTCCCTTTTTAAAGTGCACATATATATGTTAAAAAAATGGCTCTAGGATTGTTTTAATGAATAGATAAGTAAAGTCCAACTTCTACCTTTATAATTAAAAAAAGATAAATTAAAAAAATTGATTTTCAACGAAATTGTACCCAAAAATGTCTTTTTTTCTGTAACTCGGTAAATAATGGCCCTACAGTGCTGAAACTTTGCCCACAGACTCCTTGTGTTTTTTTATCTCTTCCCCGACCTATCCTGTCCCTTCCAAAACCTCTCCTGTCCCTCCCTTGTCTATTCCCCCAACATACAGACCCTATGTATACCCTCCCCAGCCTACCTCCGTATGTTGGTACATATTATGACCTCACAGAGGGAATTCCCTAGGGCTTTTCCGGAATGTAGACTGGTTTTTGCATATTTCTCTAAAAGGGACAGGTGACAATGTCCGTATCTTGAGAGGGCCGTATGTTGGATGCTGTATGTTGATATTTTGTAAAAAAAGATACGGAGGGTATGCGGAGGGTGAAAAGAAATGAAAAAATAGGTTTGGATGTGGAGCTAACGCCTTCCAGGGAGCAGGTTAGGGAATCAATAATAAACTTGAAAACATTGTGGGGTTTTCATAAAAAAATGTTTTTAACCAAAAATCTTTCCATATAGAACATAGGATCATTTTAGCCTGGGTGGGTTGCGGGGTCTTGCAAAAGATCCCACAATTTTGGGATGACCCCAACAGTGAAAGATCCCACAAACCGGGTTGCATGTATGTACATCCGCTTTTCTGCTCGCAGAGTCTTGCTTGTCCTCGCCTCACGCGTTATGCTGCTGACTCTCCTGTTGGCCGCAGTTCTGGGCTTGTTGTCCGTAATAGGGATGCTGCTGACTGTGACCCTGCGAGTCGAGTCCGCTGGTTACTTGCTCTGTGTGTCTAAAGGCCTGTTCCCAAGGCTTCTCCAACCAAAGTAAACCATCTCCGCAACCCAACAATCCCCCCACGCCTGCAGACATGGCTGCTGCGGCAATAGATGCCTCCAGGGTAAGTCCTTTTGCTGACGCACGGATTCCGACCAGCTCTAGCTCCACCTCTCTCAAATTCCTCTTCTTTTGCCATCTTTCCTCTGTTGCGAACTCTTTGACCTTAGCTCCTCCAAAGCAACAATTTGAGCATCCAGCTCGGCATCCGTCAGGCTTGTTAGGTCCTCGGGGAATTGTTGGCGGTCCTCCTTGGAGGCGGCATGACGGAGTCTCGGCCGGTCTACTGCCCCCCCTTGGGGCGGCCATGGCCTCCAGCTTGTTCAGAGTTTCCTCCCCGATGGCATATGTTAATGCCCACATTAACATTAATGTGTTGGACTAGTTAGTACCTAACCTGTGCGGCGCTGCTGGCAGGAGGGGAGTTGGTATATATTTGCATAAGCTTAGTGCGTTCATTATTCACGTAGGTTTAGTCGACACCCATGCCCTCTTCACCTATTGATGAGGTAGGGATTACATATAGTTCTAACTGTGATCTGACTCTATTGTCAGATGTGTTGCTCGGAGGGGGGTAGATAAATTTGTCAATTATTTGGACGATTTTTTTATGTGTTACCCTACTTTTGAGATGTGAAAAATTGCTCAGCATACCCTATTTAGGGTCATACATCATTTGGGATTTTTTATTACCTTTGAAAAAAAATCCCCCTATTGCCAAGAGCGTGGTATTTCTAGGAATACAAGTGGACAGTGTAAATATGGAATTGTCTCTCCCTGGTGATAGGATGTGTAGTCTATTGCTTAAGCTTAGGGAGGCTGAAGGCAAGTTGAAGATGACAAAGAGAGAGTTGCAATCACTTGCAATTAGCTTGGCTCATGCGAGTTGAGTTGTAGGGGCAGCCGCTGCTTCTCCCGCAGGATATATAACTAATGTTTTTCTGTGGGAAAAAACCCACTATAAGATACGCTTGTCGGGTGAGGCCAGAGCTGATATTAGGTGGTGGCTCGATTTTGCTGAGGGTTTTAATGGGTCTGCAAAAATTCTGTGCCCATTTGGATCACACCTGGCTGTGTATAGTGATTCATCTTTCAAAGGGTTTGGTGCCCATCACCAATCAGATTGGTTCATTGGTAGGTGGGAGGAGGGCATTAGTGCCCTTCCTAGGGTTGCCATGCATCACTGGGTAGATGCCCCCTTGGAATTTGCAAAGAACATTAATGAATAAGAATTCTGGCCTGTTTTAAAGGCTGCTGAAACGTGGGTCATATGTGGAAAGATTCTGAGATTACCTTTGCTACTGAAAATACACAAGTCATGCACATGCTAAATACGGGCCGCAGCTCAAATGGTAAATGCATGTCCTGGATGAGAGAATTATTTTGGTTGGCTGCGACTTCCAACTTTTTATTTTAAGTCTGTTTATATTAATACAAATAATAATGTTGCATGTGATGCCTTGAGCAGATGGGTGCAATATGGCGGAGTGAACATTTTGGGCACACCTGATATGTTTTTTATTCGGGATCTGTACACAAGAATTGGGTCTTGGTACCCTTTCTTCCTCTTCCTGAGCATCTCTCTCGGGATGGTAGTCAACTTTGGCCCGTACTAGTAAAGTCTCGTAAATTTTTGGGTCTCCTGTGTCCTACTACTAGGTCCATCCGCTGGAGGCCTCTGGTGGTGCATGATTCACCTAATATGTCCCACCTGCGTTTGACAATTTTTTGTAATTTATTGTTATTTGGTCTGTAGGTGGTAATGAGGAAGATTCTCTCTGCCTCTTTCTTATCCTTCTTCTTTCTCTCGAGAAATTCATTTCTTCTTTAGATACTAGCCTGTTCTTTGGCTTTTTGTATCAAGTCTTCAGGGCAGCCTTTTTCCCTGAATTGTTCAGCTTTCACTTCTGAATGAAGTTGAAAGTTTTCTTCATTTCTGCATATCCTTCTCAGGCGTAGAAATTGGCTGTATGGAAGACTTCTTTTCACACATGGGGGATGTGCTGAATCATACCGTAGATAGCTATTTGTATCTGTGGGTTTGATGTACAAATCTGTGTACATTTTGTTCTCTGAGTCCCTTTTTACTTTTGTGTCAAGAAAACTTATTTCATTTTCTGACCATTCAGAGGTGAATTCGATGCTGTGATGTTGCTGGTTTAGGTATTCCAGCCATCTTTCTAATTCAGCTTCTCTGTGGTTCCAGACGAAGAAGATGTCGTCAATGTACCTTAACCACACACATGGTTTTAATTCATGGTTTTCCAAGAATTAATTTTCAAGGGTTGTCATGAATAGGTTGGCATAAGATGGGGCTACTCAGGTGCCCATTGCCGTGCCACTTATTTGTAAAAGGTTTTAGCCATTGAATTGAAAATTGTTACTTTTTAGAACCATCCCTAGTAGCTCTATCAGAGTCTCATTTTTGGGATTTATTTCACCGAGTCTCTCGGTGTCTAGCATCCCTTTGATGCTGGCAATACCTTCATCATTGGGGATGTTAGTGTACAGTGAGGTCACATCTAGTGTGCCTTTTAAACTCTTTGGGTAAAGTTTGTCTAAACTTTCCACTTTATTTATGAAATCTGTAGTGTCTTTCACATAAGAATTGCTCTTTTGTACCATTGGTTTGAGAAAAATATCCACTGAAGCAGATATTCTCTCAGTCGGGCAGCTATTTGCAGAAAGAATTGGTCTACCTGCTGGGGCAGTTGCACCGAAACTACATCCATGGGTCCAGGTTACGGTATTAATACCAAGCACTTGCTCTGTAGTCTAAACACCGGTAAGGGAGAATATCAATGCACTAGAGAGAAGTTGTTGCATTGTACGTCATATGATTCTTTATGTTGCCATTCTTATTTGTGACTACAGGTCCGAGGGCTAGACTTGCCGAGCGCCTGCAGTATTTGCTGGAACATGATGTGTCAGACAACACTAATAAAACACAAGCGTCTCAGACCAAGAAGTATTTAGAATTCTGTGCCCTATGGAGTAGACACGACTGAGCCCGGTGTTGAGGGCATTGCTTTTTATATAGCATTAATATAGAAGTTATGCCTAAACATTTAAAAGAAATTGCTAACATTATTATCTAATCCCTTGTGCACAGAGTAGATGAGAAAAATCTGCCAAAATTGACACTATTAGGATCCTAATAATGTGTCTCAATGAGAAAAAGTGAAAGGTTTGTTTGGGACCCTAAATAAATATTTATACCATCCTTCCTCGACACAAGATATAAGCTCACCTTGAGACGACCCTTTTCTGTCTTACATTCTGCACTGAAACAAAGAATTGAAAGAAAGTAAAATAAATAGAAATTGAAAGGACATAATAAACAGTGGTACAAAATGCTTCAGTAACCAAAATGACCAGACATAGAACTGGCTATTTGATGACTAGAGTTAGGAGAGCAATTTCTTAATACATAGTTATGGAAGCAATTTCTAGACATCTTTTTTTTGGTGTTTGGAATCTCCATATAAATGTGTGTTTAGCATTTTTAAACCTTCTGGTATTTATAAATGCATATAATATGAAGGAAACCAAGTCAAGGGATCCATCTCTGCAATATAGATTGGTCCCACTGTAATAGTATTATGACCTCACCCAACAGCCAGGTCGCATTAGCATAGCAATAACAAAGAACATCAATGTGTCAATAGTTTTTCCATTAACCAAAAATTCCTATCATCACACAATCTGATCATGTGTATGTTCCTTACCTTGAAGCCTGTACAACATTAACTTGGTTAATTTATTACTCAGGATATAGTTTAATCCCCTGGGCTTATCCTTGAGATTGACACAAATTAGGCTTACCTGGTATCCCCGTTCATCTCCCGTGCACGTTTGATGCTGGTAAGCAATGTCCTCATGACTGATATGTAGTTGAAGCAAAGAATCGGCACAGGCACAATTAAGTAGAGGAACGTAGCATACAGAGGCCAATCGAAACCAAGCCTATTCAAGTGAACGCATCTAAATGAAGGATGGGTAACAGCCTGCAACTATGTAACAGATAGAAAGGATTGGAAATATTGCTCTTTCTAACTAGTACACTACTTCATGAGGATATAGTAGATGTCAAATGTGAATGTAATATCAAGTTTATCTCATCTTAAAGTTATTATTGCATAGGAAGCACAGTAATTACCACCTTTAGAAACATGATCATGAGGATTGAAAGCAGTCGAAAGATTACCAAGGGAGGAGAGAAAGTATTGGGCTCCAGATACACTGTCAATTAAAATTGCAGTAAAGGGATTCAGTGAAGACAGAGCTAGGTAAGGCATACAGAAGAGCCAGAAAAAAATATTAAGTGATGGCAGGCTCCAGGCAATCAAGGAAAAAAAATTAAGAAATGCAAGAGGAAAGAGAAATAGGGATAAGAAGGAAGGGCAGTGGTTACTGTGGGCACAACATGGTGGTGACTGAAGAGACTTAGGAGGGAAAGTAAGATGAGGCTCAGGAGGCAAGAGTTTATAGTCAATTATTACATTTCAGGCTTACCCCAACAGTAAAATAAGAATATGGGAAAACCTCCAGTCCTGTGATAATCCAGTTCATGAGAAAAGCTACAGCAGTTCTTTTAGGTGTAAATTTGAAAGTTTGATTCATTGGCAAACATATGGCAAAATACCTGCAGGAGAAATTACAATCATTTAAACACCAGTGAACATAATAATCCAGGCCAATGAGATCGGGGGGGTCCTCTTCTCAAATATGTCTTTTGGTGAACTGTCTATGTGTGTTAAATGTGACAATTAAAGGCCCTTGTTTGTCTATTATTTACAAAACTCCATGTATCTGTAGGGAAATGATATACATATACTATAGGTTTTTGGTTTCGAGGTAGGAATGGCACAGGTCCACGCTAGGTGGCAACACCTTGAGGCCATGTTCATATGAGAACCAAGGACTGAGACTTGAATAAACCTGTAAAAACCCCTTGTAAATATTTCCATTCAAGATCAGTTGGCACTATATGAGCCATTGTATGCAATCTTTTCAAAAACACTTCAGTTGGATCATTGACTTTAAAATAAACTCTGAGAGCTATGTTTTGAAAATTTTGCAATCTTTTTTGTTTTGCTTAATCAATACCAGAACAAAATAATATATTATTATGATAAGGCAAAAGCATTGCTTTCAATATAATAACTGCCATTTCATCATCAAAACAACTTTTGAAATGACCTAGAATCCAGATGTCATCATTTACTCTACTAATAGCCTTATTTAACTATTTCTTGAATGACAAACCACTCTCTAAAGTTAAAACCAAATATTAGTAAAAGTCAACCATTTCGATGGTTTTACCTTCAATAGTCAGATGACCTAACTTTCCTCAGTTGAGACAGCCTCTATACATTTACCACTATCAAGAATTTTGTATATATCATTCACTAATATAACTACTGTATCCTGGGTTCCTCTTTTGGACCTAAATGCGTTTTGAAGATCTTTAAACATATCATATCCTTCAACATATGCCATTAGTCTTTATAATACCACACTATCATATTTTAAGATATTTGGCAAGAAAATAGTGGAAGTCATTTTGCTGGCCTATTTGTTTGTCATTTTATGCATCCCCACTGATACATTGGTCCTGTTTACCCTTCTTTTTAGGTGTTTCAAGTCTTTCATCAGCTATGACTTCCGTGTTTTCTTCAAGAATGTCTTTTATGGATTGTCCCAGCTAACAAAAAAACATTATTTTACAGCTAAATAACGTTTTAAACTTAACAAACCGTTTTGTCATACTAAAGAGCCTTAGAAAAACGTGGACAAATAACGTTATATAACGTTATAAAATGGTGAATAACGCTATATGTTTACTGGGGTGGCTTATCTTTTCGTTTAGTGTAAGCTCCATTTCCAGCTTGGACATGGTGTCCCCATCTTGGTTTCCACCATTACTCTTATTGTTTCCTACTTGTACATGACCAAGACCCAGGACAGATTCAACTAGCTCAAACCAACCTGAGTGTTTTTTCGCACATGATAGTGTTCAGGTTTTTCTCTGTGTATTCAGGATGATAACCACTTCCTCCTTTTTTTTGGCAAATCAGGTTTAATGGTCTGTCAAGATACAATTTCCTCTGTATCTTTTTCTGAATATCCATGAATGTTTTAAGCTTTGGGAGAGTAGTTTCAGTCATCATGCTGAAGGTAGCATGACCTGTTGTAGCCTCTAGCCATCTGACGTCATCTTTTCCTCTTAGTGGTCGCCCTGGTCCTATACCTGCTGTAATGCATGGAGTATGTGTTTATTGTCCGGTATATCAAGTAGGGATCCTCTCCTGTGAGTTTGACTAAGGTTTTTCCTGGAGCATTTCTTTACGCGTCTTATATTAGCATGTGATATTAGTTAGAGACATCTCACCGTGATTAAGTATGGAGTTAATGTGTAATGACTAACCAGTTCGTCAGTCTATTGAAGACAGGGATACCAGCCTCCGAACTCCCTAGCTGAGGTGACAATGTGATGTCACTCCCCTCAGCCCCCATTAACCCATCGAATATTTTCATATGATAAGTCCATTTTTCCTTCATCACAACATTTTTTTGGGGATGTTATGTTAATTGCTTAGCTGTCTTCTTAGTCAGCTCAACTAGACATAGTTCTGTGTAAATACTTTATTAAGTATGAAGTTAATACTTTTACTGCATAAATACTTCTATGGCTCATATCACAACAGCATTGAACTGGGACTGAGGTTCCAACTAGCTTTCTGTCAGGTAAGACCAGCTAACTACTCCTGCCACATAATTAGGCACAGTGAGAACAAGAGGTGGCAGGACAGCAAAACTCAGTATTACAATATAAAACATTAGCACTGTCCAATTAATGCAGGTCCCCAGAACTCACTTACCTTTCAAAGCTCAGAAGTATGAAAAGGTTCACCACACCAATTTGGACCATTTCCCTCAGTGTGAAGACTGCTAAGCAGCCAGCCGGCCCAACAAGTGGATCTATGTAAGTCCTCGCGATGGATACTGGGTACTGGAATGTAACATGTAATTGTCGTCTGTGTCTGGAATATATGTATTGTGGTAGTCAGGGGGGGCAAGGACAAGGATTGTAGTTCCCCAATGGTGGGAAATAGTGCATCAGAGCGTCCCCCAACAGCCTCAGTACCCGTACTTCTCTGTAGCCATCAGAGCGTCCCCCCACAGCCTCAGTACCCCTACTTCTCTTTAGTCCCCCCACAGCCTCAGTACCCCTACTTCTCTTTAGTCTCCCCACAGCCTCAGTACCCCTACTTCTCTTTAGTCCCCCCACAGCCTCGGTACCCCTACTTCTCTGTAGCCATCAGAGCGTCCCCCACAGCCTCAGTGCCCCTACTTCTCTGTAGCCATCAGAGCGTCCCCCCACAGCCTCAGTACCCCTACTTCTCTGTAGCAATCAGAGCGTCCCCCCACAGCCTCAGTACCCCTACTTCTCTTTAGTCTCCCCACAGCCTCAGTACCCCTACTTCTCTTTAGTCCCCCCACAGCCTCGGTACCCCTACTTCTCTGTAGCCATCAGAGCGTCCCCCCACAGCCTCAGTACTTCTCTGTAGCCATCAGAGCGTCCCCCCACAGCCTCAGTACCCCTACTTCTCTGTAGCCATCAGAGCGTCCCCCCACAGCCTCAGTACTTCTCTGTAGCCATCAGAGCGTCCCCCAACAGCCTCAGTACCCCTACTTCTCTGTAGCCATCAGAGCGTCCCCCCACAGCCCCAGTACCCCTACTTCTCTGTAGCCATCAGAGCGTCCCCCCACAGCCTCAGTACCCCTACTTCTCTGTAGCCATCAGAGCATCCCCCCACAGCCCCAGTACCCCTACTTCTCTGTAGCCATCAGAGCGTCCCCCCACAGCCTCAGTACCCCTACTTCTCTGTAGCCATCAGAGCATCCCCCCACAGCCTCAGTACCCCTACTTCTCTGTAGCCATCAGAGCGTCCCCCCACAGCCTCAGTACCCCTACTTCTCTGCAGCCATCAGAGGGTCCCCCCACAGCCTCAGTACCCCTACTTCTCTGTAGCCATCAGAGCGTCCCCCCACAGCCTCAGTACCCCTACTTCTCTGTAGCCATCAGAGCGTCCCCCCACAGCCTCAGTACCCCTACTTCTCTGTAGCCATCAGAGCGTCCCCCCACAGCCTCAGTACCCCTACTTCTCTGTAGCCATCAGAGCGTCCCCCCACAGCCTCAGTACCCCTACTTCTCTGTAGCCATCAGAGCATCCCCCCACAGCCTCAGTACCCCTACTTCTCTGTAGCCATCAGAGCATCCCCCCACAGCCTCAGTACCCCTACTTCTCTATAGCCATTAGACGTGTTGAAGCCTAGTTCTAGTTGGATGCAAGATGGCCACTGAGAGAGGCTACACCTAAAGATTGTTCCGAGGCACATCCGGAAACTTATAGAGTAATAGTGCTACAGATATCACATAAAATCACATCAAAAACACAGCAAGATTGGATAATATACCTTTCAAATTAGTGAGTACATATTTTGACTCAAAAATCATGACAGATACCAGCTACAATTTGCCAGAGGGCGACAATGAAGAGATTCTCATTACCAGGCCACCGGTAACCAGCCATAACGAGGAGGTGGAGGAGGACACAGTCTCCACTGCGGCTGGCGCCCGCACACCTGACATCAAGGGTAGAGGTGCACTGTTTCAGCATATAGGCTGTCTTAGATCAGCTATAACCATGTAGAGGTACACTGTTTCAGCATATAGGCTGTCTTAGATCAGCTATAATCTTGTAGAGGTACACTGTTTCAGCATATAGGCTGTCTTAGATCAGCTATAACCATGTAGAGG
This sequence comes from Harmothoe impar, assembly GCA_947462335.1. Classification (NCBI taxonomy): domain Eukaryota; kingdom Metazoa; phylum Annelida; class Polychaeta; order Phyllodocida; family Polynoidae; genus Harmothoe; species Harmothoe impar. Next base: position 92,441,780 of record OX381706.1, read on the forward strand.
TACACTGTTTCAGCATATAGGCTGTCTTAGATCAGCTATAATCTTGTAGAGGTACACTGTTTCAGCATATAGGCTGTCTTAGATCAGCTATAACCATGTAGAGGTACACTGTTTCAGCATATATAGGCTGTCTTAGATCAGCTATACCCATGTAGAGGTACACCGTTTCAGCATATAGGCTGTCCTAGATCAGCTATAACCATGTAGAGGTACACTGTTTCAGCATATAGGCTGTCTTAGATCAGCTATACCCATGTAGAGGTACACTGTTTCAGCATATAGGCTGTCTTAGATCAGCTATAACCATGTAAAGGTGCACTGTTTCAGCATATAGGTTGTCTTAGATTAGCTATAACCATGTAGAGGTACACTGTTTCAGCATATAGGCTGTCTTAGATCAGCTATAACCATGTAGAGGTACACTGTTTCAGCATATATAGGCTGTCTTAGATCAGCTATACCTATGTAGAGGTACACCGTTTCAGCATATAGGCTGTCTTGGATCAGCTATAACCATGTAGAGGTGAACTGTTTCAGCATATAGGCTGTCTTAGATCAGCTATAACCATGTAGAGGTGCACTGTTTCAGCATATAGGCTGTCTTAGATCAGCTACAACCATGTAGAGGTACACTGTGTCAGCATATAGGCTGTCTTAGATCAGCTACAACCATGTAGAGGTACACTGTGTCAGCATATGGGTAGTAACACACCCGGGTGTTGCGAGTATTGGACGATGGACTATGACCGACCCTGGCGCCCCCTAGGTGGTCAGTTCACAGGTAGCCACCTGGGCTGGGGACAATTAGTGCAGCACCGGCAGCCATATGCATTGGCAGGACTAGCAGCTCTTGAAAAAAATCTTCCATTCGCAGCACCATGGAGGATACACGGGAACAGGAAAAAGACCATAAAGACGCTAAGAACTGTATTAGCGGGTGTGGTATGCGTCATTTGCCACCCTTTGGGAAATACTGCAAATATGAACCCGCCGGTGACACAGAGGAGGAGGAGGCGGCAATGGCCCGGGCCCAGGTGGACGGTGAGACCATTGTACGTATGCTCAAAGCGGAAAAGCTAAAGGCATCCCTCCTAGCACAGAGAGAGAAGCAGCATGAGCTGGAGGAGGAGCTCAGACGTCTACGTATCAGCAATGACCGCCGGTCTGCGGAGCTCGACCGCCAAGCCCGGGAGGGCACGGAGCGAGAAGCGGAGGCGGCCCATGAGGCGGCCCGGGAGTCGGCGGCGGCACGGGAGGCAGCCCGCAAGGCGGCGACGGGCAGAGCAGCGGCCGCGGCGGCAGCGGCGGCGGCATCCCGCACACCCGGTAGGCCTACTTTGAAGAAGGGGCCTGGTGACGCGGGGATCAGTCAGCACACGCTGGAATTATTCTCGGACGACTTGGAAGCAGGATTACCAGCCGACCAGGACTGGATGTCAGGTATGAGATGGTTTGCAGAATCAACCATGCGCAAACGTTCACGCAATTGGATAAGGCCCGATTTTCATATATTTGTTGACAAGGAGTACAAACATATGACCATAGACGAACTCATTTACGGCATGCTTTGTGTACTCAAGAAGCTCATGGCGGAGGACACCCCTATCTCCCCCGTGGCTTATATTGACCATATTCATTTTATTGCTATGAAACGTGTATTGTCTGGGTTCGTGCCAGAGGCGCTGGCTGAATATGATAGAGCAGTGACGTCAAGGGTGTTGGACCGGGACATACCAGATTTCATGGCGGGGGAACCATGGGCATTGTCGCGGTATCTGGGCGGCGACCGTACATCAGCCTATGAGTCGGCGCTGGCGGCGGCACTAGCAGCAGCAAAATCCGTACAGGGGGGCGGTCAGAACAGAGGGGGGCGGTCGGGTCGTCAGAGCGGTCGCCCAGCTCGTCAATTTGCCGTAGTCTGCCCCGATGATGTATGCGCAAAATTTAACTTCACCAGATGCGACTACAACCCATGTAATAAACACCATGTTTGTGCCGCGTGCAGAGGCCCCCATAAGACAAAGGACAGGCAGGAGTGCGCCCAGCCGTCACGCCCCAGTGAGGCGCACTATCACAACCAACTACAGCAGCAGTCTCAGCATTATGCACCGCCGGCATTTCATGGTTACACGCAGGGGCCCGGCGGACAGGCGGGTGCAGGACACCGGGGCTGAGCACGTGCGTTTGTTTACTCCGAGTTCGGCGGGGTTCGGGTCGGCCCCGAGCTCCCCCGAAGTGAGCCTCGGTTTGAAGTTGACGCCGAATCTGGTCATCGGCGGTTATGACTCTAAACCAATGTGTGGAATGCAACCAGCGGAGCAAGATGGCGGCGCAAGAAGTCGAGTCGATGATATCGGATATATGGATACGCTTCTCGGCTGCAATTCTATAGCGGAAATATTTGAAACACATTGTGAGTACAAACCACTGTTTGACATTTCGGCGGCCCACATTTTAGGTGGGGTTAGATCGCAATTAGTCCCCGCGGCGTGGGCTAATATGCTGTCGGGCGGCAGCAACTGCGTGTTTGGTTTTGGTGTGTGGGACAGTGACAGTTTATTTTTGTTAGACGGGGTGATCCATGGGTTTAAAGTGGTGGATCCGCTGGCTGACGTGTCTCCGTACTTCACACCAAACTACTATTCAGCAACCCATACGTCACAAGCAGCAGTGAATGATATTATTGTAAGCGAACTGTCGGGTGGGAAGTTGTCAATTCTATCTGACCCGCCACAATGCACTCACGCCATGGGTGCAGTCAAGAAGTCAAGTGGGGGCATACGCCCGATAACGGACACAAGCAGGCCAAAGGGCCTTTCAATCAACTCCTATATGGACCAAACTTTTAGCCACTTTAAATATAAAACCATTGATGACGTATGTGAAGTATTGAAGAGTGGCCAGTTCTTGGCGGTAACTGACATCGCGTCAGCTTATAGGTCATGTGCTATTAGGCCCCACGACCGCAAATACCAAGGTCTAGAGTGGGTCTTGGAGAGGGAGCAGTGCTACTTACAGGATAATTTCATTAGTTTTGGCACCCGCTCAGCGCCTTTCATTTTCAATAGGATCACTGACGCGGTGTCAAGATATGTATGTGCTTCTGGATTTACTTGCATAAATTACCTTGACGACTTTTTTGATAATTGCTTATGACTTTGAGAAATGCAAGCAAGGTCAGTTATTTCTGCACGCAACCCTGCGGGGCCTAGGCTTCTATATTGCCTACAAAAAGGTCTGCTCTCCAGCACAGAGGCAGATCTATCTAGGGGTAGAAATTAATACGGTATCTTTGCAACTGTCTCTACCCAGCAGCAAGGTGGATAAGCTACACGACGAATTGTCCTTCTTTTTAGGTCGCCACCAGGCGACGAAGGTACAGCTGCAACGTCTGTGTGGCGTGCTATCACACTGTGCAACACTGGTAAGGGGAGGACGCACCTTCTCTAGACGCATTATTGACCTGCTTAAAAACTTTTCTGAAAGTAAGCGGTATGTTCGCCTCACCAATCATTTCTTTGCAGACCTTGAGTGGTGGCTCAAGTTTGCAGAATGGTTCAATGGACATGCAAGGATAGTAGATGGCGCCTCATTCCCATCAAGAACACTCACCACAGATGCCTCAGGCAGTGGGTGGGGGGCGGTATGCTCTACTGACTGGGTCTTGGGCTCATGGACCAGAGCTCTGACAATCACTTCTGACCGTCACGGTCATTGTCGCCCTCCCGCTACACGGATATCAAGCACTGATCACATTAGTATACGGGAATTGTATCCCATACTGGAGGCAATGTGGAGGTGGGGACCATCATGGCGGGATTGTAGGGTAATATGTGAAACAGACAACACCCAGGTGGTAGCCGCCATCAACTCTGGAAGCAGCCCTAATTCTAGCACCATGGCGTTACTGCGTGACATATTCTGGCAGACAGTCATATACAACTGCCATCTCCCGGGCTCAGACAATACACAGGCAGATTATCTTTCTTGTATCTCAGATTTTGTTAATTTTATTCCAAATTTTTTTATGTGCAGCAGAGGCTGAGCGATTAAGGGAGGAGTTAGACCTCCGGGCAACCCAGGTTAGGGCCCAAGCCTGGGCTCCTACCACGTGGCAAACAAAAGGATCGCAATGGAAAAAATACATTTTGTTCTGTAGGAGAATTGCTGTCCCAGTCCTACCAACTTCACCGCTATTGATGTGTCGTTTTATTATATCATGCTCAGGGGACTTACAATACTCTTCAATTGACAATTACGTCAGTGGTGTATTATCACTGAATAAGCACTTTGGCTACAACAGGGATTATATCCGGGAGGACTTCACATTTAAGTCCACCATGGCAGGGCTTAAGCGTGTGCTGGGAGACCCGGAGCCAGCTCGTCTTTCTCTGTGCATTCAGGACTTATTGAAAATGTTCACCCATGTGGAAACAGCTGACATCTCTAAGAGGGCTATGTGGGCATGCATAGCTTTAGGTTTCCGCTCCCTCTTGAGGAAGAGCAACCTGGTATTGAACAGTCACTCTGATCCAGGGGTTCACTACCTACGCAGGGGGGCAATATCTTTCCACCAAAACTGTACAATATAAGCAGAGAGTGAACCACATTCCTATCACTCCAGCAACGGGGTCACCTTTGTGTGCAGTACACTGGATGCGCACGCACATGACTGACTTTCCATCGGAGGATCCTTCTTCTCCAGCCTTCTTAGTAAAGCGGGGTCCCAAGACAGTCCCCCTCACCTATTCAAAGTTGCTAGCATATTTGAAATATCTGTTGAGTAAGGTGGGTAAGGACCAGCTAGGAGCAGGCATGCATTCTCTCCGTCGGGCTGGGGCATCCTACATGTATGCTCTCGGCCTCAGCCTGGATGACGTAAGACAGGCAGGAGACTGGCGCAGTCTAGCTGCGCTGATATATTTGACTAAACCACTGTCTGGACGGGTGGAGACAGATAATGTGGTCTCTCAGGATTTATCCAGTAGATTAATCATGAATTGAAATGAACAGAACTATGAACAGAACTATGACTATGTTTATGTATTTGGGTTTGGCGGTGACATAAATATTAGTCACATTGCTTGAGTCCAATTGAATATAACTATCTCGCTCACCTCGTCTTATTTCATCAAGTTCAATAGGCTGTCTTAGATCAGCTATACCCATGTAGTGGTACACTGTTTCAGCATATAGGCTGTCTTAGATCAGCTACAACCATGTAGAGGTACACTGTGTCAGCATATGGGTAGTAACACACCCGGGTGTTGCGAGTATTGGACGATGGACTATGACCGACCCTGGCGCCCCCTAGGTGGTCAGTTCACAGGTAGCTTCCTGGGCTGGGGACAATTAGTGCAGCACCGGCAGCCATATGCATTGGCAGGACTAGCAGCTCTTGGAAAAAATCTTTTATTTTTTTTGTTTATTTGTTTATCTTCTGTCTTCATATTTGTAATAAAGGGGCGGTGACATAAATATTAGTCACATTGCTTGAGTCCAATTGAATATAACTATCTCGCTCACCTCGTCTTATTTCATCAAGTTCAATAGGCTGTCTTAGATCAGCTATACCCATGTAGTGGTACACTGTTTCAGCATATAGGCTGTCTTAGGTCGGCTACAACCATGTATAACTCCTTTCCCCACTTAACTTGTCTAGGGCTGGGATAAAAGAGAGAGAGGATGATGATATTAAGCCAAGGTGGAAAAAGTATTAAGGAACTAGAAACCTCAGTTCTTCTTAAACTGCAGGCTATGTGTGATGGTATAAACCAATTCATCAGTGGTACCAATAGCATAACTTTTTGAAACTCTCACCAAAATGATCAATTATCAGAAAGAGGCATTAGAAAAAAATTGGGATTTTGGCCGGGGAAATCAAAAGCCCGGTAGACAGTGTGTATGAGGGTGTGTTACTGTGGTAGAACCTAATGTGGCCACAGCCTCAGACATAGTGCAGCACAGCAAAGTGGAGAGAGAGTGTTCTGGAATGAAGGCATGAACCTGCTTAGTGACAGAAGGGAGCAACATTTAAAGACCCACAGCTACAGAGCCTCTTTCTTTCCAGAGAGGAGAGACAAGCGACTTAATAGAACCCAAGTACACAATGAGAGACGGGGTTCTTCAACCCAGCATTCAGAAAAACCTTATATCATAAAACAACCACCTTATGGAACCAACTGATAGTTCCTGAAAGAAAATTGTTAACTGAGACGGAGATCAAATCATATCTTTAATAAGAAAGACAATAAAAAGAGAGATCAAAGAACTTCCTGAAGTAGTGAGACTGCCCTTTTTTGTTTCCTTAATGTTTTCTGGCTCGAACTGTTAGATGAGTACTCCTACACACACACACCAAATACCCCCTAAATGACAATATTGGGTTAATGATCTCATAACTGACCGTAAGATATAGGGCTCAGGCGGGTTGTTATATAACACTAGGTGGAGCCACCAAATTGGGTGTCAAAATGTCACCATAAACAGCATGGGGCAGTACCATTGTCTTACAGTGTATGTATATTTAAACTCCACCAGGTTTGCTAGTACTGTGTGATCATGTTATATGAATCAGTACCATGTGCCCCTCCACCATGACACATGATCTGGGATGATGTGTCCCAATGTCATGTCATGTAATGTGCCCCACTGTACCACATCATGTTATATGATGTTACATCAAGCCACATCATATTAAATGATGTCAGATTCTACTAGATTGGAAGTTATCATGTTAAGAAATGTCTTAATTGGTGACACATCATGGAAGGTTTGTCAGACTGTACCACTTGACGTTAATATTTTCTTAAAGATTGAATGACGATATGAGGGTTAGAGTTAGGGTTAGGGAACAAAATGTTTTGAAATGTTTTACTTTCAAGGTTCAGTTTAAGAAAATTGCTCATACCCTTCTGCAAATAACATTCCAAAGCGTTTTACTCTTAAAGCGGCATAACCACTGAGCGTGTCCCACTCACAATTCTAGAACTGTTCAAGTCTACTATGGGGTAGCATCGCTAGTGGTGATATTGCTCCTTTAAGTTTTAGTGAAAGAGCATTGAGCCATAACGTTCTAAAACGTTTTACAAAGTTTAAAGATGAGAGAATTGTTGTTACCCTTCTGCCATAACGTTCTAAAACGTGTTTACTTTCACCAGAACGTATTGAAACGTTTTAATGGCATGCTAAGTATAGTAGCACTGGCAGAAGTCCTGCTAAAACGTAATAGGAATAAGTGCTAATTAGCATGAAACTCATCATAGTATATGGTATGATCAATCAGATCTTAATATTATGTTCAACTTCAAGTGTCCCAGCAAACTGACAACTCAAAAAAATTTGAATTCAGATATCTTAGCATCAAAAGATGCACAATTATATAATCCATTTTAAATGCTAATCTATCTAAATAAATCATAAATTTGTGAAGTATGGGAAGGTGGTAGTCCTGATACCTTGTATTGCAGATATCGATTATGAATAAAAAAATCACTATTCCATAACACATTACTACGTAACATCACATTGAAATCCTTGAGAAATGTGAAAACTACTGGCGTTTGGGACTATCTACCTTCTAATATCCTGCATTTGGAGAGCCCTTTTTACTCCCCACATCAGTACGTTCTGGGGGTTCAATGACAGAAAGCATTGGCGTTTGGAGGGCTCTTTTTACACCACACATCAGTACGTTCTGGGGGCCCCATGACAGCAAGCACTGGCACTCCTAAGGATGTATGGCATATACTTGTTTATGCAGCCAGCACAGGATAATTAGAACAGTACAAATGCATGATCTCGAAAATCAACAAGACACCAACATTCTTGACATACAGGAGACAAAGGTGAAGGTAGGAGCCATAGAGGAATGAATGGTGGTGTCTGACGCTCTGTTAAACGAAACAACCCGGCTCCTTGGGAAGCTGTCAGACAAGTATGAACCATCCTGAATATTACCTTCGAGGCCCTAAGCGTGAGACTGAATAAAAACCTGCTGCATTCAAACCGAATAGGAACCTGTGTTCGCGTGATACTTTCGCAACCCCTACACTAGCGTTAAAAAACTATGATGGCTCTGAAAATTGATTTAAGGGTCACCTATAACATCAGCAACGCTGAAGGTGATCCTGACAAATAAGATACCGGTAATCTTGTTTCATTTCATGTTATGATATGACAATGAACACACGCTGTAATAATGACAAATGATTTTATTGCATTCATTACATGTCACACGCATATTTGGATGACCCGGTAAATAAAATCCCAAACTTTTATACTATTTATTTTATTTATAAGGATTATGACCGAAGGACTTGATGTTACTGTGATAATCAAAATGGCTAATAAAGGTTAAATTGTCTCTTAAAATTATCTCTTAAAAATATAAAAGCAGGACTTGAGTAGTACAAGTTAGCAACATGAGTATTTGGTCCCTCTTCTTTAAGGCTCCTGCTTTGACAGAATTGACAAACTGACTCCCAGAAGTGACTTTGGACAGGTAACAAAGAAATGAAAAAACATGTTTACTTGGCCATCACAATAGTCACACTCCGAACTGACCTTAACTTTATTTCAGTATGAGTATTTGTTCCAAGTAACCATTCGGGCAGCCGCCAGTCTTGAAAGGATTGATGATTTGTCTCTTGATTGATTCTGTATGGGAGGGACTTTATGGGACAAAGAGTCCATATTTTGAGCCAGATTAGGAAAAAGGGGATTTGATCACATAGTTTAACGAGTAAGGATATGTGATGAGTGATCCCTTTCTATGTGATAATTGTTTTAGTCGTCAGTGCTAAGAGATTAATGTGTTGTTGCGAGCCATCAGTTACCAAAACTGTTTACCTTTTATATCTGGAGCACCGCAAATTGCTGCCAGCCATCAGCAAATCGAGTGGTTCTTACTTGAATGTGCATTTTGTGCGCAAATAGTTTTACAGTCAGTATTGACAAGAATGGGGACAGGCAAAATGAACCACCTATATATAAACCCATTCTTAATAACACACACCACGGTAAATTGGTTTTACCCAATCAATAAACCTGTCTCCAAAGCAAAAGCTTCTAGAGCCCTGAAGATAAATCCCACAGCACCCGATCAAGGCTTTTTTCAAAGCCGATGGCCATAGGATCTGGGAAGTGTGTCAGATGACATCCTCCACTCTCCATATGTATAGTATCAAAATGTTTAGCCAAATTTATATATAATTGGCAAGTAGTAATGCATTTGTCTGGCATGGGTTTTGGTGAAAATCTTTTAATCTTCATTTATATGGGCTGCCTGTTATCTAAGAACAGTTTATCCTTGTCTATATTTTGGTAAATACAGCACTTTTCATTGATATTCAATTAAATCTCCCGACAGCATTTGAATCCCCTTTTATAATTTTTGAGAGATTTGCCGGAATAATCAGTGTAATTTTTAAAGACTATATTCAAATATAATTTCGAACTTTATTACACAAATTTATACTAGTCATGGTTTTAAAGTTACAGCTGTCGTACATGCTCGTAAATATTAATCAATGTAAATTGTTGGTAAATAAATGTAAATCTTCAGCACCATCAGCATATATTTTATTTATGTCAATATTTACAAACATTTGTGAACACTCCATAAGCGTATCACACAGTGAGTGACACTCCCTAAGTATTACACACTACTACTTACCTCATAGAGAAGATTACTTAATGAGCACAAAATGTCTGTCACTGCAATCCCAGCCAGCAATATGTTTGTTGTAGTTCTTAGGGCCTTTCTTGTTAAAATTGCAATCAAAATCAGTATGTTTCCTGAAATATATCAATCACATTGTATCAGAATTATAAAATTATGAATTTGTACATACATAGCTGAATAATTAAGTTAAGTAGGTAACATAGTTCATTTCATGGTCAACATGGCACTTGCATTGACTTAACCAAGGAAGCCCATATCCCCCATGACAAAACCCACATCTGTAATTCAGGGATTCTCATATCATCACAGTTGTTAATTAACCACTATAAATAGGCTTTTAAAGAGCAATTAAATCAATTCTAAAAATATTGTTCCTAGAATAAACACAAAGGAGCACTCATTGAGTTCCTGACTGAGAGTTATTTCACGAGGCTTTACAAATGTGAAGCCAAGTAAAATAACCCTTGGAGAGCAACTCTGATCCTGAACATTATTGCCTGCTTGACCTTGTAGGAGGTAGATGACCTCTGTCATTCGACAGGGAGATTACAATTGTTAACTTAAAATCATATTTATGGGCCATAAACCCGGTTTAAAAAAAACAGGCTAATGAATCTTTCTTGAATTTACCTACCAAGGATACCAAATATCAATCCCATTAATGCGATGGTTGTATTGGTAATAAAATAATAGGGACTATTTGTCACCATTGTAAGAGGTAGTTGTTGAATGCCGAGTGTGAAGTAACTGCTTGATCCAGAAAGACATTGGGTAGAATATTTCCCCCAGTGTGGCCAATTAAATATAAAACAGTAGAATTTGGCACGGAGTTCCGGATTTTCTGCTATTTCTATCATTTTGACTTTATCATTAGATGTCCAATGGCTGGTCACGCCATATAGTACTTGGGACATAGGTTTGACATAGGGCCAAGCATTGCGTAATCCATCCTGTAGCAAACATTATAAGAGGGGTTAGACATGCTTTGCATTGGTCAATGATCAACAGGTTTCTCATAATGCTTCGTTATAAGGAGGGGCAGTGAGACCATCCCAGCAAATTGGAGTGAAGCAAGGGCATGCTAGTGCCAGCTTGGGCGAACTGTTTTTGTGCCTAGCTCAAAAGGTGAGGTTGGATGACCTTTGGGTGAGCTGACCTAAGGTATTGGTGGCCTGTCCCAAAGGCATGAACATTCCAATGTGCAATATATTTTTAATTATAAATAACTTGTGTTGTTGAATTATATAGTTGAGTTCAGTGTTTTACTTGACACAACCATGTCTGTGCATGAGGGTTTCTTCCAATACGGCTTATGCCTCTTAATTGCTTATGTCATCAGAGAAAAACAACAGAAATGTTGGCCCTAACTTAGGGTTGATACCAATTTCATGATTACATTTATAGGCAAAGTGATTGTTGAACCTCTCAATACTTAAAGTGAAGGATGTTTAAAACACAACAGCTAACTTTTTCTGTTGTACGGAAAAAAAACTTCCCAGTTGAAGGTTACATACACTCTGAGTAGAGGTCAAAGATCACACCAAAAAGGATGACAGAAAGGAGTATGTAATTCAGACTCTGCAAAATCCTCCAATTTCAGAGGTAAAGTTGTTTGGGCTAAAGAGCACTACAGACAACAATGTAAGAATGCCGATGCTACAGAAATATGCAATGATTTCATGGCCAAATGTTAAATCTTAAGATCCCGACTATTTCAGGGTATAATTGATGATATTGTGAAGGTTCACAGTTATTCTAGTTTAAGGAACAACGAGGACAGCAGTTTCCAGGTGTGAGAATAAACAGACTTTCATTATAAAGCACTCATGTTTCTGAACAGGAAAAACTCAGTATGATAATAACACACAGCTTTGTCATGTTTCTATATATGTAGGAAACAATCAGCATAATAAGGATATACAGCTTTGTCCACACGGTGGGACCAGGTGAAGTATGCCGTCAGCCGGGCCTGCATTGACTCGCCTCATGAATAAACACACAGGTCTTATATAACCACCGGTCCTTTGGTCACATGGCCAGGTGGGAGGGTCGGCCACCAGTACTCCATTCCCCTGGTGGGAGTAGTAGGAGATCTGGCCACCCGGGGTGTCGGCTTGGCCGTTAACCCCATGTGGTACGTCAAAGGGAGGGGATCCTTTGATCTAGTGGTCAGGCTAGTTTTAGGGCGGCCACCTCCATAGTCCCCCTGCCATAAGTCATGGGGATTACCGGTACTGTCTGTAGAAGAAGTTGGACGATGGCAGTAAGTATCCAGGCCACTCTTACTATGGAGAGACTCTTCTTCCCGGCAAACCCGGTCCATTTTTCGATCTTTCCGTACAATGTAGAGGGGATCCGGGTATTCCCTATTCTACCCTTTTCCTTCTAGAACCTGATATTCCCCATTATAGGAATTATCAATTTCTGGGGCCATGGTTCCTCCTCTTCCTCCTGGTAGAGGATAACCAGGAACGAACGCGGGCAGGGTAGGAGGAGCGACTCCTTTCGTCTGGCTGGTGGAAGTTTGGGCCTCCTCGATGGGAGGAACAACTTGCACACATCCACAACCTCACAGAAGTATGCTGTTGCTGGTCAGAGCATATTCATTAGCTCTGCAATCATAGCCTTATATTGGGAAATGACTGCTTCATGCAGGGCATTGACACGGTAACCTGCCACACTGATTCCCATGTCATGGCAATCTTTCATGTGACACACAAGGTCACCTCTACGGGATTCTAAGCCTCCGTTACAGAGAAAAGATTCTCTGTCCTCAGTCAGATCACAATGATACATTAACCTGTGATGCATATGGTTCTCACAGATGGGTCTCAGGAAGCGGGGCTTGGTGACAGCAGGTGGAGGACGATCCCGCAGGGTGTTGCGGATCAAATTCTCATCATGACTCAGCCCTAGACAATTTGTTGCAAGCAAGCAGCCAAAGTTGGTCGGCCAAATAAGACATTGTTTCCAGGAAGTGGGAACAAAGACACAGAACTAGCTATTTGCATTGTTCCAGATGGTTCCGGAAGATGTTTCTTCCTCATCTTCCTTGTCCTTGGAGTTACTTCAGAGAGGACTAATATGGGCCGGGTTGATCATTAGTGCAGCGCCTAATGCGGCTGCAGCTCCCTCGACAATTATGTCCTCTTTCCACTTGGCTAGAGTGGAACACTTTTCCTGCTTCAGGGAGGTGGGCTGGTTCGTTTGAAACGACAACCCCCCCCTAGTTGCGGACCTGTTAATGGATGACTCCGTCAACAACTTGCTAACATCCTCATGCAGGTCTTCCTTCCCCCCCCCATAACTTCCGTCTTTTAGGGTTCAAGGTCGCTCCAAAAAGTGCCGCAGAGTCCAACCCAAGGATACCATCATCTTCAATCTCTGCTATGGTCGGGGCCCACACAAACTCCTTCCCGGCCACAGAGATTATCAGAAAGGTCATACCAAATTTATGTCCACATCCTAGTACCATCAGCCGTGCATGTGTTTACCCTCATTATAAGGATATCACACATGCCCCACAATAAGCCGATGAATCTCATAGAGACCATGGATTGCCTAGCTCCAGTGTCCTTAACAAACTCTCCTGTCTTTCCTTATACAGAGCAGGAAATATACCACCTCTTCAGTTACTGAGGGATTCCAAATAAACAGGATCAGTGCCAAGATCAAATCCACATCATTCCAGGTGTTCCAGACAAGGACAACCCAGGGTAAGCCTGGTTCCTCCAACATTAACCAACTCTTTGGTTATTTACTCCTCTAAATTGGCATCAGGTTTCCCTTCCTCACATCCCTGAGCGTCTGTTGTACCAGTCTCCCCAGCCTCATGGTGATCAGTCCCAACTCCCTGCTTGCTGAATGTATTCCCTGCTGATGAATCTTCAACACCAACGTCGGTGATAATTTGGCATATTTCCTCGGGGGTTACCTTAACGCCATCCCTGGTAGCCCATTCTAATTTCCCGAAGCCTCACTCCTTAGACCCTGCTTCTCTGCTTTACATTTGGATGCAAAGTGTCACCTGACATCCGTGACACTGCACCGTGTTACGATCTACCCGAGGGTGACGCTGTGTTTGCTTATCAAACATTTCATTCATGCAGGTTATCATAGATTGTATTAGGGTACTTAAAGTGGCACCGAGCATTTTCCACTCACAATTCTAGTACTGTTCTAGTCTGCTATGTGGTATGTGCAAGTGGTGAGAATGCCCCTTCAACAGACTATCCGACACATTTGTTTTTTTCTTAAGTGGTCTTCTTCCCCCTCAGTATCTTCAACAGAAGGGTTGTCATTATTTATAGAATGTTCAATTCCGGAGACACGCTGATTCTTGCTAGCAGGAATAACCCCAGCCAACAGTATTTTCTTTTTTTTCATGTTGGTCTGTCGCCGTGAACAAATCTGCTATTGATGAGCCGGCTTGCCAAGCTCGGCACGAACCTTTGCGTGTTCTGGGTGACTAAGACCACTTATGAACCTCACAAACAGGGATTCCATGTAATACTCTGTGTCCCTACTCCATTCAGGTCTGGCTGACGCAATTCCAAGCCATATATCTTAGCAGACTCCTCAGGTTTCTGAGTCCTCCTCTGAAACAGAGTCCAGTGATCTATGGTCACCATTTTCCCAAATGTATAACAAGCTTATACTTCCAATTGGTCGTATGTAGCACCCGGACCATAGTGTCCCTCCATTCTTCTACTTCTCTTTTACCAGGTCCATCACTTAGCCAAATCACAAAAGCCCCCAGCGAATCTTCCTCACTCCAACAATCATATTTACAGTCATCCAAATGAGCCTGATATTCCTCTTTCCAGGGATGCAAGATGTAGGGCTTAGTGATCCGTGCCGTTCGTTTAGCTGCATAAGTGGAATTCACTTATTGACCTGACATAAGTCTACTCCAGGCTAACAACAAGTCACTCTCCTATTCAAACCTGTTCATAGGAAACTCATTACGGCATTGGTTAACGCCAGTATCCATACAATTATCAAAGCGTCGCCCTTGATATTCTGTCAAACCTGTAACAGTTTTGGAGGCTGTGGGTGACATAGTCTGAGCATCTCAATGATGTTTATGATTTAACTCCTTCTCATTACTTTTCCCTGAATGGTGACTGATGCCTGGGGCCATATCTGACACCATAGGAGGGTAAGAGTAGGCATCTGGGCAAAATGTATAGTTACCCTTTTCACTTTTGCTTACCCAGTACTCAGTTTTGAGTTTGGTCATCCCCAGAAAATGGGTTCAGGGAACCATAACTATGTTTCACCACCTCATCCCGATTCTTCTTTTTAGTGCCAGGATACTTCCTCCTCAGGGGACCTTTCCTTATTAGGAGGCGATTTATCATCCCCTTTTCCTCTATGTGGACCCTGTTCCTGGGTCACAGAGCAACTAGCTGCATGCCACCGCCAAGAAATAGACTTATTACCCTTGCACACCTTAGATTCCACATGCAACGACTCATTCCGTTTTCAAATGGATTATACTGAGGCAACACTTCGTGCTGACTTTATTCAGTTTCCTTGCAGTCTGTTGCATCCAATATGTTCTTTGCTTCCTACATTTCCTTCACATATTGCTCATGTGGCTTGGCAACTTTATTCATCTCCCCCTGCAAGATAGTCCTCCTAGCTTTCAGGGAACAAACGGCTTCCACCTCAGCCTTCCTTTTTCGTTCCGATTCCTCAGTTTCCTCCAGGATTTGTACCCTGGTTTCCTCATCATTTCTGACCAACTGGTCCCTGCCTTTTTTTCCAGTTCCTCCTTCCCCCAGGCCTGGACGATCCGGGAAAATCTCCCCCGTCCGCATCACCAAGGGGAAATCTCCAGGTGGGGTGGTGAGGGAGAGGTGAAGGGGGGAGGGAATCCACATATAAATTTACCTTATTTCGGCCATATTTTGTCATCAAAATCAATATATTTCATGAAATACAAGTCAGTTATTCAATCCCACTGGCATATACCTAGCTAGTTATATTATCTACCTGTACACAGGTTAATCATTTTCCACAAAATGATGTTTAGATATCAGCAAATTGGATTTTCTGGTTGAACCTAAAGTTACATGTATATCAACCCAAAATCAAGGGAGAAACCCCCTCATTCTCTTTTCTCCCGGCAAGGTATAAAAGGTAGGATTTCCCCAACCTGTCCCCTGTTTCAAGGCATACCATTCCCTGGAGTATTGTTTCAACTCCTTTTCATATTTCTCTTTCAGGGATAGAGAATCCTCATTAGCCTTCCTTGTTTTAGCTAACTCTGCTTGAATTTTCTGAAATTCATGCGATTCAAGAGCAACCTTCTTTTTCATAAACCAATTTTCCTCCACCAGTCTCTCCATTAACTCTATCAAGGCCACCTTCTTCTTCAGATCGTCAGCGAGTATCTCACTTCTTTCCTTTATAAGGGAAGCCAATTCCTCAGTAATTGCCATATATTGATTCTCCATTAACTGTCAGTCCAAGCGTACATTCTCCGAGTATAATACCTCTTGGCATAGCGTTCGTCATATTCCTACTTGAACCTCTGGTCCCCTTTATAGGGACTCATCCAGAAAATGTCTTGCACTTTCCTTTTCTTGTGTCTTGTCTCCACTTGAGATAGATCCACCGGCATCAAGATCTCCACAAGATCAAATCCTGCCATTTCCTGGCGAGTTGATTCCAACTCTCCATCACTCAGTTCTGATCCAGAACTGCCTCGCCTACCACCGGTAGCCATTCTAAGTCCACAAAGGACCTGCTGTTTAGACAAGCCTGAACATATTCCCGAAACATTTCCTTGTTCTGCTACACTTACTGCAACTGGTCAGGGTATCGGTCTGGAGGTTCGCGGTTATTCTAGTTTAAGGAACAACGAGAACGGCAGTCTACAGGTGCGAGAATAAACAGACTTTTTATTATAAATATATATAGGAAACAATCAGTATAATTTCGTATGCATGTTTGACAAGGTGAAGTATGCCGTCAGCCGGACCTGCACTGACTAGCCTCACGAGTAAACATACAGGTCTTATATAACAACCGGTCCTTTGGTCACGTGGCCAGGTGGGAGGGTCGGCCACCCACCTGAGAGCGGTAAGGCGGAGAGGACTCAAGTCACCTCCCAGAAACTGTGTGCATTAGTTCCAGGTAGAGAAGCCGAGTAAACAACAGACGTTACTCGGAAATACCGTGTATGAGACTAATATGTAACATAGATCAGAAATGTAGAACAAGTCATCTGCTTAGTGAGAAAATGTTTAAGGCAAGTAGATAACAGAAATGTGGAAAAATGCCACAATAGTAAAAACAACAAATAATGATAAAGCAAATTCCTGTTAATCTGTTACAAAAGTGGACAGTGACTTGTTTAGGTTGGATGGGGAGACTTATATTCTGGTGGCTGAAGGGATTTGTATTCAGCAATACCAGAATTGATAACCCCAGGTGGTCTGTAAACAATGCACCAAATAGCATCCTTGGATTTATGACCATCATATTTCTATATCATCATTACTTTTATGTAAAAGTTTGAATGTGTCCATGGACAGGAAATGCTTTTATCCACATGTGCACAGAGACTGTTACCCTACAAAGACAGATCTTATCTATTCTGGAGAGATTATGTTTTGACAAACTATCACTTTATCAAACTATCTGTACCAAACATGTTGTTGCTGATAAGAACATTTAAATCTTATATATAGAGGATAGAAAACAATGATCTTCACTGTTACCCTATAACTAACTGTCACATGATTTCTCTGAGGCTATAATTCATGGTCAATTGTTACATATACACTGATAAAGAATAGTCTAAGCATACTTACCAGCACTGTCTCATTTTTGGGAAATACATACTTGATCTTCTTAAACCAAGGGTCATTGAGAACATCACCCGGGGGGAAGGTGACCCACTCTGCCTCAGTAGTGGATGCAGGTGTGTCTTCCATCATGTTCATACCATCAGTCATGGTTTCTTTGCTCCCTAAAAAGTAATACAGCCGCATTGCACTGAATAAAGGTTGACCGCTGACCAAGAGTCAATGATATCTTCGAAAATACAACTTTACTAGAATACTATAGAGTCTGTGTGTTATGGTTAACATGACAATAGAATGTGGCATTAACCGTGCGTTGCAAAGTGACCCGGCCTATTTATTAGAATAAACACACAAAAAAGTTGCTGTTGCTCTGCCGGCTTGCTGCTTTGCTTGTCCAGTGGTGTTACCCCCTCCTATGGTGGAGAGCTCCAATGCCTCTGAAAAAAGGCACCAGAGGGTTTCATCTGCTTTGGCATTCTCCATTACCACGATTGGTGCATCAAGCTCTGCGTTTGTCAGGCTTGCTATGTCCTCGGGGGATTGTTGGCGGCTCTCCCCCGATCCCTGGGCCCGTCTCTCCCTGCCCATAGCCGCCTCCATTGACGGCCACCACTGGCTGTCCCTGGACCTCAGGTGGTTTCTCCATGGGCTGCTCCTTGGCCTGTCTAGTGTCCCTAGATGGGTTGGGAACACCACACTGTGGGCACTTCTTGCTGTTTCCATTGTAGGAGGCATACATGACACCATTGTGACATGAAATAGGAACAAGAATAAACCAAGTTGCTCTTGCTCTGCCTGCTTGCTGCTTTGCTTGTCCAATGGTGTTACCCCCTCCTATGGTGGAGAGTTCCAATGCCTCAGAAGGAAGGCACCAGGGGGCACTGTCTGTCACTGGAAGTTACGTCTAAACATAGAAATGCATAACATGATGAACATAGATGTTCACTGGTGACAAAATCTCCATTTTGTTCCATAAAGACTCCTACCATTTATTTCACACAATATTTAAGGATGAGAAACCAGCTTATATAGTTGCTTTAACATTTGATCCTTAGCAGATGTTTGAGTCCACATACTAGTGATTCTGCAGCCTATTTCTAATTCACTATATTTGTACAACATAATTGGTGTTGATACCATGGCCAAGTCATGAAAGCTATTCAAGTAATTCAACTCTATTATCATGATAAAAGAGGCTTGTTAGTATTGTTGTGGACCAACAACTATAGGATGTATCATTATTACACATTGGATGTCTTTATCATTCAGACTTCCTGTATGCTATAAATCATGTGAAACCTTGCCAAGGATGGAAATGTTGATCCCTCGTCACCTGGCGGATATGGCGGATCCCGCTAGGTGGCGCGGCATCCAACGCCACTATATAACAATCCTCCACTAGGTTGGCAGATCAGTTCACGCCAGCAAGCCAAAGTGTGCGGACGTGTAGAGAGGCCAGTGGGAGAGGAAGTTTTCCGGCGCCTGCCCAGAGACATGGCTCGCAAGCTGATGGGAGTGAGCCCCCCTCCTGGGTTCCAGGAAGATCTGCAGGTGGAAGGCTACTGTGAGAGGGAACTGGAGAGGAGGGCCCAGGAGGAGTGGGTCATCTGGTGGAGGTAAGACAAAGCCAGGAGGGTGGAGAAGCTGGAGGTGGAGAAAGCTAATCAGGCTACCAGGTGGAAACCCGCGCCGAAATCTGCCTGGATTTCAACAATGGAACGTTGGTCCCTAGGCAACCTCTAGATCCTATTATGGTTGACGAATAACAACCACCAGATCCACGAGATCCACCGCATCTGGCTCCGGCGAGTCCGCTGCATCCTCGGGGCAGTGGCCTCCGCAGGGCACTTGATACCCATTCCGCTGCCCACATCCGCCATGGGGGTGTCAGGAATGATCAGATCCACAGCCTTGGCCGTTCCTGGGGGAGCGTTGGGCCTCAATCCCACGAAGACCTGGGGCCCGGCTCCCCAGGGGTTGGCTGCATGGTCAGCCTCTCAAGCAACAATCCTGGCAGGGTACCGTTGTTTCTGTACCATGGACCTCCTCAGTGGCTACTGGCAGATGGCCCTGGCTCAGAAAACTGGGAGAAGATGGCGTTCGCAACACACCGGGGGCTTTTCCAGTTATGCCCTTTGGGCTCTGTAAAGCCCCCGGGATATTGGAGCATCTCATGAAGGTAGCCATGCAGGGTCTGCAATGGACCTTGTGTTTGGTCTACCATATTGACATTGCCGTCTTCTCCGTTGATTTCAAGACCCAAATGGCTCGGCTGGGGCAGTTCATGGGCTAGCTGGAGGCGGCAGGACTCGGTGAGCGCGGAAGGGATCGCCACCTACCCAGCAAAGATCAAAGCTTAATGGAGGTACGCAGCCTCGTGGGGCTGGCCAGCTACTAAAGACCGTTTTATCCAGACTTCACTGTGGTGGCCAAGCCTCTTACATCCTCGGCAGAGAAGGGCAGGGTATTCCGGGGGGACCGGGAGTGTCAGAGTGCCTTCGACACATTGCGGGGGGTCCTCATCTTGGCCCCTATACTGGGATACCCTCAATACAAAGGCCATATCGTGCTCGACACGGATGCACCGCACACTGGCTCAAGGGCAGTGCTGTCCCAGAAGTAGGAAGGATACAAAGTGGTGTTGTGGTTCGGGAGCTGCACCCTGGGTAAAGCTGAGCGGAACCAATGTGTCACCAGGAGCGAGCTGCTGGGAGAGCGGTTCGGGCTAAAGAAAATCTGGCACTACGTCTTGGGGCGCAATGTTCTCGTTCGGACGAACCACACAGCCCTTGAATGGGTAATAGCCTTTAAAGACCCCGAAGGACTGCTCCCCTGATGGCTGCAGATATTGGAGACGTATGATTACTCGATAGAGCACCGGCCCAGGCAGTTGCATGGCAAAGCAAATTGGTTCCCAGCTAACAAAAAAACATTTCCTAATGGTTGGAAAGCGTTTACTGGAGGTTTACAAACGTTTGCAAAAAATGTTTAGAAAACATTTTTAAAACATTAAAATGGTGACAGAAACAAATGTTTGTGTTAGGATGTTTTAAAACGTTTGGAAATGGTTTGGAAACAAACGTTCGTTTGAGAATGTTTTATAACAACACTGGTATCATCTTGATGCATAAATGCAGCCCTGGAGATTGTGACTCCCCATGGCTGCATTATTCCATCACGGCCCTGTATTAAATGCTTCTATCCCAAGTACTAAATGGTCCGAATGATAGACCAATAATGCTGTGAGATAAAGTTACAAGCACTGCATTCCCAGCTAAAAAAAAACAGTAGGAAAATGTTTGCAGGAGGTTTGCTAATGTTTGGGAAACGTCAACATTTTGACACAAAAAAATGTTTTCAAAAAAGTTTGATAAACGTTTGGAAAAGTGGTTTGCAAAAGGTTTGCATGCAAAATTTCGCAGACGACTTGAGATGCCTATCTAAAAACTAGGCTGAGAACCGAACCCAGGATCTATTAATTAGGGAGTCCCAGGCTCTCCTTCATGAGCTAACGAGGCTGATGGCTAATGGACTATATAAGCCTGAAGGGATTTTTATCATGACAAAAAGAGCATACCCAGTGAATGAGAACATATAACGTGGAAGTAACGTTTCCAAAAGGTATGGAAAATGTTTGAAAAAACCCGGAAATAATCAGTTTTATATATTATTATTCAACGCAAATTTGTTGACTTAGATTAATGTACTTTAACGTTAAATGTACAACCTTATTGTAACATTATTTTGAGTTTTTATACAATGGATTTTGACTGATAATGATGTTCCAAAAAGTTATTTTACGTTATAAAATTGTAACTGAAAAAACTCATATGAGTTAATGGTTAATTTATGTTGGGAAAATGGGACTCTTTAAGGGATTCGAACCTGTGAGGGTAGGACTCTTGTACCAGCGCTAAGACCACACAGCCATGGTGTCTTTGCATAGTATATGGCACTTATAACACTTACTGAAGGATAAACTCGAAAAGATGCAAAGAAAAGAAGAAATAGTAGGGTTGATTCATGTTGGGAAAATGGGACTCCTTTTGAGTTTCAAACCTGTAATGGTAGGAGTTTTGAAGTGCAATTATCAAAAACTATTTGCTCTTTCAACTATAAGATCTGGCTGTTAAGGCACTTAAGAGAGCATATGGACCAAGATACGGCTGTGCTGTTATTCAAAACCATGCTATTGCCTTATTTAGATAATAGTAGTATATTCTTGTCTGGGATCAGTCTCTTTGAGCAGAAGAAATCGCAAGTTCTGCAAAATGTTGGTATTAGAGTATGTCTGTGTATAAAAGATCCAATGTCAATTTCTATTAAAAATATACATATCAAAATCAATGTCCTGCCAATAATGCTCAACTCTCTGGTATTGAACAGAGTCACTCGAGCCGCAGATTGACCTCTTATCAAACTATGTATTCCACATACCAGACGAGTCCAATTTTCTCCGCCTTTTAATACTTATAACAGTTGGAACAATATCTCAGCTACTATGGCTGACAACAATGTCACATTTAAGAGTATGCTTAAAAGTAGCTTATTCAAGTACTTTGATACCACCTGGAGCTATGAGCTCCAATTCACAAACCTGTAATTATAGTGAATGATGATTTGTGTAACATATTCTCTCTTGTCACACCAAAAGCCCAGCAATGAACATACTGCAAATAAACTTTTTCGTTGAATTTGTTCTTAAATATATACATAACCTACAAAGTCTTTGGATTGTATTAGTAATGCTGGGTTTTGAGATGTATCATACTCACACATCCATCTCTATCTATTCAAGTATCACATCATTGTATGATCCAGAATGTGCCTTATGAAAATGTATTTTGATCACCTGGTGTATAGAACAATGGGGTATGTAATATAAATTGCCGATTCTTATTGTGAAATACCCTGTACATGTTTTTGAGTCAGATAAACATTACCCTCGATTGAAACAAATATAATTGTATGTACTTTTATTTTTTTCTTGATTGCAGAATAAAAACTTTGCAAATTGAAATTGAAATTGAATTGAATTGATATCAATCTGATATTTGATCTCTATCATATTTGAGTCAAAGCAGTGCTTAGCACTTCCTTTACCACGGTCTACATACGGTCCAAGACACCTCTCCCAAAACCAGATTTTTTCAGATAGAATTCAAATGGGATAATAGGATGTAGGGGATGACCTAACCTTTTAGAAACTGAAAGAATTTAATGAATATTCAAACTAGAAGTACATTTGTGTACATCTATGACAAAATGAACAGTATTGAAATAACAGAAACTAAGATACCCTACATTGCCCTACATTCTCAAATTAGGGAGATAAAGCCCTATTTGATATCAAAACATACACTTCTATTGTTACATAAGAGTGAGAAGACAACACAGTAATACTTGGTGCATATAGCTGGCTGGCTTAACCTGCCCTATTTATCACAACATCAACACAGTAAATTTTGAAAGCAACTGTGATTCAAATACAGAGTGGCCCCTGCATGCTAACCAACGCTCCCCTAGGTGGGTGAATAGGAAACTAACCACTGGGTAACAGACAAGCGCGGGAAAAGAACAGTAACCTTGTATATATATACCAATATAAACTCTTGGGCCTTTATATATAGTAAGTTAAAAAAGTTCACTGGGTAGCCCTTTAAAGCACCGAACGAGAACGGGACCTGCAGTTTGACAGAGTCTAGCTGGCCTAACTGTTCCATGCATGTCTCATGACCAGAGGGGAGGGTGTTCTAATCCCCTCTCATGTTTTTACGATTTTGCAATCAATTTTATGCATATCTGTGTGAGAAGTAGAGAACATAATCTATTATATTTGTATTATTGATACTTGCTTGACATCAAAAGAAGAAAATGTGTATCTAGGAAAGAGGAGGTAGAAAAAAGACGTGGTCCAGAGCAGGGCCAGAACCCTCTTTTGATACCTAGGCATGAATGGAAAGCACAAAAACAATAGAAATATGCCGGGGACAATATATGTTGAAGACACATCTTCTTTAAGGTTTGAATGATCCCAGCCACCCCCAGCCCCAGCCAAGGAATCAAGTCCATCCACATCTAGATAAGGCATATAAACAACTACTTTGTTGGTATAGGCCCCAAATTTTATTTAATCTCTCCTTCAACAATTCCTACAGCATGGAAAAAAGCCATAGTGACACCATTGCCTAAGACAGGGACAGAGCTAATGTTACTAATTATAGACCCATTTCTCAAATACCCTTGCCAGGAAAAGTCTTTGAAAGAATAATTCATACCTTTATATCTCACTATTTGGAATCTATTTATCAAACCCCAAACAGGGGGGCTTCAGAAAAGAGCATTCCACAGTCTGAACAGTAGCAGACCTAACAGACAAGTTATTCTTTAATATTAATGAAGATCATTACACAATAGCAACTTTTATTGACATGTCCAAAGCTTTTGACGTGGTTAATCATGCTATATTGCTTTCCAAATGTCAAGAACTGGGTTTTAACCATATAGTTTATTGAATTGGATAAAAAGTTACATAACAGACCACAGCACACAGTTGCAAATGGGATTACCTCTAGTGAGGCAAACCTATCATGTGGTCTATCTTGGGACCCCTTCTCTTTCTGATATATGTCAACGACATAGATGGATTTTGTCACAATGCACACTTGAGTTCCTATGCTGATGGCAGAGCTGTTTAAATGCCTCTGGCAAAGATCCTGTAACAGTCTATAGGAAAATTCAGGATGATTTGGAACAACTATCATGCTGGTGCAATGTTAACAAACTAACTGTCAATACTAAGAAATCCCAAGCCATGAAATTTGGCAGTGAAAAGCACCTCCAGAATTTCAGGTTACCCAACTAAATCTTAAACAATAGCTCATTAGAATATGTAGAGCAATATAACTATTTAGGAATTAATTAGATCAAGAACTAAAATTTGACAAACAAATTAATCAAATGAGATCCAAATCAGCCAGTAAACTGTGTATATTTGGTAGACTCAGAAGGTTCATGCCATACAGACAAGCCTTGGCTATTTATAAGTCAAGAATATTGCCCCATCTTGAGTAATGAGGACTTATTGTGCGTCATACTAACCAAACCCTGCTAGCAAAACTTCAGAGATTACAGAATAAAGGGCTTAAAATAGCCCTTTATTGACCCCCTAGAACTTCAATTGACAAAAAATTCATAAAGACGGCAAAATTAATTTCCTCGAAGGTAGAAGGCAAAACAAATAGCCATTCATGCTTACACAATGACTAAGATTCCAAATCACCTGACTATTCCAGCCGGGGAATCCAGATTACATGATGGCCCTGTTCTTAAAACCTATCACAGAAGAATTCGAGCTTTAAAAGAAGTGTTAATTATAGATGTGCCACCCTCTGGAATGACCTAGGGGTAAACAATAGGTGTATGCCCACTCTAGATGATTTTAAAGCCAATAGGAAGAAATTCCTAGCCTCCCTTAGAAAATAACTTTAAATCTATTTTACATCCACTATCTCTGTCACTAACACCATCTCTCCTATATATTTCTCCCACGTGTCTATCATGTGACTACTCATAACTTTCATGTTGATTTATGTATATCTTGGTGTTGTGATATATGATATGATAATTAGCTTCATAGCTCCCTAAGTACACACCAGTTACTTGTAATCAATATCTCCCAAAAGGCCTCTGGAGCCAGGAGAATAAGGAAACAAACTTCATTTTATATTACAGGAGCCCAACCTGATACATCCAGAATAAATATTACATTGAAAAAAAATTATAAAAAATAAGGCAGCTGTGGTCATGTGCCACATCTGTGCTCCTGTTGACGTTTCCTTGTTACCATCCAAGACATCAAGGGTTTACCAATGACATGTGCATTTAATTTTAGTATAAACCTCTCTGACAAGCTGCTCAGTGCGAAGTGGCAATGTCTGTTAAAAGTCATTCTAAAAATTAGGAGTCATGTTACAGAAGCATAAGTGCATATTGGCGAGCCAGAGTGGTTGCAAAGAAATCTAGGCTGAAGAAAATCATATCATTGTTCTAGTATACTGCCGGCTGCCCAAAGGGCAAGAAGTGGTCAGGCTCAGTAATTGTCCTGTCTCAATAAGTAACAACCATGTCTACAGTAGCTTTAACAAGTACTTCTCTTTATTGAGTAATTATAATTGCCTGTATTGATAAAGTTCGGGTTTGACCTTTTTAACTAGTTGTTCTGGTAGGAGCAAAGGAAGGGCTTAGCCCACTATGTTAACTATTAATGTATAACGGTTTTTCTGTCCTCATAATGTGTGGGAGGAGACCTTACTGGATAAGGAGACTGGAAGATGTAGTGGGAGCGGCGGATCAGTGGCGGATCCCTCGTCATCTGTCCCCCGCCCCTGTTTAACGAACCGCCCATGGCGGATCAGTTCACTCCGGCAAGCCAAAGCGTACGGACATGCCAGCCTTAGCTCTGCTCCCACTACACCAAATTGAATGACCTTGTATTTCTCTAGAGATTCAATATACAGAACTTAACCTTAATTGGACTGCTGTTCTTACTGGTAAATTACCAAGTACTTGTCTTGCCCTAGTTCCTTTACACTTGTATTATGATAAGTTTATTACATATTTATATACAGGAGCCTCCTGATCACATTGAATTTATGACCATGGATCATAAGATTAATCCATTTCCCGTTCCTATGTGACCTGTCATGAATATTGTTAAATCATATTCATAATTCTCATGTATGAATACCTCCTCAGACTCTATTGCACGCGACTTTCCTTTTTAATTTTATGAGATGTCCATGCATTTCGTTCATCAGCAATGACCATTTCCTGTTCCTATTTGGCCTGAAACACCACCCTGACACTCTATGTATCTTTTTTATATGTTCAGTAAGTGAACAATGTTTGCCCATCTGGGGCCCACCTCAGTTTTGACCAGAGAGAAAGCAGGGGACCATATGAACT
Organism: Harmothoe impar; assembly: GCA_947462335.1. Classification (NCBI taxonomy): domain Eukaryota; kingdom Metazoa; phylum Annelida; class Polychaeta; order Phyllodocida; family Polynoidae; genus Harmothoe; species Harmothoe impar. Next base: position 92,468,252 of record OX381706.1, read on the forward strand.
TGCCGGTCCGAATGGATTGACCATCATTGAGATCTAAGTGGGACCTGGGTGGGCTCCTTTAGTAAGGGAATACTCAAGTTTGGGGTGCGGTTGGGGGCTGGGGGGGGACAGCTATAAGTTTTGTTAAGATACAAGCTTAGGCGCTTCGTAGTTGATTACTATATGTTAAGAGTAGTTACCAACATTTATTTTTAAATGGTTTGACGAAATATCAAGTTGGGTAGGCCTAAGCACTGAGCCTCGTATTTCGCTAAAGGTGAATAACCCGGCCCCGTATTTCCTCAAACCTCCGTATTTCCTCAAAACTTCACTTCCGGTCTGGCGCAAGGATACCAAAGGTCAGCGGGTTAAATTCTTCAACTGGGCGCCTTACAGTCGGTACAGCCGGAATGGTCTAGTGGTCATGACGCCTGCCTCTCAAGCCGGCGGCCCGGGTTCGATTCCCAGACCATGCAGAAACGGATTCGTCGTCACATTTTTGCATAACCTAGACGAGTGAATCAGCTGATCGGGGCAACTTTTTGCGGATATCCATTTCAAGGCTTTGGTTAATTTTTTGGGGTTGAAATACTTATTTGCATGGAAACGTAGCCCAAGCACTAGAAAAGATCCTATATTTGAACGTGCAATAGACGAATCAGGCCCAGAGCGCCTAGATGTTCAGATTTCGGCCTCATAACTTGACGGATCGGTAAAAATTCTTATCAACAGAGGCTTGACCGGCTTGATTTCAGCAGGGCGCGAGTGGTTCGTCGATTATTTAAATTTGGTGTTAAATTTCCGGTTATTTTGAGTAAATCATAGATTAATCGGCTTTCTTTCTAAGAAACTAACATATTTGAATCGACAAACAGGCCTAATTTATACATATAAAGACAATGTAAATGATGGGGGGGCGGCCTATTTTTTTCACAAAACCAAATCAAGCAGGCGCAATAACCGGAAGTGATCGCCGAACAAGGTATCATGGCGGCCTCCGGACGTGTTGGGAGACGATCCGAGACGATGCAGGTTAATAAAATGGCCTTTTCTCCTTTATTACCTAACAGATTCATTCAAAAATAAATACAGGATCAGTTTAAGTTTTGTATTTGCCCTCCAGATTGACCTCTCAAGTCCCCGCATTTCGTTTCAACCTATATAAAGGGTTTCAACGAAATACTGGGACTTTCGAGGTCAATCTGTCGGGCAAATACAAAACTTAAACAAATCCTGTATACGTATTCAAGTCGGTTTACTAATCTATCTGAATCTCAAACTACTATGTATTTGTCTAGTAAATAACAGTAAAAGTTTTAGAAACTATTCCCTTCAAATAAGCCTGCCACTTACATTGAAAAGATTGATTTTCCATACTATGCAATTTCAGTGGACACGACATATAACAGTGCACAGCAATGTGCAGTGTAACATGATATGGGTTAACACAGTTTTTTGTAACAGTATTTATAACCCATGCTAGTATATTGAGAAAGTTTTGATACAATGTGGATATTAACTGAAATTGAATGGAATTGCTTTACCTTGTCCGTAAACAGAAGGTGCCAAGACCAATATGACGATATACCTACGAAAAAACATAGAGGTTCATATTAATTCAAATGTGGTAATGTAACAATCTCGCTACCAAATATTATCAAGAGACAACAACAAAGGACAACTCTAGAGAAATGTTAAGTGATCAAGTTCTCACTCAAGACTCTATTGTGCCACCAACTCCAGGAAGCACAGCAGACCATACAAAGCAAAAAGGTAACACCTTCTACTAAGCAAAGCTCTTTACTCACATATTTTACTCCATCTAGGGGGACTTCCCCGATCAGAAATGTTCAAACTATTTTGACTATAAATAAAATCAATCTACCATGCCCCCTGGCAACAGCAATAACAGTGACAGAAACCTCTCCCAAAGAGACAGCAGCAGCCTGCTCACAGGTGATTTTTGGCTCTCCATCCCCCTTAGACCAAACCATGAACCTAGCCCCATTCCCTCAAAGACAAACCCATCAATATCACACCAGATCGATGGGGCCAGTCAAATCACTTAACGATGTATTTATCATCCGGACACATGGCAAACCTGCCCTTGACGTCTTCCTACACCATCTTAACACCTGTCACAAAACAATAAAGTTCAAGATGGAAGAGTCTGACACTCAACATCACAGTCATCAAAAACACAGAAAACTAACTTGAAACTTCTACTGCAAACCAACAGACAGTCACAACTACCAATTGCATTCTTCCAAACACCCAAGTTAGAGCCATCCTATACTCCAAATTCATCAGAGTCAAGCGTATATGCACTAGGGATTCCGAATTCCTTCGAAATTCACTTATGCTCTGCACACACATCCTGCACAGAAAATACCCACGCAAATTACTCATAGACTCCCTAAACCAGGTCTGAACTAATCAAACCAAAAACAAAGCCTACAAACACGGGTAGACCTAAAGCATTCTACTGCATCACTACCCACAATCCTCACAATCCTCCAATAAAACAAATCCTCACAGAGGACTGGGACCAAATGAAAAAGACCAAAACCACACAAGTATTTCACGAGCACAAACTATTCTTTTGCAACAGGCGAAATAAAAAGCTTTGGTGGTGAACTAGTGAGAGCACCCACCAGCAAAGAATTGTCTATAACCAAGGTCCCACACACTAGGTAGTCCTCGTGCCTTTTACAAAGATGACAATTTACCCCAGCTTATGCAACCTGTCCTGGACTTGTTTTATTGTGAGCCAATATCTGCCCTGATACTAAAACTGTGCAAGGTCCCACCTAGGTAGACAGTTCACTCTTCTGCAGATCCCTCTTATCAATAATACTTGGAATCCTGTGAATTTTCTATTCTACATCATGGAATAGCACTTTCATTTTCTTTGATGCAAAGTGTCCTGGTGGTTGGAGAGAGCCGGAGACAAGGCAGAGTAGGACATGTCAGTCAGGGACCAATCTCACTCTTAACAGGGTTTAGAGACCCACACCCCTGCTGTCAGTGGGGAGCACCACTGTCAGACAAGAAACTCCTATGTAGTCAGTACAAATTGTAATAACATAGATCTATATGTATGGCTCTGATTCTTGCATCACTTTCGCTAGATATTTCAGGAATCTGCTCTTTTTTGAATTGCAACATAAGTTGAAGGGCAGAGGAGTAATGCATTTGCACATTTAAAAGTTGGAGGGGTCCAGGGTAGTTTGCACGGAGACTGGAAGACGAATTTCCCCTCTATCTTAGTGTTTCCAAGTTCACCTCCTGTAATTTGCTGTTGAGATGTTGAAGGGACATATTGATCATCATCAAACTTCCAATACTCTTTTCAACTAGCCTTGCCTTAAGGTGTCCCTGAATACCTCCTAGTTTCAGATCTTCACATGGCTACTTCTGATCTGTTATGTTCAACATTGTGTATGAGGGACTTAGCATAAGCTGACATCCCGTACTAAACCATTGATCAATAGCTAAATGTACTTGCTCCTCCCTGAACTCTGTATACATATTCTCTTCTCATGACAAGAGGGAGACGATAATATGAAAGTATTACTATCACCAGTTAATCTTACACCCACCTACCTGATGCACTGCATGTTGCTGATGTGAGACAAGTTCACCATCCTCTTCTAGCAGAGTCCTTTAGCACAGTGGAAGGATTAGACTAAGAGCTGAGCTGGCTGTATCTGCAAATGGAGCCTTACGAGAAGACCAGTAGCACAGGGGTATCATGGGTGTGTCTGATATGACTAATTAATATATTGCATGTTGACGTCCTGAATGTCAGATGTACTGAGCACTTCAAATTGTCAAGGGGTATCATGGGTGTGTCTTATACAGAGGTCCTGAGTGTTGTATGTCTGTGTTTCCATGTTTCTTTGTTCATTGACACCTCACTCATTAAGAACATATAAAGGATGCATCACGTCATGCCATAGCACAGTTGTATATCCTGGTAAGGTGTGACTGGGATCTACTCCTGTTACAGACCTGAATATAATCTAAGTGAGTGGGTGTGGTGAGGTGGAAATACCACAGGTGCAGTGTTGAAGGAGAACCTGCTGTGACATCAGCTAATTAGCTCAACATTGATGGATCATGTTTTTACTAGGAGGTGAAGGGTATCATGGGTGTGTCTCACAAAGAGATGGTACAAGCAGACTTGCCCAGTGAAGACAGCACCGAGTATATATGCAGCCAACAAGGGCGGAAAACTATACTGGTTAATGTGAGTATATCTGATTAGTGGAACTCAAAAATCAATCTGAATAAAAGTGATCAAGGATGTTGACCAAGACCATACTTCTACTCTTCCCTAGTCTAATTATTCTTTAAACCATTTCTTTACAAATCTTCTTAGCCAATTTTGGTCAAAAGGCTGACTGAAATTTTGAACGAATCAATTCTCCCCATTGAATATACACAAAAACAATACATGTCTAGGTCCCAAAGGGCCTACTTTCTGATAAATGAATTCAGTCTTTGGATAACCCTCAGGTAGAATTTCTGGCATGATATCCCTCTAATAGACTTGAGAACAACTTTTATCTCAAAACCTACACACATCTCAAGGTAGACAGGAAGAGACGTGGACATCTTTCTCTCCCTAAGAAAGCCCCCACGGACATGTCCTTTGTCCGGCTGGACATGTTGACATGAAGAATCATCCTACATGAGATGATCCATGGATCCATCCTTCATTCGTAAGCCTCAGGGTGCTACCCTGGGCCTGCTTAATTCACCGTAACCAAAAATTTATAAAATGATACTTGTTCCTATACCATAGTACACCTATTTCTCAATATCATAGGCCTCTATAGAACAAAACGTGAAGTGTGGGACTAATAAATGGGTCTACCAGTGGCACTCCCATGTACAACGTGCTGCTCTACCCCCAAAAAAAGAGAAAAGGAAAGTTTTCTTTATTTGTCTTATTTTTGTGTATCCTTAATTCTACCCCCCCCCCCAGGCCTACCATGATAAGTTTGCTCCTTCATGTATTAGAAGCAACGATCCATTTTGCAGTCATCTTTCTGTGCTCCCCCTTTGTGCTTTGAAAAAGAACCTTTACATTGCAGGCACCCTTGTAACGGGTAGCCTATTTATGTGCAGCTGCAAGGCTTTCTGCTCTGGCTGTAATGCTGGCATAATGCTGGCATAAGAAATATGTTTATTTTAAATTAGCACTTGACTATTTTAGCCTTGTTGTGGAACAATGGGTCCTGCTCGGGGATGTGTTGTAAAATCTGGTACATGGAGGAAAACTTGTGATATCTGCGGCACAACATTCGAACAAGGTCTTGGTGGTAGAGCTAAAAAAACTTGTCACTACAATCCCCTGCTGACAAATCATGCAGCAGCAGAGAGGGTCTGACTATTCCACTTCCCAACCAGGCATTGCACAATGCAAGGTCTGAGCATGTAGCATGGCCACACATCCAAACACCAAGTAGGTTCTAATTATCTTTAATGTTTCTGCTTGTATCTACCATATTCAACATAATAAGTTTACATCCCCTAATAAGTGCACTCACCCAATATACAACGAATTCTTTTTTTTTGTTAGTTTAAAAAGGTTCTTAAAGCCTTCATCAATTAAGTAATAAATGTATCTCTTATAATATATTTGCAAAATTCAATATATGTGACAAGATCTGCAAAAAAGGCTTTTAGTGCAGGGTGCACTCAAGTCCCTTTTCCCAGTACAATTCACATATTGTCAACACAAACTGATCATAAATAGATATCTCTGACACCTACATTTAGCCTGAGCATCCACATACCGTAAATTTCTGTTTTCTGTCCGTGGGGTGTACGGAAACCAGACACACCTCTTATTTGATACCAAACATGCCTATATATTGTGAGGGTTTTTTATCACTGTAGAACAGAAATCAAAAGCAATATTGTGCCCAGACTTAAACCCACAGCGCCCCCGTATATAGGGCTGAGTACCTGTCCTGACTGCACTCTGACTGTTGCTGGACATGCAGTAAGATCTGCAGGTTTCAGGAAAAAGAAGTGTGGTCATTTTTATCAAAACAGGGGTCTTAGTTTTATGTAACATGACATGGACTCAGAGTAAGTTTGGTCAAAACTCAGACTTAATATAGCGGCTAGCCTACACTCGGGTTTTCCTATAAGGCCTATGCCTGGGCATTTCTATGGCCTTTCCTCTGAATTAAAAGTGGTATATGCTAAGACGTGGCCTCTATTCCTGCATGCCTACTAGCATGGTGGCATTGGTCATATGTGCCTCTGCATGGGTCGTTACAGTATTGACCACGTCCATCTGTAGCAAAAGGGCCATGTCACTGTGTCGATTTTTATGTGTATAGAACATAGCTTGGGTACTGGCCTGCTACTCCTATACCACCAGGCACAGCTTGGGTACTGGCCTGCTACTCCTATACCACCAGGCACAGCTTGGGTACTGGCCTGCTACTCCTACACCACCAGTTACAGCTTGGGTACTGGCCTGCTACTCCTATACCACCAGTTACAGCTTGGGTACTGGCCTGCTACTCCTATACCACCAGTTACAGCTTGGGTACTGGCCTGCTACTCCTACACACCCAGTTACAGCTTGGGTACTGGCCTGCTACTCCTACAGACCCAGTTACAGCTTGGGTACTGGCCTGCTACTCCTATACACCCAGTTACAGCTTGGGTACTGGCCTGCTACTCCTACACACCCAGTTACAGCTTGGGTACTGGCCTGCTACTCCTATACCACCAGTTACAGCTTGGGTACTGGCCTGCTACTCCTATACCACCAGTTACAGCTTGGGTACTGGCCTGCTACTCCTACAGACCCAGTTACAGCAATAGACCTCCGCTTTATGGAAATGTGTAGGTACATGTTACTTGAGGGAGGGGTCGCCGTGTACAAGTTTGCTGCTTTCATGAAAACGTTTTGCTCCTCTCTTCCAAATTCTGGAGACAAGGTAAGATTATGTTTTCATTTTGTTATGAATGATACATTTATATCACATCTTGACTTGCTAGAAGGAAGAATATATTTATTAAATAGTGTATATCAGGTCTGGGACTATCCCAGAAGAGTGCACAACACAATAAATGGCCTTGTAACCAAATCTGTTCTCCCTGGTACAATTGGTTCAACCCCATCCCTAGATTTGTGTCAGTCTTATTGTTTAGCCTACCTGTGGTGGCTAAATTTTGCAATGATAGGAGACATTTTAAGTCATACTACCGTAATACATCCCATAGAAGCCGCGGCTAGTACGTGAGTCAGATCTGCCCAAAGTCGGGGTGCGGCTAATACGCAAGTTTTTCTAAATGTCTATTTCTAGAATCACCCTTTAATGACTCCAATGTGGCCCAATAAGCTGCAGGGACTGCTAGGGGCAGGGGGGGCGGGAGGGGGGTGTTGGGTCCCTTTTTTTTAAATCTGTTTTTATTTCTGACAAAAAAGGAACGCGTTTAGCACTGGTTACACTCTAAGTGTCAGGTATCATGACATTATTTTCGTTGTCTTTCATCTCATTTTGGTAACAGAATATACAGTGTACATGGGTATAATAATTTTACATTCATCAAAAATCTATTTCATTTAAAAGTTTGTGTTGTAGATTACATAATTACAAAGCATTTACTATTGAAACTCATACATGTATTGTCAGTTTTAATTGTTTACTGTCATTATATAATGTTAGGAGTTGTTGAGGAGCAGAAGAAAGCCCAGTGAGCCAAGAAATTATTCAGTATGATTTGTCAATTTTACATCGTTACTCTAATAAATTAGCCATCAATACAATCGTGATGTTATCCTTAAGGGTCATACCCCTGTTTGTTTATCACAGTAATTACTATATTCCAAGAGAAACAACAAGCTGCCTTTCCAGTTTTAAACGCTAATCATGAATTATGAAACTTTCAATTAATATATAATTGATACATCAAATGTAGTTTGTACTACAATTCCATTTTTTCTGCTGCAGTTTAAATGCCTGATATTCAGGTATATTTTTCATGTTTACCGGTAGTTTGTTCCACTCAACTGCTCCTCTCTAGGGGACACTGTTTCTATATTTTTCATTTTTTGGATGGGGGGTTGTAAAGACTACAGCATCGTGAGCCCTAGAGTGCACATTTCTAGCATTAATAATTTCTGTGTTACCTTGTTGTTTATAAATGAACTTTCTTAAATGTGCTATTCTCCTTACATTGAGATCTTTGCAATTTGGTGAATCAAAATTACCTGAGTTCTCATTTCTATCTTAAGTACTAGCCTTAAGCATCTATTTTGTAGCTTTTGTAGCTTATCAAGTGAGGAAGCATGAGCTCCATCGTACAAAATATCCCATAATCTATGTACGGTAGAACATACATCGTATACATGAGTAACATAGGACCAAGTCAAGATAAATCTGAATCTTTGCAAATAAATACATAAATACTTGTTATGTTTTCAATATGTTTAGCAAAACTCAGAGTGGCATCCATGATAACTCCAAGGTACTTAAATGAGTGAACTCTTTCAATTTCAACATTGCCAATTCTTAATCTATGATAATTAATTTTCTTTAGGCTCGCCCTCATACCGCAAACCATGTATTTAGTTTTTTGACATTAAGGGTTAATTTATTTCTCTCCAACCATTCTGCTACCCTTATTAAATCCTCTTCCATTTTGATAGTCGCTGTTGATAAATAGTCCCCTCCCACATAAAGTACTGTGTCCTCCGCATATAAATAACAATTTGTGTTTTTTAGAATTTTTCCTATGTCGTTTATGTAGATAATAAAGAGTAAAGGACCCATTATTGACCCCTGCGGAATCCCACACTGTATATTCCCTTTTTCAAATTTAAAATTATTAGCTATTGTAATTTGTATGCGATTTTCTAAATAATTTTTTAACCAATTTAGAATATTTCCCTGAAATCCCAAATATTTTAACTTTTCTATTAATAATACATGGTTTACGGTATCAAAAGCCTTTTTTAGATCGAGATATGTAACTAACATGTACCCTCTAGAGTTAGGTTCTCTAGCTATTTTATTAGTCAATAAAGCTACGGTACCAATTGTGGAATGTCCCGCGCGAAAACCATGTTGATTTATATCAAGTAACCCATTGTCATTGAACTAGTCATAAATCCTACGGTAGTCTTATAATATGCAGTAATCAACAACACAATTATTTACTATAAAGGTTTGGCGTTTATTGCATGCTTGCCTCACATGCATGCACATCTCACTGCAATAACAATAACAAAAAATTTTCCTCTCGGGTGCAGGCTGGTTTGTGAGGTTCCTTTGTCTTGGCGCACAAAGGCGCCAGTCTATAGTACCACCAGGACCCCCTAGGTGGCGACATATACTTGCATTTATCGACACATAATGCTTACATTAATGTTCACAATAAATCCTACGGTAGTCTTATAATATGCAGTAATCAACAACACAATTATTTACTATAAAGGTTTGGCGTTTATTGCATGCTTGCCTCACATGCATGCACATCTCACTGCCAATACGCCAACCTAAGATAGTCAATGATGGTGTGATTAGTCCTTCACATAGGCCTCCGTATTGAGGAAAATTTCCCTGGCTATCCTCTTATCCAATTTGATTTTTGAGTCCAGAGAGCGGGTTAAATAAAATAGCACACTCATAGATTTCCAATCTCCCAAGTTTTTAATGTCTATAAGGGAGACACCATTTTCTGCCAGCAAGCTGGCCCCACCTCTACGCATTGAATGGGATGACATTTTGACAAGGTTACACACATTGCACATGTTTTGGAGTTTTTTAGAATACCATTTGTATGAACTCCTGACGAACACCCCACCTGACATGTAACCAACCAACTGTGAGTCAGGTGATGGATGTACCACTCTACTTAATAATAACATAATATAATTATGTACACAAAATATGGAACCATGGATGGGAATGAATGGAATGAAAAGAACCCTCTCCTGAAAACATATAGTTTTTGTCCTGCGGACTGATACCCCTACTCCCCAGTCTTCCCAATCCAGGTCACCCAACTTGACAGCCATGTCTATTTCTAGAATATTTGATTTCCGGAGGAGACCCCTAAACCCCAACAAAATGGCAACCCAAAAAGCCAAATCCTGATCACGTGACATGTCCAATTTTTGAAAGATGGCCTCCAAATCCACCAAGGTAGCAGGCCTAGCCTGCACTGTAACGTCACCTAAGGTACGTTTGACCCCCCTGAGGGTAATAACTCAAATTCATTTGGATCAATATTGGGAACCCCGAATATGTTATGTAGTATCCTTACAGCACCCAAATATTGAGTGATCGATTTATACACTAATCTATCAGACAAATGAATAATATATAATAATAACATCTCTAGTGTAGCAGGTAGGGGATCATCATACCCAAACTCTGCACAAAAATTGAAATACGATCTCCATTGGGACTCTCTTGTAGACTTTGAATTATCCGCCATCCATCTGGACTGCATGACTCGGAGTTTCTGTTTCAGGGACTCACCTGAAAACAACACAACCACTCATTAAATGAGGGAGGGAGAGAACCAACACTCCTTGAGTCGGATAGGCGGGATAAATAATCAGCTACAGTGTTTTCTTTTGTGCTGATCCATTTTGCACCTAAGTGAATGTTATACAGACAACACCTCCAGAATAACTCCCTCAGCCACCACATGGCCTTCACACTCTTGGACCTTCCCGTCTTGATCATCCACATAACTTGAGTGTTATCCGTCCAGATTGTGACCCTAGAGTCCCTCCATTCTTCACCCCATCTTTCAACCGCTGCCAGGATTGGCCATAACTCTTAACAGGTTTATATCATCCACCGGGTCATATTCTGAGGGCTCCTTAGACCAATAATGGTCAAGGTACTTGACACTGTCACCGTCACATTTTTCCACCCAGAATCCTGCCAGCCAGTCACCGTCCCAGCGTGACCCAAACCCAGACATTGATGAGTCGGTTTCTACCTTTATGTATGGGGCCCCTCCTTTCTTGATGATTTTTGCTTTCCCATTAAACACTTCACAAAAGTTTTTCCACCAAACTAGGTCTTCTTTTATCCAAGAAGGTAAGTGGACAAGCTTGTCCCCTTCTGGCAGATAGCGAATTAAATTAATAATCCGTCTCGAGAAGGTTCTACCCCCCCGTACCACCTGGCTGGCGTGGGCTAAGTAGCCTGCTAACACTTGTAAGTCTTTTTTCTTACAACAAGATTTTTGCTTGAATTCTTCCACTAAGGCCAATGTTTTTTGAACTTTATCTGAAGGCAACCTCAACTCCATGGCTACACTGTCAAATTCTATGCCTAAGTACTTTACAATCTGACTCGCTGAGACTACCTTCTTCCAAGCTATATGGAAACCCAGACTGCGAAGAATTTCAATCAGGACGGCCTGATTGTCCCTGCACTCTTGCTTTGTGTCTCCTATCACAAGGAAGTCATCCAAGTACCTGTACACCCTGTTGATTTTTCTACGCTTAAGACACCGTATGACAAACTCTGTGATTTTTGAGAAAATGAATGGGGCACATTTTAACCCAAATGAAAGGGAACAATCCACAAAGTATTCATTTTTCCCCCTCAAATTCCAACTGAAACCTTGTTTGTCCCTGTCCCCTGGGAAAATTGGGACGGATCTGTAAGCTGCACTCACGTCTACGACCGAAAAATAACAACCTGGGGTAACCGATTCTACATTATCGTCCACCTTCACATATTGGAACTTATCACAAGTACTTGTCATGTGGTCATTGATACTCTCACTACCTGGGCCCGACATACCTCTGCTGCAGTCGGTTATGGGCCTGATGGACCCGTCGGGCTTATAAATAGCCCCTAGGGAATGCACACACGTAGGTCTATATTGTACCTTGCGAACCTTACCACATAATAACTCTTCTTCTACCAGACGGTCCATTTTGACCTTTGCCTTACCCTGTGTGATTGACTCATAGTTTGTCCTATAATACGACTCTTCAAAATCTGCATCAACAATTCTAAAGCCTTCACTGACTCCCCGGAATAAATAAGCTGCTTCTTGATCTGGACCATCTTCATGGTTGAAACACTCGTCGAAAAAAACACACGGATTGAGCTGGATCTGAGAACCATCCAATCTATGGCTCCCTACGCATTTATTCCCGCAAGGGCGAACAAACTTCTCTCCTTCATAAGTGACCGACTCCCTAACCGCCGGTAAACAAACTGGCACTGTCGAGCGATAATAGGGAAAATTACCTTTTTTGCCGTTGCTTGACCAAACACGAACGGATTCTTTTGACTGATCACAATCCATATCCACCTCTACGTCCTTACAGTAAATACAGTTGTCAATTCCATGAGTAGAGCAAGAAACGAACGATAAATCGATGCCCGAATCGTAACCACCGTCTTCCTCAAGTTGTAATCCGCCATTTTGAATCGTGACGTCACCATTCTCGTCCAACCTCTCGTCTAACCTCTCGCGCCCTTCTCGGGACGCGAGATCCAAGATGGCGGCGCCCATGAAGGGGGCGTGACCCACCAAAACACCACCACTACACGACGTTTCCTCCGAATTGTATTGCTCTAACACCAATTCCTCGCCGACAAAACCCAGGTCAGGTTTCTCAGTTGAGGTACAACCAGAAAAAATTGAAAAATGGGGATGCTCTGCCCCGCAACCTTCAGGAACAGTAACTTTCGGGCGTCCCAACCTCCGACAGAGGCCGCCCTCAATGCAACTCGATTGACCTGCCACGCCCCCTTCCTCTTCTGGGGACGTGAATTTACCTGTCAAGTTATCCATCATACCTGCCTTATCCACCTTATCCACCTGGGCTACACTACCCTGACCTGCCTGTCCCGGAACTACACTTGATCTACAGCCTGCCTGGCTACTGACTGACACTCCCCCCTCGTATACCTGAATTGGAGGAGCTGCCCTATCCTATTCTTTTTTCTTTTGTTGGCACGCCATCACTGTATGGTTACCCTTGCACTCCTGGCACACATGTGCATACCTGCAGTCATTGAATCTGCATCCCGACTCCCTGTTGTAGTCAAAGCAATAGTCGTTTCTCCTACCATTACCATAAAAGTTACCGTAACTGCCCTCCTGGTAACTGTCTTGTCGGCTGGGGCCAAACCCCCTGCCCCTGAACCTGCCTCGACCACCTCTACCTCTGCCTCTACCTGCCTGCCTCATTGAGTCTCTTATCTCCCTAGGAACTACCCCTTCTGGGCCTATCCACCTGGTAAACAGACGTTCATCCCCATAACAAAAGGTATGGATGCCAAACTCCTCACCTCTCTCCCTCATTGCTAAATCATAATCCATGAGGGATTTCTCCTCATAAATCCTGACCTTATCCGTCAAGTATTTTACATGTTGGGCATAACAATATGAATTCTCTACACCATGAATCATGAAACATTCGACCAAGCTCATGCTAGCAGAAATTATATCTATCACTGTGCATGTGTGGAACCAAATCAAAAGTAACCAACTCACGCTTTGCGGATTTTTCAGAGATGAAAACCAGCTGTTGCCCTTGAACTCCTGGCACTCTCGACACTCCTTGGACGACCGACCGTGTTGGGACTCCCCTCAATAGGTCAGAAGGGGTGAATCGTTGCCCTTTCAGGGGGTTTGCCTTCTCCTTGCTGTTCCCCAATAGGGCCTTGAGCAGATCTAGGTTCGCCTTGTACGGGTCCTCTGGCGTCTCGTCGTCACCGGCGTCATCTTCGTCGTCACCTGCGTCGTCACCTGTATCCTCCTTCTTCCCGGTGTCTCCCGTACCCCACTGGGAGGCCATGTACGCCGACATGCCTGTAGGGTCACGTACCATCAGAGATGACTCCCTCGTTTGACTCTTAGCCTTGCCACCGCCGGCACCTTCCCCTAAATGGAGTCCATGGACCATGCCGGTCAACAATTGCATTTGGGTTTCCATTATTCTACGGGACGCCTGCATCTCCTTTAGCAAGGCCCCCACAGTGGACTCATCCAGATTGACTTGTTTGGTAGACCCTTTCATAGGACTCTTGCCTAGGTAGGCCAGAGAGTCATCCTCCATTTGCTGAGAGTCAATGTACAATCTCCAACCTTCACCCTGTGCGTCGGCAGCCTTACAGTCCACCGCAGACTTTTTTGCCGCGATAACATACGGACATGGTTTTCCTCCTTTTGGGGTATGTGCCTCCTTGCACTCAGAACAGTTCTGTAACTTCTTATCCATATTGACCATGTACCGGTAACTACTAAACCCCCGGTACCACTCACTGAACCATACTCGTACGTCTTTTCCTCTCGGGTGCAGGCTGGTTTGTGAGGTTCCTTTGTCTTGGCGCACAAAGGCGCGAGTCTATAGTACCACCAGGACCCCCTAGGTGGCGACATATACTTGCATTTATCGACACATAATGCTTACATTAATGTTCACAATAAATATTATCATGAACAATCTTTTCCAATAGTTTCACTATCATAGATAATAGTGAAACAGGCCTTAAATTACTAACTTGTGATTTATCCCCATCTTTCTGTAGACAAATAACTGTGGCCTGTTTCCACTCTACCGGTAATACACCTTTAACAAGCGACAAACTGAATAGATTAATCAATCTTTCATTTAGTACCAGTAAAGCGTCTTTTATGACCATACTTTTCATGTTTTCTATGCTAGACGCTTTGTAAACATCAATTTCTTGAATTAACTTCTTTAATTTGTCTGGTGGTACCTCACAATCTTTTAGCTCCGGGTGAGCCACAGTACCATCATATCTCCATTCTTTATCCATATTCTCAGCCAATTTAGGCCCTATATGAAGTAATCATTAATATGATCTGTGTTTTTTTCTGTATCAATCTTCACATTGTCATCATTTTTAAGATTAAATCTCGATATCTAAGAGCCCTGACCATCAATCACCAGCCTCACATTTTGCCAATATTCTTTTGGGTCTTTTTGATTTAGAATCATCTGATTTCTTATGTCGTTTTTCTTTGCATTTCTTGAAATCATGGTGAAATTATTTCTACATTTTCTGGAATATTCAATGTTTAACGGTAGATTGGTTTTCTTTGCTTTTCTCCATGCTTTGTTTTTTTCAATCATCAAATCGAACATTTGGTCATCAAACCAGGGCTCCCTGACTCTTCCTATCACTACGTCCTTAATTGGACACATTTTATCCAGTTCAGTTTCAAATATCAGTTTCATAATATTCCATTTAGTTTCAATATTATCAGACTCATTAAATTCATTCCAATTTGCTTCAACAACATTTATTTGAAATTCCTCCTTTATATAGTTTTTATATGATCTTCCTCGGAATTCTTTAGCCACTTTTAAGCCTTGAATCTTTCTATGTACAATATACACCAGGTCATGATCTAATACATTTGTGTCAAAGGTGCCTGCTGACGCAATCAAGTTGTCATTCGTCATAATTAAATCTATACATGATTTGGCAGCGCCTACTTCACGTGTTGGTTCATTTATACATTGACGTAGACCTAGAGTCAGTATGGTGTTTTTGAAATACTTAATATCAGCTTTTTCTACTCCTTCAACCTTAATGTTAATATTACATTCACCCATCACGTATAAATTTTTTCTTCTCAAGTCTAGGTTACTAATTTGTTCTTTCAACTTATCAGTGAATACCTTTACATTACCTTTATGTGGTCTATATATATTTGCAATTATACAGTCTCTTTGAAAAGGTATCGACACAATTAACCACTGAATTTCTATATCCTTGCCTGACAAGGGAGAGTAGGGGGTGCCTTCTATTCGCACCTCAGCTTTAAGACAAAGCACACTACTGCTAATCCTTGCCAGTATCCTGTCCCCACCAGTCACAGGGCAGCAAGGATGTATGAAGTGACTGGAGACCAGCTAGCTGGCAGCATCAACTCAACATCTTTTGTGTGTCCATTGCTGGCAGAAAGCGGGGGGGGGGGTTAAGTCTAAGGCCTATATGATATAAAAGCCAAATGGAATGCCTGTTGCGGTCACATCCCACTAAGTAGGGAATTAAATCAGAAAAATGTTGTCCTAAAACTTTCTAGAGGCATTTCTGAGTAGAGTTTCGCAAGCCATTTTTCTAGGACCAATTTTTCATGTAGAATACAAAAAAAGTACTTGCAAAACTGAGAAATTCATATAAGAGGGTCAAACTTCCCCCCCCCCCTCAAAACACAGATTTCTGACAAAAATCTGCATTTCATTGTCCTAAAGGGCTGTTTATTACCATATTTAGTCAGGGAATTCCGTAAATGAAAGGTCTGATAGAGAGGCATCTTCATGAATTACCATTATAGTAACCATGGTAACCATGGTTACAATCAGTACCTAAGAAGGCTTCGTTTTGTGTTAAATAAATTGATGAAACCATCTATATATCTAAGCTTCCCTTTAACCATTGAAGGATCACATGATGCTTCAAGTTACACATTCAGTTGTTGTCATGATGCATGGATGAGGCACTGGTGATGAATAATTCACCATACAGTATTGGTTCATCAGGCATGAATGCAGCCCCAATGATAAACACAACAGGTTCCCATCCATGCATAATCATCCCAAAATGGCATAATGGACTATGCTCCCATCAAAGGGTCTCACTAGCTAATAGCCCCTCCTTCTGGCACCCTCTTTTGTGGTCTTCATAGAGGGAGGTGACTGTACATATATATGTACCACAATGATCACGACTCTTCTGCACTGCAAGGATCAGGTACTGTAAGAACTAGCTAGTTTTAAATATCATTTGTAGGTGTGATTATATAGATCAATCACAGGCTGAATATCTGTCATGGCCTGTAGATTAAATTCCTTGAAACGGACCTTGATTGATTTTGTTATGGGTGAGTTGGTAGGAACAAAGTTAAAGAGCATGGAGGTATTCACACAAACACAGCTACTCCATAACATTGCAAACAAAGACCTGGCAACACCTGTGTTTCAGGATGCATAATACTGTCATGGCGTCACGCGAGTAGCACGCTCAAAGGGGAGCTCCGCTGGATATCACGTGGATTAGATAGTTAGATTAGCCTTAGGACCCTATGCAGCTTAGATAAGCACTAGGAACATATAAAGCATCACTAGGACTATCTTTTTGTGAAATCTACCCTGGATTAACGTCATTATGGGAAGAAATAGACGTCAGCTGAAGCGCCGGGACACAGGTAACACTAAGTCTAAACCTAGGCTGAAGGTCCCTCCAAGGGGCCTCCGCCGTCATGTACCTGTTACTGACCTTGTCCCCACACCCAAACGGCGTTGTTCACCAGATGCAATCAACTTTTTGATTGATGCAAGCCCAACAGAACTCTCCCCACAGCATAAGAAAAACAAAAATATGAAAAGGAAGGTTGTCAAGGACGCCAGTGGCATAAACACTGGCAGCCATGTTGTAACCAAGGACGCTATAGCCTCCTCCGGTAGCACCCACACCACTACAGTCACCTCCACCAACACTGCTATAATTGATCTACCACCCACCTCCCTTATGGGGGACTCTCTGACTACCCTTCCCCCAACTAACTTTAGAGATGCCCTGGACATGGTGAATTCTACCACTGTCTGTGAGCATACAAGTGTCACTCATGGAGAGGTTGAGGGGTCGCCCTCCCCCTCCACTGAGTCTACACACGGTCACACACTGGTGGGACAGGAGGAGAGGTTGCTTTCCCCCATCCACCGTGTAGTGGACCGATCCATCTACAGCATGATACAGTCACTAAATGGCACGGGTTTCAGAGATGGTATTGACATGAACAGTACCCCAACCTCTGTCCAGCCTATAAGACATGAATTAACTCCACCTGACACCCCGACCCAACGAGGTGCACCACCCTCCTTCCTTGACCCCCACACTGCACAGGAAGGTGCATCAAATGAGCACCGTATGGGATCAGATATGATGGACGCACTAACTTTCATCAGATCTAACATGGCAATGAAGGGAGACGTTAAATCCCACATGGATGCACTGAGCAGCACATTAGGCTCACAGATCACGGGTCTCTCCAGTGAACTACGTTCAGAAATTGGTTCCCTGTCCACCAGACTGACCACGTGTGAGTCCGCAATAAACAATAACAATGCTCAGCTGTGTAGTCGTCTGACCTCCAACGAGGCAAAGGTCACATCAATTAGCACCGCTTTTGAACAGCACAAGACCGACACACGCCACCAGCTAGACTCCATCTCCACCGAGCTGGCTGACAAGCACCAGCAAGAAATGGTGGAACTGAAAGCCCAGCTTGCAACCCTGCAGACTGATCACCAGTCCCTCTCTACCAAAGTAGCAAATGGCAAGGATTATGCCAATGCAGTGAAAAGTGTAAACACTGCCCCCCCACCCCTAAAACAAACCACAAAGAAGGGACCCACCTCAACTGGCTACAATGTTGTGATTGTTGGGATGCCCCAACCAGAGGATGAGGACATCTTCTCAACAGTGAAAAAGATCACAAATGTCCTAGGCCTACAAACCGACAGACAAGATATTATCTCGGCGGCATGGATTGGGAAGGCTCCACCTAAGTCAAAAGTAGGAGATACCAACCGTCCCGCACCAAGACCGCGCCCCATCATGATTGCCTTTAGTTCACAGGACCTACAAGAAAAGGCCCTAGACCTAAGGCACAGAGTCAGCAATAGTGACACCCTATGCCCAAAGCCCTACAAGGTCTACCTAAACCCAGATGAACCCCGTGAAATACGTGAGAGTCGTGGTAAACTGCGAAGGGTATACCATCACCTACGCACATTAGGGTATACTGTGTCCCTGGACGATGAAACTGGCCTCACCGTCCAAGGCAACATGTACCCCGCCACCTACAGCGGGATAGACTCTATCCCCCCACAATACAAACCTGAAGCGCTTTTGGCAGAGAGCCAACCAAGAGGCAAGAAGACCAACGACCCCGGAAAGGTCAAGTCGTCACGCTCACAGGCGCCGTCCGCCCCACCACCGCCACCCTGCACCACCAACGCCTACCCACCACTACCACCACCAGCTGACCGACCCACTGTAACAGGGGCACAGGGCCCCAATGCTGCACCCAATGGGGTAAGCAAACCAAAAGCCGCACAGCCCAAACTGCAACCAACCTTCAAAAATGCACCACCGCATAAAGGTACCCCTGCCCCACCTAACTCGTTCACCCAGCCAACAAACACACCTGAGCAAATCAAACATACTGTAGGGGCATAATATTACATATTAATCTCATACACGGTATTTCCGGGTAACGTCTGTTTACTCGGCTTCTCCACCTGGAGCTAGTGCACACAGTTCCCGGGAGAGGGCGCAGGTCCTTTTCAGGTGACCGTGTGCCGCTCTCAGGTGGGCGGCCGACCCACCCACCTGGCCACGTGACCTAAGAGCCGGTGTTATATAAGACCCATGTGTTTACCTGGAACGGCAGTCAGTGCAGGCCCGACTGACGAGAGACTTCACATGTCCAACCGTGCGGACAGAGTTGTATGCTAAGAGTTGTATACTGACCGTTTCCTCTATTTATAGAGAAACCTGATTTACCTGTGTGTATTCATTTTACACTGATCGTTCCCTAGTAAAGGAACTGGAGTTATTATTCTTGTGAATAAAGATAGATATATTCTCGCACCTGGAAACTGCCGTGATCGTTGTTCTTTAACCTAGAGTTAATTACGAACCACCACACTGGTGCCGTGACCAGTAGCAGCAAAGGTAGCAGAACAAGCTAGTTGTTCGAGAATATGTTCGGGTTATACTGAACAGGAAGTCCTTGATTGGACAGACAGTCCTTCAGTGGACGGACAATGGCTACCGGTGGTAGCTTGGGCGGCTCTGGCCCAGAGCTGAGTGAAGGGGAGTTGGAATCAACTCGCCTGGAGGTGCCAGGGATGGACCCTGGAGAGGGCTTGAAGCCAGGACAGAAGAAGAGGAAGTTGCAGGATCTTTCCTGGGTGGAACCCTATGTAGGGGATGAGAAATTCCAGAGGGAATATGACGAGCGTTTGGCTCGGGAAGAGGATGACCTCTACTGGGAAAATGTCCGATTGGACAAGCAGTCAATGGAGGATCAGTATGCTGCATTGACTGACGAATTGACTTCCCTGGTAAAAGAAAGGGACGAGATTCTCTCTGAGAATCAGAGGGTAAAAGGAACTCTGATAGAAGAGAGAGAACGGTTGATAGAGGACAACCGGTATATGAAAAAGAAGGTTGCTCAGGAATCGCATGAATACCAAAAGATTCAGGCAAAGATTGCTGAGAACCAGAAGGAGAATGAACATTCTGAATCTCTTAAGGAGAGGTATGAGAGGGAGTTGAAAAAATACTCTAGGGAATGGTATGCCTTGAAGAAGGGGACCGAGGAGCTCGAGAAGGGCAGAGACCAGTTGGTCAAGGATAATGAATCCACCAGGATACAAATCCTGGAAGAAACGGAAGAGTTAGAAAGGAAACGGAAAGCTGAGGTGGAAGCTGTCTGTTCCCTTGAAGCTAGGAAAACTCTCCTGCGGGGTGAATTGTTGAAGGCAATGGAACAGCAGGGGGAGGAACAACTTCCAGCTGGCAGGCCGGAAACTGTTCCTGATAGTACTCCTACTACTGGTAAGGAGGAAGCGTTACCTCAATTTGATCCATTTATTAATGATAATGGATTGAGGAATGTGGAAGACTCTGTGTATAAGAACAGAGAGAAAGATTCAAGGAGAGTGAATGTTACCGGGCGCTCTCTTGGATGGGAACCAGTTAATCATGCCAGAATTGGTCCGGTTAACAGGGAAATGTCTCCAGAGGAGGAAGTGTCTCGGCATTATAAAAATAAATTTCGAGATGAAGTGGTGAATCATAGTTATGGCTCATTGAACCCCTTCGCGGGAGATGACCCGGCTCTATATGGGAATCCGGGAGGTTATGATAGCAAGGGTAATTATAGGTATTGCCCAGATGCAACTTATTCGTACCCACCGCCGGCCACGGAAACACACTCGGGAGTCAATAAAGATCCTGAGATTAGGCCGAGGGATAGGATGAATAAGGGGACCCAACCGGGAACAAAGGGAAGGTCAAACCCGGTGCATAAAAACACTAAGGGATTGTCAGGCTATCAAGGCCCACGCTTTGATGAGGGTTCAGAATCTGAATCAGATAAATCATCTGACGATGTACCCAAGAGAAAGGTTCCTTTGAACCGGCGAGTCACAATGACCCCGGCGGAGCACCGATTACATAATCGAGACCCCGCCATAGGTAATTTGGGACTAGATTGCTCTAGCCGAGGTCAAGACGGTACAGACCTACTGGCTTGGAGTAGACGCATGTCGGGTCAATTAGTGCATTCTAATTATGCCGCTAAAAGAACTGCACGTGTGACTAAGCCTTACAGGGGTGTACGACCCTGGAAGGAAGAATATCAATCACTTCTAGATGATTGTAAGTACAATTGCTGGAACAAGGAGGAATCCTTGGGAGCTTTTGTGATATGGTTGAGTGACGGCCCGGGTAAGATAGTGGTGGAAGAATGGAGGGACACTTACGGGCCAGAAGCTACATACGACCAGTTGGAAGTATTAGCTTGTTATACTTTTGGGAAAATGGTGACAGTAGATCACTGGACTCTGTTTCAGAGAAGAACGCAGAAACCGAAGGAATCTGCTAAAATTTTTGGGCTAGAATTGCAGCGATTATTGCGGCAGGCTAGGCCAGAATGGAGTAGGGATGCTGAATATTATATAGAATCCCTATTTGTAAGATTTATTAGTGGATTGAGTGATCCTGAACATGCTAAAGTATGTGGTAGAGCTTGGGAAGCTGGGTCTTCCTTAGCAGATTTGTTCATGGCGATTGATCAACATGACAAGAAGAAAATACTATTGGCTGGTATGATACCCGCTAATAGGGGACAGCGCGTCTCTGGAATTGAACATTCCTTAGATGGTGACGATTCTTCCGCGGAAGAATCTGAAGGGGAGGAGAGAGTAGACGCCCTGAAATTCAAGGGTCGACAGAAATCTAGCTCTACCCCAGCTTCCGGGAAGCTTCCTAGTAACAAAGGTTATTCGGAAACTACCCGGAAACCCGATACTCGGGAACCTCAGACTGTACCCAGTCAGAAAACCCAGACCCCGGAGATGACCACTCCGGATAAAACAAATGCGTCAGGAAACTCATTAAATACCTTAATGGAGTCCATGATTAAACGCATGAACGAGGTGTTTGATAATCAAACCCGGCGCCGCCCTAGGGTCGATCGTAACACTGTTCAGTGTTACAGATGTCAAGTAAAAGGGCACTTTGCATCTGAATGCAAAGCCGAGAAACCTGTTTTAAGAAGTGAGGTTTCGGGAAATTAGAGGGGGTTACCGGGGATGGCAGGACGGTAACCCCTGAGGAAATATGTCAGATTATCACCGACGTTGGCGGTGAAGATTCATTAACAGTGAATGCGTCCAGCAAGAAGGGAGATGGGACCGTACATCCCGGAAACCATGAGGCTGGGGAGACTGGTACAACAGGCGCCCAGGGGTGCGCGTATGGGAAACCTAGTGCCAGTTTAGAGGAGTCAATAACCAAAGAGTTGGTTAAGGTTGGAGGAACCAGGCTTCCCCCGGGTCATCCTTGTCTGGAACACCTGAAAGGATGTGGATTCGACCTGGGCACTGATAGTGACCTTCACCGGTTTACTAGGAATCCCTCAGTAACTGATGGGAAGAGGTGGTACGTTTCCTGTTCTGTACAAGGAAAGACTGGGGAATTTCTTATGGATACTGGAGCTAGCCACTCCATGGTCTCTAAGAGATTCATCAGCTTATTGCCGAATATGTGTGAGAACCTCACAATGAGGGTAAACGCATGTACGGCCGATGGTACCAGAATGAGGACATTTGGACGGACTTTTCTGATAATCTCTGTGGCCGGGAAAGAATTTGTTTGGGCCCCGACCATAGCTGAGATTGAAGATGATGGTATTCTTGGTTTGGATTTTGCGGCGCTTTTCGGTGCGACTTTGAATCCGAAAAGTGGGAAGTTGAAAATTGAATACCCGTATGATATGACCATACTCTGTAAGTTGAGAGTGATAAGTAGTGTCGCTAGTGTGGCACAGACTGTGAAGATTCCCCCGGGAATGACCTGTGACGTGTTAGTCAGTTCAGGGAGGCTAATCCAGAAAGGATTAGCGGTAATCGAGCCGGATATGGCTGTATTATCCCGGAAGGGATTGGAATCTGCGGATACCTTAGTAGGGAATTCCAGATGGACAGTGACACCCATTTCCAACCCCGGAAACTCCACAGTATATCTTGAGAAAGGCACTGAAGTTGGGAAAGTGATACTTGCGGAGGCAGTCACCGGTAGCCACCAAGACCTGAGGTTAGAAGAAGGAGGGGAAGAGGAATTGCATGAAGAGTTAACTAAGTTGTTAACAGGATCGTCCATAACGGATGAGAATGATCAGGAAGCCCTAAAGGCTATGCTGAAGAGATGCAGGCAAGCTTTTGCGGCCCCAGGGGAACCCCTGGGGAGAACCAATAAGGTATTGCATGAAATTAAAACCGGGGACAACCCCGCTTTTAAGATTCCTTATAGGAGATTACCCCTCAAGAAGAAGATTGTAGCTGAGGAAGAGATAGCGAAAATGCTGAAGGATAATGTTATTGTTCCCAGCATGAGCCCTTGGTCCTCCCCTGTGTGTATGGTAACCAAGAAGGACGGTAGCATACGGTTCTGTATTGATTACCGGAAACTGAATGGGTTGACTAAGAAGAACTCCTATCCTCTTCCTAGGATAGATGAGACGATTGATTCCCTGGGAGGGAATGAATGGTTTTGTACCCTGGATTTACAGTCCGGGTATTGGCAAGTAGGCATGAAGCCTGAAGATATGGAGAAAACCGCGTTTTCTAGCCATATCGGGTTGTTTGAATATAAGGTAATGCCGTTCGGGTTATGTAACGCGCCGGCCACCTTTGAAGCCATGATGGAGACGCTGTTAAGTGATTTATTATGGCGGAAATGTCTAGTTTACCTGGATGACGTAATTGTGTTTGGAAAGACCTTTGCGGGTTGTTTAAGTAATTTAGAGGAAGTCTTAAACCGAATCATGTCTAACGGTCTCAAATTGAAACCAAAGAAATGCAATCTGTTTAAGAAGGATATTAACTACCTAGGGCGGATTATTTCCACCGAGGGGGTTAAGGCGGATCCGGAAAAGATCAGGAGTGTAACTGAATGGGAAGTCCCCAGGGGTCCTAAAGATGTGCGATCCTTTCTAGGATTCTGCTCATACTATAGGGATTTCCTGCCGGGGTATTCCCGGGTAGCCTATCCGATCCAGTGTTTGTCACACTGGACACCCGGAAGTAGGAAGGAAGAGTTCCCATGGGGGAGGGAACAGGACACAGCTTTCTTAGCAATAAAAAAGTTGTTTGTAGAGACCCCGGTGTTAAAGTATCCTACCCCGGATGGTCACTTTGTATTGGATACAGATGCTAGCAATGAGAGTATTGGGGCCGCCCTCAGTCAAGTCCAAGGCGGAGTGGAGGTTCCCATTGCCTTTGCTAGTAATACTATGAGTAAGACCCAGCGTAATTACTGTACCACTAAAAGGGAATTGTTGGCTGTGATAGTTTATACTAAAAAGTTCAAACATTTCCTTTGGGGGTCCGATTTTACGCTAAGAACAGATCATTCCTCTTTGAGATGGTTATTGAATTTCAAAGATGCGGAAGGAATGATTGGACGTTGGCTAGCACACCTTTCCGAGTTCGGTTTGGAGCAAAGTCAGATCCAGCATAGAGCTGGGGTAAAGCATGTAAATGCTGATGCACTTTCCCGACGTCCTATCAGGAAGTGCGAAAACACCAACTGTGATGACTGTGGTCAGCATGAAGCTGTCATAGCCGGAGCAAGGATTCCCTTTGAGATCAAGGGAACTGGGGTTCTGGAGTGGTCCATGGGAACCATCCGGAAATTCCAGGAAAAGGATCCTAACCTTAGCCGGTTGTTGGTATTGTTACCTAGGAAGATACGGCCCCCGCGGCCTGAGATTTCCCTGGAGAATCGGGAAATGAGACGACTAATAGCTCAATGGGCAGAGCTAGAGGTCCAGAGCGGAATCATCTACCGGTGGAAGATTAATTCATCCGGTAGGAGAATCCGGCAAGTGGTAATACCTTCCGGTATGAGGAGGGATGTTATGTATTATTGCCATGGACACCTGACCAGTGGACATTTCGGAAAAAAGCGTTCCCTGGAACGTCTGAAACGGAGATATTACTGGCCAGGGATGAGTAGTGATCTATTAAGATGGGTTGCTACTTGCCCGGATTGTTGTAAAAACAAACCTGGGCCTGGGATGGGTAAAATGCCTTTGTCCCAGGAGTTGTTTGGTGTAAGATTTGCGCGAGTCGCCATAGACATTATCAGTGGGTTTAAAACTACCCCTGATGGTAATACTTGTATGATGGTCGTCACTGACTATTATACTAAGTATACGAGAGTGTTTCCATTGGCGGATCACAAAGCAGCAACCTGTGCAAAGGCTTTTGTTACAGGTTGGGTATTGCATCTTGGGGTTCCCCTAATGATGCATAGTGACCAAGGTCGGGAATTTGAATCTGATCTTTGGCAGGAAATGTGTCACCGACTGGCGATTTGTAAGACGAGAACAAATCCCTATCGACCACAAAGTGATGGAATGGTTGAGAGATTCAATCGTACCTTGATTCAGGTTTTGAAATCCCTGGTGAATGATAGAATGGATGACTGGGATGAGCAGTGTGATTATGTATGCCATGCATATAATAGCACTGTCCATTCTAGTACTTCCTGTTCCCCGAATCTGTTAGTTTTCGGGGAAGATTTAATAATGCCCGCTGATCTGGTATTTGGGGTGGTCGGAATGAACCCGGAAACCCCCTGCCATGTGATGTTTGTGGAGTCATTAAGAGATCAATTCAAATATGCTTATGAATTGGTGAGAACTGAACTGCAGAAGAATGCTACCTGGCAGAAAACCGGCTATGATCTAGGCCTTAAGCCGCGACGATTCAAAGTTGGTGATCAGGTAGTAAGATTACATGAGCCGTTATCGACTCTGAAACTTGCTAGTAACTGGGACGGGCCCTTTGTGGTTACCCGCATAGTAAGTGACAGTACTGTAGTGATCCGTTCATTACAAGGAAAGATGTATAAATCTAATGTAGCTCGACTAAGAGAGTGGAAGGGGAGAGATTTGTCCCTGGACTCGTATGAGTTAGAAGTTGATACTTTGATAGAGGAAAGTGAACAGCGGAAATTAGTGAAGGAACCTCCCCGGAAACGCGGAAGGCCGCGGAAGGAGGTTTCCCGGAAACTAATGGTGCAGAAGCCCGCCATCCCAAAAAGATCCGGGAAGAAGGCGGCTAATAAAGTCTCGCTGGCTGAAGGGAAAAGGACCCGGAAGAGTGTGGTTAAGGCTAAATCCACTCTGGAAAAGGCGTGTCCTAGAACCAGGTCTAATGTTATGCCTAGAAACATAAGACGCAGTCCCCGGTTACTAGCCAGGGACGGTATAACCTAAGCCGGTACACAACGAGTGTGGTGTCCTGTAATCTTGTTAAATATTTTAATGTTGTAATCAGTTATGTGTGGAAGTAAGTACGGTCAGAATGATCGTGATAGTCCCCCTGTCAAGGATCCCATGGGTGATGGACGGATAATCCGGTGAATGTGCTTTATTATGCCATTCATATATATTTCATTGATACTCTCGACGAGTTGACAGAGCGTAAGGATTAACACGTGGAATAAGGGTACCTGTTTACAATTAGAACGCGCGGTGACCTGGTTCCAAGGAACTGGGTCACGGGACGCGCGGGGTTGCGCATGCGCAGTGGCGCGCCTTATATAAGGCCCGCGGAGCGGCGGGAATCGCCAGTTGGGGTTGAGAGGCGGTCCAGAGCAGACGTGAGAGCTCGGACACGACCACTGTCGCTGTGGGGAGGTGGACCCCCTTAAATCCATCAATAACACTTTTCTTGAGTGTGACAAACATGTCTTCCGAGACAGACCACCAACAGGTGGACCCTCTTCAAGAGGGCGACTCCGCTAGCGGAGGAAATGTGGTTGTTAATCAACCTGACCTCGTGGACCAGGAATCTCTGGATTTCCTGGAACAAGGGGAGATAATGGACGTCGACGTTGACTCTCAGTCACCGCTTCGCCCTGCTAATGTCGCCGCCAATTACTTGGAAGGTCTAGACATTGAGGCCATCAGCCCTGCTGACGGTCGCGCTGATACCGGTGACGCTGAGTATCAGGATCAGGGTCTATTGTACCATGGGAAACCGCCGGCGGACGTTGAAAAACCCCGCCCGGCCGTACCAACCCTGGGAGGCTTCATGTCCAATTACGACGGACGTGAAGTAGAACTGCACGAGGACGTGCTCAGGCTCACGGCGGAGGGAGCTCCCCGCCGGATTGACTCACTCACGAGTCAGGCCATATTGCTCTTCCTGTTAGTGGAGGAGCAGGAGGAGATGCCCCCGGACTGGTTTGTGTACTGGGAGGCACTCCAGAAAGGACTACGCGTATGCTACTGCTTACGACGAGCTGTCTTCGATTTACACATCGCGGACATCGACAGGTTAATGCCCGCACTCCCAATTCTGTCTTTGGACCCGAATTGTGGAGTTGCCGGGATGTTGTTGACTGGTGTCAACAGATACCGGGCGCGAATCGGGAAACTCCGAGAGCCTAAAACCCGGAAGGAGTACGAGATTGCTGCCGCTAATACGCAGGGAATAGTCTCGTATGTCCTGGATGTAGCCACTATTGAGGACTACATGGATTCTCACCACGTCAAACGAGATATTGCCATATCTTGTTTGGTTGATGAGGCGGTTCGTACGGTACGAACCAGATCTTCCAGTGCGGAGGAGAAGGCGCGAGTAAAAGCGCTGAAAGCCACACCTAGGGGGCGCGGCAGTAAAGGTGAGAGGGGGGCCTCAAACCGGTCAAGCTCGGCTGACAGCAACCAGTCTGACGAGTTTGTCCAGGAGAGAGGACGTCAGGCTCGCCGGAACGAGAAGGCAAGATTAGCTAACTTGCCGGACTCTGTATTAGCAGAGGGATTACCGGAACAACCTTCCGGAGGACAGCCCATTATTCCCAGGGCTGAGGAGGTAACGGATGAGGCGATGGACGTAAACGAAGCCAATACTCCGGAACCCTCCAACACCACCACCACCACCACCCCGGCCCTAGTGGCAGACATGACCGCCGCCGCGGGAGCAGCGGCCGCCGTGGCGGCTGCGCTGGTATTCAACCCAGCACGTCTCAGCCCTCTCCGTAGTCCGGCTCAGTCGGACCCGGAAGAGGGAGAGGTTCCGGCTAACGCTGAGGAACCAGGAAATGCCCCAGAGGACCCCATCCCGCCTAATGACGTGATGAGGCGAGTCTGGCAGAACGCTAACAATAAGTTCCGCGTGTTTATTCCCAATTCATGGGAACAGTGTCCGATTGGTCCCACCAATTTCGGATGTCCACCTGAGACCAACTGTAAAGGTCAAAGTGATGATGAGGATTGGATCCGGAATACCCCCCGGGACCGTCCTCCGTCTGCTTTTTATCAGCAGTGGCTAGATCAACTCAGGATCCTGCCAGACACTTACTACAGTAAGGAGCAGAAGGAAAAACTTCTTTTTGCGGTTAACCGCTGGTACAGTCAGCGGGAAAGGAATTGGTGCCCATTCGCTACATGTGTAAACACGATTGGCACAGACAGAACCATCTTTGTAACAAAGCAACGGTTTCTGCGACACCTCTGTGAAAACCACATGCACCACTGTGTGGTGTATCACTGTGATATCACAGTAGGTAGGGAATCTCAGCTATGTAACGGGTGTTTAGAACCCCGTAGAGGTGAGCTTATGCGCCACATGAAGGATTGCCATAACATGGGAATCAGTGTAGCTCGCAATCGTGTGAATGCGCTACATGACGCCGTTTGTGAACAGTATAAGTCACTCACGGAGGAACAAAAGGCTAAGATCCGGCCGGCAACTCCCTTCTACTGCGAAGTCGCAGATGGGAAGTTCAAAGCCCGGATTGCCAGAGTGGACGGACGACATAAGTTCGCCATGAATGACGAGGAGTATACGGTGTTATGCACTACCCGTACTTCCCGCAGAGGTGGCGGTAGTTTCCGTCAGCCGGAAACCCGGGGTAGTTCCCGGGGGAAGAGCCGGTCCGCCCGCGACCGCTCTCGATCTCCTGCGGTCTCACCAGGACCAAAACGGAGACATGCCGGATCCAACTTAGAGGATCTCGATAATTCCTACTATGGGAATTATCATGCCCCGGAAGGTCGCGACTATTATCGCGAGTATCCAGACCCGCTGTTTACAGACCGGAAAGATCGGAAACGTGATTCCGGTGGTCAAGCAGCGGCGACTAACATGGATTACCGTTCCAGACGTCTGAGCAGTTCAGACAGTGCCACCAGTCAACCTGACCATGGCGGTGCCCGGCCTAAAGAACCGGCTACCAGAACAAAGGCTTCCCTGCCTTTGACGTACCATCTGGGGACCACTACAAAGCTAACCCCCAGGGACGTCCGGTCGCCCACTACCCCAACTCGGGACATGCAGGGCTTGACCGTGAAAACAGAACCGAAATCACTAATCTCAGTGGTGACGCCTCGGGGCATAACTGTCCCGAAGGCTGCAGCGGTTGCGAAAGCGCCGCAAGTGGATGTTAAACCCGTGATTCCTGTAACCCAGGATCCGGTTGTCATCCAGCCAGTCGCGGGCACCTCCCGCACTGAGACTACCGGTGGCGTAAAGTTAAAATACGTCCCGATAGTCAACTACTTCTCTAGGGAAGAGAAGGCGAGCTGCGAAGTGGGACAAAGGATTGTAACAGAATTCCAGGAGTCCCAACGCGAGCTGGCGGTGGAATATAACACCAAGATGTTAGGCCTGTTCACGCATGGCCTAAAGATTGCCCATCGGGAGGAGAAAGCATTAGTCGCTGTTGGCAATGCTGATTACTTGGCTAAAAAGTCAAGGGAAGCTGCTTCCGGCCAAAAGACCGCTGAAGCCGCCGCAGGGTTCGTTCAGCAAGAGAACGAGAAGTTAACCAAACGGTTACAAGACATGAACGTAAAGTTTTACGGGGTGTTTGGCGTGACTATCGATACATGGGATGGCACAGCTGAGCACGCGCTTGCTTTAATGAGAGCAAGAGATGAACCTTTAGGTTAAAAAGACTAATAGAAGGTTCTGAGTCTATTTCTAATTTTTTTTAGGAATAGAGGAGGGAACTATAATAGTTTCCGGATAGATTAATTGTTCTTTCATTTAATCTGACGTCATAAATTGTTTATGACGGGGTTTCCCTTTTAAGGGGAGGGGCATCTTTTTAGATGCATATGGATCAACGCGGGGGGAACCTTCCGTGGAAGCTCTGGACTTACCTAACTACTCAACTCTCAACTATAGCCTACCGATGGGGAATCAGGACTCCACCGGGAAGCTACCAACCTAACGTCCCTGAAAACTAACTTTTGGGATACGTTACCGTGATGTGTTCCTGATACTATTATGCTGAGTTATAAACTGTTCCCGTCCAAAGGATTACGTGTCAAACAGACAATGCTCGTGGTTCCAGTTCTACTTATCTATTTCATGAACATTTCTGGAGCTAGGATTACGTGTTAAACGGACAGTACTCGTGGTTTCCAGCCGGATTATAATTATATATGTCATGAACTTTACTGGAGCGAGGACGGGATACTTATCGAGCTGTATACATATGAACTTACCTTCGGGTGATATTTATCCAAGAAACAGTATTAAGAAGAGGAGAGCACCTCACTCATTCGTCTATTAGAAGCGGAGAGCACCTTGACCACAACTAGATCACCAGTAAGCTATATCTAAATGTAAGGGTTTCCGGGTACACTGCCAGGTTACTCATTAAAACGTTTTTAATATATAAAATATATCATTATTATGTGATACATATCACCTCAGGTGTTCTAATAAGGTATTCTCATATTTACCTTATGAATCAGGTTTCATAATATGCTACATATGAAGATTGTATGATCTGATAAGCTAGGAAACGTGGTTACCCGTAATGTTTATATGAAGTCGTTAAGGCTATGTGTATATACTAAATATACCGCCAGGTATTGTCGTGTGTGTTGACTCTGTTGTATGTTGCGAGAGATATTAATACTCCGGTTATATAATCGGATTACCCGGCTTAAAACAAAGGCTGTGGTTACTGTTATCCATTGTGTGAATGTTTTCATTAAATCACAAATCAATGTAAGACGCTGGTGGTTGTGAGTCCTTATCAGGACTGGTTTTTAATAACTTTTCTGTTCAACTTAAATATATACACACCCCACGCGCATTTTTTTAATAACCAAGTAAGGAAACTTCATAAGGAAGTCATATCGAAATGTGTCAAGCCGTTCGATTGTATGTATGATATTATATTCACTTGTCATAAAACATACCTAAATCATCTATTATGGTTGCTATTACAGTGTAATGCCATATTTATATTGAGTTTTATGATCTCGCTTGTGTAGTGTTAATATGTTACGCCCCTAGTTACTGTATAGACAATAACTATAAAGTCGTTGTTCTAAAAGGTTTTCTATATACTAGGAAGACCGTATATATATTCATTACCACCTAGTTTTGTCTAGGGGGGGTAGTGTAGGGGCATAATATTACATATTAATCTCATACACGGTATTTCCGGGTAACGTCTGTTTACTCGGCTTCTCCACCTGGAGCTAGTGCACACAGTTCCCGGGAGAGGGCGCAGGTCCTTTTCAGGTGACCGTGTGCCGCTCTCAGGTGGGCGGCCGACCCACCCACCTGGCCACGTGACCTAAGAGCCGGTGTTATATAAGACCCATGTGTTTACCTGGAACGGCAGTCAGTGCAGGCCCGACTGACGAGAGACTTCACATGTCCAACCGTGCGGACAGAGTTGTATGCTAAGAGTTGTATACTGACCGTTTCCTCTATTTATAGAGAAACCTGATTTACCTGTGTGTATTCATTTTACACTGATCGTTCCCTAGTAAAGGAACTGGAGTTATTATTCTTGTGAATAAAGATAGATATATTCTCGCACCTGGAAACTGCCGTGATCGTTGTTCTTTAACCTAGAGTTAATTACGAACCACCACAATACCAAACACGGTATAATCTTCTCAGGAGAAACTGCTTTTCTAAGCAATTTTTTCCCCGCAAACTTCAGCACAAATGTCGGTGGTGCTTCTGCTGCGTAGAACATTCATATCAATATGCTAAGGCTGTCTACTGTAAGAATGCAGCAGCGGCCGCTAGCATCCTATCGCTGAAAAAGGGCTCTATAATAAAGTCCAGGAGCAGTGAAGTAGACTGCTCCAACACAGACTGGTATTCCCACATGGCAAGACCAACCATCAAAAGGCACGCTAGCGATAAATTCTCACAAATTGACTCCCTGCGTAACCGGCTGCATCAGACAGGAGGGGCTACCATTGTTGAGGCCAGCCGCTGCACCTACTTGGGTGGAGGCTATGGCTATGACAGCCCAGAATACAATGACATCCGCATCCCCCTGAGAGGAAGCAACACCATGGGACGTATTCTCATGGAAATCAGAGCTGAACAAGGTGCCCCCTACCCCCGCCCTCCCCCTCCACCGCACCTGGCAGTGTCCACACCGCCACACGTCTATAGTAGCTACACACTGCCTGCAGTACAGACTGAGCTGTACACACACACGGATATACAGAAGTTCTACAATATAGACCTACTCACACTACTGCCTTGCTTTAAAGGAATTCTCAACATGACTATATTAATAGCTGGAGACAGTAGGGTGAAGGACATGGCACCATACCTTCGCCCACATTACATCACTTCTCCTATGCCGAGAGGTGGAGCTACCATTGAGAGTATCAGTGGTGTCATATGTGACCATCTATACCAGGGATGGAGCTATGACGCTATTTACATATGCACAGGCATCTGTGATTGGATCACACGTGATGCAGGAGGTGCCTCCATCCTACGCCCAGTAAGCACCCTCGCTGAGTTTAAAGAGGGCTACATAGCTAAACTAACGACTGCCATCCACAGGATTGAGAACATGGGTCCTGGAATCCCTGTGGTCCTAGTACCATCCTACGGTGCTGACCTCTCAGTGAATAACCACCACCCTTCCTGGAGGCACCACCACCAGGACTTACTGGAGGCTCTGCTGCCATATACCAATGCAGCGACTATATCTGTGAACAACTACACTGGATATGCCTCTGCCCACCTGGAGAAGCTTGTACACACCTACAATAGCAGAAAGCACACGTACAAGCCAAACTACAGCCTACTCAGAGATGGCCTACACCCAACCGCTCATTTGGCGCAACTGAGCGCAGAATCCATTAAGGATGCCATCGCTGAAAACCGACTGAGGGGACATCACAACTAAGGATGTGATGTAATGTGTACTGCCCTGACATTAGCTGATATCTGGTTGCAGATATTAGTAGAAAGTGGTACCAACAGCCGTCCTTACCCTCACCCCCCCCCCTTCTACACGTCACCAAGTCTACATGACTCTTATCAGAACTCTGCCATACCGACCATGAGCCGCTGCCTGGTTGCAGAAAGTGGCTCAGTGTTTTGACATGAGTCTTGTGTAGAATGGACTACAGCTTGTTAACATATACTAATCTATGATACAACTCATCCTCAGATGGCGCCTGTGGAATGCGCCCAATCGTATATGATTACAATATACCACAATATATCACATGTATATGCTCACTGAGGGCTCCCATGTAATGTCATGGACGGCGCATCGAACATTGTCAGTGTGACAACCTTAACTGTGTTCAGTAATGTCTCTTGGTAGCTATATATTAATCATCCTAGTGGGTTTCAGATATGTATTTGTGTCTTAACATATGTTTAGGACGAAGTACACCTGAACCCACTTGGGTGGACCCATACATAAGAGATGGGCCATCCTATATGCATATGATATGCAAATCCTTAATTTTTCTAGCTTCAAGGCTCAATACCCTAGTATTCTCAATTAACCTCACACTGCCATGTCTTAGTGCGCCGCCCCTGACTGATTATTGATCCATGGGCCCAGACATATATTTATAATTGTGTTTATACCATGTATCGCTCGTTTACTGACTTACATCATTATTACTGTAAGTTTCTCTTGTGCACTGATTACTGCACCTCGCTGACGCAGTCGTATTGGGTCTACAACTGGTCAGACGGGTATATGGGCTAATGTGTCAGTGTGTCATATTTATGACATAATGGTAACTGATTATACCAAACATATACACTTATTGTATTGACTACACTGACACAGTATATTTAACAAGCCCGATATGTCCACGCCACTATCATACTATACTTGCAAATATGCATATAGAATGGTCAATCCTATGACCAATTATTGAACCATTATTAGTACTAGTATTAATATTAGCATTAGTCTAATCCACGTGTATTCATTTTGGGCGGACAATTTCTCCGCTCTCTCAAGTATTCATAATAATGTCAGGAAGTCTACCGGGTTTGCGCACCTCATGTAAACCCCGCGTGTTACTATACCGTACTAACAGGATGACCAGTGTACTGTCATCTATCTGCACCCTACATGACTTAGTCTTAAGATGTTATACCCATATGCATATTTGTTCCTTGACACGGACGCTAAACACACTATCCCAAAACCGCCCCCACAGAGTGAAATTTAAAACCACACAATGCCTGTAAAAGTTCAAGACTTTATGGACATGAAGGGTTTCAAGCTTGGACATGTAAATATAAGAAGCATGTTATTGAAAATGGTTGGCTTAGGTAAGCTAGTAAAATTGTTTGATGTGATGTGTGTCAGCGAAACTTGGTTAACTAAAGACCTCCCCAGTAGTAAAGTGTATATCCCTGACTATCAAGTACTACGATTAGACAGGGTTATAAATAAAACTGGCGGGGGACTGATTTGTTATATCAAGGACACCCTAGCTGAATTCTGTACAATAGTACCCGACCTATGTATATCTAACAAAGATATAGAAATACAAGTAATTAACATAACACAGCCCAAGCATAGGCTCTTGTCTATAATACATGTCTACAGACCCCCTGACGGCATATGCGCGCAATGTATAAAAGCATTAGTAGATACATGCAAGAGCCCTGCCCTTGAAGGCCGGGAGCTGTGGATCGCGGGGGATATTAATGTAGACCTCATGTCTCCAGACAACTGGAAAACCAAGTTGTATAATAAATGCATGGATGGTTTACCATTCAATAACCTGATATATGAAATCACACGGCCCAACCCCAACCCTGGGGCCTCTGGTGGTACCTGTATAGACATCATGTCGACTACCTGTCCCATCGTCTCCAACTCAGGGGTACTGCCTATTTACCTATCTGATCACCTGCCCACATTTGCAACCCGTAAGTTATTTAAGGTAAAACCCATCTTACGTAACATACGTGGGAGAACGTATAGACACTACAACCGGGCTGATTTCGAAGATTACTTGTTAGAAATCAACTGGGACAGATATCATGCCGAGCCAGATGTTAATCTAAAATGGTCAATAATGTTGTCACACATTACGAGCTATTTGGACGAGCACTGTCCTATAAAGGATATGTGTTTCAGAGACCGCAATAAACCCTGGCTAAGCAATGATATCCTGGAGCTGATATACGAGCGCAACCAAGTGGTATATGAATATTGTCTTAACCGGGCTTATAATCAACCCCTATTGGCACGTGCTCAGAAATTGAGGAATCTCATTAATAAGCACTGTGATTATGCCAAAAATCAATACTTCTATGATAAGTTAGACGAGTATGCAGATAATCCCACTAAATTCTGGCGCCAGATTAATATCCTATTGGGTAATGTTGATCAAGCTAATCCCAAAACGGTTTACACCCATCACTTGACGGGGACAGAGGTAGTGGGGGACGATGTACCAGGTTATGCGAATAACTTCTTCTCTACTATCGGCTCTAATCTGTTTGACAGCCTGGGTACGACTCCCAATGAACATTGCCAACCTGACCAGGCCGACCTCTCCGAGCCATAAAGCCACCATGTCTCACGATGATATGGTGACCTATGATGAGGTGTTAACCTGTGTAAGAGATATAAAAACTCATAAATCAAGTGGTGTCAATCACATATCTGCTAGGGTATTGAAAGACGCTCTACTAATATTAGCACCCCAGCTAACCTCCCTAATAAATGCCTTTCTGGAAAAGGTTGCTTTCATGGGCCTGTGCTAAGGTTGTTCCCCTTCCTAAATCAGGTAACCTACGGGAGATAGGCAACTGGCGACCCATTTCACTGTTGCCTGTCCCCAGTAAAATCATGGAAAGGATAATCTACACTAGGGTATACAATTGGCTGGAAAGTAATAAAAAACTCTCTCCCCATCAATATGGCTTCCGATCGTCCAGGGGGACGGCAGACGCAGTCTTCTCTGTAGTCAGTGACCTATACGGGGCACGTGACGAGGGGGAGGCTGTGGCTGCCTGCTTCCTGGACGTGAGGAAAGCTTTTGATTTAATACACCATGGAGAGCTGCTCTCGCGCCTCTCAGACTTAGGTATTCCAAAATTATACACTGACTGGTTTCATGCATATTTATCTAATAGAAAACAAACTGTAATCTGCAATAACACCACCTCATCCGAATGTAAATTATCCTTTGGCGTCCCCCAAGGATCAATACTCGGTCCTCTATTATTTATCTGCTTCATTAATAACCTTCCTTCTGTATTACAACCCTGTTCTGTTGCTATGTATGCCGACGACGTTGTATTCTATGTGAGACACAAATCGTCTGCCATAGCGGAAAACCTGTTACAGTATGATGCCCAAAGAATATATGAGTGGTTCAGCTCAAGTGGCCTTTGCATAAATACTAATAAGACTGAAATTGTTATGTTCAACTCCTCTGATGACCATAATCCTATAATAAAAATGGGTGGACATGTTCTTAATGTTAAAACACAATACGAGTACCTTGGTATAGTCATAGACAATAAGCTTAATTTCATCACTAGTGTAAATAAAACAATAAGCACTGCCTGTCATCGTATCTACCTGTTAAGCAAGATCCGTAAAATGATGCCACAAATAACTGCAATTCTTATATATAAGCAGACTGTATTACCTGTCATTGAATATTGTGGTCTCCTATACAATGGACTTACAAGTGCTATCATTAAAACACTACAGCGTGTCCAAAATCGGGGCCTTAGGGTCTGTTTACAAACTAATATGAAGCACCCGGTTGCGGGGCTTCATAACAAGTGTAAAATCGATTATCTTGATGTAAGGTTCGATATTCAATTAATGATGCTGGTACATAAGTACCTATACTCGGAGGTACTTTGTGCCCGCAGCATAGGTCTAAGAGTGAAACCAAACACAACAAATGGCAGAATTACGAGATCAGCTAATACACTAGAGCTCCTCTATCCGCCTGATGTCAAAACTAGCTATAGGAAATGTCCATTGTATAGGGCCGTTGATCTATGGAACAGCCTCCCCCCCTCTTGTAGATTGACAGCCAACAAAAGTGAGTTCAAAACTAACGCTCTTAAATTCATCAGACCCAGAAATGAGGCCAGAA
Source organism: Harmothoe impar (assembly GCA_947462335.1). Classification (NCBI taxonomy): domain Eukaryota; kingdom Metazoa; phylum Annelida; class Polychaeta; order Phyllodocida; family Polynoidae; genus Harmothoe; species Harmothoe impar. Next base: position 92,505,944 of record OX381706.1, read on the forward strand.
GAATTAGAGCCGTGCCCTAATTAATCGCAATATTATATAACAGACAATTGTCGAGTAGTACTTATTTGATATCAGTACCACCCCATATATAGCAGTCAAACTAACTACCCCCAGCGCCATCCTGAATTATGCCTGTTTTACTGAACCAGGCTTCTAACCCGGTCTACTAGTGCCACTCTGTGTCTCTGTTTTTTACTCCCTTTATTGGGAGGAATGATGTGTCAGTATTAGCGAGTGTCAAGGAATTTAGAAGCCATGTTAAGCTTCTGCATACTTATCAATAATTATGTGTTCTCACCTGTACTAACTAGATCCTACGTTGACACCCTGAGTGTGTCCTTAGTTATACCTTTGTATAACTATTCAACCATGATTTGCAGGGCACTAGACCCTTACTGCATCTATGACAAATTTGGATATGTAACGCCATGATGTCCAGATGCATTTTGATTGTTGTATTTTGAAACATCATTTTTTATGAATAAATACACACTGCAAAATCAAAAATTATTATCAGCTCTTCCAAAAGGACAGGATCAACTAGAGCACTTTGTTGTGGAGAGGTTCATTGAGAAATCGGTTTTGAAAGCTGAGAGAAATGTAAAACAACTTCATTTGCTGCTGGAAATGCTGTGAATTTGGACAAGATCTTAGAGCATGAGCTAATGGTAGTTCCTCTGTTGAGGAGGTTGAGGAGTGGTGATAGATCACTCCTCATACATAGCCTGACTAAAGACATTGCCTGCCCAACTTCAATTCACACAACAAATGATTCAACCACCATTATATATGTTTTGGCCACAATACATGCATTGGGCAAACCCAAAGGAGCAAAGGTTTTTGGGGACTAAGCAAACATATTTGTCAACACCATCCTAAGAATTAGAGAAAACTATCAGAGGATTGATTTGATAGGTGATCAATACTAAGACAAAAGCATGTGCTGAAACAAGGGGGCAATGGAAGAACAACAGAAGGCCAATTTGGAGGATGATGCAAAAGGAAACTTTTCTTCTCCCTGATGATTGGGGGAATTTCATTCCACACCCAAAAAATGAGAGGGAACTCTTTACTTTCCTTATGGAGCATTTAATGAAAACAATGAAGCACAAAATGGTTGTGATGGGTGGAACATTCCATGATCCCGAGGAGGTAAGGACCACACTCCCACTAGACACATCTGGCTTGAAAGTTGAGGCAGGCACTCATATCATGTTGCATGCCATCAACTGCTCTTCCGACACAATAGTCGTACAGGCAAGGGACACAGGCATACTGGTTCTCCTGCTTGCCAACTATAAGCACATTGGTTGCAAAGACCTGTGGCTATAAGCAGGAATTGGTAAGAATCCAAAGTTGATTCCCATACATGAAACTTTCAGAAACATGCCTGACGGCCCCCATACTCCTCTTCCTGCATTCCATGCATTGACAGGCTCAGACTCAACATCATTCATTTCTCATCATTCCAAACAAACTACATTTGATGTCTTCATCAACATCATAACCTCCTTGATGCCATTGTAAAGGATGAAAATCCCCTGTCCGAGGATGTGTTGAAATCAGCACAGAAGTTTGTTTGCCACATCTATAGGGTGCCACATGCAGAATCAGTGAACAATGCAAGGGCTCTTTTGTTTGGACATTGTAAGAAAACAGAAGCTCTACCTCCAACATTAGATGCACTAAACTTACATCTCATGTGTGTGCACTACCAGAGTCTGATATGGAACTTGGCACACATCCCGAAACCCAACATTAGAGATCCTACATGCATGGAATGGAAGATGGAAGACAACAACCTGTTACCTCTGCTAATGACAAAGGAAGCAATTCCAGAGGCTTGCCTCTCTCTAGTCTCCTGCCAGTGTAGGACTGGCTGCAGGAATTATCCGTGTCGGTATAGGAGGGCAGGGTTCCAGTATACAAGCAATTGTCACACTGGAACTGACTCTTCTCCTTGCCACAATGTTCACAAGTGAGGACAATAAAGCAAAATGGGTGAAATATGAAAGATTATGACCCATTTTCAACGGATGACATTTAAGGAGTAAGCAGTATAAACACAGAGATTTTGGCAGAGTACTGATGACAAAACTACTTATTATTGAGATGTAGCAATGTATCAGAAGTGTCATTTACTAGGAGCAGGTCACTATGGTCAGTACAAGTGCAGCTGGTTTCACAAACAAGTATAGAAAAGTTAAATATTGCCTGTTATGTCTATCCTATGGATGTATGAATATAAGTATTAACCAAATAGATTAATGTGTACTTTTTGTTTTGTTGGCAAGCAGATAACCATGGCAACCACAACATCACTTTCTACTGATGAATGATAATCATACCTCTCATGTTAATTGTGACTTCATGATACATGAGGAGAAATTTTAATTCTAGGGGGAAAATAAAAATTGTTGTCAAAAAATTGCATTTTGGGGGCCCTTGCCCCCCTAAAACTCAATTCTCAGCTCCGCAAGTTATTTTTTCAGAATCTACAGAAAAAGTAGGTCTAGAAAAAAACACTTGCAAAACTTTACTCAGAAATGCTTCTAGAACTTGGAGAATCCAAATTGGATTCCCTACTAATTCCCAGTCCTTGACAAAGCTGAGCGTGGGGGAGGTGCCACATAGCTACCTGTACTACATTAGGTCGGGGGGGAGGGACGTAGGCTAAAGTTGGGGGTGCGGCTTGTACGCAAGTTTTTACCGGGGACCATTCAGAGGGCCTCTGCGGCTTATAGGATCTCCCCAAAGTCAGAGTGTGGCTTATACGAGAGTTAGGCTTATATGTGAATTAGGCGTATACGCGAGGTTTTACGGTAGCCATGTTTAAATCCTCCATTGATTCAGGCTTGCATAGGTCTTATGTGATTCTAGTTTCTTTAACTGTGCATATTGATTTGGCTATTGGATTTCCAAAATAATTATAGCATAATGTAGGTGTAGTATGAAGCACCTTCGCTGGTTGCACAAAGGGCCCACAGGGAAGTGTGAGCATTATAATGACCGCTTGCCATGCTTCAAACCACAGAATTAAGTGCCTGTCTCAAGGTATGTGTCCAACTCAAGGTGAATCAACCCTACATGGCAACACATGTGTTGTGATCAGACCTACCCTTATTGTATGTACGTGAATTGATTGTGATTTTCATTGAGTTATAATGTGGGAAAACATAAAGGGAAAAATACGTACAAAAGTATACAAAAAATATATACCGTAAAACCGTGCAAGTCAGATCGGCAGTGTGGCTTATAGAATTGGGACAAAGTCAGGGGGAGGCTTATACACAAATTTTCCCAAAGACTGATTTGTCAAAGTCACCATAAAATGACCCCAGGAGAGACAGGCATTATGGGGGGCAGGGGTGAGGAAGGGGGTAGGGGGAGAGTGTCTCACAAAGGTGAGTGGACAGGGGCAAAGCCTCCTATTCGCACCTCAGTGGTGATGGGCACATACCTCTACTACTTTAGGTCTGGGAGGGGGGGGGGGAGTTGGGATGTGTATCTGTAATACTTCCAGTAACCTCCCGTTATGTTTTACGAGACAACTGTGAAAATAATTTCCATGGTATATAGACTGTATTATTCCATTTGTTAATTTGTCAGTCTCAACCTGGCTAACAGGACCAACTAACTTAGGATTCTGCACATGCATATCACCTTTGGCTTTCTGCATGTCAACCCCTTCCCTTCCAAACCCACCCTACAGTGTGGCAGTAAGCCTCCACATGTGACATGTGACATGTTCTTGTGATAGTTTGCAGGTGTGGTCCCGGGCCCCGCACTCCCATCTCCATCCTTACACCATCCATGTTACAGAAACCCAGAAAAGGGAGTGTATTTGACACTGACTCCATTGAAAAGGGGTATATTTGAATCTCCAAAGGAAGAAGGATATTTGACAAAAACCCCAAAGACAGGCGATTTTGTTATCAGGAGACAGAGAGGACAGCCTAATATTCCTCATGAAAAGGATGTGCTTTTCAAATGTGTCAGCGTTTTTACAAAAAAGGGGTACTTTATGGTCTGCTAAAATCCACAATTTTACCATAAAAAGGGCACCCTTTTCACTCCAACATCCACGGAAAGGGGGTGTATTTCAGACCCCATAACGAGGATGGTGTTTGGGAGTGCAGGAGCTGGGGTGTGGTGCTCTTCCCTCACCCCTATGGTCAGCTGGAGGAGGTGGTTAGCGACATCTTGGCAGGTGTAGATCGATGTTTTCGTCTTAAGTTAAATGCTAAGTTTTAGATGGGGCTTATTTGCTTGTTTTTCCCCGGATCCATTCAGAGGGCTTCTTTGGCTTATACTCGGGAACTGGGAACCTGGAGAGGGGAAGGTGGTTATAGTAAACCAGAAAGATACTTCCACATATTGTATAATACTTGTTACCCTATATATAAAAATGGATTAGTCTTTTGCTGGTTTAAATCCTGAATTTTGTTTACTGCTTTGGCTTAGCGTACCCTTAGGGTACCAGATGAAGCAAAATTCTCAGTATATGAACCAGGTAGGAAAGTCCCAGCTAACTCGACTGGTAATTCCATTTTAATTGTATTTATATTTTAAGACACTAATGTATAATATTGATACTTTCTATCAAACTATTATCATAATCAAATTGCCATAAAAGAAAAATGACACTCATTACAGGGGATAATACATATACTCTCGTACAGGCTGCCTTGCAACAAGAGATAGGAGATGTGACTGGAATCCGCCATTGTTGTTGCCTTTTGTATGGCACTGAAATAAGATAACCATAGAATGGTGGGTATCAAAAAGAGGGAAATTCATCAGTAGATACGCATGTTATATTGTCCCTCAAACATAATATCAAATCCTCCTATAATAGTTGAGATATGCCCAGCTAAACTTCTGAGTCGGGCTCCTCCGAGAGAATCTGTTAGGAGAGTGAGGTAGATACTGTATCCAGGGCCGCCGCTGGGTTGCTAGGGTGAAGTAGGTCAGAGGGACGCTGGTCAGCTTTGCCGCGCACTGCAGCAGGACAGGTGAGGATTGGGCATTGGGAGAGGTGGGCGTGGGGGGCGGGGGAGAGCACACTATGCCGAGGAATTAACCCCCCCCCCCAGTCCCCGAAGGGGCTGGTATATTATAATATACCACACAGTGAATTGTCTTTCATGGATCATTCTTATTACAGGCTGAAACATATATGCTATTGCTAGTGACTGCACATCATACCACCGCCGTTTTGCCTACAATATTGCCTACAGGGGACAGTGCCTGACGCTCCTGATGGCTCTTCTTGTCCAATCTGTTGTGCGGTACATTACATAAATTTCTCTTTCATGCTATGGTTGGCACTCTATAGTTTAATTCTTTCATACCTCAAATGTTAAAGGGAGCCTATACCACACCAAAAGTATGAGTCAGAAAATGTTTATATAACACTTCACTAAGAGTTTTGCATTGCTGCTCCTGCAACTATTTAAACTAAATTTCACATTTACAGACAGATGGTGTCTTACAAAAGTGGTGAGCATGGATGGGAACTTTCGGCTCATGAGGAAAAAATCTTCTGATACATGTTATCAGAAACCTCATCACGAGGGGCGGTTCTTCTAGGAGATGAAGTTGTAGAACCTTTCCTTAAGCAACAAATTAGTGCTCATGATGTCGTATTTCATCTCATACCATGCAAATAATATCTTAAATTAAATGACTCTGAAACATTTTTGACCCACAGCACATACACAAATGACAAGTTGCGTTTAGTCTTTGCCCAGGATGCATTTTATGTCACCTATAAGAACTTTAGAACTCATGAGCCAATGCCCCATATCACGTTCCCCCCTATTTAAAGCAACCTTTTTGTAGAAATGTGGCCTTTTCTAGCAATCAATTATCCCAAAGTAGCAAACAATATTTTATTTCACCCCTTCACTAATTACAGGATTGCAGCGACTTCAAAGCTGGCACTACAACTCGTGACTTCAAAGCACCAAAATTGGATGTGATTGGTGTGTTTGGGAGTATATGTACACCTGATTACCCACAATTATTCATTGATATGAGGAGTGGAGAAAAGTGAGTATGGTGTATTCACATAGAAAAGTAAAGATGATAATGTTGTACAATTTTAACACAGATATACTGTAATACCTAGCATGCAGCTGATTAGATTTTTTTTAACTCGCAAAATAAAGATTATTACTGTATCACATTATATTTTTTTCATGTAACAGACAGCAGTGAAGGACTGATACACAGATCAAATCAATCAAACAAGTGATGTTGACAAGAATGGACAACCGAGAGTGGTAATTGAAGCAAATGGCTTCCACTAGCATTATAGTCCTGATACAATCCTCCATATTTATGCTTTAACTCTCACAACAAGTGTATAACCCATGTGGTCCAACTTGATATTTTCAGACTGGGTTATGCTGTGTGTCTCATAGACCAACTGAAACAGAATGATGTGGATATCAAGATCTTGCATGATGTAGCATGTAGACTACTGCCACAACTAACTGTGAGAATTTCAATATAAGATATTATACACTATTTACAAAGTAATTCAGTGGCAAATTTATCATTTTGAAAAGGGGAGTCTGTGCTATACAGAAATATTCACCTGAGGCAATTCTGACCAACATATTTATCAAAAAAGGAGGGGAGGGGTGTACCCTCAAGCACCCTCTAAACCTGTCACTGTGCTCAAAGTATGAACTCATGTACATTACAAATACATTTAGTGGCCATAACTGTTTGCATATGATATATATTTGTAATCGCATATTTGTGTCCCTATGAAGGACAAGGGATGTGCATATTTGTTTCAGACCAAACAAAAGTAGGCTATGCCATCTACTACCTTGCACCTGAAATATCTTTTATTTTTTATCAGTTCTTTTACCCACCTCAGATCAAAAGGCATTATTAGGCGCTTATCAAGCACTGCAGAGAATATGCAATACTTAATTAGCACTTAATGACAAGTGGTCTGTGCCCACTGGGTATTTATCTGTATACTCTCTCCATCAATAGAGTTGTGAAGTTAACCTTTCAAAGGAGGACCTTGGCGTGGGTTTGTTTCATCGGTTTGTGTGGAGTTAATATTGGCATAACATGGGGAAATGTGATCATGCAAAAGGTAGACTAGTTGGCATATACATTTCCCTACCGCTGCATCTCCACAAATTATGGATGTCCACAAATTGTGGAATTGGCTTAAACTCTCATATCATGCCAAAGTCCATTTTTATGTGCGAAGGTACCAAAAAATGATTTCATACTTCTTTTTTGTCCACAAAGTACAGAATCTTTTTTCTGCAATTTACAGACGTCCATACTTTGTTTAGAAACATCACCCTGGCGTAATCATCACATGTACCTTAGTTATTTGCACTACATTTACTCCAACCATGAGAAAAACGCTCGGGAATTATAACTGTAAAAAATTTCTAAATACATGTGTAAAGAAATAACTGGGATGTCTATCAAGTTCCAGCTCAGAAAACAGGGGTTGACTCTGCTTCATAGACTCTTTTTGACAAGGGAGAATGCTTTTTTTGAAATGCATAGAGAAGTGCTCGATGTTAGGATAGATAGCTTTTTGATATATATTTCATGATAATAAAATGGCATGTTTCACGGTGAAGTTTGTTCTTTGAATTGAACCATGATTTCGATTGTATTTGACCAGGTTTGCACACAGTATGAAGTGTCAAATTGAGTACAACCCGGGATACAAGACAGTCTTCCGTCAAGTAGACCCTGTGGTCTGGGCTCTCTAATCTAGTTTATATCTCCAAGGAAATGGCACCATCAAACAGGCAAGATCTGATCAGTGATGCCTTGCTGCACAGGGGGAAGAAAGTCACGGATTTAGGTATTGTCTACCCTGAAGACCCTGATATTATCTGTTTGCATGTGCCATATGATACAACTGCAACAGACAGCATATAATCCATGGGTTGTCTGCAAACCAAAGTCAGCTTTAAATTCATACCAAGCATGACCATAATAGCCTTCAGGTTATACTCTGCTTTTTTATTATTATGACTGAACAGTGCTACAATAGCAACTCTCTGACCCAGGTTTGGGTTGTAGGTTTCTCCTGAGTTGGGGGTGTGGGTGATGTGGCTAATGCAATTGAACTTGTGGTTTAGTTAGAAAGACCCCAAGAGATATTAAAACGCATACAATCAATCAATCATAGCACTGAGAATCAAGGCGGAATCTGGTAGCAACAGAAAATAATCTGAAATTCTTAAAACTGTGTACACATAGTGCACCTTGGGTCATGCCGTATCTTAATGTATAAACACTAAGCTCTTGTAACTTTCACAATGCAGCTCACTGATAATATCTTTTTGCCCCTCTTTACTCATTATGCTGCATTAATCATCTCTGCTATGTTTCAGCGCAGAATATGAAAGTGCGGTTGAGGATTGCCCATGAAGTAGAGGAAAAAAGTAGAATTGAGTTGGACAGAATCCTTCAACCAGTTAAAGGTAAGCTAAAATGTGCAGCACCTTAAAAAATGTCTTGTTCACTGGTTTCGACTTTAATTGTAGAGTAAAATGTTCAACAAACACAATAAAATAAAAGCCAATGACCAAATAGCCTGCATTGTTTAGTAAGTTGTTACATATATGCAACATAATTGAAAAATCTATATTTCAACTTTCTCAGCTCAAGGCATCTCTGTATCTTCCGAAGCAATAGAGGAGTAGAAAGTGCAGTTGGTAAATGAATATGCCAATCGCAAATAGTGAGCAGGTGAGGTACCTACAGTTTCACAGATAATAGCATGAAAATCAAACACATATTAAAGTGAGCTGTTAACCCTTTAACTGCTGGCCTTGGAAAATGTAATTTGGGCATTAACCACCGGCCCTATGCCTTGGGAATATGCAACTGTGCAAGTAAGTCCTCCTTGGGATAGTGGCTAAGGGGTAAAAAAGGTTGTATTGGAGACATTATTTACACCTCTCTGACAAGGGGACGTAGTACTCATGTTAAATATTTTTTGGATTAATTCAAAAATTCTCATTCTTTGTTTCACAGCAGAAGGTGAAATTTAGTGGTATTACTGCCATATGGCAGGACTGTTACTGCCCTATGGCAGCAGCGGTTTCTCAAAGGTATTCTAGAAGCTGCCTAGAGGCAGCAGCGGCCCTTAAAGGGTTAAAGATGAAATCTAACTCAAGATCCTTTCAATTTACAGAGTTAGAGCTGACCAAATATGCATAGACAGATAAACCATCAATAATGGCTACAGTACTTCACACATGTGTCTTGTTACAAGTTAACCTATTTTCTACATAATTCCTGTCAATGACTTACAGCTACTACCAGGTGGAAGACTGCCTGGATTTATAGCACAGCCTGCATAACACACCCATACCGTTTTCACAGGTCACTCAGCCTGGTATACAGGGATGTTCAGTAACAGCACTGTGTTTCTACTAAAGCTTTTACATAATCGTATTTGCGATTTTTATATGATATTTGCTAAAAGTATAGCTCCCTTCAGTATATAAATCAATATGTCACCTATCAACTTATGGATGCATTTAGTGCATGGTCTGTTGCATTTATGAGTAATCACAAGATTAAATCTGTATTTGCCTGGGTTTGCACACACAGTGCAGGGTATAGCAGCTGTATCTGCTGGGAGAAGGTGTGAAAGCTTGAGCCCCACCCTTATATAGCAGGCTGATGTGCTGGGAGAGTGTGAACAACCTGAAAAAACACCCTGCCTGTAAAGACTCCCAGCCTGCTAAACCAGCCTGGATAACCTGCATTAACAGGCTGCCTGGGAATACGGGCCAGGCTGTATCCCTGGCCCAGTCCTCCTCCTGACTACCTGGCTCCTACTGAAGAAGTCTTGCTCTCTGAGGTGATCATCTATTTTCGATTATTTGCAAGTAAACTTCAGTTTAACCAGAACGCAGACAGGGACAAATTAACCAAGTGACTACACACTGCACTCCCATAATGTTAATATAGCATATCCCCATAATCAGAACAAAAAAAAAGAGGGAAAAAAACAAAAAAATATTACTTTACGGCAAAAATAATGTTTTAAAACTGTATAACGTGTTGCCATAGTAATGAGCCTTACAGGAATATAACATAATATAATGTTCTAAAATGTTGTATAACGCTTTTCCTTTACTGGGATACACGTATCATAGCCAAAGCCTACGCTCTACTAAGTGGAAAAACATTAAGTCTGTGCACCTGAAAAAAACCATTAAGGCCATACCAAATAGAAAAGTTGGTCTAGGGATTTTCACTTTGAAAATATGGTGCGAGCGAGCGAATTATTTTTACATTTTATTCCAAATTCTTTTTTTTTTGTCTTTGGATTTTAACCTTATATCAAGTGGCGTAGGCAACATTTTAATTTTTTCTGAGGGAAACTTTTTTGGAAACTCCCAAATGTGGCTATCAATCAGAAAAAGTGCCACCCAAAAATAAAATTTAAAAAAAAGAAGAAATTTCTCAGAAAATAATGCAGGTGCATCCCTGCAGACATTTTTCCCCCAAAATCATAGACCAACTTTTTGGTCTGGCCTAAGAATGTCGCTTCCCCTTACAACCTTAGACATGAAAGTTTTGTTGTCCCCGTGGGTCCCTACTTAACAACTCATGACTACCCGTTACACCTAGTATGGGCATGTGTATACAGTGTGGGAATTTCCTTACTTATAACACTGTCAGACCGGACCAACAGAAAATTGCACAAATCAGTTGTTCACTGATGTTTCTCCCATATTATCGGGACAAGTTTAGCTCCCTTGTTTTAAATATATAAATCAAAATGCACCACTTGTCCAATATTTTTTAATAAATATCGGGCCTAGCACAGGTTCCTTTATTGGTGTTTAATAGTTTTAAACACCTTACTTAGGAACTTTCAGTCCTCACTCCTTGGTTAAGAGTGAGGTGGAGGCAAGCCTACTACAAAGACTCACCTCCTAGACTAAGGTAGAGCAATAGAGGAGGCATGCACCCCTCTACCCCCACCCACCCCTAACTTTTAACCACCACAAAACTCTTGATGAGACTAATGTCGAAACCATAACCCAGTCAAACAGTTGAGAGACAGAAATCTCTCAATCATTTATTTTGTAACTAACAAATAAATAATAGCCCCTGCCTGTCTAGTACAGACTAGGGCCCTGAGGCAGGTTTAGTCTACAAACTAGGCCCTGCCCACCTCCTGGTTACACACCACCCCAGTGCCTGTGTACTAAAGAGGCCTTGGTTGACTAGTGTTTGACCCCTCCCCCACCGAACCACCGGTGACCAGGGGAGGGGGCAGTGCTTGGTGCATGGACAAGGGTGAAACTGACATGAGAGCCCCCTCTATAAGGCAGCCCATCCTGGCTTGTCCATCATACGGTAGAGTGTGGTCTGTCCGCTGTGTTACAACCTCAGACATGCGTTTTTATTGTGTATATTCAATGGGGAGAATTGTATTGTGCAAAATTTCAGTCAGCCTTTTGACCAAAATTGGCTAAGAAGATTTGTAAAGAAATGGTTAATAAAATAATTAGACTAGGTAGAAGGAGAAGTATGGTCTTGGTCAACATACTGGATCACTTTTATTCAGATTGAAATTTGATTTCCAATAATCAGATATACTCACAATAACCAGTATAGTTTTCCGCCATTGTTGGCCGCATATATAGTCGGTGCTGTCTTCACTGGGGAGTCTGCTTGTAGCATCTCTTTGTGAGACACACCCATGATACCCCTCACCTCCTAGTAAAAAACATGATCCATGAATGTTGAGTTAATTAGCTGATGTCACGGCAGGTTCTCCTTCAACACTGCACCTGTGGTATTTCCACCTCACCACACCCATTCACTTAGATTGCATTCAGGTCTGTAACAGGAGTAAATCCCAGTCACACCTTACCAGGATATATAACTGTGCTATTGCATGACGTGATGCATCCTATAAATGTTCTTAATGAGTGAGGTGTCAATGAACAAAGAAACATGGAAACACAGACATGCAACACTCAGGACCTCTGTATAAGACACACCCATGATACCCCTAGACACTTTGAAGTGCTCAGTACATCTGACATTCAGGACGTCAACATGCAATATGTTAATTAGTCATATCAGACACACCCATGATACCCCTGTGCTACTGGTCTTCTCATAAGGCTCCATTTGCAGATACAGCCAGCTCAGCTCTTAGTCTCATCCTTTCACTGTGCTATAGGACTCCGCTAGAAGAGGATGGTGAACTTGTCTCACATCAGCAACATGCAGTGCATCAGGTAGGTTGGTGTAAGATTAACTGGTGGTAGTAATACTTTTATATTATCGTCTCACTCTTGTCACGAAAAGAGAATATGTATACAGAGTTCGGGGAGGAGCAGACACATTTAGGTATTGATCAATGGTTTAGTACGGGATGTCAGCTTATGCTTAGTTCCTCATACACAATGTTGAACATAACAGATCAGAAGTAGCCATGTGAAGATCTGAAACTAGGAGGTATTCAGGGACAGCTTAAGGCAAGGCTAGTTGAAAAGAGTATTGGAAGTTTGATGATGATCAATATGTTCTTTCAACATCTCAACAGCAAATTCCAGGAGGTGAACTTGGAAACACTAAGATAGAGTGGTAATTCATCTTCCAGCCTCCGTGCAAACTACCCTGGACCCCTCCAACTTCCAAATCTGCAAATGCCTTACTCTTCTGCCCTTCAACTTATGTTGCAATTCAAAAAAGAGCAGATTCCTGAAATATCTAATGAAAGTGATGTAGGGATCAGGGCTATACATATAAATCTATGTTAATACAATTTGTACTGACTTTCTTGTCTGACAGTGGTGCTCCCCACTTTGGTAGGTTTGAGCTGGGGTAAATTGTCATCTATGTAATGGGCACGAAGACTACCTGTACCTTTTGAAGGATATTCTTGAGGTGCATCATTACATCCATATTTCGGTGTTTTTTCCTACGAGGATACTGTCAAAATTGTAGGAGATTGCAGTGACCTGGGAGGAGGGCTTAACAGGATGAGAAGGGGTTGAAGGAAATAGGGGCATGTTAGGCAGTGGCTGTGTTACTTTTCAGCTGTGGTTCCCATAATTTTTGAGGGGGGCATAGGTTATAGTTTTTACCTACTGGTTTATGCCAGTTATTCTCTATGTCCCCACTGTGGCCCTGGAACCGATCCATGATCCGTTGCAGGATCTGGCCGACGTATTTACGACAAATTTGCAAGTTATGGCAGATATGACCTTGGCGCTCTGGCAATTGATGGAGGTCACTGTCCTGAACTTTCTGCCAGTTGTGGTCGATGGGATGAAACCCTTTTTTTCAGAACCAGGCAGTACTTACAGTTCAGGATGGTATTACACAGTATTTTCTAGTGTGTGGGACTTTGGTCTTTTTTATTTGGTCCCAGTCCTCTGTGAGGATGTGTTTTATCAAAGGATTGTCAGGATTGTGGTTAGTGATGCAGTAGAATGCTTTAGGTCTACCCGTGTTTGTAGGCTTTATTTTTGGTTTGATGAGTTCAGACCTGGGATGTAGTTTTGCCCTAAATAGGGAGTCTTTCAGTTTTTGCGTCGGTATTTTCTGCGCAGGATGTGTGTGCAGAGCATTAGTGAATTTTTAAAGGAATTCAGAATCCCTAGTGCATGTATACGCTTGACTGATGAATTTGGAGTATGGGATGGCCCTATCTTGGCTGTTTGGAGGAATACAAGAGGTAGTTGTGACCGTCTGTTGGTTTGCAGTAGAGTGTGGTTTAAAGTTAGTTTTCTGTGTTTTTGATGACTGTGATGTTGAGTGTCAGACTCTTCCATCGTGAACTTTATTGTTTTGTGACATGTGTTTAGATGGTGTAGGAAGAAGTCAAGGGCAGGTTTGCCATGTGTCTGGATGATAAATACATGGTACGTGATTTGACTGGCCCCATCAATCTGGTGTAATATTAATGGGTTTGTCTTTGAGGGAGTGGGGCTAGGTTCATGGTTGGGTGTAGGAGGAATGGAGAGCCAAAAATCGCCTGTGAGACGTTTCTGTCACTATTATTGGTGTTGCCAGGGGGCATGGTAGATTGATCGTATTCATAGTCAAAATAGTTTGAGCATTTTTGATCTGGGAAGTACCCCTACATGATGTAAAATATGTGAGTAAAGAGCTTTGCTTAGTAGAAGGTGTTACCTTTTTGCTTTGTATGGTCTGCTGTGCTTCCTGGAGTTGGTGGCACAATAGAGTCTTGAGTGAGAACTTGATCACTTAAAGTTTCTCTAGAGTTGTCCTTTGTTGTTGTCTCTTGATTATATTTGGTAACTAGATTGTAACATTACCACATTTGAATTAATATGAACCTCTTTCCTTTTTCGCAGGTATATCGTCATATTGGTCTTGGCACCTTCTGTTTACGGACAAGGTAAAGCAATTACATTCAATTTCAGTTAATATCCACATTGTATCAAAACCTTCTCAATATACTAGCATGGTTTATAAATACTGTTACAAAAAACTGTGTTAAACCATATTATGTTACACTGGACATTGCTGTCGAGTGTTATGTGTTGTGTTCACTGAAATTGCATAGTATTGAAAATTAATCTTTTCAATGAAAGTGGCAGGCTTATTTGAAGGGAATGGTTTCTAAAACTTCTACTGTTATTTACTAGACAAACACATAGTAGTTTAAGATTCAGATAGATTAATAAACCCACTTGAATACATGTTGGTAACTATTCTTAACATGTAGTCATCAACTTCAAAGTGCATAAGCTTGTATCTAAACAAAACTTATAGCTGTCCCACTGAGCCCCCTAACTTGGGTATTCCCCAACTAAAGGAGCCCACCTGGGTCCCACTTAGATCTCAATAATGGCCAACCCATATCAGACGGGCAAGCCCATATGGTCCCCTGCTTTCTCTCTGGTCAAAACTGAGGTTGGCCCCAGATGGGCAACCGTTGTTCACTCGCAGAACATAACAAAATTATAGAAAAATACATAGAGTGTCAGGGTGGTGTTTCAGGCTGAATAGGAGAACGAGAAATGGTCATTGCTGATGGACGAAATGCGTTAACATCTCATTAAATAAAAAAGGAAAGGCGCATGCAATAGAGTCAGAGGAGATATTCATACATAAGAATTATGAATATGATTTAACAATATTCATGACAGGTCGCATAGGAACAGGAAATGCATTAATCTTATGATCCATGGTCATAAACCCAATGCGATCAGGAGGCTCCTGTATATAAAAATGTAATAAACTTTTAATAATAAGTGTAAAGTAACTAGGGCAACACAGTACTAAGTAATTCACCAGTAAGAACACCAGTCCAATTGAGGTTAAGTTCTGTATATTGAATCTCTAGAAAAATACAAGGTCATTCAATTCGGTGTAGTGGGAGCAGAGCTAAGGCTGGCATGTCGGTACGCTTTGGCTAGCTGGAGTGAACTGATCTGCCAGCCCCGTGGCGTATCGTTAGACAGGGGCGGCGGACACCAGGCCACCTAGCGGGATCTGCCAGATCCGCCAGGTGACGAGGGATCCGCCACTGACCAGCCACTCCCACAACTTCTTCCCCTCACCTTAACCTGTGAGGTCTCCTCCCATACGTTATGAGGACAGAAAAACAGTCATGTCTGATCATCGTCAACTGGCATTGCACTAATATCTGAGATTTGATATGAACGAAAGTAAGTAACACTATAATCGGCAATTAGGTGTGTAGTTTGGGTTTATTGTACAATTAGTATGCGATGTTGTACACCTAGTACCCTACCTATCTCTCCCTGTCTAGCTGGTAGTGCACGTCCCTTTTATACAAATACAGTGGTGCAGCGCCACTAGTGGCAGGTGTAGGTACCAGGTAGTAGGTCTGGGTATGCATTGTACTCGACTTATAGGCGGCGACAATGCAATGGTGTATGATATCCTTTTAAAGTACAGGTTGATGAATAGTGGTTAAGCATTAATGATATCACAATACATGAATGGTTAACATAGTGGCCTAAGCCCTTCCTTAGCTCCAACTGGAACAACTAGTTAAAAAGGTAGAATCCAAACTTCACCATACAGGCAATTATAATTACTCAATAAAGAGAAGTATTTGTTAAAACTGCTATAGACTTGGTTGTTACTTATTGAGACAGGACACTTACTAAGCCTGGCAACTTCTCGCCCTCTGGGCAGCCGGCAGTATATTAGAACAATGATATGATTTTCTGGGCTGGGGGTGGCTGGGCTGGGGATGGCTGGGCTGGGGGTGGCTAGGGGTGGGCTGGGGGTGGCTAGGGGTGGGCTGGGGGTGGCTGGGCTGGGGGTGGCTGGGCTTGGGGTGGCTGGGCTGGGGGTGGCTGGGCTAGGGGTTGCTGGGCTGGGGGTGGCTGGGCTGGGGGTGGCTTGGCTTGGGGTGGCTGGCCTGGGGGTGGCTGGGCTGGGGTGGCTTGGCTTGGGGTGGCTGGGCTGGGGGTGGCTGGGCTAGGGGTGGCTGGGCTGGGGATGGCTGGGGCTGGGGGTGGCTAGGGGTGGGCTGGGGGTGGCTAGGGGTGGGCTGGGGGTGGCTGGGCTGGGGGTGGCTGGGCTTGGGGTGGCTGGGCTGGGGGTGGCTGGGCTAGGGGTTGCTGGGCTGGGGGTGGCTGGGCTGGGGGTGGCTTGGCTTGGGGTGGCTGGCCTGGGGGTGGCTGGGCTGGGGTGGCTTGGCTTGGGGTGGCTGGGCTGGGGGTGGCTGGGCTAGGGGTGGCTGGGCTGGGGGTGGCTTGGGGTGGCGTGTGCTGGGGGTGGCTAGTGGTGGCTGGCGCTGGGGGTGGCTGGGGGTGGCTGGGCTGGGGATGGCTGGGCTGGGGGTGGCTGGGGGTGGCTGGGGCTGGGGGTGGCTGGGGGTGGCTGGGGGTGGCTGGGCTGGGGGTGGCTTGGCTGGGGGTGGCTGGGCTGGGGGTGGCTGGGGCTGGGGTTTGGCTGGGGGTGGCTGGGGCTGGGGGTGGCTTGGGTGGGGGTGGCTTGGCTGGGGGTGGCTGGGCTGGGGGTGGCTGGGGATGGCTGGGGGTAGCTGGGCTGGGGGTGGCTGGGGATGGCTGGGGCTGGGGGTGGCTGGGCTGGGGGTGGCTGGGCTGGGGATGGCTGGGGCTTGGGGTGGCTGGGGCTGGAGGTGACTGGACTGGGGGTGGCTTGGCCGGGGTTGGCTTGGCTGGGGGTGGCTTGGCTGTAGCTGGGCTGGTGGTAGTTTGGGTTGGGGTGGCTGGCCTGGGGGTGGCTGGGCTGGGGTGGCTTGGCTTGGGGTGGCTGGGCTGGGGGTGGCTGGGCTGGGGGTGGCTTGGCTGTAGCTGGGCTGGTGGTAGTTTGGCTTGGGGTGGCTGGCCTGGGGGTGGCTGGGCTGGGGTGGCTTGGCTTGGGGTGGCCGGGGGTGGCTGGGGGTGGCTGGGGGTGGCTGGGGCTGGGGGTGGCTGGGCTGGGGTCGGCTGGGGCTGGGGTTGGGGGTGGCTAGGGTGGGGGTGGCTGGGCTAGGGGTGGGCTCGGGGTGGCTGGGTTGGGGGTTGCTGGGTTAAGGCTGGCTGGGCTTGGGGTGGCTGGGGGTGGCAGGGCTGGGGATGGCTGGGCTGGGGGTGGCTGGGCTGGGTTGGCTTGGGTGACTGGGCTGGGGGTGGCTGGGCTGGGGCTGGCAGGGCTGGGGGTGGCTTGGCTGGGTTGGCTGGGGTGGCTGGGCTAGGGGTGGCTGGGTTGGGGGTGGCTGGGCTGGGGGTGGCTGGGCTGGCGGTGGCTGGGGATGGCCCGGGGTGGCTGGGGCTGGGGGTGGCTGGGCTGGGGGTGGCTGGGGGTTGCTGGGGATGGCTGGGCTGGGGGTGGCTGGGCTGGGGGTGGCTGGGTTGGGGGTGGCTGGGCTGGGGGTGGCTGGGCTGGCGGTGGCTGGGGATGGCCCGGGGTGGCTGGGGCTGGGGGTGGCTGGGCTGGCGGTGGCTGGGGGTTGCTGGGGATGGCTGGGCTGGGGGTGGCTGGGCTGGGGGTGGCTGGGCTTGGGTGGCTTGGCTGGGGGTGGCTGGGCTGGGGGTGGCTTGGGAGCCACCGGCTGGGTGGAGAGCTGGGACAGCGTTGGGGGCCGGCGCCACCTTGATGATGGGGATGATGGGGTTTACCAGCAGGTTCTACTGTACCATGGGTGAGACACCCACTTCTGTGATGGTGCTTTAAGTATCGCTGAATGTCCCCTTTGTGCTTTGCAGTAAATGCAGTAAAGTTATCCCAGCCATCACACTTCTCCAAGGGGCACATCCGCCCCATGGGGGGTCCATGCATTTCTTTCATATGCCGGGCTGATACAATTCATGCCTCTCTTATCATGATAATAGAGTTGAATTACTTGAAATGCTTTCATGACTCAGCCATGGTATCAACACCAATTATGTTGTACAAATATAGTGAATTAGAAATAGGCTGCAGAAGCACTAGTATGTGGACTCAAACATCTGCTATGGCTCAAATGTTAAAGCAACTATATTAACTGGTTTCTAATCCTTAAATATTGTGTGAAATAAATGGTAGGAGTCATTATGGGACAAAATGGAGAGAGTTTGACATATTTTGTTACCAGTAAACATCTGTTTTCATCAGGGGGCTATGTTATGCATTTCTATGTTTAGGCATAACTTCCAGTGACTAAGGGTCCCCCTGGTGCCTTCCTTTAGAGGCATTGGAACTCTCCACCATAGGAGGATGTAACACCATTGGACAAGCAAAGCAGCAAGCAGGCAGAGCAACAGCAACTTTTTTTTAGTTTATTCTAATAAATAGGCCGGGTCAATTTGTGACACACAGTTAACGCCATACTCTATTGTCATGTTAACCATAACACACAGACTCTATTATATTCTAGTATAGTTGTCTTTTCAAAGATATATCATTGACTCTTGGTCAGCAGTCAACCTTCTTTCAGTGCAATGCGGCTGCATTACTTTTTTAGGGAGCAACGAAACCATGACTGATGGTATGAACATGATGGAAGACTCACCTGCATCCACTACAGAGGCAGAGTGGGTCACGTTCCCCCCCGGTGATGTTCTCAATCACCCTTGGTTTAAGAAGATCAAGTATGTTTTTCCCAAAAATGAGACAATGCTGGTAAGTATGCTTAGACTATTCCTTATTAGTGTATATGTTACAATTGGCCATGTATTATTACCTCAGAGAAACATGTGACAGTTAGTTATAGGGTAACAGTGAAGATAATTGTTTTCTATCCTCTATATATAAGATATAAATGTTCTTATCACCAACAACAACATGTTTGGTACAGATAGTTTGATAAAGTGATAGTTTGTCAAAACATAATCTCTCCAGAAAAGATAAGATCAGTCTTTGTAGGGTAACAGTCTCTGTGCACATGGGGCTTAAAGCATTCCTGTTCATGGACAAATTTAAACTGTTACATAAAAGTGATGATGATATAGAAACACTATGGTCATAAATCCAATGATGCTATTTGGTGCAGTGTTTACAGACCACCTGGGGTCATCACTTGCTCTGGTATTGCTGAACACAAATACCTTCAGCCACAAGAATATGAGGCTCCCAATTTACTGTTATCTACTTCCCTTAAACATTTTCTCGATAAGCAGATGACTTGTTCAACATTTCTGATCTATAAACTGGCAGCTCTTGTCTTTTCAAACTAACTCTTTGCTGCAAATATTATTGGGGTACTATGTTACATATTAATCTCATACACGGTATTTCTGAGTAATGTCTGTTACTCAGCTTCTCCACCTGGAACTAGTGCAAACAGTTTCTGGGAGAGCACTCCGGTCCTCTCTGGGTTACCACTCTCAGTTGAGTGGCCCACCCTCCCACCTGGCCACATGACCAAAGGACCGGTGGTTATATAAGATCTGTGTGTTTACTCGTGAGGCTAGTCAGTGAAGGCCCGGCTGACGGCGTACTTCACCTGGTCCAACCGTGCAGACGAGGTTGTATATCCTTATTATACTGATTGTTTCCTATATATATAGAAACATGACAAAAGCTGTGTGTTATCATCACACTGAGTGTTTCCTGTTCAGAAACGTGAGTGCTTTGTAATAAAGGTCTGCTTATTCTCACACCTGGAAACTGCCGTTCTCGTTGTTCCTTAAACTAGAATAACCGCAAACCTCCACAATATCATCAATTATACCCTGAAATAGTCAGGAACTTAAGATTCAACATTTGGCCATATAATCATTGCATATTTCTGTAGCATCAGAATTCTTACATTGTTTTCTGTAGTGCTCTTTAGCCCAAACAACTTTACATCTGAAATTGGAGGATTTTGCAGAGTCTGAATTACATACTCCTTTTTGTCATTCTTTTTGGTGTGATCTTTGACCTTTACTCAGAGTGTATGTAACCTTCAACTAGGAGGCTTTTTTCCGAACAACAGAAAAACTTAACTGTTGTGTTTTAAACATCCTTCACTGTATTGAGAGGTTCAACAATCACTTCGCCTATAAATGTAATCATGAAGCTGGTATCAACCCTAAGTTAGGGCCAAAATTTCTGTTGGTTTTCTCTGATGACATAAGCAGTCAAGAGGCATAAGCCGTATTGGAAGAAACCCTCATGCACAAACATGAGAGGAACTCTGCCACATACTGGTTGTGTCAAGTAAAACACTGAACTCAACTATATAATTCAACAACACAAGTTATTTATATATATTGCACATTGGAATATTTTGGCCTTTGGGACAGGCCACCAATAGCTTACATGACCCCACACCTTGTGCAAGCCCTTACCCAGCTCTCACCCAAGTTCCCTAACCACCAGGTAGATACTGGGTGGGATTGGGTGGGCCAGTGGAAGGGTTAGGGCAGCTCACCCAAAGGTCATCCAACCTCACCTTTTGAGCTAGGCACAAAAGCAGTTTGCCCAAGCTGGCACTAGCATGCGCTAGCTTCACCCAAATTTGCTCGCATGGTCTCACCGCCCATCCTTATAACAAAGCATTATGAGAAACCTGTTGATCATTGACCAATGCAAAGCATGTCTAACCCTTCTTATAATGTTTGCTACAGGATGGACTACGCAATGCTTGGCCCTATGTCAAACCTATGTCCCAAGTACTATATGGCGTCACTAGCCATTGGACATCTACTGATAAAATCAAAATGATTGAAATAGCAGAAAATCCGGAACTCCGTGCCAAATTCTACTGTCTGATATTTGGTTGGCCAATGTGGGGAAAATATGCTACCCAATGCCATCCTGGATCAAGCGGTTACTTCAGATACGGCATTCAAAGTCTACCTCGTTCAATGGTGACAGATAGTCCCTATTTTTTTATTGTCAATACAACCATCGCATTAATGGGATTGATATTCGGTATCCTTGGTAGGTAAATTCAAGAAAGATTCATTAGCCTGTTTTGTTAGAACCTTAACTTAAGGGGGTCACGTGACTACTAGGTTGGCGCGAATTTCAAAATAAGTCACTTGAGATTTTTATGGATAAATAAATTTCAAAAAAGAAAAAAAGCAAGCTGAAAGCTTGCTAAAAAATAATTTAAAAATGTGGCTCTTTTTTTTAGGGGGGGGGAGGGGCACTCTGGGGGGCACTCTTTAAGATGCATGGGGGGGGAGGGGGGGAGGGGGGGAGGGGAAGGGTTTTTTAAGAGTGAGACTCGCTTCTCTGCCCTCTCTTTTAGAGGGCAGAGAGGCGAGTCTACTGGTTCGTCTACTTACAATGAAATGTATCATGATTGCGTTTATGATGATGTGCATCTCTTGCTGGCTAGACTTTCAAGCAAATTTGCCAAAGTCCAGCCCGTTATTGAATGTCCGGCCTAGCCTGACCCTCAGTAGAACAGTCCTTGACCCATCTATTATAGTCCAGCAGCGCCTGACTCTTGTATGAGAGTAGTATTGGCGACATTGGCTGACTCTGATATTTACCTGTGTGTACGGAGGGAGGAGAGGGTTCACAGCCACAGCTCTCTTAAGGCAAAGCTTGCGCTTATAGAGCACTACTAGTGGAGGTCTGGATAAGGAGGCTATGGCGGTTGTCTTCAAAAAAAATAAAAAAATAGCCATGGCGCATGTCGATGTCGCTTAATTATGCTCATATCTCATGTCGATTTTAAGAATTGCTCATGTCACCTGTCACTATGTTTTTCAAGCTTCATGTCAAATGTCACTAGGCCTCATGTCGAATGTCGATTCTAAGAAACAGGTATGTCACCATCTCGAATTTAGCGGTCCACACTGCCGCTGCTGCTGCTGCTGCTGCTGCTGCTGCTGCTGCTGCTGCTGTTGCTGCTGCTGATTTGCTGTTGCTGCTGCTGTCGGTGCTGCTGCTTGTGCTGCTCGTGCAGCTGCTGCAGCTGCTGACAGCTGCTGCTGCTTGTGCTGCTCGTGCAGCTGCTGCAGTTGCTGACGATGTCACGGATGCTGTTGACAGATGCTGCTGCTTGTGCTACTCGTGCAGCTGCTGCTGCTGCTGCTGCTGCTGACGATGTCACGGATGCTGCTGACAGATGCTGCTGCTTGTGCTGCTTGTGCAGCTGCTGCAGCAGCTGCTGCTTGTGCTGCTCGTGCTGCTGCTGCTGACGATGTCACGGATGCTGCTGACAGATGCTGCTGCTTGTG
This sequence comes from Harmothoe impar, assembly GCA_947462335.1. Taxonomy (NCBI): domain Eukaryota; kingdom Metazoa; phylum Annelida; class Polychaeta; order Phyllodocida; family Polynoidae; genus Harmothoe; species Harmothoe impar. Next base: position 92,528,548 of record OX381706.1, read on the forward strand.
CTGCACGAGACCGAGTAGCCGCTATTACTAATGCTACTAATACTAGTATGAGAAAATACATTTAGTCAGTCGACTAAATCAAGGAGGTTTTCTGACTTCAGTGGATCGTTTAGCCATCGGCCACAGGCAAAACTTGAAACCATTTTATACATGGGGCAATTGGCAGAGTCGAAACATGTTGGTACGATGGGGTCGATCATGTTCATCATCAGTTCAGGCAAAGGAAGTGTGTCAACAGCACGCGAAAACTTCATGTCCGGATGTTTCAACACAAGACTTTTTATCACACTCACACAGCTGCTTTGAAGAGTGAATCCTTGACCAAACTTGAGCTTTTCCAACACAGCTTTGGCCTCCTTCTGTGCAGTAAGGGATCTCTCTTTCGGGGTCATCGCAGTGCTGGCTTGCATGTCCTCAAAGTCTTTAACATAATGTTCCAACGGGCTACAAATGATGTACTCCAGATCATCGTCCGCATATGTCGTCTCCTCGCACCATATTGTGTCTTCTCCTGTTTCGAATTCCGTCATTTTCTGAACAATCTCCTCGTGAGTGCGTTGCATATATCGAAGCTCCTTCAAAGACCAGATAACTTGTATGCCGAACCCTGAAAAACCTGAAGGAATTTCACCACTACAGTCAGGCCAACTATACGGAGCTAAGAAAAATAGCTCCAACAAAATTTTCTCCCTCTGTCCAAATGAAACTACTTCCGTTCCGATGAAGTTGAAGCATGCTTCTATCCATTGCTCCTTGGTGACGTCCTTCCAATGTTTCTTTACCTCACATGCATCATAGGGCACTGTTTCTCTTCTTGCTTCTAGTGGGAGTTGCTTTTTCTTTCTTGGACTCATTTGGAGAGTTTCGATGCTCTGTAGCGTCGACACTTCGATAAGAAAAGAAGCTGTAAAGGTAGAAATAACCCTCATAACATGCTGAGCGAGCGTGGAGTGGACGATGCTACGATGATGAAGGGCGGGTCGAGAAAGTGTGATGGGTGAGAGCGGCGTTTCACTCCTTATGTACCCTGTCCTAGATAATCCTCTTAAACGGCTGAAAAGACTCTCTCAGTACAGAGTCTCTACTCAATTAAGTGATCTGTTAAGTAAGTTTTCACATGCTACTTGACTACTGCAGGTGGGTTTAGACTTAAGCAGCTTAGTGCACACACGTGTCTGTTAGAAAGCTACCTGCACACCTGCCTTCCTTTTTCACTAGTATTTACCCCTTGCCGACTTATAAGGCGCCTATACACGTGTCAGCCTCCTTATATACGTCTTCTTGCTTCTAGAGCTAAGCTACTTACCGTCGTTTTCAGCTGCCGCAGGCTGACTGGCAGCTATTTAAAAGAGAATACCCGTTACCTGTATAACGGATCAGGAGGTTATGAGATTAGAGTGTGTATACAAAAAAAAGCTACAGGGGGCATGTGTCTGTCTGTGAGGTAGAGACGATGTGGTAAGCGGCTCAAGTGTAAAACAAAAGCACCTCCTCTTGCCGCAGTGAGTGGCGCGGGACGTCGGCTGGCTAGTTGAATAAGCGTCAGCTTAAAAGATAATCCGTCCACGGGCTGGCGCGTCACACCTGTCGTTAATCACCCCCTGTAGTCTTTGTATACGCAGGTGGTGACCCGGCTTTATCTCTTCACCAGCTATAATCCCATATACATGTAGCGCACGTTACACTCGTTATCTTTCTTTTCATGCTGAGGGATTAGGGGTGGAAGGGTTCAGGTGAAAAGCGATTTGATTCCTCTCTGGAAGAGGGTGGGGCCAAGCTTAGACCATCCAGATTAGCCGCTCTCTCGGCTATATAAAGAGCCTCAATTTTTTTTATCTCTGCCCACTTCGTCTTGTTGTACACTATCAGTCACGAGGCAGACGCTCGAAGTAGCAGATGTTTGCAGTATGGATTATACAGAGGTTACCTGCTAATAGGATTTTGTCAGAATAGGGTGAGTTGCTCTTAAAATGACCATTTTAAATGGGTTGTTAATATGGTATCTGATGTTAATGAGCTAACACCTAACATTGAGGATTATGACCTCCCAGAGGGGCGTCTCGCCAAATTCTCCGGTCTTGACTATAGGCTTAACTGTCTAAAGACTGTGGAGCACGTTAATGGGCGGTCTCCTTACTAATTTCACTTGACCAGGCCGGCAGGGTCAACTAGTCTAGGTAATTACAACCACAAGGGCGGCTACTCAACATCCAAGTGGACCTACTACTACGAGATTGTCTTTTGACCACTCTGCTGCCGCCTGCTGGTCTGGCGATTACATGCTCTAGTATAGTTCTCCGCTCTTTTCGTCAGATGGCGCCACAATAGGGTTTTTGTACATTTCCACGATACTCGCGAACATTTTAAACGCATAATGACCTATAATAAGCAACAAAGCACACTTCTAATATATTGAATATAAGAAACATGTCAACGTTGTGAATTTCTGATAGAATGAGGCAGATTCTTTGAAATATCAACTAAACTATAGCGAGATTGAAAATACTACACCATAACTAAAGCGATATAAAAGCTATATAAAGTCAGAACTTCTCACGGAACGGCATCTGCAACAGATCACTCAACCATTCGTCTTGAAATGCCACACAGGGTTCCCGTCCAACAGGACTTTGAGCCTTGACGCTTTTGAGGGAGGTTTGATCTTATGTTGCTTAACATGTGGTGTAATTAATCAACACCGCGGCCCCTCTTTAGGGGCCACACAATAAACAAAGAATAAAAAAGGGTAAGCCTTAAGTTTAAAGTGAATCTCCCAGGATTTTGGCGAGGCCGACAAAGGGGGAGGTAACAGATTTAAACTGCAGGAGACTATACGCAAACCTTGATACTCTCAGAGGGGAGCCTGTGGTCAGATCTATCACCTCCAGGGTGCAGTCTGCATATCATAAATGACCACCACAGACATTGGGATATAATGTTAATCCTACTCCAGGGTCTCCATAATTAGCGGGGCTCGCCTTGAGATGGGAAATTCACTACAGCACTATCTGTCGTTGAAAATGGTGCTCGTGTAGAGTCGGGATGATGTACCAAAAGAGCAATTTATACACAATGATACCCTTGTACAAATGCGTATACCTAGTAGGCTGTGTCTTATCATCAAATCTAAGAGGGTGCGCTATAGTTTTATTATACTTTTATAGACCATTTTAAAATCCGAGCTTAGCTTAGTTCATAGTCTCCTTACCAATTTTCACTTGACCAGGCTGGCAGAGCCAACTAGTCTAGGTAATTATAACCACAAAGGCGGCTACTCAAGATCCAAGTAGACTTACTACTACGAGATTGTCTTTTTAGCCCCTCTGCCGCCTAGTTATTACATCCTCCAGTCTAGCTCGCCACACCCTTTGAGCAGCTCCATTGCCTCGGTAAAAGTGTAGGGGTGTGCTTTCCACCTTCAGTCATCCATAGATTCGATCACCATCACCCCCCTTGAAATGACCTCAGCTGTTAATTAGGGCGTAAAGCAGCCCAACAACCAACCAAGTCCCTGTCAAAGATGTGAATAACGAACGCGCTAGTATAGTTCCCCGCTCTTTCGTCAGATAGCGCCACAATAGAGGTTTTGTACATTCCTACGATGCTCGCGAGCATTTCAACGCATAATGAGCTATATAGGCAACAAAGCGCGCTTCTAATATATTAAAATATAAAAACAATTCAATATTGTGTATTTCTGATAGAAATGAGGCGGTTTCCTTAAATACCAACTAAACTATAGCGAGATGAAAAATACCACACCATATCTAAAGCTTTATAAAAAGCTATAGAAAGTCAGAACCTCACACGGATCGGTATTCTGTCTGCAACGGATCACCCCTGACCCACTGGTCCTCGCATGCCACACACGGCTCTGCCGTGTTTGTGCTTTGAGGTATCACCCATCAAGTGATCCATGCTGCCCAACATGAGGCGTAATTAATTACGCTGATGTTGCATAGCACAGCGGCAGCATCTAACTAACTCTAAGGAGTTAGTCGGCCCCTCTTTAGGGGCCACACAATAAACAAAGAATACCCTGAATCTGGGACCTGCGGGCGAAGGCCCCAACTGTGAAGTCATTATTGGCCACATTGGTAATATCAATTAAAACTTTAGACAACACCCACCTTAAGTATCATTAACGGACAATATCAATAAACTTAGCATCCTCTTGGTTACCACATTTAGCACCAATTTTACAACTCACAGGGGCCACCCTTGAAAATAACACCAGCCTCACCACGCTTTTATTGCTCTGCTGATTTCTCCAATCCAAAACATTGGGTATCTAGTCCAGCTGTGAGCTCATTAGGTCAGCCCTTTGTCGGCCTCGCCGGCAAGTCCCGGATTCAGTATAGAAAGACTAAGGGGGCGGGGAGTAGGTCTTTAAGTTTAGCGCTATCTGTGTCATTAGACCATTCTTAAAAATCGACATGTGACATGAATAAAAAATTCTCAATTACTGTATAAGTAGGCGCCTCAACTCTTCCTTCAAATTCCGGCCTTGCGGGTGGTCAAATTAAAAAAAAAAATTCCTAGTAGTCTATGGTCCCAAGAGTCAGATTGTATCAATTGCGGTGCCCCTACATTTTCCCCCTTAGTGACACTAGTGACAACGCCTTTTTCACTTAGGGTCATGTGACATGGTCATTTCTTAAAAATCGACATGCGACATGGGACACGTTCATCTCAAACCCTTAGCCTCTAGAGAGTTCAAAATAGCGCTGCCGCTGTAGTCTGCCCGTTTCTGTGATCAAATATGCACCCTTCCTAATAGCACCCCCACTGGTGCATTGCATAAAAATAGCCCTCCTGACCTCATTTCTTGAGCTATAAAAAAACACAAACCCCTCATTTTAATCACAATATCATGGCAGTCAACATGAATGGAGTCATTAGTGGAGAAAGATAAGAGTCTCTGTTTTCTGTAGCCTACAATATTATGGTGACATTCTTCATGTCAAAATGTAATAAATAAATATGAGTTGTTAAAACTTGTTACCATGGGGATGTTAGTAATTGTGTTCTTGAAGACGTATGTGAAATCCAGATGTATGTGCCTCTGCCCAACAATGACCCTAGCCATTTTAAGTAAACCTGTTCTGTCTGAGTTAGAAGGGTGCCTAGGGCCAGAGCTACAGAACCCCTAACTGCTGTGAAAGTGCCCCTCTCCTGCCTAGATCACAGAAATGGGAAATATGTTCAGATGCATTCACCATGATATTTCTGGATCTAAGCAGATCTGAAAAGCTCTCATAGAGATCTATACTAATGGAACCACTATGTATTTTTTAACTCATTTTTCAAAAATTTATCAAACTCCCTACCTTAGCGCCCCTATAAATAGGGTTAAGTACCTGTCCGACTCCCCTACCACTGCTGCTGGAGGAGTACCGAGAACTACCCTCTTTTTAGAAAACTAAGTAAAAATATCCTTCTTCATGTCCAGTTACATACAATGTCGATCAATTTGACACTGTAGCAGCATGTCTCCATATCTGTATGCTGCATAAATGCACAATACACGGTTCTGCACGCACTTAAACCAAGGCTAACATGGGTGACCTATATAGATGTGATACTCTCGTTTTCGGGGCTAGTAGAAATTAGGCGGCTAATATAGACGTTCCGGGTTAGAACCCTCACTAAGTTTTAGTCAAGACGTCTAGCCACAGGCGCCTTAGGCGACGAAAGCGCGTCAAGGCGTTTACAGGGTTCGAACCCGTGAGCTGCTCCTTGGGGTCACAAAAAACGCTTCAACCTTAAAATCCCATAGGAAATTTTTTTTGGGTTTTTGGACTTTAGGCCTGAATTTGGGGGTGATCCCGGGCTGATAGAAAAATAATTTTTGGACGAGCGGATAGCTCTGGATCTCTTTTTATCTAAAACAGCGAAAAATTGATTGTGGTTCCGCCGCAATTCATCCGACGAGGGGTAATCAGCCCCCCCCTCTGCCAATCATGGCAGTGAATTTAGACGGCGCGCAATCTCTCGCAGCCACCGCGGACGGACCAATTAGTCCTGTCGGCATCTTAGTATGGTTCGTGTGACCTACTTAGAGGCTCACACAGTGGGGGTGTGTCCGGCGTCCGGCGCGCTGATTGGCTACTGGTGGGAGGTGCTGTGCTGCGTCAGGAACTTTACCTATTTGGGACGGGTGTTAAAGGCGCACTGAGTTGAGGTGCACCTTTAAGCAAGAGCGCGATCCGGTCGTCGCGTTGGTAGCCTTACTACCTGTCGCGCATTTAACTAGAGGCTTAAGTGTGACAAATGACGATTCTTTGTCGACGCGACTACTAACATCAGCAGCATCGGCAGCAGCGGTAGCAGCATCGGCAGCAGCTATAAGGTGAAAACATGTTCAGACACGGTCGGCGTGTGAGACCTGTCCAGGCACGTCCGAGCAAGTTCGAACGTGTCTGAACATGTTCCGGAGTGCAAGACGCGTGCACACACAGACCGAACAGACACACACAGACCCACACACCCACACACCCCTATGTAGTGTGGGATGTAAAAGAAACCCTTGTCTCGGTAAAAGGGCCATAGATTCGATCACCATCACCGCCCTTGAAATGACCATAGCTGTTAACTAAGGCGTAAAGCAACCCACACACCCACACACCCACACACCCACACATTTTTCTGTATGAGCCTTCAGACCTGAAGCTGCTCAGTGTACGGGACTAGGTTTTGTCATAGGCCCTACGGACGCTACTCAAGGGGGAATAAGAGAGCTGTCTCACCATGACATGGGCTGGCTGTAGTTTTTTATGTTTCGGTACCTACAACCAAACAGCCAGTACCCACCCCAGGGCTTCATGTCGCACGCGGGAAAAGTATAACGGTGGCGCCAACTGTCGGAATAGCCGGTACACTACGTCAGTAGTTCTTTTGTTCTCCGCTGAGTGACTGGGCGAAATGTAGTCGGTAGCTCTATTTTCTGTGCACTGTTCTGTTCATTTTCTACACTTAACGCTTAAATAGACCGCGTGTTTGTACAAGCTAGCCGTTTTTATCAGTGCAAAAATTAAATAAGCATCGGATAGAACAATAAAAAAATGAGAAAGTAATCCAGCACTTAGTATAAGGCACCAGTTTTATCATGAGACACCGAAAGTCTGGTTTTTTTAAGGTGGATAAGACAGTCGACTGAGAGCTCCAAACTAACCAAAAACGTACCAGAGGGCGATCTATCTCAGAACGTACCCGACAGGGCAGGGGCCTTCTACACCCCGGCTCTGATGAGCAAGCGAGGGCCTATTCCTCTTTTGAGGTGGGCCCAAAATTGAACAAAAGAATAAACTCAAAAAAAGCCTTAAGATTGAAAGAGTTGTAGATACTGATTTTAACGAGGAAGTCCCATTCATTAGTTTACAAATAGTCAGTGTAAGTACGCCCATGTATAGGAGAGAGACCTTGCTTATTTCTTATAAGGTTGTAAGATAGTCACATCATGATGCACATCATCATAAACGCAATCATGATACATTTCATTGTAAGTAGACGAACCAGTAGACTCGCCTCTCTGCCCTCTAAAAGAGAGGGCAGAGAAGCGAGTCTCACTCTTAAAAAACCCTTCCCCTCCCCCCCTCCCCCCCCTCCCCCCCTCCCCCCCTCCCCCCCCATGCATCTTAAAGAGTGCCCCCCAGAGTGCCCCTCCCCCCCCTAAAAAAAAGAGCCACATTTTTAAATTATTTTTTAGCAAGCTTTCAGCTTGCTTTTTTTCTTTTTTAAAATTTATTTATCCATAAAAATCTCAAGTGACTTATTTTGAAATTCGCGCCAACCTAGTAGTCACGTGACCCCCTTAAGTAGGTCACTTCCAGTCACTTGACCTATTTGAATTTCCCGCCAACATGGTGGTCACGTGACCCTCTTAAGTAGGTCACTTCCGGTCACGTGACCTATTTGAATTTCCCGCCCAAAGGTCACGTGACCGGAAGTAGGTCACTTCCGGTCACGTGACCTATTTGAATTTCCCGCCAAAAGGGAGGCCTCTCATTGGCTGCTTTTGAATTTCCCGCCAAAAGGGAGGCCTCTGATTGGCTGCAGGTCGATTGAGTAATAAACAGTACTTAACTATAGTCCCGTTCCGATACATACTATACTACTATTCTTAGTCAGGAACTCGATGAGTGATCCTTTGTGTTTATATCAGAAACAATATTCTTAAAATTTGATTTAATTGCTCTGTACAAGCCAATTTATAGTGGTTAAATTAACAATTGTAATCATAATTATGAGAGGCCCTGAATTACAGACATGGGTTATGTCATGGGGGATGTTCAATATGGGCTTCCTTGGTTAAGTCAATGTGAGTGCCAGATCGACCATGAAATGAACTATGTTACCTATTTAACTTGATATCATTAAGCTATGTATGTAGAAATTCATAATTTCATAGTTCTGATACAATGTGATTGATATATTTCAGGAAACATACTGATTTTGATTGCAATTTCAACAAGAAAGGCACTAAGAACTACAACAAACATGTTGCTGGCTGGTATTGCAGTGACAGACATTTTGTGCTCATTTTGTAGTCTTCTCTATGATGTAAGTAGTAATGTGTCATCCTTAGGGAGTGTCACTCACTGCATGATACGTTTATGGAGTGTTCACAAATATTTGTAAATATTGACATAAATAATATGTGCTGATGGTTCTGAAGATTTACATTTGTTTACCAACAATATACATTAATTAATATGTACATGCATTTACGACAGCTATAACTTTATAACAATGATTGGTAAAAATTGTATAATAAATTTTGAAATGATATACAAATATAGTCTTTTAATATTACATTAATTATTCTGGAAAATCTCTAAGAAAATAAAAAGAGGGGGAATGCTGGCGGGAGATTTATTTGAATATCAATGAAAAATTGCTGTATTTACAAAAAGATAGAAAAGGATATACTGTTTTTAGATAACGAGCAGCCCATATAAATGAAGATCATACAATTTTCGCCAAACCCATGCCAGGGGGCCATTTCACCACATAATATGGACCCCCCTATGAGTCATACGGGGGGTCCGTATGTGACATATGGCGTTTTTCCGTTTCACCACATAATATTTTGAGATCCGTATTCAAATGTGGGGGGGTCCATATTCAAATGTGGCGTTTTTCCATTTCACCACATAATGTGAAGATAAAAAAATCCATACATGGTCCGTATATTTCCCTTTGAATGTGGCAGGTCTAGGGGCAGCATATATTGAGAAAATGGAGGAAAAAGGGCCGTATGTAGAGCCGTATGTTGTAAAAGGGGTCCGCATGTTGGTTTTGGTCTTGAGGACAGGTCGGAGAATGGAGTGGGGAGGTCGAGGAATGGAGTGGGGAGGTCGAGGAATGGGGTAGGAAGGTCGGGAATGGAGTGGGGAGGTCGGTGACATAATGAGGTAGTAGTGGACTTGATGAGGTAGTAGTGGACGTGATGGGGTAGTAGTGGACATAATGAGGTAGTAGTGGACATGATGGGGTAGTAGTGGACGTGATGGGGTAGTAGTGGACGTGATGAGGTAGTAGTGGACGTGATGGGGTAGTAGTGGACGTGAGGAGGTAGCAGTAGACGTGATGGGGTAGTAGTGGACGTGAGGAGGTAGTAGTGGACGTGATGAGGTAGTAGTGGACGTGATGAGGTAGTAGTGGACGTGAGGAGGTAGCAGTAGACGTGAGGAGATGGTAGTGGACGTGATGGGGGTAGTAGTGGACGTGATGGGGTAGTAGTGGACGTGATGAGGTAGTAGTAGACGTGATGGGGTAGTAGTGGATGTGAGGAGGTAGCAGTAGACGTGAGGAGATGGTAGTGGACGTGATGGGGGTAGTAGTGGACGTGATGGGGTAGTAGTGGACGTGATGAGGTAGTAGTAGACGTGATGGGGTAGTAGTGGACGTGAGGAGGTAGCAGTAGACGTGAGAAGATGGTAGTGGACGTGATGGGGGTAGTAGTGGACGTGATGGGGTAGTAGTGGACGTGATGAGGTAGTAGTAGACGTGATGGCGTAGTAGTGGACGTGAGGAGGTAGCAGTAGACGTGAGGAGATGGTAGTGGACGTGATGGGGGTAGTAGTGGACGTGATGGGGTAGTAGTGGATGTGATGAGGTAGTAGTGGACGTGATGGGGTAGTAGTGGACGTGATGGGGTAGTAGTGGACGTGATGAGGTAATAGTGGACGTGATGAGGTAGTAGTGGACGTGATGGGGTAGTAGTGGACGTGATGGGGTAGTAGTGGACGTGATGGGGTAGTAGTGGACGTGATGGGGTAGTAGTGGACGTGATGGGGTAGTAGTGGACGTGATGGGGTAGTAGTGGACGTGATGAGGTAGTAGTGGACGTGATGGGGTAGTAGTGGACGTGATGAGGTAGTAGTGGACGTGATGGGGTAGTAGTGGACGTGATGAGGTAGTAGTGGGCGTGATGGGGTAGTAGTGGACGTGATGGGGTAGTAGTGGACGTGATGGGGTAGTAGTGGACGTGATGGGGTAGTAGTGGACGTGATGGGGTAGTAGTGGACTTGATGGGGTAGTAGTGGACGTGATGAGGTAGTAGTGGACATGATGGGGTAGTAGTGGACGTGATGGGGTAGTAGTGGACGTGATGAGGTAGTAGTGGGCGTGATGGGGTAGTAGTGGACGTGAGGAGGTAGTAGTGGACGTGATGGGGTAGTAGTGGACATGATGGGGTAGTAGTGGAAGTGATGGGGTAGTAGTGGATGTGATGGGGTAGTAGTGGACGTGATGGGGTAGTAGTGGACGTGATGGGGTAGTAGTGGATGTGATGAGGTAGTAGTGGACGTGATGGGGTAGTAGTGGACGTGATGAGGTAGTAGTGGACGTGATGGGGTAGTAGTGGACGTGATGGGGTAGTAGTGGACGTGATGAGGTAGTAGTGGACATGATGGGGTAGTAGTGGACGTGATGGGGTAGTAGTGGACGTGATGAGGTAGTAGTGGACATGATGGGGTAGTAGTGGACGTGACTTCACCATTCAACTCACACACACCCTGATACCAACATGTAACCACACAGGGGAGAAACCTCTCTGGTGTTACCTACCTGACAACTTATCATAGTTGCATTGTAACTAGTGGTAAGCCTATACAACATGAATTTGTACCCATTATTTCTTTTTTTAAGATTGTTTGATTTTTATTAAGGTAATATAGAGTTAAGTGTTGTCCACTGTCCCTTTTTGTCCCTGTCTATACCCTGACCTCCCCACTCCATTCCCGTGTCCTCCCCACTCCATTCCCGGAATTCCCCACTCCATTATCCAACCTCTCCACTCCAATCCCAGACTTCCCAACTCCATTATCCGATCTCCCCACTCCATTATCCGATCTCCCCACAAAATTATCCGACCTCCCTACTCCATTATCCGACCTCCCCCACTCCATTTCCCGACATCCCCTGTCCCCTCCCCGACCTCCCCTGTCCCCTCCCCGACCTCCCTTGTCTCTTCCCCAACATGCGGACCTTATTAATACCATCCCCAGCCTAGTTCTGTATGTCTATACATACTATGACGTCACAGAGGGATTTCCCTAGGGGTTTCCTGGAATGTAGACTGGTTTTTGCACAATTTTACAATTGGGACAGGTGACTGCCGTATTCACATACGGAAATTAAAATAAAAAGCATCAAACATAGGGACACAACACTGCAATGCTTCAGAAACAGAAAAATCTTTTTTTGAAAAAATGTCCATATGAGTTCCGTATTTAGGTCCTATATGTTGGTATTTTTTCTTGGATGCAGTGAAATGGCTCCCATTCCCGAGGCTTGGAGTATATTCTTTTGACAAACTTGTCTTAACTATCTATTAAAGAAATCAATTTCAGATAAAGGGGTTTAAGAAGAATTGAATTGAAAGTTTGCTCTATAAAGATTGGTGTATACATGTACATATTGGGAATTACCAATATTATTTGCAAATACTTTTGCGGGCCGGGGGTGTAGGACATATTTCTCAATATCATGTTGGGAACGAGGGGGGGAGGGGGAGGGGGCTTGGTTGCTTTTAGCTTATTACTGTAAATTCCTGAACCAAACACCCAGTGCCGGTTCTACAAAATACCCAAAGTCTAGGTGCGGGTAATAAAAGGGTTTTTGGCTGTATAATACAGTACTACAATGCAAATTTTCAGACCTCTGGTGCGGGTTATAGGGTTCTGCTTAAGTCAGGGGTGCAGGTTATACGTGAGGGTACTTTTCTGTCTAGAAATGCTCCGATATTGGCCTAGTACCCACCCCTACATACCCATCTATTGACACAAAAGTTCCTCAGTAAGATTCCTTTATTTTATCAATGGAGGGGAGGGGGGAGGGTAAAAGTTAAATGTGTATGTATGCATGGGGGGGGGGGTTAGTCCAAATGCGTACATGGTGTAACAGGGGGGTTGGGGGGTCTATTTACGCAAAAAATGTGCGTACATAATTAATGGATGGCCCCTAATGTGGACCCAAAGAATTTAATGGTTCTATTGGTTTGTTGCTTAGACCGCTGGTTGCTTAGCAACAGCTATTCTAATTGTTTATCTGCCTAACCACACATTTCCATGCTCCTGAGGTTGATTATAATCCTTCCTAGCCCCCCTAAAATGGACCCAAGGAATTCATAATAACTACCATATTTGTGACACAAGTCCCATGATAAATCACTAGGATAATGGTATGCTGCTGTACTGGTGGCCACCTAGTGGCTGTTTAATACACTAAATCCCCTTAATGGTACGTTTTGCCCTGTTGTGTCACATCTGTCAATTATATCATCCTCCCGCCCTGCATATTTCTTGTCTTGAATAGGTCCCCTACAAATATACCAACCATGTGGACATTATGTTCCTTCAAATGCAATAATTGCAGTTGTTGCCGCGTATAAAAATGCCTGAGGCATTTTTTTACGCGGCAACAACCACAATTCTTGTTTATGGGTCAAGAACCTCAAGAAACATATATATATTATTTTCAGAAAAATCCCCTAACACTTCAATGTCTTGCCTGTCGTCAAACTCCTTCCACAATAAACCTTGAAATTTCTCTCAGGAACTATCAGTTGGTTCCATAAGGCGGCTGTTCTATGATATAAGCTTTTTCTGAATGCTGGGTTGAAGACCCTAGGCCGAATCATAAGTCTCTCATTATGTGCTCGGGTTCTACTTAGTTGCTCGTCTCTTCTCTCTGAAAATAAAGAGGCTCTGTAGCTGTGGATCTTTAAATGTTGCTCCCTTCTGTCATCAGGCAGGTTTGTGCCTTCATTCCAGAACACTCTCTCTCCACTTTGCTGTGCTGAGTTATGTCTGAGGCTGTGGCCACCTTAGGTTCTACCGCAGTAGCAAATCCTCATAGCCACTGTCTACTGTGCTATTCATTTCCCCGACCAAAATCCCCATTTTTTCTGAGTTTGGTTTCAATTAGTTATGCTATTTGTACCACTGGTAAATTGGTTTACACCCTCACATTGCCTGCAGTTTTAGAAGAACTGAGGTTTCTAATTCCCTAATGCTTTTTCCACCTTAGCTCAATATCATCTCACTGTCTCTCTCTTATCCCAGCCCTAGACAAGTTATAGCTGATCTAAGACAGCCTATATGCTGACACAGTGTACCTCTACATGGTTATAGCTGATCTAAGACAGCCTATATGCTGACACAGTGTACCTCTACATGGTTATAGCTGATCTAAGACAGCCTATATGCTGAAACAGTGTACCTCTACATGGTTATAGCTGATCCAAGACAGCCTATATGCTGAAACAGTGTACCTCTACATGGTTATAGCTGATCTAAGACAGCCTATATGCTGACACAGTGTACCTCTACATGGTTATAGCTGATCTAAGACAGCCTATATGCTGAAACAATGTACCTCTACATGGTTATAGCTGATCTAAGACAGCCTATATGCTGAAACAGTGTACCTCTACATGGTTATAGCTGATCTAAGACAGCCTATATGCTGACACAGTGTACCTCTACATGGTTATAGCTGATCTAAGACAGCCTATATGCTGAAACAGTGTACCTCTACATGGTTATAGGTGATCTAAGACAGCCTATATGCTGAAACAGTGTACCTCTACATGGTTATAGCTGATCTAAGACAGCCTATATGCTGAAACAGTGTACCTCTACATGGTTATAGGTGATCTAAGACAGCCTATATGCTGAAACAGTGTACCTCTACATGGTTATAGCTGATCTAAGACAGCCTATATGCTGAACCAGTGTACCTCTACATGGTTATAGCTGATCTAAGACAGCCTATATGCTGAAACAGTGTACCTCTACATGGTTATAGCTGATCTAAGACAGCCTATATGCTGAAACAGTGTACCTCTACATGCTTATAGCTGATCTAAGACAGCCTATATGCTGACACAGTGTACCTCTACATGGTTATAGCTGATCTAAGACAGCCTATATGCTGAAACAGTGTACCTCTACATGGTTATAAGTGATCTAAGACAGCCTATATGCTGACACAGCATACCTCTACCCTGGATGGCAGGTGTGCGGGCGCCAGCCGCAGTGGAGACTGTGTCCTCCTCCACCTCCTCGTTATGGCTGGTTGCCTGGTAATGAGAATCTCTTCATTTTCACCCTCTGGCAAATTGTAGCTGGTATCTGTCATGATTTTTGCGTCAAAATGTGAACTCAATAATTTGAAAGGTATATTATCCGATCTTGGTGTATTTTTGATGCAAATTTATGTTATACCTGTAGCACTATATACGTTTCTGGATGTGCCTCGGACCAATCTTTAGGTGTAGCCTCTCTCAGTGGCCATCTTGCATCCAACTAGAACAAGGCTTCAACACGTCTGATGGCTACAGAGAAGTAGGGGTACTGAGGCTGTGGGGGGACGCTCTGATGGCTACAGAGAAGTAGGGGTACTGAGGCTGTGGGGAGACGCTCTGATGGCTACAGAGAAGTAGGGGTACTGAGGCTGTGGGGGGACGCTCTGATGGCTACAGAGAAGTAGGGGTACTGAGGCTGTGGGGAGACGCTCTGATGGCTACAGAGAAGTAGGGGTACTGAGGCTGTGGGGGGACGCTCTGATGGCTACAGAGAAGTAGGGGTACTGAGGCTGTGGGGAGACTACAGAGAAGTAGGGGCACTGAGGCTGTGGGGGGACGCTCTGATGGCTACAGAGAAGTAGGGGTACCGAGGCTGTGGGGAGACTACAGAGAAGTAGGGGCACTGAGGCTGTGGGGGGACGCTCTGATGGCTACAGAGAAGTAGGGGTACTGAGGCTGTGGGGGGACGCTCTGATGGCTACAGAGAAGTAGGGGTACTGAGGCTGTGGGGTGACGCTCTGATGGCTACAGAGAAGTAGGGGTACTGAGGCTGTGGGGGGACGCTCTGATGGCTACAGAGAAGTAGGGGTACTGAGGCTGTGGGGGGACGCTCTGATGGCTACAGAGAAGTAGGGGTACTGAGGCTGTGGGGGGACGCTCTGATGGCTACAGAGAAGTAGGGGTACTGAGGCTGTGGGGGGACTCTCTGATGGCTACAGAGAAGTAGGGGTACTGAGGCTGTGGGGGGACGCTCTGATGGCTACAGAGAAGTAGGGGTACTGAGGCTGTGGGGGGACGCTCTGATGGCTACAGAGAAGTAGGGGTACTGAGGCTGTGGGGGGACGCTCTGATGGCTACAGAGAAGTAGGGGTACTGAGGCTGTGGGGGGACGCTCTGATGGCTACAGAGAAGTAGGGGTACTGAGGCTGTGGGGGGACGCTCTGATGGCTACAGAGAAGTAGGGGTACTGAGGCTGTGGGGGGATGCTCTGATGGCTACAGAGAAGTACTGAGGCTGTGGGGGGACCTCTGATGGCTACAGAGAAGTAGGGGTACTGAGGCTGTGGGGGGACGCTCTGATGGCTACAGAGAAGTAGGGGTACTGAGGCTGTGGGGGGACGCTCTGATGGCTACAGAGAAGTAGGGGTACTGAGGCTGTGGGGGGACGCTCTGATGGCTACAGAGAAGTAGGGGTACTGAGGCTGTGGGGGGACGCTCTGATGGCTACAGAGAAGTAGGGGTACTGAGGCTGTGGGGGGATGCTCTGATGGCTACAGAGAAGTACTGAGGCTGTGGGGGGACCTCTGATGGCTACAGAGAAGTAGGGGTACTGAGGCTGTGGGGGGACGCTCTGATGGCTACAGAGAAGTAGGGGTACTGAGGCTGTGGGGGGACGCTCTGATGGCTACAGAGAAGTAGGGGTACTGAGGCTGTGGGGGGACGCTCTGATGGCTACAGAGAAGTAGGGGTACTGAGGCTGTGGGGGGACGCTCTGATGGCTACAGAGAAGTAGGGGTACTGAGGCTGTGGGGTGACTACAGAGAAGTAGGGGTACTGGGGCTGTGGGGGGACGCTCTGATGGCTACAGAGAAGTAGGGGTACTGAGGCTGTGGGGGGACTAAAGAGAAGTAGGGGTACTGGGGCTGTGGGGGGACGCTCTGATGGCTACAGAGAAGTAGGGGTACTGAGGCTGTGGGGGGACGCTCTGATGGCTACAGAGAAGTAGGGGTACTGAGGCTGTGGGGGGACTCTCTGATGCACCATTTCCCAGCCCATTTGGGAGCTACAATCCTTGTCCCTGCCTCCTGACCACCGCAATACATATATTCATGATTACATGTTACATTCCAGTACCCAAGAACCTTTGCAAAGATTTATATGGATCCACTTCTTGGCCCGGCTGGCTGCTTGGCAGTGTACACACTAAGGGAAACAGTTCAGATTGGTGTGGTGAACCTTTTCATAATCCTGAGCTTTGAAAGGTAAGTGAGTTCTGGGGACCTGCATTTATTGGACAGTGCTGATGTTTTATATTGCGATACTGAGTTTTGCTGCCCTGGCACCTCTTGTTTTCACCTTGCCTGATTATGTGGCAGGAGTAGTTAGATGGTCTTACTTGACAGGAAGCTAGTCGGAACCTCAGTCCCATTTCAATGCTGTTGTGATATGAGCCATAGAGGTATTTATGCAGTAAAAGTATTAAATCAATACTTAATGAAGCATTTACACTGAACTATGTTTAGTTGAGCTGACTAAGAAGACAGCTTAGCAATTAACATAACATCCCCCCAAAAAATTGTGATGAAGGTAAAATGGACTTATCATATCAAAATATTTGATGAGTTCATAGGGGCTGAGGGGAGTGACATCACATTGTCACCTGAGCTAGGGAGTTTACTTTAAAGTCTATTATTCAACTGCAGTGTTCATAAAAAAATTGCATACAATGGCTTATATAGTGCCAATTGATCTTAAAAGGAAATATTTACAAGGAGTTTTATGTTATGGAATGATTTCTATTGAAACGTAGTGGTTGTGAAGGTATGAAACTAACACAGGTTCCAAATTCGGTTTGAATGCAACAGATTTATTCAAGTCATAATCCTTGGTTCTCATATGAACACAGCCTTGAGGTGTTGCCACCTAGCGAAGACCTGTGCCATTCCCGCCTTGAAACCAGGAACCCATAGTATATGTATATTATTTCCCTACAGATACATGGAGTTTAGTAAATAATCGATAGACAAGGACCTTTAATTGTCACATATTTAACACACACAGACAGTTCACCAAAAGACAAATTTGAAAAGAGGACCCCCCAGATCTCATTGGCCTGGATTATTATGTACACTGGTGTTTAAATGATGATTGTAATTTCTCCTGCAGGTATTTTGCCATATGTTTGCCAATGAATCAAACTTTCAAATTTACACCTAAAAGAACTGCTATAGCTTTTCTCATGAACTGGATTATCACAGGACTGGAGGTTTTCCCATATTCTTATTTAACTGTTGGGGTAAGCTTGAATAATAATAATTGATTATAAACTCTTGCCTCCTGCGCCTCATCTTACTTTCCCTCCTAAGTCTCTCCAGTCACCACCATATTGTGCCCACAGTAACCACTGCCCTTCCTCCTTATCCCTATTGCTCTTTCCTATTGCACTTCTTAATTTCTTTCCTTGATTCCCTGGAGCCTGCCATCACTTAATATTTTTTTCTGGCTCTTCCGTATGCCTTACCTAGCTCTGTCTTCACTGAATCCCTTTACTGCAATTTTAATTCACAGTGTATCTGGCGCCCAATACTTTCTCTCCTCCCTTTGTAATCTTTCGACTGCTTTCAATCCTCATGACAATGTTTCTAAAGGTGGTAATTACTGTGCTTTCTATGCAATAATAACTTTAAGATAAGATAAAGTTGATATTACATTCACATTTGACAGCTATTATATCCTCATATAGTCGTGTACTAGTTAAAAAGAGCAACAGTTTCAATCTTTTGTATCTGTTTCATAGTTGCAGGCTGTTAACCATCCTTCATTTAGATGCATCCACTTGAATAGGCTTGGTTTCCATTGGCCTCTGTATGCTACGTTCCTCTACTTAATTGTGCCTCTGCCGATTCTTTGCTTCAACTACATATCAGTCATGAGGACATTGCTTACCAGCATCAAACGTGCACGGGAGATGAACGGGGATAGCAGGTAAGCCTATATTGTGTCAATCTCAAGGATAAGCCCAGGGGATTAAACTATATCCTGAGTAATAAATTAACCAAGTTAATGTTGTACAGGATTCAAGGTAAGGAACATACACATGATCAGATTGTGTGATGATAGGAATTTTTGGTCGATGGAAAAACTATTGACACATTGATGTTCAATGTTATTGCTGGGTTTACATACTTTTTTTTAATGGGTTCCGCAGCCGGCCTTGTGTGTATGAAAGGGGGACAGGGCTCACTTATATAGCTTGCAGCTGGGTGCTGTTTCTACATAAATTTGCGGACCTCCACAAATTTGCAGACATCACATTCCATAAATAAGTGGAGCTCCGGTACTATATATGGCGCTCTTCCCTGCTACTCACTGTTACCGGAGTCATGCACTCATCACAATCACTAATACCAAATAATGCTTCATAATTGTGCCTGCTTCGCGAGAGGTTGCTATGCTAATGCTGCCTGGCTGTTTGGTGCGATACAGCGGTTGAGGTCATAATAATATTACAGTGGGACCAATCTATATTGCAGAGACGGGTCCCTTGACTTGGTTTCCTCAATACTATATGCATCTATAAATACCAGAAGGTTTAAACAAGCTAAACACACATTTATATGGAGATTCCGAACACAAAAATAAACATTGTGCAAAGGAATATAAAAATCGACTCTGTAGGAGCTTCTAACCCATCTTCTGTTTGCCACTATCTAGATGTCTGGAAATTACCTTCATAACTATGTGTCCAGAAATTGCTTTCATAACCCTAGTCACCAAATAGCGAGTTCTATGTCTGATCATTTTGGTTACTGAAGCCTCTTGTACCACTGTTTATTCTGTCTTTTCAATTCATATCTATTTTACTCTCTTTCGATTCTTTGTTTCAGTGCAGAATGTAAGACAGAAAAAGGTCGTCTCAAGGTAAGCTTATATCTTGTGTCGAGGAAGGATGGTATAAATATTTCTTTAGGGTCCCAAACAAATGTTTCACTTTTTCTCATTAAGACACATTATTATGATCCTAATAGCGTCAATGTTGGCAGATTTTATTCATCTTTTCTTTGCACGAGGGATTAGACAATAATGTTAGCAACTTCGCTTTTCTTTTAAATGTTTAGGCACAACTTCCATCGGGGAAGTTATCCTTATATTAATGGGACTGACAGTGCCCCCCGGTGCCTACCCTCAGAGGCTTTGGAACTCTCCGCCATAGCAGTGGGGTAACTCCACTGGACTATCAATGCAGCAAGGAAAGCAGCAACTTGTTTTTTTAGGCATAATTTCCATTGGGAAATGGTGGTTTGTGTGGCCTGTAATGGCACCTATAATGGCAATAACAAGAACTGCACCCATTATGGGGTGCCCAACCCAGCCAGGGGCACACAACAGGGAGAAAACTCTGAACAGGCTGGGGGGACTCAGCTGCCTGCAATGGCGGCCCCGAGGGGGGGGCAGGAGACCGGCCGAGACTCCCTCACGCCGCCGGACCAGGGCTCCAGGGAGGACCACCAACAATCACCGAGGACCTAAAAAGCCTGATGGATGCCGAGCTGGATGCTCGA
This sequence comes from Harmothoe impar, assembly GCA_947462335.1. Lineage (NCBI taxonomy): Eukaryota > Metazoa > Annelida > Polychaeta > Phyllodocida > Polynoidae > Harmothoe > Harmothoe impar. Next base: position 92,548,644 of record OX381706.1, read on the forward strand.
ATCGTCGCTTTGGAGGAAGCTAAGGTGAAAGAGTCTGCAACAGAGGAAAGACGGGAAAAGGAGAGGAAGTAGAGACAGGCAGAGCTAGAGCTGGAGGGAATCCGTGTGTCAGCAAAATGACTCACCCTGGAGGCATCTATTGCCGCAGCAGCCATGGTTGCGGCCGTGGGGGGATTGTCGGGTCGCGGAGATGGTTTACTTTGGTCCGGGACCCCTTGTAGACAGGCCTTCGGTCCAGGGGGTCAGCCTCAGGGCCAGAGTGGCTACCAGGGTCACAGTCAGCAGCATCCCTATTACGGTTAACAAGCCCAGAACTATGGCCAACAGGGGGGCCAGCAGCGAAAGACATGAGGCAAGGACGAGCACGACTCCGCGAGCAGCAGAATGGATGTTGGCACCTCGTGTATGGAGGACAATGTCAATTTTGGCAGATTTTTCGCTTTGCACAAGGGATTAGAAAATAATTTAAGCAATTTCACTTTTCTTTTAAATGCACAGTATTTTGACCCTTTGTCTGAAAAGAACACAACAAATCTAACTGATACTAAGAAAGACAAACAAATGGTAGAAACAAAAACAGGGGCCCAATGGAGGGGTTTAGAGTTGAGACATCATCAACCGTTGGTACCACCGTGGTATCTATAGTTATTCTCTCTCCAGTCATTGACCAATCGTGGCGAGTGTGGTGGCTGAAGAGGAATCAGTAGGCGATTGAGAAGGGAGAGAGCCCCAGGCTCTGCTCTCTAAGGATCTGCTCATGCCTAGTTTGGGCTATGCTACTCTTCCCTCCCCAAGTAGGGTGACAGATATTGGAGACGCAAGTCATTTACTAGCTCATCAAGCCAGTTTGAGGAAGCTTTTGGTTCCTACTAGAAAAGGAGGCACATGATCATAGTCGCTACAAAGCAACAGTTGAACATATGACTAGATGCATGGTAAGGTGCAATGGGCACTTCTTTGCTCAGTTTGGGGTAAAACTAATGGACTGGGAAGTAAGCGGGTTCCAGGACCTGCGCCAGGTGCTTGGTTTGACCCCGTTGCCAAATGCGACCTTGGAATACTCTCTGTGGACAGATACTGCCCCTGTATGTACACAGTGCCTGCCGGGTGCAGGTCTGCAGACGGCTGTCGTGTCCCCGTGTACACGGCCCCTGCCGGGTGCAGGTCTGCAGACGGCCTTCGTGTCCCCGTGTACACAGTGCCTGCCGGGTGCAGGTCTGCAGACGGCCGTCGTGTCCCCGTGTACACAGTGCCTGCCAGGTGCAGGTCTGCCATGTCCCCGTGTACACAGTGCCTGCCGGGTGCAGGTCTGCAGACGGCCGCCGTGTCCCCGTGTACACAGTGCCTGCCGGGTGCAGGTCTGCAGACGGCCGTCGTGTCCCCGTGTACACAGTGCCTGCCAGGTGCAGGTCTGCCATGTCCCCGTGTACACAGTGCCTGCCGGGTGCAGGTCTGCAGACGGCCGCCGTGTCCCCGTGTACACAGTGCCTGCCGGGTGCAGGTCTGCAGACGGCCGTCCTGTCCCCGTGTACACGGTGCCTGCCGGGTGCAGGTCTGCAGACGGCCGTCCTGTCCCCGTGTACACGGTGCCTGCCGGGTGCAGGTCTGCAGACGGCCGTCGTGTCCCCGTGTACACGGTGCCTGCCGGGTGCAGGTCTGCAGACGGCCGCCGTGTCCCCGTGTACACAGTGCCTGCCGGGTGCAGGTCTGCAGACGGCCGCCGTGTCCCCGTGTACACAGTGCCTGCCGGGTGCAGGTCTGCAGACGGCCGATGTGTCCCCGTGTACACGGTGCCTGCCGGGTGCAGGTCTGCAGACGGCCGCCGTGTCCCCGTGTACACAGTGCCTGCCGGGTGCAGGTCTGCAGACGGCCGCCGTGTCCCCGTGTACACAGTGCCTGCCGGGTGCAGGTCTGCAGACGGCCGTTGTGTCCCCGTGTACACAGTGCCTGCCAGGTGCAGGTCTGCAGACAGCCTTCGTGTCCCCGTGTACACAGTGCCTGGCGGGTGCAGGTCTGCAGACGGCCGCCGTGTCCCCGTGTACACAGTGCCTGCAGGGTGCAGGTCTGCAGACGGCTGTCGCGTCCCCGTGTACACGGCGCCTGCCGGGTGCAGATCTGCAGATGGCCGTCGTGTCCCCATGGAGCCTCTTGCTTGGACAGTGACAATTGCCAGTCAGGCCGTAGCAAAAATATTACTAATAATTTCACTGTTGTGGTCTGACAAAAGTCCCAAGGTGCAGAGCCCTGAGTTCCAGTCGATGGGTAAGTTGTTTCTATGGCTTAGGCCTCTTGACCGCAACCTTCTGCACTCCCGAGGATAAGCTCATCAGTGGTGCCTTACCTAGGTGGGTGCCAACCTGGAGGCCTAACACCCAGTGCCACACCCAGCACTGCTACAGATGGTGGTATGGGAGGGTATGGAGGTTACCCCTCAACAGTACCAGCAAGTCACTACCTCACCAGTTACCTTGGTACCTGCTACCAAAAAGGGCGTATGATCCAGTTAGTTCACCGATGGATGATATCCTGACTCTGCATCTATTTACTGTGCTTTAGTTATTATATAAGGCTTGGACCTTTTTTTCTATTTATTGACATAAGGCAACATATATAGACACTGTAGGGGTGTGGAGGCATGTTTTACTACAAACTGCTAGCACTGGCATACTGTAACTATAGTAGGTTGTGTCATAAAGTTTCTATATTTATAGAAGGACACTTACAATACTAAGGTTTTGAACAAGTAGGTTCTGTGTGTGGTTTCTATTTGTGGTTACCTGTGCCACATTTTATTAGTAATACACATTTCCTTATACAATGTGCCCACAGGACTTCATCAGATTCGCTCTCACCAAATCTATGCAATTCTCATAGTGACATACATTGTCAGTTGCTGTACATGGTCAGTTGCCATACATGGTTGAAATACATTACATCAACAACTTCTCCCATGTACAATGTCATTTAGGGTACTATTTTAGAGTTATTCCTCAGTACAATGTAGGGGCTATATAATGTGAAACTACCCTGTCTATGCATGCCCCTCTGGACAGGGTGATTACCTATCCAACGGTACATTAAAGCCATTACATCACACAATAACCCTATTGTTCTATATAATTACTTATGTACTATGTGTAGGGGCTAGGGTTATACGGGTTTGTTATATGACGAGTTCTGTTGGATGCTGTGTTGGGAACTCAGTCCGAACCCTTCAGTCCGACGGTAGGTGGCGACACCTGCCTCGGGCTTGGGGTATGGACAGAGGTCGCTATAGGCTTCCGGTCTGCGTGTGCGCGCGCAGGCTGGCTGCCTATATATACCCAGCATCTGATGGGACTCGTCGGTTACTCTGAGCCACGCTGGTGAGGAGACCCCGTGATCATTGCGGCTGATTAGCCTACTGACCCGTTCCGAACTCTATAGGGAGTTCGCACACATAGATACTGCCTGTCTAGGTTCTTGAATAAACCTATTGATTCGCAACCTGTAAACACTTGATCCGAACTGTGTTGACTTTGTTCTTTAATTGATACTCTACCAATATCATAGAGACACAAAGTATCGTTTATTACACTGGTGCCATGACCAGTTCTGAGTGAAACGCAGGTTAGCCTGTGCAGTAGCACAGACCTTGTGCTCTGGACGGAGCAGCGAGGTCTCCCGATGAGGCACTAGCCTTGTCATCGGAGGGGTTATGTGCTGCAGATGAGGCAGATACCCCCAGCAGGAGTGCGGATGTTCCATCCGGAACACGCGCACCAATGGGATCCAGAGGTCCCGAAGTAATGAGTCGTTCATTGGAGGAAATGAACCTGTCGATGTTCAACATCGGTGGATCAAGAGCAGCCGCTCCGACCCCTCGGAGGTTTGCTCTTTCGGAAGAGCGTCGTTTCGACTATATGAGAGAGGCCAGGGTGCAGGAACGTCTGCAAATGGCTCAAATGGAGTTTTTGACCATTCAGAAACAGTCAAATGAATGGAAAAGCAGTCTGATTGCATTGCAAGGTGCAGTCACACACAGGTCTTCCAAAATCAAGGAAAAAGATGCAAGGTTGTCAACCTTGTTAGAGGAGAACGAAAAGCTGGTGCAAGCCCTTAGCATGGTCCGTTTGGAGTTCGATCAGAAACAGGCTGACCTGCAGGGGGTTCGTTCCGAGTTTGCCCAAGCAAACACGGAGCTCAACCAGATTTGCGCGGCCCGAGATGCCGTAATATCGGAAGCAGAAGGGGCCCTTTCCGAACTTATTCGGGAAACGGAAGACCTACAGGAGGTTCGTCAGACCCTGGTCACTGAGTGTGACATTCTGAAAGCAAAAAGAAATGCTTTACAGCAGTTTTTATCAGTCCGAAAGCTCCTCATTACATGAGTTTTACGGACACCCCGAATCTGCCTATGGGACGTGGGTTAACTATAGAAGCTGCCTTGTCTACTTCAACGCCAGGTCGACCGCTCAGAGTGGGCCGGGCAAGAGGTAGAGGTAGGGCGAGTGATTACTCACCAAGGGTGGGTATCAGTGGTATCCGTCCGATTCCTTAGCAGGTCTTTTCAGCTCCGACAGGTGTAAACCCGGCGGGTAGGGGAAGGTCGTTGTCGGAATTGGTCCAGAGTCTGCGATCCCAGTTGAAACTGGACGAGCTACAACTGGATTTGGAACGCTTGAAGAAAGCAGCCGAACAGGAGAAAGCGGCCAAGACCGACCTAACTCCCTCGAGTTTGTCGCAATGGCGAGAGTGCCAAGCAAATATACTGTTCCATGAACAGAAAAACTTGGAATTGGAAAGGCGAGATGTGTATCGCCAACAGCAGGCTGCTCTGGAACAACAGCAGAAACGCATGAGGGAGAACGCAGCCCTCGCCGAAGAATTAGCGGAGCAGGAGGCGGCGGTTCTGAGAGCTCGAAAAGAAGGGCTCCGAGCGGCCGGTGAAGCTGCGAAAGCTAAACTGGAGAAAGCACATTAAGAAGAGGAAGCTGAGAAACAGGCCAAAGAGTTGGAAAAAGAAAAGTCAGAGCATCAGCGATTGCTTGCTCTGGCCCAGCAGTGCCAGTACATGACCGATCTGGAGAAAAATTGGTGGTTCAGTCAAGGTGTGGACCCTACTACAGATTTGGTGTCGGATGGTACCTACCAGGCCTACCTGGACAGACAGAATAACATACCTGCGAAGGGGGCTACTCCGGGGGCAGTTCCTGGGACAAAGAGTCCTAAGAAGGCTCCGAGAAGATCAATTCTGAGTACAGAATTGCAAGAATTGTACGATACGAGCCCCGCAATTGCTGGGATCGGATTGCACAATGTAGGTGCAGAAAGGGACGCTTCGGCTTCCATTTCTAAATGCCTGGCGATAACCTCTAAAATTAGGGGGTCGTCCAACGCTGCTAGACGTATAGCTAGCGAGCCGTTTCCCTACTGGCAGAAAAACTCTTGGGAAGAATGGTTAGGAGCCACCGTTGAGGATATCAACCTCAGTGGGTGGGATCAACAAGATGCAATCCCGTACATCTGTAAGGGATTGCGCCTAGGAGACGGCCTGATGGCAGTTGAGCAGTGGAAAGATGAATGCGGACCCCGCGGCACTTTCAAACAGCTAGTGGAGATCGGAACTATCTTGTTCGGAGACTCCGCTCGGATTGATCCGATGGTCGCTTTTAAGAAGCGAGTGCAAGGCAAGAACGAAGCCCCGAGGGTTTTCGGACTTGCACTGATGAGACTCCTGAAGAAGGTACATCCTGCTTCAGGAATCCACGATGCCTTATTCTCTAAGGAATTGTTCTCTCAGTTCGTCGCTGGATTGAGAGATCCAGAAATACAACAAACGGTGTATGATACGTGGAGAGCAGATACGTCTTTAGATGACCTTTTTAAGGCCATCGAGATACATGTTCTCATGTTGGGGGACCGGATGCCTACCCGGGCCTCTGCCATTATAGAATGTTCTCCGGAGCAGTCTGATGGTACGGGCAGTGATGAGGAGGGGGCGATAGCTTCGGCGGCTCAGTTCAAGAGGAATGGGAATTCCTCTAAACCACCGTGGAAGAATAAGAAGCTGGAAGGGGGTGGAAACCCCCCTCCGAAGAAGGAGTCATCGGATCCGAAAGCTCCGGTGATGGACGCAGCGTTTTTCACAGCGCTGTTTGAGAAGATGACGACTTCCATTCAGGGGGCTACACAGCCTAACAGGAGGAAGATCAATCGGAGGACCGCCAAGTGCTATAGGTGCCTGGAGATCGGTCACTTTGCTGCGGAGTGTACAGCTCCGAGTCCGAAAGTTCCCGGAAAGGAGGGAAACTAGAGGGGGTAGTCCAAGAAGGCGAGCGGACGACCCCTGGAGATGAAGTACGCCAACATACCAGAGAGGTAGAGCCTAGTGAAATTCCGAAGGCAGGAAGGGAATCAGGGGTGGCTTCGAGCTTGAGGGGCTCGGATGCCGGCCTGGTTAACATTCCAGTCCAACAGTTGCCCGGCAATGAGGCAGGGAGGCCCATTACGGATAGGAACGAGGAAGTTGCGGCTGTCACAGACACCGTGTGGGTAGGGAGTACCCAGCTTTCCCCGGATCATCCATGTTTCGACCATTTGAAGAAACATGGCCTTGATTTGGCTGCTCCGAAGGATTTTAAACGCTTCACTGTAAACCCGTCTCCGCTGGGGGGGAGGCGGTGGTATGTGTCTGTTACTGTGGCCGGTAGAGCGGGTGAATTTTTAGTAGATACGGGAGCTAGCCACTCATTTATCTCCTCTAACTTCTATGCTCTTATGCCGGACAGTCGTGATAACTTCAAAACGAGGGTAAACGCCTGTTCGGCCGATGGGTCGAGTATGCAGACGTATGGGCGCGCGTTCATACCGCTCCGGATCGGGGGGAAGGAGTATGTGGCTTCTCCCACCATTGCGGATATTGCAGACAACGGTATACTAGGATTGGACTTTTCGGCGTTGTATGACGCGGTCCTTAATCCTGGTACAGGGGTACTCCAGATAGAGCACCCGTACCGTGCGGTGGAGCAATGTGTGCTCCGACAAGTATCAACAGTGGCAACGGTGGTCCAAACTGTAAAGATTCCTCCCGGACAGACGTGTGACGTGCTGGTCCAAAGCAAGGGGCTTAGGAGAGAGGAAGAGGCAGTTGTGGAGCCGGATGTGGCCATGTTGGGAAGTATCGGTTTGACAGGCATGGACACCCTGGAGGGTGATGGTGCTTGGACCGTGGTGCCGGTTTCTAACCCTGGGCTAGAGCCGAAGTATCTGAAAAAGGATACGGTGCTGGGGAAGGTGTTCACCAGGGAAGCAGTAATGCCTGCTGGTCATGTGAGCATGAAGGGTGACCCTTCTCCGACCATTTTGAGTGATGGACTCGAGAAAATGATCTCCGAAACGGATCTGACGGATCGGAGGGATCTCGATTCCTTGAGAAGGCTGGTAGTGAAGTATCAGGATGCATGGCAAGTGGAGGGGGAGCCTTTGGGCCGAACTGACAAGGTGCTGCATTCTATCAATACAGGAGATGCACAGCCGTTCAAAATGCCTTACCGACGCTTGCGGTTGGGTAAGAAAAGAGTTGTTGAAGAACAAGTGAAAACCATGCTGGAACAGAAGGTGATCGTGCCTAGCACTAGCCCCTGGTCCAGCCCGGGTCAGATGGTTACTAAGAAGGATGGGTCTATCCGATTTTGTATCGATTATAGACGCCTAAATGGAGTAACCAAGAAGAACGCGTATCCTCTACCCCGAATTGATGAGACTCTGGACTCTTTGGGTGGGAACCAATGGTTCTGCACCCTTGATTTGCAGTCCGGATATTGGCAGATCGGGATGAAGGAGGAGGATAAAGAGAAAACGGCTTTTACAAGTCACATTGGACTGTATCAGTTTGAGCTGATGCCTTTCGGGTTGTGCAACGCCCCTGCCAATTTTGAGGCTATGATGGAAACTCTGTTGAGTGATCTGTTGTGGCGGAAGTGTTTGGTATACTTGGATGATGTCATTGTTTTCGGCAAGACGTTTGAAGAGTGTGCATTGAACCTCGGAGAGGTATTGGAGCGAATTCGGTCCAATGGCTTGACATTAAAGCCAAAGAAATGTGAACTTTTTCGGAAGTCCATGGTCTATTTGGGCCGGATCATCTCCACCGAGGGTGTGCAGGCTGATCCGGCTAAATTGGAGACTGTGGAGACTTGGGAAGTTCAGAAAGGACCAAAGGATATCAGATCCTTTTTAGGGTTCTGTTCCTATTACAGGGACTTTATCCCCGGATTCTCTAGGGTGTCTCAGCCCTTGCAAAGGTTTAGCCATTGGACTCCGGGGAGGAAAAAAGAACCCTTCCCATGGGGGATGGAGCAGAATGAAGCCTTCAAAGAGATTAAGGCATTGTTCGGAACCACCCCAGTGCTGAAATACCCTACGGAGAAGGGGCATTTCATCCTTGACACTGATGCGAGCAATGAGAGCATCGGGGCCGCATTGTCCCAGATCCAGGACGGAGTAGAGGTCCCGCTGGCGTTCGCTAGTAACAGTATGAACAAGGCACAGAGAAATTATTGTACTACCAAGCGAGAGCTGCTCGCAGTAGTGGTGTACACGAAGAAGTTTCGGCACTTCTTATATGGAGGGAATTTCACACTCCGAACCGATCATTCTGCCTTGAGGTGGCTCCTTAATTTTAAGGACGCGGAGGGGATGATTGGTCGGTGGTTGAATCACCTCAGCGAGTTCGGACTGGAGAACTCTCATATCCAGCACCGAGCAGGCACGAAGCATATTAATGCTGACTGTCTGAGTCGACGTCCGGTTCACCGTTGTGTGCGTCCGGAGTGTGGGGATTGTGGTGCTCACAATGCTGTGGTAGCGAGTGTGCGTTTGCCTTATGATGGGTTGTTGCGAAACCTGTTGGATTGGTCCACCGACACTATAAGGACGTACCAGATAGCCGATCCTACCATAGCACGACTGAGGGAGCTTGTCCCTACTGGGGTCTGTCCAGTGAGACCTGAAATATCACTGGAAAACCGTGAAATGTGACGTTTCCTGGCTCAGTTCTATGAACTGGAGGTTCGGGACTCGTTGTTGTGCAGGTGAAAGTTTTGTCCCGGGAAGCGGAGGGTACTACAAATGGTGATCCCTGCTGCGATGAGGAAAGACATCCTGTACTACTGCCACGGCCATTCCACTAGTGGGCATTTCGGAAAGAAACGCTCTTTGGAACGGCTGAGTAGAAGATATTACTGGCCAGGAATGTCCGGCAACCTTTTAAGGTGGATCGAGACATGTCCGGCCTGTTGTTTGGGCAAACCTGGTCCTGGACTGGGAAAATTGCCATTGCAACAAGAGCTGTTCGGGGTGAGGTTTGCTCGAATAGCCGTGGATATTATCAGTGGAGTGAAACCCACTCCTAAAGGTAATACGTGTATGATGGTGGTCTCGGACTACTATACAAAACACACCCGAGTGTACCCAATCTAGGATCATACTGCTGCTACTTGTGCGGAAGCACTGGTAAAGGGGTGGATCCTCCATCTGGGGGCTCCTTTGATGTTACATAGTGATCAAGGGAGAGAATTTATGGGTCAAAATTATGGGCTGCTATGTGCCATCAGTTGGCTATATGCAAGACCCGGACCAATCCGTACCGACCACAGTCCGACGGGCAGGTGGAGGTTCAATCGGACCTTGATCCAGGTTTTGAAGCCATTAGTGAACTCCCATATGGATGATTGGGACGATCAGTGCGAATTTGTGGTGCATGCGTATAATAATACGGTCCACACTTCGACAAATTGCACTCCGAACCTCCTGGTGTTCGGAGAAGACTTGATCATGCCGGCGGATTTGGTATTCGGAGTGGAAGGGATCAGTCCGGAAGCACCGTGTACAGTGCTTTTTGTGGAATCTCTACGAGAGAGGTTCAAATTTGCCTATGAAACAGTTAGGGCTCATTTGCTCAAAGCTGCGAATTGGCAGAAGGTGGGTTATGACACTGGATTGAAGTTGCGACGGTTCGTAGTGGGGGATCGAGTGATCCGTCTTCATGAGCCGCTTTGCAACGTCAAACTGGCGAATAACTGGGACGGACCACATACCGTGGTTAAGTGTATCAGTCAAACGACTGTATTGATTCAGTCCGAAGGAGGGCGCATCCGGACCAGCCATGTGGCTCGGTTGCGTGCTTGGGCTGGAAGGGAGCTCACCCCGGAAACGGAGGTGGAGAATGAAAATTCGGAGGATAAATTTGTACCTTTGGAAGGGGTATCGGTGGATCCCCCTAAGAGGGTGGTATGAAAGAAGCTCCGAAAGACCGTGAAAAAGAAAGTCTCGGCAGGCGAAGGAAGAAGGGCCCGGAAAACTAAAATCAAGGCTGGAGTTTTAGTTAAGAACGAGCGTCCTTCGGCCAGGTTACTGAAGGCGGACGGTAATCCCGTCCGGCGAAGCCCAAGGCTGGTGGCTCGAGGGGCTGTAACCTAGCTTGTTTACACAACGAGTTTGGTGTCCTGTGTTGTCCTATATGTTATATGTGTGCTACCAACAGGGGCGCTCAGAGTCAATAGAAAAGAATGTAAGAGTGCACCCCGAGGGTGGTGGACGGATAATCCGGTGGGGTAATCTTCGATTTCCCATAAATATCCACTAATACTCCTTACGAACTCTTTATTCGAAGTATATTTTGACTTTTGGGAGCCGCCCATGTGGCAGTGAGATCCCTAGAGCCCGAGCTGCGGGCGGGAAAGGTCGTGACCTGATTAAACGGTAATTGGGTCACACCGGGTAACGGGATCGCGTCCAATCACGCGAGACGCTGCACATGCGCTTTGTTTTAAAAACAAAAGCGAGGGAACCGCCATATTGATTTTGGGCTCTCCCAAGTCAATCGTGGTGTCGGTCGGCAGCAGTGAAGTCGGGGTTTTGGACGTTTAGAAGAGGAGAAAAGTCTGTAAAAGAGTTGTGAGCAGTGAGTACTCTTTTCTGGTTCGTCTGAGACAAAAGAGGGCGGCGGGGAACTTGTGGTTTCCCCGTCAAACTCACAGTCGAAAGACAACGTGAGAAGTGAGGATGGCCGAGCAGCAGCTCCGTCAGTCCGAACTTACCGGAGACTCCGAGGTGGCATCCGCCACCGAGGAGCTTATGGATACTCAGAACCCGAGTGGTGATGAGCTGAGCCAGACACTGGCGGAGCTATCTGTGGATCCGGCCATGTCTCCGATTCGGAAGTCTCCGTCGCCCGTGGGCAGTGAGGACTCCGACCTGTTGCAGGGAATCGCCTACTCCGAAGTAGTGCCGGGACCCTCCGAGACTGCTGTACGCCCCTCCCGGATGTGCAGCTTGAGTATCTCACCGAATCTCCAGAAGGCAGTAGCTCGGAAACTGTCTATGGAGAGTGGCAGTGAGTCAGACACTGCACGTCCGAGGACGCGCGGTGGGAAGAGTGCTACCCGAGATCGGTCCAAAGGATCAGAAGAAGACCAATCCCAAGGCTACCACTGCTACGGTGCCGAAGGATCCGAAGAAAGCTGATCCGAAGCCCGCTGCTAAGGACCAGCCGAGGAAGGGGCAGACGTCCGGCAGCACTCCAGCTGTCAAGACTCCAGGCTCCACTAAGTCCTCCATCCCAATCCCTAGCAAGGTGAAGGATGGTGTAAAGACGGCTGAGACTTCAGCCGCTCCGGCTCCGACCACCGATGTGTTGTCCTTCTCGCGAGGGTTGGATAGCAGCGCGGCAGTAGCTGCTACAGCCGCTGCGATGGCGGGTGGGGCCGGACACGGGGGAGGTCGTCCGAAGACGACAGCTCCTCCCCAGGGACTCCGGACCGAGGAGGCCATGGATGCTACATCAGCGGCCCACTGTGTCCGGACCATACAGTCGGTGTTGTCTACCATCACCTTTAAGCACCCGGCTCTACTGGAGCCGCAAAGAGAGGTACCCACCCGAGTGGACATACCTCCCCAGAGAGAGGTACCCATCCGAGTGGATCCACCTCTCCAGCCCACTGAGCCTACTCTGGAGCCATCCGAAATGGATACTTCAGATGAAGCCAGAAAGCTGGACCAAGCCGCGGGTGGTGGTTCCTTGGGGGCGGGGGTTCACATCCTCGCTCCGTACCAGCATGATGAATGGGACAAGGAAGACTCCGACGTCCCATCCATCCTAAGAGGGGCCATCATCGATCAGATGAGCAAACCGGAGATTAGGTCATTCGACTTAATCCAGATGCGAACCTTCTGGGGGCTGGACAGTCTGTCTGCTAGGTTCCCGGCCTGGTTCCTGGACCGCTTAACGGCGGCCATGGAAAACCTCAGCAACACGGCTAGTACAGCTCGCCTAGTTGCTGAGTCGGAGGGACGCCCCGAAGTTATCGCGGCTTTGGAATCCGATATGCAAACCACATCGGAGTACAAAGTCGTACATAACAGGAGGGAGAAGAATCGGCGCCTGACGCCAGCAATGAAGCTGGCTCGGGGACTAGAACAGAAGACTAAAGAGTCCATTCTGGATGCCACTCTAGAGGATGAAATAGTCCAACAGACCTCAGCAGCGGCTAGGAGTGTGGATACTAGTCGTCAGGAGAAGGCCAACCGTAGGGACGCAGTCCTGCGGGAGACCATTAGAGTAACATCTCTGGAAGCGGGTCAATCCCCAGAGGAGGTGGAAGTAGTTCTGAAGGGATTGGATGAAAATACAATCCCGGACGACGAACTTGAGGTACTGGTCCGGACAGCACTCCGAGCCAATGCCGCCAGTGGGTTTAGATACTTTAAACCTATGTGTGTGACGGACTGCATCAAGGATAAGCGGTCCTCACACCATCCGGAAGAAGTGGGTCCTGACGGTCTCTCTGACGATGAGGAGTGGATTAAGAAGGATCCCCTCGACAAGTCGGTACAGTTGTACCACTTCGAGCTGCTGGAGAAGGTCCGAACTGGTAGTAACAAATACCATTCATACCTTCAGAAGGCAAAACTGGCGTGGGCAATGGCTAGATGGCATCCATTTAGCAAGTGCCCCTTTGAGACTTGTCAAAACATTGACGAGACTCTGGAAGCGCCCCGAACTTGGCCTACCAAGGTCCGGTACGCGAGGCACATCACCCGTCACCACGTACGTCATTTCATGCGATATGACTGCCTGAGTGTGGGTTCGAGAGGGAGCAAGGGTTGTCCCGAGGGTGGCCTGTTCTACACTAGAGCAGACATCATCCGACACCTTGTTAAGAAGCACGGCTTGTCCCTGGAGACGGCGGCGGATCGCATCCAGCTCGCCCATGCAGAGGTCTACTCCCATTTCGGTGTAGTAGGCAAGAATGAGAACCTCGAAGTGGACTTTGGCACTAACAAGAAGGGAAAGGTCCGGGTTTTCTACAAAGTAAACCCGGACGGCAACTACATCCGGATTCCGGACGGTGAACTCTTCGAGGAATTCGAGGAGTACCAGAAACGTACTAGTACGAGAAAGGTACGGCGAGCTCCGAAGAGACAGAACCAGTCCTCGGAGCAGAACGATCCTAAAAGACCGAAAACGGATGAAAGATAATCCGTTATGGAGAAGGCGGATCCGGGCTATCAAAGGCCGGCATTCACTTCAAACAAGACAGACTGGAAGACGGGCCCTCAGGGCAGGCCATCCCGGCCTGTTTCGGAGGATCCGAACACCAGCACGGGGGGATCCTTCGCTGAGGACTTCCCAGAGAATGATCTGGTCCCGGGAGATGAGTCGCAAACCCTCACTCAGACCAGAAAGACGAAGGCTTCAGTGAAACAAAAGCTGAAGCCGACCCAGACCCCGGATCTCCCTCCAGAGACTCCGGAAGAGGGACGTTTAGTCTTGCGACTAAGGGGCCCTCCTTCGTTCCCTCCCGCCGACTTTACTTCGTACGAAGCTGGACAGGAGGCATTCGACAAATGGCAGGACAACTTTCACCAGTTGCTTGCCGGCCTGAGTCAGGAGGTGGCGATGTTGTCCCTTAACAAGGTACATCATCTCCATCAGAGGGAAGTCGTTGTCCAAAAGGCAGCGGCAGTGGAGGCTGTTCAGGAGGAGCGGGAGCGAGCTCGGACTGAACAGGTCGCTGCTAAATCCGAAAGGAAAAAGCAGAGGTTGGCGACTAAGAACGCCGAGGAGAAGCTGGACCACGAACGTCGTCGGTTCAGAGATTGCTTCGCGCATGAAATGCACGAGTGGGATGGGACCAGGGCTCAAATCGAGCTCTGGCTCCAGCAGCTGACTCTGGCTGAGGCCAAGTCGGACTCCGATGAGGAGGGGGCGCCGGCTAAAACCGGTCCCACAGACAATTCGGAATCCGGATAGGATTATCCTATCACAGGATCCGATTAAGAAGGGGAGGGGTATTCGAAGTATACCAACCCCACCAGCAGAACACCCTTGGATAGGGTGTAGGAGTATCCGGGCAGAGGGACGCGGCAGGCTGGCTCCGCAAGGATCCAGTCTGCCAGGAGACGCTGACGGAGGAAGATGAGGAGATCCGGAGAGGGAAAGCTGTACTCGGGACAGGAGCATGTTACCAACATGGATCCGATACGTGTTTTTTTTTATAAAACATTGGATATCAGGACCGAGTTTTCCTTGTTATAAGTCCGAAGATCGCCTGGAGGCAGGACTAAATTTTTTTATTTACCTTAAGCTCCCGAGCATGAGCTATGAACTTTCTCGTTCCGGTGAGTAGGAGCTGAATGAAGTAGGTTCCGAAAGCCGGGCGGAATGATGCACCATCTACAGAAGATCCGGATCTTCGTCACAAGACCACGTATGATGTCATTTATAATAATACTTTAATATGTACTTATTTCTTAAAAACCTTAAGAAAAGTGATATTGTTTATCACTTATAAGTATTATTCATTACGAGTGTAAATAGCTCGGGGTCCTGGAGGGACGAATTTTTTTTTACTGTGATATTGTACTTTTTCAAGTGTTTGTATACTATATGTATAGGTTAACTCCATCTATCCTAGGGAATGGGGCGTAATTGTTATTACGATCTATATATATAGAAATGTGTGTAATTAATGCCTTATTGTGTTCAGCAGAATACGTCATATTGTTGTAAGGTATAACTCTAATAAACCCCTAAGGTGGTATTTATAAGATAATGCCAGTCCGAAGTGTTTTCGGACTTTAACCTTAATTATTTACCTCCCGGTTATTATCTGGTAGGGGGTAGTGTAGGGGCTAGGGTTATACGGGTTTGTTATATGACGAGTTCTGTTGGATGCTGTGTTGCGAACTCAGTCCGAACCCTTCAGTCCGATGGTAGGTGGCAACACCTGCCTCGGGCTTGGGGTATGGACAGAGGTCGCTATAGGCTTCCGGTCTGCGTGTGCGCGCGCAGGCTGGCTGCCTATATATACCCAGCATCTGATGGGACTCGTCGGTTACTCTGAGCCACGCTGGTGAGGAGACCCCGTGATCATTGCGGCTGATTAGCCTACTGACCCGTTCCGAACTCTATAGGGAGTTCGCACACATAGATACTGCCTGTCTAGGTTCTTGAATAAACCTATTGATTCGCAACCTGTAAACACTTGATCCGAACTGTGTTGACTTTGTTCTTTAATTGATACTCTACCAATATCATAGAGACACAAAGTATCGTTTATTACATATGTAAATATTTGGTTACAGTCTATATCCAGGAAACCCATAATTTAATTAGTGATATGTCCTAATATAAGCTAAAATCCATCGATAACCACTGGAAACACAATCTAACATGCAAAAAAATTTTGAACACTAAATAATAGCTCTTCAAAATGTGCCTAACTCCATTTCTATTTTATCAATTTTTAATGATGATTAAAGCTACTCTTTTCTGTTTTTCACGAGTAGAAATAATGATAGAAAAACAGAGTTAGGGTCCATCACATCAGAATTTAATCTATAATACATTTCATTATATCCAACTATGATAAATGCTTGTACAGTACACCAGCACTGCAAAACGAATTAAAACTCATAGTATATTGGAGTATGGTGCACTAGCACTACTCTATCAATCAATTGACTGTACAGTATTATATATCTTCAAATATACAAAATACATAAGCTAATTCACATGGTAAGTCCAGTGCACCAGCACTGCTACCTCTACATTATATAATGTTTGGACATGAGGACTTAACAGGCAGGGAGCCTAACCAATGCTCCTACTCCCATTAGTCATCACCCTCTTACAACAAATTTGGAAAACTATGCTAACTGACATAACTCCGCTACAGCAAACCTTTGGGAATGCTACTACTTTAAATTGTGTATCTATATGTGTATATATATGTACCTAATTGATTTCAACTTCTCAAAATCGTAGTGTAAATCGTGATTACTAATTGAATACAAATCTTACTATCATTTCACCATTTTATGACATTGTTGATATTTGTGTGTATTATTTTTGCATATAACATGGAGCTTTCCAGCTCCCACTGGTGAGTAACAACATCCTGTATCAATACTATAAACAACTGTGGTTGTTTCTACATATTGAACTCGAGGAATGATTCTGGCATAAAGGGACTAGTCAACATGTGGACTTGGGCCCAGATTCTGATCGGCTACACCCAGAATCAAACATACATACAAGTCCATAACATAATTCTACATCAATCCACATCTGAAACATAACCTCATCTACAACAGCATTACTTTCTAGACAACATCGAGTTAACCACCAGCCTATCAAGATCAATTCTAGATGACAAGGGCTTTGCTAAATACAATATAGCAGTTAAACCTGCCCAGTCCCCTGACTGTTTTATGTCCTGCAGCGGGACACCTGAACGATGAAGGAAGGCTGCCCCGGCCCAACATAGGGAGTGGCAGCCAACACCTGGACAATTTAAATTCACAGCCCTGAGTAGTGGCACCCAATATTTTATAAGTACAGGGTAAGTTAAAGGGATCACCAAACTGCCCTTCTTCAACATGAACACTGGGCCATCTAAAGAACCTGCGACAATATCATTGAAATGTTGTTGCTTGATGAGGGTTGGAGCACATAGGGGGGAACCCTCAGCATAGGTTAAAGGCACCAAGTGTACCCTCTGACCATACTAAACCGTTTTAGAACTAGACACAGTTAACAGAAGTCCCCAAGGCATAAATCTCAAAGATTTCCTACGTAAATAATAACCCTCTAACTTCAAATTATCAGGTATCAGATTACATTTTCTCAGAAGTGAACGGAAACTCGTAGGAATGAATGCCCACATTGAACGTTCATTAACACTCAACCAATCCACTGACATTGATATATTCAACGAATTCTCCACTGTCAAAGTGATGCGTACCGGTAATGGGTCGCCTAACATGTGCCCCAGCCCTTTTAAAGTAGTAGAAAATATAAAGTCCAATCTAATGAAAGATACATCATGCCCAAAATACTTATTTAGACCAATAACCCCCGATACAACATTGTCTACAGATACAAAACATAGGAAATCTAACAAATGCATAATAAATTTACACATGGTGTCGACAGATGTTGAAATTTATGTAACGCCTCCACTGTGACGCCTTCGTCCACCAGGTGGAGGGAGCCCAACTTGAGCAGCTCTACAATCCAGGGTCTGACGCACCTGGGCGGCATCAGTAACAACAAAACCCATGTGGGATATTAACACCTGGCTCTAACAACCTAGACAAATTATCAGATTGTACATTTTGTTTACTCGGTATATGAACAGGGGTAATGTGACAATTAAACAACACACACAACCAGAAAACAAGATGTAAGATGTCCATGGCTACAGTATTCACACATCTACCAGTTTTAATGCCAGCAACTACTTGAGTATTATCCGTGTTACACAAAATTCTACAAACGCCACAAGGCTTCCACCAACGTTTATAGTTCTTGTACATTTATATTATCTGGAATCTCACCCCCCCCTCCCCCCCGGGGAATGACATAAATGATTGTGACTGTCTCCACTCGCATCCAGATCATGCTTCCAGGCGCCAGCTATCCAGTCCGAGTCTGTCAATATACCAAAGCCTGACCCTGATGCATCCATATAAATAGACCGTTGGTCATGTACCCTCCTACCCACCATCTTGGCTTCTCCATTAAACCAGTGGGCACAGTTCTGCCACCAGGCTAAGTCTTTGAAGAAGCACCTACTTGTCGGTGAGAAACTGCTCACCAATCCAATAATTCTATGGGAGAAAGTCCTCCCACCCCTAATGACCGTTGCACAATGTCCAAGTGATCCAAACAACTTCTGAAAGTGCGACCAGCAAAAAACATTAGCTCCTTCTGCACTTTTGCTAAGTTGTCCAGCGGCAACAGTAATTTCATGTTTACAGTGTCAATGTCAATTCCTAGATAGCCCGGTTTCTGTGAAGGAGACAAAACTTTCTTATAAGCTATATTGAACCCAAGTGACATTAGAAGAGAATGCAAGGTCAGCAGGGCCTCTCTACAGCCCTCCTTGGTGTCTGCAATAACCAAGAAATGGTCCGAGTAATTGTAGCATTTAAAACCACACAATACATCTAGAAACACTGTCTGTCAGGCTATTAAATACATATGGAGATGCCCTCGTGCCAAATGCCAAGAAGTTGTCCTCTATATACACCTCACTATCACCAATCCTCCATTTCAGACCCTGGTAAGTCACAGCAAGATAACAACCTGGGGTTAAGCTGTCACAAATCTCGTCCATGCTGCTGAACTTAAAGTTCTGAAAAGTCTCAGACATAAAGTGATTGATTGACATGTAGTCAGGTTTGCTAGCGTTGGTGATTGGTCTGTAGCCACCTGAGCTTTTCTCTACAGCCCCCAATGAGTGAACACAATGTGGTTTCCTATCCAATAATCCTTATATTTCCACTTCCTTCCATATATTATCAATAAAATCTAAGGCGTCACATAAAGCAGACTTATAATTTACACACTCATAACTTGGGACACTAGCATAAGGGTCTATGACCTTAAATCCATGTAGAACCTTGTCCAGAGGGAAGAAAGTATTAACATCCCATTCCTCCTTAAACACTCTATCTACACCACCAGATAACATATGCCTCCAGCCCGAGGCTTTGAGCTGAGAATACACACCCTCTACCACATGCCTACACGATATGTCCCACAATGGCGCATACTCCCTGTAAGTGTTTATGATATCTTGAACATTCTCAAAACATGTTAAATCCTCACAACCGGTGTAGCCATAGGAGGTGAAGTCTGGCGTCAAACCATGGCTCAGGCCTGACGATGACCCCTCCCCCCTGTTGCTGGTTGGCGTAAGGGTAGTACTGTTGCTGTTGCTGAGTCTGATGATAATGTTGCTGGTACTGTTGCTGCTGTTGCTGACCCTGCTGTGGCAGCCGCTGGTGAGAGTTGCCACCCCCATAGCTGCATCCTCCCTTTGCCCGATGCTGCCCTTGACACACGCAGCACACATGACTCTTGTGACAGGGGTTATAGGAGCAGCTAATAAAGTTCCACGACGCGCACACTCAATCATGACACCATATGCACGGTGAACCGCCCCCTCTACCACCTGAGCTGTTACCCTGTCTAGCCCCTACACTGTTCTGCTGACTCAGTAGTCTCATTGCCTCGACATAGGCCCTCGTATTCTCTATCCCGGAGTGTGAAGCATTCGCTGTGTGCTCCACTGCCATATAGGGGATCTCATAGTATAGTCGTGCTCTTACTTTGCCACTGCCTTTGCAGTTGGACTTCATCACCGACTCCAACACACACACCATCCCGTACACCAGTTCCCGGTACGTCATTTCTTCACAAGACTTGTCATAGGACATGTGGAAGTCTGGGCGGATCCAGTGCCGGGACCTCTTACATCGAGCCGCCTCACTATTCCAACCCAAAGCACTAACAATGTGTGGCTTACTTTGGGAAGACAACCCTCCCTGTGAGTCGCCTCCGGCTAGTCCTAGTGCCTGCAGCCCACCAACTCCTGGCCCGCCTGAAGCCTTGTAGAAGCATGTACCGCCCTGTCTGACGGCGTAGCTGGTGAACCATCGGCGTAAAACAACATCTGCTGTAATCCCACAGAAGATCCTGGCTGTAGATGCCGCGTATCAAACCCTGGAGGAGCTTGAAGAGGTACCGAGTTGATGTTGACAGCTGCTCCGGAAGCACTGCCATTTTGAACTGGTGCTTGTTGCTGGGCGGCCGGCGTGGCACCGATTTCACGCTCCAGTTTTGTATTTTTCTAGTTTATCTGCACCAACTGTTCCTCCAGCTGTTTCACCTCCTGTTGCCAAAACAAAATGTTTTTCTTCTCCTTCGCTGCTAATATCTGCTTTTGGAGCAGAGCATGCCCATCTATAGACGGTGATGTTGGTTCCTATGTCTCGCTGCCCTCTAGATCTGCTTTGCGGGTATCTCTTTTTCCTGTGATTGTATTCAAACTGGCACGCTTCACATGGTTTCATGCCTCACGGTCAAATAACCGAAGTGAAGCAAAATAAAGAAAGTTAAATGTCAAAGCAAGTACAAGCGGAGCAGTAGACCTCCTGCATGGACGGTCATGGCAATACAAACACTGTAACCAGGGTAGCTCTGACCCTTAGCAAGGGATCACATGGAGCTTTCCCTCTCCCACTGGCGAGTAACAACATCCCCTATCAATACTATAAACAACTGTGGTTGCTTCTACACATTATTTTTGCATATATATACCTGATTGGATAAAGAGTCTTTCTTCATGAATTTGTGAGCAAAATACTTGAAATAGTTCAAAATGGTCCGAACAGGAGTAAAAGTTCTACAAATTGATTATAAAATGTACAGTTTTTTTCGATTGTGGATCTAAATTCAAATTTCACTTCATCGATGCTGATTTATTCTTTGCAGGTTGTCTACATGCTAATGATACTTATTTTATTCTATACCATAACAATGCTGCCAAACCTGATAGTAAAGTTAATAATGTTCACTGGTAATCTACTTGTTGGATCAGCCGATAGAACAAAACTGACAGGTCTTCTGACAACAGTGCGTTCACTCAATAGTGGAGTAAATGTAATTGTATATGCAGTTATTTCGAGGTAAGTAAATATCATTTCCTCAATTTATTTAAAAAAAACAATGACTTGAAATTGGTAAATGTGCCTGGATCAGAATTTCTTTTTTTAAAAAGACTTTCTGACCTAACCATAACTGCAGTTTTCAAGAAAACTGTCCACTTCACTCAACATTTTCTCAAATCTATTGATTAATTTTAATATTATATGGGGAAAGTATAGTGCCTGCTCAATGTCAAACATTTAACATACTAAATGAACATATTTGCTACATTTTCAGACATTTCCGTACAGCATTTAAGGAGATCATGTGCTGTTGTCGTAAGGACTGTAGGAGCTAGATCTAATGACAAAAAAAAAACCTCAGGAGGCAAAACGCTGATGACCAAGTCCTAGCTTGGAAACAAGCTCCAATCTTTCCAAAGATTGAAAGACATTTTGTAGCATTAGAATAGGCATATTTTCTAGCATTAAATTCAACAAGGAGGGAGCACACTGCTTTGATGACCTTGGATACATAACACTATTGTCTCCTAAGCTATACATTGTTTTTAGACACAGGACACCCATGAAAAGAAAAAATGCATTACATGACATAGAATATTCAAAGACTAATGTACACTAATGGAGAAGTATATTAATGAGCTAGTTAGAATTTCAATATGATCACCAACGCTTGTAGTGATTTGAGTCTAAACAAAGCTACAGATAAAATAGATTGTACATATGAATACATATATAATATATGTATGAAATACAATTTATAAAGTGATGATTGTCTTAAAATATCTAAGACAGGAAATTGTGTTGAAATAAATAAACATATGACTGCAAGTTAGAGTACACATTTAATCTAATTTCAGTTGAATACGAGCCTTCATGTGGGGCCTATCAATCAATGATTTCCAATTTTCGTGTGTTGACCCTGATATACATTATCATAGACCTAGATAGTGTAAGTAATGATCAGGAGTGAATTTGTTTGCCTAAGATTGTTCAATCAACTTACTAGCAAAAAAGACCCATTTGAGTACAACAATTTTGAATGACATCCTAAGCTGGGCTGGGCTGCAAACTGTGATATTTGACGTTTGGTACTCGATCAGTGCTATCATGTAGACACTGGGAAACCAGTTTATTATCCCTCCCTGAAATGGAAGTGCAAGTTCATCATCATCCATTCTATGTCTGATCGATGGAAGGTAAAGCTAGTGAAAGGCAGGATCATTGAACATTTGTGCAAGAGGCCATTCAGCTGGTAGAGGCCAGACAGGTCATGTTAGATCTACATGCCCTGCTTGTTCCCAGTACAGTACACTATCAACATGGAGACTCAACCCTAGGGAGGAGGGATCAGTTGACCATTATACAGTCAAGAACAGTTCAAAGATTGGAAACATTAGAACAAGCTAGTTTGAGTTGAGTTTTGAGCCTTTTCTTCACAGGTCATGTACACATGCAATTTTTTATGCTGAAGTGGTGGCATAGCATTGGATGTTTGCATTTTACAGGAAGTCATAACGGGCACAGCTATCTTTGATAAGGGAGTCACAACACAAATGTATCGCTGTGATAACAGTAATACTAATCAACTTCTGATAGATTCTGAGGTTGATTATAACCATACCTACCCCCTACTAGTTTGTGAGAAGGGAACCTGATCAGCACCATCCAGGTTGGCAAGGATGTAGCCCCTGACAATGAAGTTTGCCATTATACCAGAGAAGCACAGCGTATTAGAGTTATCAGAGTTTGCAGAATTCCCAATAACAAATGTGGCTGATGGTACAGCACAACATTTGCCATTGAAGCAGGGAATAATAACTGTAGAAGAGAATGTGACAAGTGTAGAAGTCTTTCCCCAAATCACCCCTGCTAAGACCATTTGAAGAAACAAGGATTAGAATTGGCTGCACTTAAGGACTTTGCACACTTGACTGTGAAATAGTCCTCATTGGAGGTTGAGGTATGCGCAGGTATCAGTGACTGGCAGGGCTGCAGAGTTTTCGGTAGATATAGAAGCCATTACAGCTTACCCCAGTTCGATTTGGTTCCTTTTGGGGTGTCAATTTCAATTTCAATTATTAATCTAATCACAGCTACAAATCAATGCCGCTATCACAGAACGGCTCAGTGTGTGGACAAAAGAAAGCACCGTTTTCATGCCTAAACTGACACATTGTTATTTCTTGTTTTGTCTTACCAGCGCTTTTTTCCCTTTAATTACAGAGTTTAAAAACTCTTTATGAAGGCATTTGGGGTGGGGGTCTAGGGGGTATATGGGTCAGATTTTTGAAAAATGTCACATTCTGGGGTCAAAAGTGAATAACCATGAAAATTCACAAAACTCAATATATCTTTATACAAGTTTATTACATTGAAAGACATACATCTTGGGTGTCCAAAAACAATAATTGCATGGTTCTACCCCTACCGGTGCAGTTTTTATTGACCGGCGAACACATCGTAGAGTAAAAGTGTCGGCAGTTACGCCCAAAACTATTACAACATGGTTATTATATCAAGGAAAGACCACAGTGACTTCTAAATTCATTTACAAGTAGCCTTAGTATGTGTGAATAGGCATACCAAGTTTGAAAACAATTGGCCATAAACTTTTTGATTTGTCGCTCAGCAAACTTTGCGAAAATATTGAAAATGATGAAATATTTCCACTAAATCACCAACTTTAGTCTAATTTTCTCAAAACGGTCCTTTTTGCCATCAAAATCACTTTGTGTTATCTTCAACATGTATACTTCCAATAGCAAGAATCATTTCTCATTCAAAGATCCCTCCCTTGGCATGATGAGCTCGTATAACCAGCTTATTTTTAGAGTAAAAGTGTCGGCAGTTACGCCATTGGCTATCACATGGCATTACCTCTGCTACATATCTCAAACACCTTCCACAGCTATCTTTTCTATATTTCTATGTACAAAACAGGTTGGAAATATATTTCAACCCTAAAACACAGCAGTAATAACACATTTTATGCCAAATGGTATTCCTCCAAATATGTCGAAATAAGGGAAAATTCAGGTAAAAATGTAAGGCCAGTCACTTTTAGGGGGAAAAAATGAGTCTTGCAGTATGGGCAAAATGACTTTTTGGGATGGTATAAGTCCCATAGGGGCATTCTCTGTTAAAATATGGAGATGATTGACTGAGTGAAAGTAGTATATTTTACAAAATATAATAAAAGTGTCGGCAGTTACCATTCTTAGTCAACCCTGACAAATTTAAAAATCAGCAGAATTTATATATATTATCTGTTCAAGCTATAACAGCACATAGCCCCTCATCATGCTGTACAGAGAAAATGTTTATACCATTAATATTAAGGTGTGTATGGCAATAAATACATTTCTGCGTAACTGCCGACACTTTTACTATATGAATGACTATTTTCTGCCATATTTATCACAAGCATGTTCTTAGCATAAGTATAAGACACTAGAATCTTGAAGGGGATGTGTAGGCATAATATAAACCACAAAAAACACAATTAATATGAAAATTACAGCCGCAACAGGGATTTATGTTGTCATTTTGTTCATTTTCTCTCTGAGACACCCTTTAACAACCGTTTTAGTAAACTAAAACATGCCAAACTGCTTCAAAATCACTCTATATTATGTATTAATGTCCATTTCCCAAAGTTGGTTTGAGATTTGCAGGGGATGCACAATATTACAGCATCAGGAAAGGTTTTACAATAGAAAATGACACACTCCAAAAATCCTCTCATAAAGACTCAGCAACATCCATTTCCGAATTTTCTGTTAGATTCGCTGATAAAGGAAAATATACAGAGTAGTAGCATAGACACTGATCTATCACTTTTCGTTTTGGTTTTCTCTCCTAATAGAATGGTAAGGTCACAAATAGAGAAAATCATGAGAAAATATGGGACTCTCTGCCCAACCCATATAAAACCCTTTATTGCCCCACCAGTATCGATGATATTCTTTGCTTATTGTAAGTTATATCACAATCATGTGTGCCATCATACATTGGTTTTAGCATACTCAGACATATTAATCCACATATTTATCAAGATAACATGATGGGACTTGGGTACAGGTGACACGTCACTGGTTCACATCAGTAACTGCAGCCCCATCCTTGTACTCCCTCCCTATAGCCCCAGTGTATCCACAGTGGAAGCCAATCTAACTGTGCTCTAACCATATTATACATAGGTTACTGGGTGAGCTCTGAGTGGCTACACATCCCACGGCCCTGAGCTCTGAGTGGCTACATTAACACTGGTAACATCACACAGCCCTGAGCTCTCAGTGGCTACATTAACACTGGTAATATCATATGGCCCTGAGCTCTCAGTGGCTACATTAACACTGGTAATATCATATGGCCCTGAGCTCTGAGTGGCTTCATTAACACTGGTAACATCACACAGCCCTGAGCTCTCAGTGGCTACATTAACACTGGTAATATCATATGGCCCTGAGCTCTCAGTGGCTACATTAACACTGGTAACATCACACAGCCCTGAGCTCTGAGTGGCTTCATTAACACTGGTATCATCACACAGTCCTGAGCTCTGAGTGGCTACATTAACACTGGTAATATCATATGGCCCTGAGCTCTCGGTTAAACAGTTGTTATTTCAAAAGTACTTCATATATAGTATTTTTACACTATTATGAATTTCTTTTTTCAAACAGACTTAATGTAGAAAGTATGGACTGTATAAGCAGCGGTTATACAAGTATTAATTTGACAGAGTCGGTGGCGGCAATTGTCAGCCGCCACACACAGGGGGCGCTGCCAGTCCCTAACTACCACTACTTCCGGTCCTGCGGGCGTCCTTGACTACTGTTTGTGTACCAATCACTTGCAAAATTTTACTTGCACGCAGCGCACCTACTATGACGCCGCTGACGGAGCCAAGGCAATGACAGGCGGATATGACTTACTGCATAAAGTGTGGTGAGGTACATCAAGGCAAGTGTTAGAGGGAGAGAGATCCTTCGAGAGTGACGAGATCCCTCAGCGATCTAGGAGCCGCAAAAATGAGCGGAAACGAGGACGAAGACGTGGTGAAAATCACCGACCCCGAGGAGGTGGCGCTGATAAGCCAGGTGCAGACCGTTCTACTTTGGCAGAGGAAGATACGGCTGAAGGAGCATACAGGGAGTCAACACGCTGGAGGAGAAGCGGCTGGAGGATCCGAGCGGCACGCCACCCGGTCCCAACCCCGGGACGGGGCCTTCAGAGGAGCACGTCGCGCCATGGAGGCAATACGAGGAGCCGACGCAGAGCAAGAAGAGGAGTAAGTTTGACCTGACTCCCTACTACAAGGAGGGTAGGGAGCTCAACTTCGCCGAGTTTGTGCTAGCATCTATGAAGTGGGGCAGTGATCACAAGTGGGACACCGTGGAGGACGCAAGGGGCTTTATGATTCACATGGGGTACTTAGCTATGAAAGCAGTGCCGGATATATACATCTGGAGGCCATGGTGAATTATGATGCCGCTGTGCGACTCTCAGCGGATTATAGAGGCGCTACGGCCTTTGGGGGTGGTAATGGGGACATCTCCAACAACCACTTTGGATATGAGAATACGCAGGACGCCAGGAGAGCCCGGGACGCGGCCAAGGCGGCCCGGGGGTTTGGCAGCAGGTCACAAGGTGGCGCAGGGGTAGGGGCCGCCCGCAACAGCAGCAGGGCGGCACTCTGGCAAAACGAGGAGCGTGCATTGCTTGGAATATCGAGAAGGAGGGCTGCGGTGACCAGAGCTGCGACAAATACCACAGCTGCATGTATTGTTAGGACCCCAGCCACAGGGCTCCCAACTGTAAAGACAGGAATAACATGGCCTTCAAACAGCGGAGGCGATAGGAGGCCGGGCGAGCGCAGAGTGGCGGTGGCGCCACGGCGCGGAGCCCGCATGAACCACTGACTGACACAGATTCGACAGCACCGACTAGGAATGGGGCCAAGGCCAAGGTCACCGCGGAGTGTACGATTAGCACGGAGTCTAGTGAGTGGTTAAGCATTGTGGATTGTACAAGCAGTAAAGACACTCCAGAGCTGTACAGGGTTAAGGCCCGGGACGGTATTCATAATATGAACGACCAGATAGGCTTTAGCATTTATGATGAGTGTTTACAAGGCGCTTGTACATGCAGCCACATGATAAACAATGCGGAGGTCCAACTAAAACCTTGTAGGATGGTGTCGGAGTGCCTGTTGAGGGGTGACACCGTCCCAGACTGGGACTATCTAATATATGGTACTATATTCGGGTACAATGTGGTGGATCCAACGTGTGACGCGTCGTATAGCAGTGGTAATTATGACGCGGGCATGGAAGCTGATGTAAAGGATCGTGTAGCTACAAAACTCATGAGTGAAATAGCATGTGGGGCGGTATCGGTGGTAGACTATATTCCCACATGCACACATGCTATAGGCATGATACCTAAGGGTGACGGCCAGGGCTATAGGACTATAATAGACTGTAGTGAACCAGAGGGCAAGAGTGTTAACAACTTCACAGAAAGTGTGTGTAATAAGTTCTCATACAACAGTGTTGACAGTGTGACAGAGAGGCTACAACAGTATGACTCTGTCAGCACACTGGATATACAGGACGCTTACAGGGCCATCTCTATACATAAAAACAGTGCTAAACGGATGGGCCTGAGTTGGCAGTTTGTGCCAGGTGAAACAACATACATGATCGACAACAGACTGTGTATGGGGTGCAGCAGCAGCCCCTATGTCTTCTCGAAAATATCTGACCTAGTGGTAAGGAGTATGGTGAGAGAGGGTTACACAGATGTAGTCAATTACCTAGATGATTATGCAATAATAACTAGGTCATACGAGGAGGGCTGCAAGGCCCAGGGGGCTCTGGTGAGGATATTAAGGCGGTTGGGCTTCAATATAAGCTTTAAGAAGCTGACCTCGCCCAACAGAGTCTCCAGATTCCTGGGTATAGAGATAGACTCTATAGAAATGAAGCTAAGGCTTCCAGCTGACAAGCTAAGGTCACTACACAGCACTCTAGACTACTTTGTAGGTAAAGACAAGGTCACAAAGAAGGACTTAGACCATCTAGGGGGAGTGCTGGCACATTGTGCAAAGGTGGTGAGAGGGGGGCGTGTCTTCACAAGGAGGATTTACGACCTCAGCGCTCAAGTGAGAAAACCCTACCACCGTATCAGACTGAACAGGGAGTTCAAGGACCACCTACAATGGTGGAGGGAGTTTGCAGATTTCTTTAATGGGGAAGCTAAAATGTTCCCAAGGGAGAAGGTGATGGTATCCACATACAGCGATGCTAGTACCACAGGCTATGGGGCCACACATGGGGATGACTGGCTAGCAGGTACTTTAGACAAAGAGCTACAAGCTGAAATGGAGGTGTGGTTAGGCCACCACTACAGGGAGCCCGATGAGTCATGCTACAAAGCCACCGGGGAGGTGGAGCATATAAATATCCTAGAAATGTTTGCCATTGTGGCCGCCATGGAGAGGTGGGGTCATAACTGGGAGGGGCATGACATGTGCATGGTTACAGACAATACCACTGTCAAGGCAGCCATTAACTCGGGGAGAAGTAAAAACAAGGAGATAATGGGACATGTCAGGAAGTTGTTCTGGTCAGCCATTGAGAACAACTTTGACACATGTTCAGTGTATTTAAAGTAGGTTAGATAAGAAAGACTCTCTGAGGAGGATCAGGGAGGCTGACAGTGCGCAGAGAATGTGTTGTCATGATATCTTTTCTGATGATTACAGAAATGCAGCAACTACAAGCCGAGTGTACAAGCATAATGGACAAGCACTACGCGGAGAAGGTCAAAGACGACGCGGAACACACAGGTGAAGAAGTACCTGGAATTCTGTGAGGAGTATAGTGGACTAATCAAACCCTTCCCATGTGACGCAGATCAGGTCTGTCTATATATAGCACACTTGAGGAAGACGATGAAGTTTGTGTCAATTGTGAATTATCTAAGTGGGCTGAATGACTATCTGAACCAGAACAGGCAGCCACCTATTGATTATAATGATTATAATACCCACAGATGCATCAAAGGTGTAAAACGCATATTGGGTGATAAAGCAAAGCAGGCCAACCCACTTCTACCAGCACAGATAAATGTGAAGTTGGGGATTCTGTCGGATTCCCCTGGACATGTGTGCTTCAAGGCAGCCCTACTGACGTCATTCAGGGGGCTGTTACGCAAGGCCCACGTAACAAAGTCCCCAGCCACCTTGAGAAGGAGAGACTTTAAGTTCTACAGCTGGGGGATGTTGCTGCTGGTGTCAAAGTCAAAAACTATTCAATTTGCGGAGAGAACAGTGGAAATACCTATTGCAAGACTGAGAGTGAAGGAGTTGTGTGCCGTGTTCTGGGTGGTAAAAAACATTTCAGAGAGTGTGTAGCGGCAGGACATGAGGAGGCATTTATATTGCCGGATGGAAAACCCATGTCATATAAAGTGTATCAGGACTCTACGTTATGCATGTGGGGAAATTGGACTGGAGCCGAAGCTGTTCAGTTCCCATTCAATGCGTAGGGGGGGGGGGGCTACTTTCCGCTACATGTCTGGGGCAAGTATCTCAGAGATCAAAAGACGCGGGGACTGGGCGTCAGACTGTGTCTACAAGTATCTAGAAGCTCCGCTCACAGCGCGGATAAAGGATGACATGAGAATGTCCGAGGAGTTCCTGAGAGAACTGGATGTATGGGACCCCCTGGAGGGGACAGGTGAACTGACTTGAGTCCTTAATAACAAACTATTGTGTCTGGGGGCTACGCGTGGGCCTTTTTGGGGTCCCCAGCCAAAATATATTCCAAACTAACTATACATAAATCACAGACTTGACATATCATTGACATATTATATGTATTATCATTACTCATCATCTAGTTGGACGCCGGAACAATTAATGGACTGTATAAGCAGCGGTTATACAAGTATTAATTGGACAGAGTCGGTGGCGGCAATTGTCAGCCGCCACACACAGGGGGCGCTACCAGTCCCTGACTACCACAACTTCCGGTCCTGCAGGCGTCCTTGGCTACTGTTTGTGTACCAATCACTTGCAAAATTTTACTTTTGTAATAAAGCAAGGCTAGGGGCCTTTTTGGGGTCCCCAGCCAAAATATATTCCAAACTAATTATACATAAATCACAGACTTGACTTATCATTGACATATTATATGTATTATCATTACTCATCATCTAGTTGGACGCCGGAAAAATTAATACTTGCACTGTTATAAGATTTGCATATGATAAAGAATATCAGATATCCATTTTGGTTTCTGTACATGTCAATGATATGGTACAGAGTGAGTTAACCATTACAATGTTAGTAAGCATAGTTACATCTTTTCTGGGACTTATTAGTCTTCATAGGACTGGACATTGGATTTGGCAAATGGCAATTCAGACATTCATTCATGTTTTTTGCTGATCTTGTTGCTATTGTTTAAATAGTATCAAGTGGTATTCAAAACTAATTCAATAGTATAGATATAAAAACTTATCTTCCAATAGGCAACCTGAGGGTCCTATCTGTCGATAGACCCACTATAGGCACAGTCATGTCAAGGTGCTGTTTGCAGGTTAATTGGTAGGCTGTACTATGGTATAGCCTACAGTCTAAACTAGCTTGCAGTCAGAATCCTAATCGGTACTGAGCATTACTGACTGTTGGTTGTAGTTGCTCTGCCAATGAATAGCACCCCAGATCGGGCGATGGAATATAGGCCAAGGTGAAGAATGATTAATTCCAGGGTTATTATGTTAGATTTAGAGACATCATTTCTTAACTGTGATGAAGGAGAGAATCCAAAGTGACTGTTTCATAAATGACTTTGTCAATATATTTGAACATGGGAACTATATTCTTATAAAAATGACACAAATAAGCAGAGAGGGGAGCGCAACTTCTGCTATGATAGAAACAATGAGGCTTCTATCAAATGAGGGGTGAAATTGTAACCGTTCTAGTGAGAAATGATCATAAGACGTCCAAAAAGATTAATGGAATTTCAGGGTGGTGCTCCCCCTCCCTACTTGAAGTACATTTTGTGTCTTTTAATAGAAAAGTGGAAACCGTAATTTGGCACGGCCGACATAAAAATTGCCCTACAGCGGCTCTTCATAAACTCCAATTAAGACGACTTGAAACTGTATTTATAGTCGCTCTTAATACATTAGTTCCACCATTTCTCATTACTGACATCATTTTCTGTTGTATAGTGATAAAAAAGTTCTTAAAAGAAAAAAAAAAGGAATTGCCTCATATGTGATATCACAGATTATAGAGTATAGTTGTGACTAGGTTGTTTCAAGGATAATAAATATAGCTATTGTTACAGACAATATCTGTACCCCTGTTGTTAATTATGTACTCTGGAATGTTATATCTATCACATAGATTTCTGAATGCTTTCATTATTGGCATGGAAATGGAACTACTGTATTCAACATAATAAGCACCTTCCCCCTAATAAGTGCCCTCCCTTCATTTTGGGGCATTTTTAGACGCGGATAAGACTTTAGAGACCATTGTAGACAACTCTTACATACTAAAACACCATGAAAACAACTGTTTAACCGCTGGAGGCACTTATAACGTCAAATACTACGGTGGCCGTCAAATAACTATTTTATACATAAATTCTTTTTCACTTTTCGAGCCGTACAAACAATTTCTTAAAATAGGGTTTTTTTTTGCTGTCAACATTGAAAATTCTTGCTGTCAACTCTCAACATTGGCTGAGGAGGCTCACCAAAAATTGTTTTTTTTTCACATTCCCTCATTGTTTATCAAATTTCTCAAATACACTTTTTTGTTGTTGTCAACATCTTATTGCTGTGCATAGAGTTTACAGCTAGGTTTTGAGATAAAATTTGTTCTCAAGTCTATAAGAGGGATATTATGCCAGGAATTCTACCTGAGGGTTATCCAAAGACTGTAAAAATGCATCATTCATTTATCAGAAAGTAGGCTCTTTGGAACCTAGACATGTGTTTTTATTGTGTATATTCAATGGGGAGAATTGATTTGTGCAAAGTTTCAGTCGGCCTTTTGACCAAATTTGACTAAGAAGATATGTAAAGAAATGGTTAATAGAATAATTAGACTAGGTAGAAGGAGAAGTATGGTCTTGGTCAACATCCTGGATCACTTTTATTCAGATTGATTTTTGAGTTCCAATAATCAGATATACTAACAATAATCAGTATAGTTTTCCGTCCTTGTTGGCTGCATATATACTCAGTGCTGTCTTCACTGGGCGAGTCTGCTTGTAGTATCTCTTTGTGAGACACACCCATGATACTCCTCACCTCCTAGTAAAAACATGATCCATGAATGTTGAGTCAATTAACTGATGTCACGGCAGGTTCTCCTTCAATACTGCACCTGTGGTATTTCCACCTCACCACACCCATTCACTTAGATTACATTCAGGTCTGTTACAGGAGTAGATCCCGGTCACACCTTACCAAGATATATAACTGTGCTATGGCATGACATGATGCATCATGTTCTCAATGAGTGAGGTGTCAATTAACAAAGAAACATGGAAACACAGACATGCAACACTCAGGACCTCTGTATAAGACACACCCATGATACCCCTGGACAAGTTGAAGTGCTTAGTACATCTGACATTCAGGACGTCAACATGCAATATATTTATTAGTCATATCAGACACACCCATGATACCCCTGTGCTACTGGCCTTCTTGTAAGGCTCCATTTGCAGATACAGCCAGCTCAGCTCTTAGTCTCATCCTTTCACCGTGCTATAGGACTCCGCTAGAAGAGGATGGTGAACTTGTCTCACATCAGCAACATGCAGTGCATCAGGTAGGTGGGTGTAAGATTAACTGGTGATAGTAATACTTTTATATTATCGTCTCACTCTTGATATGAGAAGAGAATATGTATACAGACTACCTATACCGTTTGAAGGATATTCTTGAGGTGCATCATTGAGGTGCATCATTACATATTTACCATATTTCTGTGTTTTTTCCTACGAGGATACTGTCAAAATTATAGGAGATTGCAGCGACCTGGAGGAGGGCTTAACAGGATGAGAAGGGGTTGAAGGAAATAGGGGCATGTTAGGCAGTGGCTATGTTACTTTTTAGCTGTGGTTCCATTAATTTTGGAGGGGGGCATAGGTTAAAGTGTTTACCTACCGGTTTATCCCGGTTATTCTCTATGTCCCCACTGTGGCCCTGGAACCGATCCATAATCCATTGCAGGGTCTGGCCGACTTATTGCATGCCACAAAATTTGCAAATTATGGCATATACGACATTGAAGCTCTGGCAATTGACAGAGGTCAATGTTCTGAACTTTCTGCTGGTTGTGGTTTCAAAGTCGGGCAGTACTTACAGTTCAGGGGGGTATTACAGGGTATTTTCTAGTGTGTGGGACCTTGGTTGTAGACAGTTTGTGGCTGGTGGATGCTCTCACTAGTTCATCATCAAAGCTTTTTATTTCCCCTGTTGCCATAGACTAGTTTGTGCTCGTGAAATACTCATGTGGTTTTGGTCTTTTTTATTTGGTCCCAGTCCTCTGTGAGGATTTGTTTTATTGGAGGATTGTGAGGATTGTGGGTAGTGATGCAGTAGAATGCTTTAGGGAGTCTTTGAGTAATTGGCGTGGGTATTTTCTGCGCAGGAAGTGTGTGCAGTGCATTAGTGAGTTTTGAAGGAATTTAGAATCCCTAGTGCATATACCCAAAGACCAAGGAGGATAAGCGTATAGCGCAAGACTGGGCTCTGCGCGCCCCTGCCATTGGTTTAGCACTGTGACGGGGTTCTCGGCGCTAGTTTCGAGGCCCAGAGCGCCAGTGTGCCGTAAGGGTGTAGCGGCAAAAGGCTCCCATAGCTGGCAGTGTTGAAACGTGCGATATTCAGAAGCTATTTTAAAATAATAATAAATGGAATTAGAATATATAATTCGACCATGGATGGGTAGATAGTGACATGAAATTACATATTCTTAGGTTTATTTTAGGGTTGGGTGAAAAATGAAGACAGAGGGAGCTCCGGTAAATCATGCAATTTCACCATTTTGGGGCATATCTAGCGGAAATCCGGGAACTCGGCGAGGGGTGCACCCGTGGTAAACCTAAATTGTTATTTCTGCTCCCTGCCCGACTTTCATATTGTAGCATATTGTCAAGAAATACCTAACGCTCACTCGAATGTAGTTTAATTTGTTTTTATAAGCCCAGTTTATGCGTATCGACAGTGGAAAGTGAAGTGAGGTAAGCGCGCATGGTATACTTTGCTTAGCTGTGCGTTGCCTTAACGAGTGGACATTTTGGGGCCAAAATAGTTAAAGCACCTGTCGGATCAGCAGTCCTGTAGGCTATGCAACATCTTTTTCGTAGAAATGACCTAAAGGATCATAAACTATAAATATATATCTACCTATCAGTAGTAAAATCATTTCGAAATTCGCAGGATTACTATTTCTAAATAGCTTCTTAAAGTCGGGCCTTTAGCACTACAGGCAATGGGAGCTCGCCATTCTACACCCTGGCGCAAGCTGGCCTGTCTCGTATATGTAACGCGCTTTCAGCGGGTCAATCTCTCTTTACCAATTATCGCTAAGTGCACTCTCTCATACTAGTTATTCATTCCTCTCTGATATACCCATGACTCTGATGAATTAGGAGTATAGGATGGCTCTAACTTGGGTGTTTGGAGGAATACAACAGGTAGTTGTGACTGTCTGTTGGTTTCCATAGAGTGTGGTTTTGAGTTTGTTTTCTGTGTTTTTGATGACTGGGATGTTAAAGAAGTTCACCTGAGTGTCAAAATCTTCCATCATGAACTTTATCGTTTAGTGACATGTGTTAAGATGTAGGGAGAGGTCAAGGGCAGGTTTGCCATGTGTCCAGATGATAAATACATCGGTACGTGGTTTGACTGGCCCCATTGATCTGGTGTGATATTGATGGGTTTGTCTTTGAGGCAATGGGGCTAGGTTCATGGATGGGTCTAAGGGGGATGGAGTGCCAAAAATAGCCTGTGAGCAGGCTGCTACTGTCTCTTTGGGAGAGGTTTCTGTCACTGTTTTTGCTGTTGCCAGGGGGCATGGTAGATTGATCGTGTTTATAGTCAAAATAGTTTGAACATTTTCGATCGGGGAAGTACCCCTAGATGGAGTAAAATATGTGAGTAAAGAGCTTTGCTTAGTAGAATGTCTTACCTCATTGCCTTGTATGGTGAGATAGCCTGACATAGGGTTGTCAGGTCTCCTGTGCTGCCTGGACTTGGTGGCACAATGGAGTCTTGAGTGAGAACTTGATCACTTAAATTTTCTCTAGAGTTGTCCTTTGTTGTTGTCTCTTGATTATATTTGGTAGCTAGATTGTTACGTTACCACATTTGAATTAATATGAACCTCTTTGTTTTTTTGTAGGTATATCGTTATATTGGTCCTGGCACCTTCTGTTTACGGACAAGGTAAAGCAATTCCATTCAACTCCTATTAATATCCACAATGTATTTAAACCTTCCCAATATACTAGTGTAGTGCTTTGTAATCTCAGAAAAGAGAACAAGAACTTCAGGTTCCAGGTGCGAAGTAGAACAAAGTTTATTTAATGTATCCCTGTACAATAAGTCTAAGTCTGCTGCTGCTGCTATAGAGAAAACATTATTGAAGGGGGCATGGGGAGGGCAGAAATGGTTAAAACCGTATGAAATTGTCTTTGGACAGCCCTTTTATTGGAACCATTCTAAGGAGTCTACTCATATGTTCAGAAGGGCTTTTGTAAAAGTAATTTTTTTTACTGTTGTGGAATTTTTTTTTTCACTTTTGCAAAAGTTTTTTTTTTCACTTTTACAAAAAGTTTTTTTTTTTTTTTTCGTCATTTTTTTTTTTAATTTAAAAAAAAGTTTTTTTTCCTTTCCTTAGAATTTTTTTTTTTTTTTGGCCGATTTGGCGAGAAAATGGGTCAAATTCGGAAAAATTAAGATTTTCAGTGAAATGGCTGATTTTGACCAATTTTCTCGCCAAATCGGCTATTTTCCTGAAAATCATCATTTGTCTGATTTAAACCCATTTTCTCGACAAATCGGCCATTTTCCCTAAAATCGACGTTTTTCCAAATATGACCAATGTTCTCGCCCAAATCGGCCATTTTCCCTCGAATCGACATTTTTCCGAATTTGACCCACTTTCTCGCCAAATCGGCCATTTTCCTGAAAATCATCATTTTTCTGAATTGGACCCATTTTTCAATAAATCGGCCATTTTCCCTCTGTTTTAGGGAGCAAAGAAACCATGACTGATGGTATGAACATGATGGAAGACTCACCTGCATCAACTACTGAGGCAGAGTGGGTCACCTTCCCTCCGGGTGATTTTCTCAATGACCCTTGGTTTAAGAAGATCAAGTATATTTTTCCTAAAAATGAGACAATTCTGGTAAGTATGCTAAGACTAATCTTTATCAGTGTATACATATGTAATAGTTGGTTAGCATAATAGCCTCAGAGAAATTATATGACTGTTACTCATAGGGTAACAGTGCTTGCTAAGCAGTGAATAGTGAACATAGAGTCTCTAGGTGAAGATACTTGTTTCCTTTTCTCTAAATATAAGATGTAGATGTTCTTATCAACAACAACAGGTTGGTCATAGTTTGTCAAAACATAATCTCTCCAGAAAAGATAGGATCAGTCTTTGTAGGGTAACAGTCTCTTTGTACATGTGGATAAAAGCATTCCTGTTCAGGGACCCATTATTCGACTATAAGTACCGTGAGTTATTTCACGGATGTTATCTATCAGGGGTATAATACTAGACAGTATACACTATCTACTTTTATTGATCTGAAGAAGGCCTTCCACACCGTATATCACTCAATATTACTTGAAAAATTATCCAAAATTGGTGTCGGGGGTCTTCTTCACAAATGGTTGACTTGTTACCTTAGCAACAGGAAGCAACGCACCTCAGCTAATGATGGTTTGTCAGGGGAGGGTGTGGTCATGTGTGGAGTCCCTCAGGGCTCCATACTGGGCCCCACCCTCTTCCTGGTTTATATAAACAACCTTGGAAAATTGATAAAAAATTGCTCTGTTTATTTATATGCGGATGACATGGTCATATCTAAGACGGGTCATGACCTGGATAGACTCACAATCGAGCTGGAGGAAGATTTGGTGATTTAAAAGCATTGGTTTCAAAAAAATAAACTTACTTTGAATACTAAGAAAACAAATTATATGATTTTTGGTCTTAGAGCAAAATTAAAAGAAATTCATCATCATTCTCTCCATTTTGGAGCCTCCAATTTTGAGAGTGCAAAGTGTTGAAAATCTGGGTATTACTTTGGATCCTGTACTAAACTTTAATAAGCATGCAGAAAATTGTTTCAAGATCTTTCAGTTAGCTTTTCTGAAGGAATCCATGACTACATCGGTTAGACTAAAGATGTACAAAACCATGATATTACCACATATTGATTATGGTGATATTTTATCTGATGTGGCTGGAAAATTTATCCTAGACAAAATCCAGGTGGCTGAAAATAAGGCCTTGAAATGTGTTTGGATGTTGATTGTAGATACCCCACCATTCTAACTCATCAAGATGCAGGTATCTCCTCTCTGTTACCTAGACGTAGAATGCATCTAGTAAATTTTATGTTCATGCAAAAGACAAACCCTGACATTGTAAATAGGAGACAAGTCTTTACCAGAGCCCATGATGCTCTTCTATTTACTACAATTAAACCGAAAAATGAATCAACAAAAAAGAGTGTTCTATATAGAGGAGCAGTCCATTGGAACAATCTATCTGTTTCTACTAGACAAATATTAGTTAATGAGGAATTTAAGTTAAACAGAAAAAAATGGTTGGGTAGTACAAATTATCCACTATAACCTTGTATGAGTATTTTCTGTATATGTATATGTGATTTTGGTTATTCAGCTGCCCGTCTGAGAAAAAAGTATGTGGCATACGGTAGTATAACGATTATAACACTCGAGAGGTTTTTCACCTGTGTGGATATTCTTTGATCCACCGTGGTACAGGAGTAGCCCGCTCCAGATACCAAGTCACCTCCCCTACTGTGTAGTATTAAGATGTTAATACATGAGGATGGTTTATAGTGGTTTGCTATATATATATGATTACATTGGTATGTACATGGAGCTGGCTTAAGGCCATAAGGAAGTGTATGTTAGATTTTATTATGTGTTAGCTCCGCTTACCGGTACATTCCTTGATAATATTGAAGCGTATTATTGTATGTTAGTGATTGAGACTATCTTTGCTAATTCTGTGATACCTTATAGAGTATTCACATAATCTGTTTATTATTCTATAATAGCTAAGTTCAGTATGTTTTTTTAATTAATGCTGGTGTCGGATATTTTTGAGTTGTTTAAGTTCTTTCTGTACACCAGGATAAAATAATCGGGATTGATGTCTTTACGTCATCACATACTCAAAAAATTTAAACTGTTACATAAAAGTAATGATGATATCAAAGGCTGTGTCTTACCAATCTGATGCAGTTGCATTTCTGCCCGTCACGATTCTGCTCCGTTTCTGCTCGGCATAAATAATGTATTAATTGGCCCAATTCGTTTTCAGACAGGTTCCTTAGGCATTTAGTAACACTATCTGCGATTTGGCTTGGTTAATTAATCTAGTCCTTTCACGATTCTGCTCAGCTACAGTAATTCTCTGTTGTTAAAGTTTGAATCTTTTCAATTTTTTTCATAGGGGAGTTGGAGCATACATACCTGTTTACTTGTACATATACCAATATCTATGTTAAGATTATATCTCCCCCTTTTGGTACTGGGAAATTACCATGTTTTCCATTTCTTAGCTCTTTTTCCTGCCCCCAAAAAACAAAACTTTGTACTCACAACTGGGGCCCCCCTGCATAGGGTATATTTTTTTCCACATCTTACCTGTACTATCATCTCTTCTTTACCAGAATTTGATATATTGGACGCTGCTTTCATCATGGACTTCAAACTATAGAGCCAAATTAACACTTGGTGTAGCCGAGCAGAAACGCAAATCAGCCGAGCAGAAACGTGGACCTTTCTATACTATAACCAAGGGAAATAACAGCCTCTCTAATATACCAAATAATACAGATACAATACAATATTAATTCACTAATCTTTTTTATGTGGAGCCTCAAGAAGTGTTTACACCCAATGACAACTTTATTACAAATCAAACACCAAATTTACCTCATTAAAACAGCATTTCTGCTGAGCAGAAATGTGGAACACACCACAATCAACTGCAAACGTATCTCTCTTATTTCAATCAGTTATCTGTTCTTAATGAAAAGGAAAGGTCAGTCGAAAGTCAACACAATTTCTTCATCTGCATGACTTGGTCCTATGTCCATATCTCAATCCTTTCTTCAATAAGAGCCATATA
This sequence comes from Harmothoe impar, assembly GCA_947462335.1. Lineage (NCBI taxonomy): Eukaryota > Metazoa > Annelida > Polychaeta > Phyllodocida > Polynoidae > Harmothoe > Harmothoe impar. The sequence continues at coordinate 92,588,104 of OX381706.1, forward strand.
ACTGATATGACACCCTCATAACTCAGAGCATCTCACCCGAGCAGAAACGTGGCATTTCCATTCCACAACACTATCAATGAGATAATCGTGGTAAGGTGGGTGAAACTGGGTGAAAGTGAGGTCAAGAGAAGGGGTTGTAGTTGCATGCAAGTTGAAATGGGTAGTGTGAGCCCTTTTCAAAGTGCCCTGAGAGGTTTGCTAGTGGGACCTCATTTTTCTGCTAGGCCTGGATGCACTGACTTATGAGGCTGTCATGCAAAGGTTGATTGAGGTATTGAAATGAACTGTTGACTGACCATTTCTTATTGTTAAGAAGAGATGATTCATGAAATAGGAGAAGTCTTAGTGACATATTTTCACTTTACAGTGGTGTGTTTCTCGTTTCTGATCGGCTGAGATGCTGCCTTGAAGGGAGTCTCCTAGATTTAGATCAAATTGAAATTAGTATGTGAAATGGTATTGATTTATATGCATTCTGTGCTATACTAGAGAAACTGCATGTTCTCTACATTTTATTATAGAAAGATCCACGTTTCTGCTCGACTGATTAACGTTTCTGCTCGGCAATATCATGTGGGACTTAGGCTATACTTCCAAATCTGCAAAGGAAACCATACATAAAACACATGGTCCTGGTAGGGAAGAGATGACAGAAGAGAGGGAAGTATCTCAACACTTACCCCATACATGGTTGGCCCACAAATTAAGGGAAATTTTTTGTTTTTTCAGGGTGAGAATGAGAAACCTGTTGATCATTGACCAATACAAAGCATGTCTAACCCCTCTTATAATGTTTGCTACAGGATGGACTACGTAATGCTTGGCCCTATGTCAAACCTACGTCCCAAGTACTATATGGCCGGACCAGCCATTGGACATCTAATGATAAAATCAAAATGATTGAAATATCACAAAAACCGGAACTCCGTGCCAAATTCTACTGTTTTATATTTAGTTGGCCACACTGGGGGAAATATTCTACCCAATGTGTTCCTGGATCAAGCAGTATGTTAACATTCGGCATTCAATATCTACCTCGTTCAATGGTGACAAATAGTCCCTATTTTTTCCTTGCTAATACAACCATCGCATTAATGGGATTGATATTCGGTGTCCTAGGTAGGTAAATTTAAGAAAGATTTATTTGCCAGTTTTGTTAGAACCTGGGTTCATGACCCATAAATATGATTTTAAATTGACAATTGTAGTCTCCCTGCGGAATGACAGAGGTCATCTACCTCCTACAAGGTCCAGCTGGAAGAATATTCAGGATCAGAGCTCCTCTCTGAGGTTTATTTTACTCGGCTTCACATTGTAAAGCCTCGTGAAATAACTCTCAGTCATGAACTCTATGATTGCTCCTTTGTGTTTATTTCATGAACAATATTCTTAAAATTCGATTTAATTGCTCTGGAAAAGCCATTTTATAGTGCTTAAATTAACAATTGTGATGATATGGGTGATTACAAATGTGGGTTATGTCACGGTGGATGTTAAATATGGGCTTCTTTGGTTAAAGGAGTACTAAAACATACCTGTAATTCTTGCCCTACCATGAATAGGTATTCCTCTAACAATCCCAATGGCAGGTTGGGTAGATTAATTGAACAGCAGTTATATCCATAAATGTGCCACTTTTCTGGGACAATGGGCATCGCCATTTTGTGCCAGAAGGATTAGTGGTGCCACCAATGCCCATAAAGTGATGACTCAGTGGGCACTACGTCTGGAGTGCACCACAGGCTCCCTGGGCCCTCCTCCAGTAACCGCCTCCTCCGGTGTACTAGGCCTACATGTGCTCACCATGCTGCACTGTTGACATCACTCAGAGACTAACTACATGTTTATATCTAATTGTTACCTGGATAGAAAGAGGGTGCAAAGCATTTTGATATAATATCAGGTCAGATAAAAAGAAAGACACTACCCAGTGGTCACAAAATTCAGTTTAACATTGAATCAATGTAGAAACAACATTGAATCAACATTGTCAACCATTTATCAATGTTGAATCAATGTTCTGTGCCCACTGGGTAAAGATAATGCATCTACACAACCCATGGAAGTGGACTCATCCACACAAGGACCTTCAGACAAGGGGGCTGGGATTACTGGTGTTTATAAAAGTTTGAGTTTAGATGAAAGGAAACAATATTTAAAAGACAAACCCAGGTTCCACTTCTTTCCCTCATCAGGCCCCCTCCGTAGACAATGGTTTCATAATTACAACAGAGAGAGATCCACAGTGACAGAGAGTACACAGATATGCTCGACTCACTTTGAACCTACCTGCTTCAAGGATAGTTATTGGCTACAGGTATGTTTAACATTTTCATAAAACCAGTGACACATTTGATTATTTTAGAAACCTCTGGGGTGAATATAAACACAATGCCTTATAACTTTCCAGGTCAAGAATCCTAGGACCAGGACAGTAAAGAACGGTGCTATCGCAACTCTATTTGTTGAACCCCATCAACGTGAAAAGAGGAGAAGGGTCCACACAGAAAATAGACTACAAAAGAAGAAGAGAGCATGTGTAAGTAAATGAATTTATACCAGGTTGATATCACAACTGTACTAGTACTGTCTATACTATTGTAGGGGTTTACTACCATATGAGTTAAAACATATCTACATTCAGGCAACCGAGGAGATCAGTTCGGGTCATTTCCGCCTGGCGTGAGTGTGTGCAGTCTCATGGAGGTGCGCACCACGCTTCAGGCAGGAACGACTCTACCACGTGATCATGTTCATTTCAAATGTCGGAAGGGGTATATAAACCTCTCATCATCGTAGGTTCGCCAGTCAGTGCAGGCCCGGCTTACTCCCAGCATTACCCTACCGAATCATGTACGATTGAATAGCAACACTGTTCTTTTACCTCCTCCTTCGGGTTGAGGCTTAGGAATACACTGAATAAAAACCTTACTTTACTTCGCACCTGCAAACTGACGCTCTTGTTCTGTTTGAGAAACCCAACCACTACACTGATGCCGTGACCAGGATTAGTTTAACTGGTAGCAGCCAGGTGAACCTGGCGGATCTGAGCAAGATGGGAATGCGAATGTTCAAGATCCGAACAAGTCAGTTGTTCTGACCAGTTTTGACGGGTTTATGAATGAAGCCGGAGAGACATTACATCCAGGTGGTAGCCTGGAGGAAGGGGAGTTTGAATCAACAAGAGTTGACCAGATGGACCCTGAGGGGGCAAGAGGGTTTACAATCGACTTCATTGCCACCCACTTGAAATGATACAGGCCGTATCAGTACTGGAAACTAGAAGGGTGGAGTTTGAAACCTATCTAGGGAATCAGGAGGTACTGAACCCAACTGTGACCGCCACAGCTGGGGAAGGAGTGCATACTCCAAAGACCATAGAAGTCTTAAAAGAGACAACTAAGTATCCATCGGGACAAAAGATGTATATTACACATCAAGCAAACCAACCCAGGTTACTATAGACCAGGCGGCACTATCACTCACAACATCCCCGGATGTGTCTAGTTATGACACCTTAAACCCTTTTTCAGGGGAAAGTCCATCTAAGTATGGAGCAGCGCCACCACCTTCAGTTACTAGAGTAGTATTGTATGTAGTGCAAACGTTCTATATAATAAAAATGAGGACATGACCTAGTTTCTAAACCAATGAGCCTTGAGTATTTGGTCACGTGACTAATTATAATACAAAAGGGGAGGGGCCTATTATGCAAATGAGGGTGTGACTTAAATGAATCAGGCAATCAGAGGGCTGGACTTGGTAGAGAATTTTTTTTGTAGAAAATATTTTTTTTGGACAAAACACAAAGACAAATAAGTTTAAGGAAGGAAGTTTCTAAGGCCAAAAGGCCCGGGAGGGGCCCTGGTGGTGAGCTTGGGAACTACCAGGTTGAGGCATTATATTGTTTCCATTTGACAGGAAGTCAGTACGGGTGCGGCCATTTTGTTTTAAGGGGTGCCGCCATTTTGTTTTAAAGGGGTGCCGCCATTTTGTTTTAAGGTGTCACAACACAAATTTATGCATATATAATGAAAACATTCATATTAATCAACCTTCGGTCCCGAGGTTGATCATAAGCATACCTATACCCCCTAACATGGACCCAAGGAATTCAATGGTTCTATTGGTTTGTTGCTAAGACAGCTGGTTGCCTAGCAACAGCTATTCCAATTGTTTATCTGCCTAGCAACACCCATTTCCATGCTCCTGAGGTTGATTATAATCATACCTACCCCCCTAGCATGGACCCAAGGAATTCAATGGTTCTATTAGTTTGTTGCAGAGACAGCTGGTTGCCTAGCAACAGCTATTCTAATTGTTTATCTGCCTAGCAACACCCATTTCCATGCTCCTGAGGTTGATTATAATCCTACCTACCCCCATAACATGGACCAAAGGAATTCAATGGTTCTATCAGTGCTGCGGCAGTGGTGGCCACCTAGTGGCTGTATATTACACTAAATCCCTGTAATGGCATGTTTTCCCCTGTTGTGTCACATCTGTCAGTTATATCATACTCCCGCCCTGTTTATATGGTGTCTTGAATGGGTCCCCTACAAATATACCAACCATGTAGACATTATGTTCCTTCAAATGCAAGAATTACGGTTGTTGCCGCGTATAAAAATGCCTGAGGCATTTTTTTTAGGCGGCAACAACCACAATTCTTGTTAAATTTATAATCACAGTTAAATTTTACACACATCACAATCCTGTAGCTCACCAATAGCAATTCGAAAACCCCTACAAAAAGTGGTTTGATAGCGCGTCAGTACCAGACAAAACCCACACATTGCAAAGAAGGCTTTGAATGAATTTTTTCCATAGTTGAGACTGTACATGGTGTAACACGGCTGCTTCTCAATAGTGCAGCAATCTTTCTTAAACTCTGAAAATGTATAAGCCATACTACCCGTCCACACTTCATCTAGAGAGCACTCAAAATCCACCGAGGCGCAATACCAAGGCTGATACTCAGACTGGATGGACATGAGCTCTCTCAACATGGAGTGTCTATGGGTCCTGGGATGATAATCATGAGAGAGCATACGCTCTAGACACTAAACACACCAAACACAGGTAGCTTGGTTTTTTGGAACAGCAACAAAATCCAAACACCAACTATGGGTTATCATGCAGACATGCAATAAATGAAGCAGTAGAATCTAAAGTATACCTTCTCTTTATGAGAAAGCAACTGGGGTGATGGTACTGATACACAGCAATACAATTGTCCACAAACAACTCTGGACTCAGCCAGAAAGCGTCTTCTAAACACATGTTAAAAGAATCATAAGACATGTTTGACACAGCCACTTTGTGAAAACCTTGGTTTAACAAGGGTGCTCTGAAATACAAACTATTGCTTGCTTGTATCACCTTCCATGCAAAGAGAGGCTCACAGTGACAGCGCATCGCCATTGTGAATTTTGTTTTACACCAACTCAGTTGTACCACTCAACACACAGTAGGCGCCACCGAGAGTAGAAAAAAACGCCCACCTCTTCGTCCAAGTAATTGACAACATTTTTATTACCTTCACGGTACATACAGCGAACGATGAACTCAGAAAAAGAGTTGAACACATATGGACCAGACGCCATACCAAAACATAACCTAGCATCAATATATGTCACTTCACCTCTGCCATCAGCAAGATCCCATTTCAAACCTTGGTACTGGCGATCACCATAATATATATTGAGACCAGGATATGCGTCGCTTATGGCTGTACTACAAAGCTACATGGATTCTCTCAAAATGTTGAATACATCATTTAATGGTTTATATACAAAGCGCTCACATATCTCGTTGCATAATTTGTTTACAGGAGGGTCCTCATTACCACTACGTGAACAGTCTGTAATAGGTCTGATACTAATTTTTTCATTGTTAGGATCTTTTTTCTTAGTGATAGCACCTATACCATGTATACACTTTGGTTTTACCTCTGCTTGTAGTATTTGACCTCTAAGTAGTATATAGGAGCATATTCAGCGCGTAGTAAACGGGTGCATCTAGGTCAGTTGACACTTGCAGAACGGAAGTGACCTCTGTCAACCAATCAGAAGCTTCTAAATGACAGGAAGTGACGTCATCAGAGGTCATGACATACTTTACAAGCTTCTGATTGGCTAGTACAATGTCAACATGACCTACTTCACTTGTACACGTGTTGAAGACCACGTGCTTATAATAAATGTCAACAATGACACGTGTTTAAGACCACGTGGTTGAAATAAATGTCAACAATGACATTGAGTAATGCCGTCACATGCTAAAGACAAACACAAGGCAAGAAATATTATTTTGGTTACTTTATTCACATTTTATACTTTGTACAGTTCTTGCACACAAACAAGTCATGACCATTCCCTGCAATGTTACACATGATGCAGAAAGAACGATTGGTTGTGAAACCTTTCTGGCCTTTCCAAGAAACACTTCGAGTATTCCAAGTACTCACCCAACCAGTCCCCATCTTCACAATTTTAGATAGTTTCACATCAAACAATGACTGAGCTAGAAAGTATTCACGATTGTTTCTCACACCTGGAGTCAGGGCATTCAAGTAATCAGTTTTGAATCTGACTTCATACGAGAAATGCTGTAACACGGCTGTGAGAGACAAAGCTTTCAACTCTAGAGTAGCTTGCAGACACGTGAAACACACATTGTAAGCGATATCTGAAGGGTTCATCGGAACATTACACCTACAGAATGCGCCTATAATAGGTGATTCACGTAAGACTTCGTTGAACTCCATGAAGCTCTTGAAACTCCCTAGAGTGTATCTAGCATAGTGTCTGGGGCAAGTCAGAGAGTTATGCATTTGATACACAGCAATGGTGAAATCTGCAACGAATATAGGCAGATTCTATGTGGATTGCTCTATACACTGAGTGTATGCATCCCAGAAAGCTTCATGGAAATCTCTGTACACATGTATACTGGAAAAACAGCGCTCAACAACATCAGGTAAGGTTCCTCTAAAATAGCTAATATTATTTACAGGTATGAACTCCCAGAAGAAATGACCTCTACAACCACAAGTCAAAGCTGTGTCGAAGTTACGAGGTGACACTGGTTTTACATGAGTTGTAATGCGTGGGGTGTATGAACATTTTTCTCACTTTCACGTGCTGAGAGAGTTGGTGCTGAAGCATCAAGTCTAGAACTACAACTACCATATATAGAACTGTACATACTGACAGAGTCAAGGATATCGTCTATTTTTGACGTCAACTTGCTGTCAGCCATTGTATATATTTCTTGACACTAATCAGAAAAAAAATAATTTTCTCTGATGAATTTGACGGACAAAGAGAGTTTAGTAAAGTAGTCTGAAATCAGTCAGTGGCGTCTTTGTAACAACTCTCTTTTCACGCCTGCTTTTATTTTTTGGTGTGATACAGTTCACTTTTTTTTGTTATTTTACGAGCTTTTTTTTAGCGATATAGTTCACTAGGAGAGAAATTGAGGTGAAACATTCGGAGAGAAATTGGATAATTTCCTCGAATGTTCAACTATAATTTCTCTCTCTTTCTCTTTATAGAAGCTGTATTATTTACATTTTTATGAAAAATTTTCATGAAAATTTTTCTCTTTTCTTCTTTTTTTTTTACTATATAGTTAGTACTACTTAATTTCCAATTATGGAAATTTTTTTCTTTTTTCTTCACAGAAAATTTTCCTTTACTCCTTCTTTTTTTACTATATAGTTAGTACTACTTAATTTCCATTTGTGTAAATTTTCTTTTCTTCACAGAAAGTTTTCCTTTTTCTCTTTAACTATTTTCGCTTTTCTTTTTTTACTGTAGGAAAATACTGTTGTTTTTTTTTACTTTTTTTTTGAGTGATACAACTCACTTGTCTTTATCACACACAAACACAAACACACACACACACACACACACACACACAGAGAAAGAGAGAGTCATATATCTAAAGGTTCAGTGCTGACACCATCTTCACATACTATTCTCTTAATGTACTGGTAATTTAGACCTTGCTTGTTCTAGGAGTATGTAGTGATGTGATGGTCTATAACTCTGAAACCTCTGTTTGTCACTACATGAGTCTTTTCTGTTTTCAAAACGTTCTGATAATTTGTCTCAGTAAGATTATTCTGCCTCTGGATAACTCCTTTGCAACTAGTCTTATTCCCTGTCTCACTGACACACATGTAACATTTAGGGTTCAAAGATGTCATAGCGTCTCCTTCCCACTCTATCTTGAACAGACCTGGAGTTCGCTTGTCAAACACCAGGCGGCGATAGCAACACGGTGGTTGTACCCATGGGTAGTTGTTTGTTCTGCATTGAATGTACGTCTCTCTATGTTCAGGATTATCACAAGATTCAGAAGGTAACCACTTGTGACGCTCTCTGAAGTATTGCTCACGCATATCAGGTTTGACAGCTTCGTCTAAATTCTTTTTAGACAATGCAAAATAAAAACTGTCAGTGTCCATTTCACACATTTCAAAGTCTTTTGAGTCAATGAACTTCAACAAGAAGTCGTAGTAGAACGCTAACATTTTCAGTTTAGCATACTGGTATACCATGAATCCAATCTGAACAGGTAAGTCGTATGTGATACTAGTCGGAAGAGATGACATTTCTACAGTGTTCTCACTGATGTCATGCACTTGTTGTACTGACCAGTGCAGACAATGTCGACTAGCAAAATCTGGACTTACATATTTAGTATTCAAGAAATTCTGCTTGTTACATATAGTCTTACCATATGAACTGTTACCTAACAGTTTATACAAGTCAGACAAGATCTTGCAGTCAACATTCTCATCTCCTTTCCGTCTAGCTGCTGTCACTTCTTGCACAAAAGGTCTGAAAGTTTCTTCAGGTGTGTATTGAACTAACAAGTGCACTTTGCTAACTACTAAACCTTTCTCTAGATACCACTTAAGTAACGGAGTACCTAGTAGAAGACCTGATCCATGGAAACTACCTATCAACTGTCTCTGAGGTTGACGCAGTTTCCCTACACTTTCTAGATAAGTTTTCATATGGTCACCTACATCTTCTTTGCTGACAAGAATGTTCTTGAAAACTGGTGTCATTTCAGCAAAATATGGTTTGAGATGTTCAGGTGTGTGAATATCTACTTGAATCAACCCAAACACTGAACCACTTTTCACACCTTCTATTATCTCAGGTTGACTCATCTTACCAGCTGAAGACGGTCTATTAACACTCCATTCAGGTTTCAGTTTCAAACACTGAGTGTTTTTTCGTAATTTGATCCACTGACATTCATATTGTTCTACTACTGTGTAACCTAAACTTTTCAGATACAGAGTTACAGCAGCTGTTTTAGTAGAACGCTCTTCTATCCATTCCCGACCCTTCGTACTAGTCATCAATGTCTTGTTGATCTGACATGTATGACCATGCCAATAGCAACCGTGGAACTGATATATCAATTTACGATCAGGGACTATCCCATCTACTCTTATACGCTGACTACCTACACTGACTTCACCATAGTTGTATTGATGTAAAATAGGTACTTTGTCTACTATAGCTCTGTAACGGAGCCATTCTACAGCTGAGTAACTGATTTGCTGACTGAGAACAGGCTTGAAATCATCTTCGTGACGTCTCACTACATAGAAACCTGTACAATGAGCTTCACCCATACATTTCAAGTACAAACTATTTGCATCTACTCCTAAAATGTGATCACACTTTTTACTCTCAACTCCATACTTACGCTCTCTTATTCTAGTTATACCACTACGATGGTGTCTGTGGAATATTATAGCAGGTCCACCAACTAAATTCTTTCTCAGTAAGTTGTGGACTTCTTTTTCATGATGTGAAAAGAGAACATAAGGTGTCGCATTCAACTCAGTGTTCTGAAAGAGGAACTTCAAAGTCAAACCTGGAAGTGTCGAACCATCTTTGAACATGTCGACACTCCTTTCTATGAAGAACTTGCTATGTTCATTTATAGCTCTGACAAATGGAGCTACATCTAAATTGTTATAGTACACTAAGTAGTCTTTCATTGTTTTCATTTTTTCTTTCACCCACACTTCTTTACAGCTTCTGTACTCAGCTTGAGTTATACCTTTCCCAGTCAGAGAGCTATAGAAACTTCTCCTAGGTGGGAGAGTTGTGTTATCTAATTTTCGGACATTGTCCATCCACTCATAAGGAAAAAAACCTTTCTCTGTGTCTTTCAAAAAAGCTTTCAAATAACTAGCGTAATTATAACCTGGAGCTAGATAGTTCACCATGTCTAAGAAGACTAAGTGCTCAGTGTATACAGCAATGTACTGATTGCACCTTTTTATAGTCGTCATAAGTTTCTTTTCTCTTTCTGAGAAGAAAGTGTGGAAGCTTCTCTTTATTAGATTTAAGTCATATCGACCTGAGTTAAAACCTACTACAGGTACTCTGTACATATAAGCTGTCAGAGCTTGCTTAGCTCTGACGACAGGTGATAAATTATACTTACTTTTCTCTAACTTAGCAGCTTTCAAAGCTGCACTCTCTAACCTTTCCTCTTCAGCTTGCAGAGCATCTAGCTGATCTGTCACTACTTTAAAACGCTCTCTGACACATTCACCTATTTCACAAGCTAACATATCTATGTACCCTAATACACGACTGACTAAGTCATCATTTTCCCTGTTACTCTCTCTGACAAAACACACTGGTTCTGTATACCCTGGAAAGTCACTAGCTACACTAGCAGACAGTGGTACATGATCTAACTCAAAAGTTGTGTTACAACTTTTCTCACCGTTCTTTACAAAATAACTTTCAAAGTCAAAAGCAATCTTATATGGGTATATCTTTAAGTGAGCAGGTGTATGTACACCTAGCTCACTCAACTTCTGAAATATAGTTCTACTAGGTTTGTACACACCCCCTTTGTATATAAATCGTACTTTAGTACAGTCTTTTGTTACAGCAGTGTGTCTCTTCAAGTTGTAATTAGAAGAGAATGCTTTGTAACATTTTTCACAACTGTACACGCGCCCATATTTACACATGTCTACTATCAGACTCAAGTGGTTGCGGTACATGTTGAGATTCAAGACTTTCTTGCTACTACAAAGCTTGCTACACACCACAGTCACTTTATTAGTACTAGACAGCTTGAACACTCGTATGTCTATTTTGAATACTTTCTCTAATCTATCTAAATCACTTAAGAGAATACCTTTGAACTTTTTCTGACAAGTGTCTGGATAAGCTTCTTTGAAAAGCTCTACAGTTCTATCTAATGTTTTATACAAGTGGTGTGACAAGCATCTAAAGAAACACAAGTTGTCTCTGTACACTCTCTTACTGTAAGAGTCTCGGTGGAAGTGTAACATACCTCTTTTCCTGAAACTAGGAGGGACACTCTCTAACTTACCTAAGAACACATTTGTAGGTCTAATATAAGTCAGATTCACATTCACATTACCTACTACTGTCCACTTTGTGTCAGGTCTACTTTTGTCAACTTTCACTTTACTTTCAATAGATCTATGCAACTTTCAAAGCTCTCAGAGTTCTTAACTAAGAAGTAAGGGTCTTGATGGTCTTCACTGTCATAAAAAACTGAAGAGTTGTTAGCTGAAGCATGAAAATACATGACTCTTTGCTCAGCGTCTTCAGTGCAAGTCAAAATTCGACCAAAAGACACAGCTACTCTATAACTGTATAACTGGTTCTCATGTATAGCTCTGAGAGCTGTCACTATCTCACTCACTCCTTGATCAGATTCAAAAGTAGTTAATCTGACGTTATATATAGCTTGTACACAACCTAACACAACTAAACCTTGACCTATCGATCTGAAATTTGATTTGTAATATTCTAAGAAAAGAGAGTTTTTCTCAATCTCTTCAGGTAAAACTGTTTCACTAGAGAAGACTTCTCTCAAGCAAGTCTCTGAAGTACACAAGTTCTTACTACTGTTATGTATAGTAACTTGTCTAGGAATTCTAGGTGCATTACACCGAATACAACTGATAGTATTCACGTGTCTATGCATTTTAAAAACTCTTCAGATATACACTCTCTCCTTCTTTTTTTTCTTTCCTTTTTTCCACTAAAACATACTCACTAACAAACAAGCAGACAGACAGACAGACAGACAGACAGACAGACAGACACATAATGCAAAGAATTTACAGCCCTATCAATACAGTGTTGAGGAACCTTACAACTGATGTAATTTAATTGTTGAGCACTCACCTAATCAGTCTCATCGCAAGTGGTAACACCTCTGTAAAAGTTCTTGTCACTCTCCAGCATCGGCCCAACACGTTCCAGTATGTCTTTGATCGTGTTGACAGTCACCGTGTACCCACAGTGTATTGGGCTTGTTGTTGCTCGACCTGCCGGCAGCGCTTTATCCATTTCTTCCACGTACGACGACGTTCCGATGTGGATCTTAGGTTGTCCCCTGTAGAGGTTGACTAAGACACCTGTGTGTTTGACAGGGTTGTCTAAGTAGTTCAGATAGTTCTGGACTGCTGGCGCTCCTTTCTTGGCTTCTTCTTTAATCCTGTCATAGTTCTCTATGATAGATTTGCTCTGGTAGAAGAGCCCTCTGAAGTCGTTTGCCCGTAAGTTGACGCGCCTCTCGTAAGGCTTGTTCAAATATTGCCTTATTGAGACGCCACTGATGAAGGGGAGCTTGTATACTTCAACCAGCGTGCATGTATCCCCAGGTGGGTAGAAGAGTTGGTCAGGAACAATGCTACCTTCGGCTTGTTGAGATGGGAAACCAAACCGACTAGGCCACTTCTCACCAGTCAAAGGGACTATGCGGAAGTTAGCCAGCTTAGACCCAACTTTCTTGGATCCATTCCTCGGCGGAAGCGGTGTCACAACAGCAGTAGCAACCGTAGATTGGGAAGTAACACTTCCCACACCAGCCTTTGCAGCACGTGCAGCAGCTGCAGCTACAGTAGCCACACTCTTGGTGTACTTTCGCTTCTTTTTTTTTTCAACAACTGCTTCTGGCTGAATCTGTGGAGATGGACCTCTTTTAGTAGCAGTTGTCACGCCCTTGGGAGGATTCACTTCACCACTTGTGTCACCTACTACTCTTGAGTAGTACTCATCCGTGACTACTGTAGCTTCCCCGTTGATGACGACGACAGTGTCGGTCAAGCCAGGAGTGATGACGGCCCCGGCACTATCCCTCACTACAATGTCGGCTGGTACAGCTGTAGTGACAGGTGAGGAAGGTGGCGCACAGCGTCCTTCAGCTTCAGCTTTCTGGAACCACTCATCTAGTACTTCATTCAAGTCGTGCCCGATGATTTCACCTTCTTCTACTTCGTCCTCTGTCAAGTCGATGACGATTGGCGTACTGGGTTGAAGTATCTCATCACCAGTCAAGTCGATGATGACTGGAGGAGTAGCGGCAGTGGGAAGAGCTCTATTGCCTCGGCCCACGGGCATGACGTGTGACAGGGTCTGGTAAGTGAGGACATCTTGGGGTGGTTCAGGGTTGCTGAAGCTTGTAGAGCTCAAAGCTGGTGCTGACGTAGATACATCACGGTCCAGTACGCCAGTGGAAGGAGCCAACATGCAGTCCAGATCGTGATGTAACCCCAAGATAGCTGCACTCTGCTCTTCAGGTGTACTTGGACGATGAATCCACTGTACTTCATTGCTCACTGTAGGAGGTATCTCCACAGAAACGTCCAGAACTAAGTTCTTGCTCTTAGCTACTTTAGAACTCTTCTTAGAGCTCTTGTTGCCAGCAGACCGCATCCTAAACTAAAACAGTTAGTTTTGTAGAAGTTGAAAAGTAGAGGCAGCGTGTAGAGTGGCAGGTGTAGAGTAGAGTAGTCGTCACAGTTGAGCAGCTCAGGAGCGGTTTGATTTCAACTGAGCAAATCAAGGGGTATATATACTAATTTTACTGAGAACGATTGTCAAACGTTGTCACACGTTTGTTGAACGACAATAGACGAACATTTGACGTCTGACATTTTTTTCATATTTCATCTCTAATTGTTATTGTACGACAATTATACGCACATGTCACTATAGTAAAGCACTAGGCTGAGTTTAGATACAATGTATCTTTATCAACCACACTACATAAATAAGCACGGGATAACCCATAACAGACTGGTGCTTCTGCGGAGAGCAAAACAAAAAGTTGAAAAACAACAGTTGGAAATGTGAACTCTATTCAGATAGCACAGTGGCTGTCAGCTGGATGGGGCGTTGCAACATAAAAGGAACGTTTATGAATGCTGTATCTTATGACTCACTCTCACCAAATCAGTGCAACTGAAAAAGTGGACGTACATGATCGGTGGACGTACATGATCGGTGGACGTACATGATCGGTGGACGTACATGATCGGCAGAGTACAAAATGCACCTATTACCCCCTGTACTATGATATATAACATTCCTAACCATACCTACAGGCTGTAATGTATCTTTGGAGAGTTTATTAGAAAAAAACAACTCCAAAAATATTTATAGGGGTCAAATGGGGGAGGCTCAATGTACAACCGATCATGTACGTCACATGACGTACATGATCGGTTTATAATGTAATGTAAAGTTTTCTCATTACCCACTGCTTCACATGTCTAAAATCTTACATGCCAAGACATACATCATATGTACACCTTGCTATGATCGATTTATGTTTTAAACATGGTCAGAAAGGGTACTTAAGGCACTGATCATGTACGTCACCGATCATGTACGTCACATGACGTACATGATTGGTATTGAAATGTCATGCAAATTTCTCTTTGATAGTCGCATTTACACATGCCTAAAATCTTACATGTCAAGACACACATGATATGTACATCTTGGTAAGGTTTATTTGTGTTTTATCATGATTAGAAAGGGTAAGGCAGTCAATAAATCACCGATCATGTATGTCACTGATCATGTACGTCACATGACGTACATGATCGATATTAAAACATCATGTAAAATTATCTTATAGTCGCATTTACACATGCCTAAAATCTTACATGTCAAGATACACATCATATGTACATCTTGGTAAGGTTTATTTGTGTTCTATCATGATCAGAAAGGGTAGGGAAGTCAATAGATTACCGATCATGTACGTCACCGATCATGTACGTCACCGATCATGTACGTCACCGATCATGTACGGCCGCCGATCATGTACGTCCACCGATCATGTACGTCACTTTTTTAGTTGCACTGGTTTGGTGAGAGTGAGCCTTATACTACACTTTTCAAGATGAAAAAATATAAATACAGTCTAAATTTTTTTTTAAACTTATTATATGATTGACAAGTTTGAAGGTGAAGTTTACATTTTCTTCTTGACGTTTATTTGAAAGATTTTCGTTCAAGTGAGTTAATTTGTGAACACTACTTTTCTAGAGAGGGTGGGGGAAACGATTAGTGTACGTTGAAAACAACCGGCTGTGATCAGATTCAAACTGAGCAGCTCTGAGACAACATGTCCAGTGCAGCTTGTACACCTCTACCGATTTCACTCAGCACTAAACACAGGCGGTCAGTTTGGGAGTTCATTTCAGACGTCAAGAGTGGAGTAGAGACTGGTGAGGAAAAGCAGTTGTTCAGATATTGTCCTGAAGAGTACATCAGAGATAGTTACATACCTCCAAATTTAGATTTTTCAAATTGTTTTCTGCATAACAACACGACTCCCATAAATGCTAGTAGTCCTTCTCTCAAGAAGTTCATAACTAGTTCTACTGGGAAAGCTACTCAATCTGAAGTAGTGAGTAACGTGTTACTGCTAGTTTCTAAGTTACAACACAGTGTAACTTCTCATAGTGTAGTAGCTTCAGCTATCAACTTTCAAAAATGTAGGACGAAACCCTACTTCAAAATTAATCAGCTCGAATCACACCAGCTGGGAAATTCCGTGTTCATCTCTACGAGTATGGTACATGGCTTAATCAAGCACACAGTATCAGCTCCTGACAAGATAACACGTGCTAAATACTCTTCAGATCGGTTTTTGTATGAAAGAGCATACAAGACTGAGATTGAACACAATGCAAACGGGTGTTGTCACGTTGTAAGAGTAGTTGTACAACGTTGTCAAAACCCTACTCTACTGTGCCAAGGAGTCTTGTATGAACTGGTGACAGCCTTTCCAACTCAATCCTTCTCCCCTAACTGATGAAAAAAAAACCTTGACCAATAGTCTATTAGATGCTTCACAAAAAAAATAAAAAAAGTGAAAAAAAGGTATAGGTGTACTAACAAACTAACTCTGGTCTCTCATATATTGAGAGACCCCCCTTCAAACTGTCACTCTACTTCTTAAAAATTTTACACGCACACTGTGTTTTAAACGGTTAGTTGTCAAGTCATAAATCACTCAGAGTATATAGGGTCGTGTAAGTGCACTCACTCATTCAAACGACCTTTCAACGTCATCATGAAGACAGCTCACGACCTCTACACGCTAGTTAAAGCTAGATACCCTGAAGACGAGTTAGTATTACAGTATGTGTGTGAAAGAAAAGAGTCTGTCACATGCACTGTAAAAACTTTACAGTACATTTTCAATCATTTCAAACAGACTTTAGAGCATAGGAAATGGTTGTATTACACTTGGGTTCTGCTAAGTGATAGCTTCAATGAGAGTGAAGCTAAATGTATAGACAAGTTGATAATGAAGCACGACTTGTCTAAGTTTTCAGCTGTAGAAGCTGTTGGATACGGGTGGAAGTTTGGCCGCCTTAAGAGTTCAAAACCTCTCAAGAACTCTGACCACCTTGCAATGTGGGAATCAGCGCTGAAACATCACTACGCAAACAACCCTCATCATCCTCAGTTCCACTCTAATCAAGACATGCCGACACATTACTTGTTAGAGAGTATCATAGACATGCTAGGTTGTCGGCTTCAAAGGAACTTAGCAGGTTGTTCAGATTTGAAAGTAGAAGACATTTTCAAAATCCCAGATACGTATCTAGAACGTTACACTGAAGCAGACAGACACAGAGTTAAAACTTATTTAAGTCAGTGGGAGCGTGATATTACAACGTCCCCTCATCGTAGTGGTTTAGCGCTCAGAATGTTATTGTAAACACTCTGATAAAAAAGTGAAACGTTAGTGCATCGTATAGAGTTGGGTGGGGTGGGGGGTGTGTATAGTATTAGCATAGGGTGTATGGGGTGGGGGCACCCCTCTAGTGTGAAATGGATAGGGGGGCGAGGAGTTCGAACTCAGAACGTTTTGCATACTCTTTACACGATTTCCCTACGTATTCTAGTCTAAAGAGCTATATAAAAGCTCCCCCTAACCTACAACACCCCATACAACGCTCTACCTACCTACCTGCCTGTCTACTCCTTCACACACTCACTCATCATGGCAGATTTCAATTTAGTAGTACCTGTATCATCATTCTTCAAAGGAGAGCCGTTAGGATACTTACCAGACGCTATGCTACTGAAAATAAGTAGTAAGTTGCCGACATCAGATTACATACGGTTAGGTTCATACCTCAAAGTGAACTTGAAGGACATGGGATATCTCAGTTGTGAGAGAAGTGTCATAACTCAAGCTAGAGAAATGTTCACTACTTGGTACCAGAAAAGTTGTACTACTAGGTGGAAGGAACTAGCAGACGCCTTGGAAGAATCTTACCGTATGGACCTCATCCAATTCTCACGTGAGTACATGGACAAGCATGACATGTGGGATGGCTTAGAGAGTGGAGACATGGAGTGGAAAGTGCAGAAATATTTCTCTCTTTTAGCTGAGCTCTGCCCTAGAGACTGGAAGACCATAGGGATCTACTTAGGGTTGACTTCTCATGAACTAGCTTTCATCTCTCAACCTGTGCCTTCTGACAGAACTGTCAAGAACCCTGTCTATGAAGTGCTGAGAGCTTGGAAGTACAACGAGACGTCTGAGCCTATGGCTCTGATGAAAGTGTTGCAAGACGACATGGGTCGCAGCGACGTCGCAATGTATGTTCAAGGGTTGTATGCAGCTGTACCCAAAGACATAAAAGTGAGCTGTGTCACTCCAGTGTTGACCACTCTCGTCTGATCACTGCACTAAGATGGACGTCTCTAGCACTGTGGAATCTGTTGAATTCGATCCTAGACTACAGTCACCTTTCACTATGCTAATAGCTGGACCTACATCGTGTGGTAAGAGTCGTCTAGTATTCGAAGTGATAAATAACGTGAAGACTCTCGTCACACCTAAAGTACACGATATAACTTACTGCTACAGCCAGTGGCAACCAGAGTTTGAAAAGTTGAAAAGTGCAGGTGTGAAATTCAAGGAAGGTCTTCTTACAAGAGATGAACTTTTCAACTCTAGTCGAGATACTAGTAAACACTCGATGCTCATCATAGACGACTTGTTAGACCCGGAATATGCACCTATAGCTAAAGACCTCTTCATCAAAGGTTCTCATCATCTAAACATGAATGTAATATTCATTACTCAGAACTTATTCTTTGCTAACAAAGACTTCAGGACTCTCAGTTTAAACAGCCATTATCTAGTTATTTTCAAGAACCCTCGAGATATGAGTCAGATAAGTTATATATCTAGACAAGCTTTCCCAGCACAACCATCTTTCTTGACTCAGGTATATAACAAAGAGACTACAGCTAAGCACTCATACATAGTGTTGGACTGTAAGCAGAGCACACCTGACAACTTGCGAGTGAGGAACAGTATAACAACACCTTGGAACAGCGTAGTATTCATTCCTACTGGGAAAAAGCAGAAGAAATGAAGGGTAGTACTAAGAGTAAGCGTGCTGAGAGTCTTAAGCGCCGTCAGAGAAGTGCTTACTACCAAAAGTTAGTTTCTTTACGTCGTCATTACTGTTGAAACATATAGCTAAATGTAGTACTACAGACTGTCAACATTTAGTGAGAGGTCTCAGTGAAGAAGTGATCAGACTAATGAGTGTCATATGTGTCAATGTAATGAACAAAACCTTGACACCGAACTCAGTTCACGCAGTCAAGAAGTTATCGCCGTACAAGAAACAACTGAAGGCTATAACAAAACCTAAGATTACTGTCATAGCTAAGAGACGAATACTACAGCAGAAAGGTGGCTTCATAGGTGCACTACTAGGTGTAGCACTACCTCTTATTACTAGTCTCATAGGATCAGCTGTCAAACGGTAGTCATGTCTTACACACGTATGGCTTTAGTGAGACCTGATTTAGTGGGTAGAAGCGACACCCCCATTTCTTCTACTACTAACACTGACCCACTACCTACTGCAACACTCGCGTCTTCTGCTCCAGCTGTGCTACCAGATCCTCAAACTCAGTTTTATGAGAGTCAACTAGTCAGAGAAAAACTATCCCCACACAGTAGTCTAGTGGAGATATTGAGTCACTTACAGAAAGAAGCAACTAGAGTATTGAATGACTCTCAGTTGAACAGTAGTGAGAGACTCAGTAGATACAACCAGCTCATGACTAAATCTTCTATACTATACAAAAAAGCTAAAATTGTGAGTCGAGCTGCTTCTTCTATGAACCCTAGAAATATTACTCCACACCGTCGCAGAAAAGGTAGAAGAGGAGAAGAAGCAGACGATGAAGCTAGTTCAGGCGAGGATGACGATATGTTTTCTACTACTAGTCATCAAACTCCAACTCCAAGTTTACCTGGTGGTAGTGGAGACGATGAATATGAGTCTCAAGAAGAAGAAGGAGAAGAAGAAGACACAGGACCTATAGGTAGACAAGGTGTCATGGTGATGGATGCTTTAATTCAAAGGCGTGTACCTAATACTTATCAGAAGACTGCTATGAATCTGTATAGACACTTGGCAGACTCTGACAAAGGTCGAGGTACTATCAACTGGACTCCTAGTGGTGAACTAGTAGTGCACGGGCGGCGTATAGAAGGGAGTAACATCATTGATCTACTAGGTGATGCAGCTCGGAAAAATAGTCTAACTAAGAAGCAACCTCTCATAGGACAAAAGCCCTTCATCGCAGCTGTTAAAAGGCTGAACCCAGACTTGAAGTTCGTCAGAAACAAAGAATCTTTCAAGAGTGTTAGTTCTATGACTGGCTCTCCCTTCAGAAGACGTTCATATAGTGTAACACCAAAGCGTAAACGTAAAGCTAATACTGCACAGAGTGGTACTGGTATAACACCTCGTCAACTAGCAAAGTTATGGCGGACAAAGCTTTGAAGAAAGCTGTAGTCGATCGGTATACTTCAGTCAGAGAACCTGGAAGTTTCACTAGTGTGAGTAAGTTGCGACACCATCACTTCAAAAAGACTGACTTAAAAAACATTGCTGAAGCTTTAGAAGATGTGGATGCTTACACTAGACACAAACCTTACAAGAGACGGTTCACAAGACACAAGACTCAGACTTGGGGTATAGATAGACAATGGCAGTTAGATCTTATTGACATGAGAGAGTCTTCACGTGAGAACAAGGGGTACCAGTATATTTTAGCTGGTATAGATGTCTTCTAAAGAAATGGCTTTGCTCAACCTGTCAAGAGTAAGAAAGCTGTAGATGTATTAGAAGCTTACAAGAAAATGACTGAGAGTAGACAACCTGTTAAAATCCAGACTGACAAAGGAAAAGAATTTTTGAACCAAACTTTCAGAAGTCATCTAGAAGAAACTGGTGTGGAATTGTTCACTGGAGAGAACGATGACGTGAAATGTGCTATAGCTGAACGATTTAACGCCACACTGCAAGGTAAGCTGTGGCGTTGCTTTGCTTACTTCAACAACTACAAGTGGACAGGCATACTTCAAGATCTAGTCCACTCTTACAATAGTACTGTGCATAAGACACTAGGTGCAGCTCCAGTCGACATCACAGACAAGAACTCTGATGCTCTGTTCTACAGGCTATATGAACAACCACCAGACAAGAGGACTGTGCCCAAGTTACTTTTGAAGAAAGGTTCTAAAGTGTGCATGCTTGCTAAGAAGCGCGCTTTCAACAGAGGTTACGAACCTAACTGGACTGAGGAAGTATACACTATAGATTCTGTCAAACCTAAAGGATACCAACTGAAAGATGAACTAGGAGAAGAGATAAAAGGAACTTTCTACCAGCCTGAAGTTCAAAAGGTCCATGTCCGTCAAGGGAAGAGGTACGACATAGAGGAAGTAGTGAAGTACAGAGGCTCAGGTCGTAAGCGTCAAGCATACGTCAAGTGGAAAGGTTACGGGGATAAGTTCAACACGTGGGAACCTGCTAAGAACGTGAAAAAATGGCGTTCACAATGACACTACCTAGCAACTCGTCTATGAAAGTTTTCCCAGACAACACTCTGACAACTTACAACACATTGTTACCTGAGTATGTATCTTCTAGTACTCCAATGGAGTGTGCTCTGCAAGAAATAATGTGTCCTACTAGTTGGTACAACGTAGAATGTGAGACATTGTTGTTCATAGAAGGTGAAACAGACTCAACTATACCCAAGAGCGTCATGAGTGCTAAAAGACTACAAGAAGCACTACATAAGCGAAGCTCAGACTTTTTTCCTTACACAGCGAACGCTCCTGTGTTGAATAGGAAAAGTTCAAGTATACATGACAGCGTAGCTAAGAAGTGTCTACAGCGAGGTGTAGAGATCAAACGCTCTAAACAAGTACCAGTACGACAACCTACAGCGAGACTTAGTGTAGAATCAGACCCAAGCTCTGGAGAAGTAGCGCGACCTGCGCCGCCACCTAGTGTCGAATCGGACAGCGAAACCGAAACTGAACCAGACCCTTTAGCAGAAGTGCCGCCATCTGGTGCAGACAGTATCACTTACAGAATAGTACGCGGTTTGAACCCCGAGAACCGTGCGAGTGCAGCAGTCTCAGCTGTGAGAGATTCACTCAACTTAAATTACACAGAAAAAGCAGCATTCATAAACGGGCTTACTACTAGAGAGTCAGAAGTTTTGACTGAGGAAGAACTCAGAGTAGTGAAAATAGAATTAAAGTTGAAGTATTTAGATAAACTAGTCAACACTTTTCAATTCCCAGCAGTCCGGACGTATACAGCTTTCTCTCTGCAAGGTGTATATCTACAAGACAACTCTGACTTCATAAATTATCTGAACAAGTGTATAAACAGGAAACACCCTAGTATAATCAAGAAACTGAGGACACACCACAAGAACAATAAATCTAACGTGTTCACATACAACAGGTATACAATGAAGTGTATTGTAGCTCTACCTCCTGATGTTGTGATACAACTACCAGTAAACTTGGGTGTGCAGTGAGGGTTCGGAGGTGGTGTCTTCTTGATGAATAAGACTGAAGGTCAAGCTGTAGTAGACTTGAAGTTCAGAGCTCAGACTGTCTATGTATACTCTGATATAGTGAAACATAACATCGTTGGAGACAAGAGAGCACCTCTGTTGAGAGTTGTAAACATTAATCCACTGCTAGGTGACACACAGACTGTCACTTTCCAACCTTTGATGTACCAACCTGTGAGTAAGAGCAGCTTCAGACAGATCGCGATCTACTTAAGAGACAGCACAGGTCGTCCTATACCATTTGAACGTGGAGCAGTGACTGTAGTACTAGCTTTTAAGCCTATAAGCAACCACATATAGTAGCAGTATGCTTCAGCGCTTTGGCCCACCTCCATACTTAGCCCCTAGAGGGGAGTATGGTGCTTACTATGCTAAATCTCAGTTTGGTCACGGTGTTCTACCAGCTTTCGGTGGAGTAGCTAGGCAACGTGGTCATGGTATTGGATCTATCATATCAGGATTACTGCGAGGAGCTGTCCCCCTTTTGAGCACTATTGGTCGTAAAGTTGCTAAGACAGCTGGCACAGCACTATTCTCTACAGGTGCAGGAGTACTTTCAGATGTCATGGCTGGAAAACCACTCAAGAAGAGTGTAAACAAACATGTCAGAGGTCAAAGCCAAGCTCTATTGAAGAGAGCTCATTCTTTAGCTCAGAACTACATAAACAGAGTGTCTCAACCGACTCCAGCCAAACGCCGTGCGACAGTCCGACGTGCAGGACGTACTAAGCAGCAGACAGGCAAAGGGCGCAAGAAGAAGAAGCAGAGTCGTGCTAGCAATAAAGCACTACTGTTCTAATCATGAGTCTGTTACATCCTCATGGCCAGACATGTGCTGTAGGAGAGTTAGATCTCCATGCAGTAGGAGTGACTCAAAAAGACATTCTGAAAAGTCAGACAGTCACTAAGACAACTAACAATGCTTTGACTGACCACACTGACTCTTTCGACTTTACTTTTGAGCCAACTACTCTGTACACAGATTTGAGTGAAGCAGAGTTGTACTTGGAAATAGAAGTTGTAGATGCTGCTGGGACACGTCTAGCAGTAGGTGACGAAGCTGCACCTGTGAACAACATAGGCCACTCCCTCTTCTCTTCTGTTCAACTGTTGATCAACGGAGAGAAAGTGACAGGGAACAATGAAGACTATGCACTGAAATCGACATTGTTAGACTTAGTAGGAACTGAAGTGAACGACAAGACTACTCGGTTGAAGGGTCTACAGAAGTGGATGATGGACACAGCTGGCCACATGGAAGGACGAGTTGCTGCTAACACGGGTTTCGTTGCTCGCCGGAAAGAGTTCAGTGCAAGACGGACTCACGGAGTCATCATCAGACCCCACATCGACCTCCTCAAGCAGTGCAAGCTCTTCCCTTCACATTGTGAGTTCAAGTTCATATATGAACGTAGCTCTCCAGCTTTCTACATGATGCAAGCTGCAGACTTGGACTTCAAAGTGAAGATCACTAAAGCTGAGATGAGCGTGCGCCAAGTGACTGTGAGAGACGAAGTAGCTGAAGTCCACAATAAAACAGTGATGAACCCTCAGTTCGGGCCATTCAACTACACTCTGACGAGGTGTCGAGTCACTAAACATACTCTAGACGGAGGGTCACAAGAGTACAGTTGGACTCAACCCGACACAAGCCAGATCCCGACCCATGTCCTACTAGCTTTAGTCAAAGAGACTGCAGCGTCAGGCACTAAAAGCGAGAACCCGTTCAACTTCCAGAACTACTCAGTGAGAGAAGTAGGTCTGAAGTATGATGACCATAAATATGAAGTGAAGACTGACTTTGCTGCAGGGAACTGTGTGAAAGCTTACAGGAACTTGTTCAGAGAGACAGGTCTACTAGCTGTAGGTCAAGATTGTGGTCTCACTTTAGAACAGTTCCAATCAGGGTACACAGTCTTCGCTTTCGACCTGACTCCAGACAGGACTCCTGAATGCCCACGCATCAACTTAGTGAAGCAAGGGAAGTTGACTGTGTCTCTGAGGTTCAACGCCCCTACAAATCACGCCATCTCAGCTGTCATCTGTGCTTTCTACGACAACAACATCCAACTCACAGCTGACAGACTACCAGTCACAGACTACCACATGGCCTGAGAAGATGAAGACTTCACAACTGAACACTGTTCTTAGCCAACACCCTCACACTCGACGATACTTCCTAGGTACTTTCCCTAGTGATGAGTGCCCTGCTGAAGCAACACCTCTGACTTGCTTTGTCAGTAACACACACCCCCACACACAACCTGGACAACATTGGATAGCTTTCTATGTTCAGAGTGATGGAGTAGTGTACTATTTCGATCCTTATGGTTTACCCCCTATGAGTGTATATCACAGAGCGTTCTTGAAGAAATCGCCAGACAAGCGTGGGACGTTCAACAAGCAACAACTACAAAGTTTATACACT
The DNA here is from genome assembly GCA_947462335.1 of Harmothoe impar. NCBI lineage: Eukaryota > Metazoa > Annelida > Polychaeta > Phyllodocida > Polynoidae > Harmothoe > Harmothoe impar. The sequence continues at coordinate 92,612,803 of OX381706.1, forward strand.
AAGACTTGTGGAGCTCATTGCATCAACTTCTTGATAGAAACATGTCGAACCCAAGACCCTCAACACACTCTACACAACCTTCTCCAACTGCCAACCAACCTGACCGATCGCCTGGTAGAGCCATACATGAGTCTATACTAAAGTCTCTAGAGCAAGAAGCTGCAAGTACTAAACACAACTTACTTGCAGACAGCACTCAGAGAGAATTAGACGTGATCGACGGGTTGAAGAGTAACGCTGATGTCATGGATAAAATAATTGATATGATCAGTCAGCTCATGTACAGAGTGAGGCAACTAGAAGAAGTTCAAGACAAGGCAGAAGTGGAGAAAACTAAAACTGGAGGAGGGTGTGGGTTGAACTGTGCCAATAACTCATTCACTTTGTAACTGCTTTGCTTTTTGCTTTGTGTGAAATAAAAAAAGAATGAAAAAACAAATTGTGTCGTGTATCTGTGTATATACCAACGGTATTTATTGAATACTAAAGTTAGTATTCCATCTGCATGTGACGGTATTACTGAAATGTCATTGTTGACATTTGAAAGCCACGTGGTGTATAGCACGTGTACCTTGTATTTACAAAGTTAGTAGGTCATATTGACATATATTAACCAATCAGAAGCTTGTAAAGTATGTCATGACCTCTAATCTAGGTCAGTGACGTCACTTCCTGTCATATAGAGGCTTCTGATTGGCTCTTAAAGGTCACTTCCGTTCTGCAAGTGTCAACTGACCTACTTGCTACCGTTTCTTACGCGCTGAATATGCTCCTATATACTACTCCTCTATCCACTTCTAACTTTAGACGATCAGACATCAACATTCTGTTAACATCTTTCAATATAGCATTATAATTCTCATTTTCATATTCACACGGGCAGTTTGGATTAACAAGTCTAAAACCAAACACAGTACCCTCCATCAGATACTCCCAGTTACAGTCAATTTCTCCCCACATGAAACATTCTGTAAACATTCTGCATGGTTTCAATGTGACGAGAGATCCATCTAGGACATATTTACAGGCACAAATACCATCAAAACATCTCTTAAATACATTGAATTCCATCACCCTGGGTCCCCTAGACTCCATTACAGTGACTTTAATGCAGTCATTTCTAAAGGGCAGCGGCCTGCCAGTATTATGAATACTATCAATGTTAATACCCGGGGTTTGAGCTGAAGCACTGATCAGCTGTTTAGTCTTTACAATCAAGTCGTCAGGGAACTCAGTCAGTGGGTCAATACACTCCACCTCACCTACACTATTAACACCACATGTACTTGACCCATGTAAGTGCAATAAGACATACCTGTATTTACATAATCCTCAGCTGCGGCTGAGGGTTGTTCAGTAATCACAATAGCATTAGGTCCAACATGACCAGGTGAGCAGTGGTCCTATGCTTTGTACATATGGACGTTAATACAGTCAGCCCCTTTGTGGGTGGGGTCATTGCATTTAGAACATACGTGGGCACAGGCGCAGGGGCGAGAATCACAACCCGCACCATTGAACCTGATACAAGAAATTAACGCCCCCGATTCGTTCGTCCTGACACCTTGGTAAAATCTACCTGCGTTCTGTGTGTTACCTGTAGAATAAGAACCTCTGCCCCTGGCATTACCTGAGGCACCCCGACCCCTATCTCTGCCAGGGCGTTGTTGCTTCACCTCGGTACTCTTGGTCTTTATTAGACCCTCAGTACCAAAGTACCTCTTCTCAACAAATTCAGTACCGAAACTAAATTCATCAATATCTTTTCCCCATACACATTCCTCTCTAATGTCTGCATCATATTCAGCATATGCTGACTCATCATAAATGTCACTCAATGCCTTGAATGAAATAAACCCCAAGTGAAGGACAAATTTCTTCATTTCTTCCAAATCATTGAAAGTGTTATCATCGATGCCCAAACAAGCTCAATTTAGAGAAGTGTACATCAGTTCAGCATAAGACAGTGACCTGGGTTCTCTACCCCTGGTGAATCTTTTTAAATCAAATCTTTTTTCTACACCTAGCTTTTTGAGGCTCAATCGGGACGAATCTGTGCAAATCAGCACATTAACAAATTGTTAGAAAATATTGCATACAAACATCAATTAGGCACTGTCTGCTACTGCTCCTATACGTAACATTTTAGTCCCTGATGAAAGACAAGAATGGCTTACACCAGTGGTCCAAGAAAAAAGTGAGACTGTGTGACAAACGTTTTAGGACTGCAAGAAATACTAACTCTGTAGGGGACTGGCTAAAAGCACACTTAAAAACAAATGCTGTGGAAGCCAAGATATGGAGAACAAAGAAGGGTATAGTGCCTGGCCTAATGCATAATAAGATAACAAAGCCTTAAGATTTTTGGAAAGCCATAGAAATAATAATGCCTTAGCGTAGTAAAGATAATAAAATAATAGAATTAAAAGACCAGAAATAGACAAAATTGCATATTATATAAATAATTATTTCTCAACAATAGGAGAAGTACTTGCAGCCAGACACCCCCCAGTAATTGTTCCTCAACTCCCAGAAAATAACCAATTAATAATAATAAAGATGTGGACTTAGTTAATATGCATTTTGTAAAAGATGATTTATTACTAGCGCTTAAGAGTATTAATATGACAAAATCATTGAATATCAAAAATATCAAAACTAAATTCATGTATTTTTTTCCAAAGGCAGGCCAGGAGAGGTTCAACGTTGTGTTCCCTAAGGGAAGGAAAACATGGGTGGCCAAACCTGTGCTGCAAAATGACTTCAGCTACAGGACAAAGATGTTCTTAGTCCTAGAGAGATGTGAGACAAAGAAGTTGGAAAGGAAAATGGCTGACATCCATGTACCAGATCTTCCCAAGAACATCGCCAGAGTGCCAAAGCCAGACAAGGCTGATGTCATTGTACGGCACAAGTCTCGAATGTCTCGTGATTTAGTGTATCTCAAAGATCCAATGAGAATGAGTTAATCATAATTGAAACCCCTATAACCAGGTGGAGGACTGGACCAGGGATACAACCCGGCCCGTTTTCCAGGCAGCCTGGTAATACAGGCTGCCCAGGTTGCTTTAGCAGGCCCGTAGTCTTTACAGGCAGGGTGTTTGTTCAGGTTGTTCACACTCTCCCAGAATATCAGCCTGGTATAGCAGGCTGAGGCTCATGCTTTCACACCTTCTCCCAGCAGAGCCAGCTGTTATGCATGGTGTTATGGTTGTCCCACCAGAGGAAATACCAATTTAAATATGTAATTATTTGAAGATGCAATGGACCAGGCATATACTGCATCCATAAGTTTGTAGGTGGTGTGCTGATCTATATCCTCAATATGAGTTTATTTGTCGCAAACATTGTATAAAATTTGCAAATATGATTAAATAAAAGCTATGTTGAAAGCATCGTGCTGTGACAGAACAGCCCCAAAAACCGGGCTGAGCGACCTGTATAACCAGCCTGGGAGGGTTGTTCAGGCTGTACTGTAAATCCGGGCAGTCTTCCACCTGATAACCCTCCCCCGGGGGATTGGGGTATTTCTCACGAATGTATGTGACTGCACATGCCGGTATTACTCTGTATACTTTTCTGCCCAGTCATCCATATATCCGAGCTGTAAACTGTTTGTATGCCGCCCATCGTAATGAAAGAAAATTTGATACAAGAAATAGTTCAAGTACCAAGTATCGTAGTGTCATCATTACACATATCATAAGAGTACAGTGTACAGTAACAACTTTTTTACTACATATGGATATAATGATTGTACCTCGCTTGGGATGGAGGTGAAACTATTGCAAATATGTAGGACTAGATGACATTGTGTGGAGATCTCATTCTAGAATATATTATCGAAATATGTATTGGGCCAAATTTTTAAAAAGGTTTGTTTCCAGTAACCCAACCAGGTCTAGCTTAACAGGTTTTTTTTAATTTTTTTGCTACTTTCCCCTTTTCACAGCTTGTAAATCGGACAATTAGTAAGAATTTTAGGATAACAAACCTGAATCCAGGCCGAAAAATGAGATTTTAGAGAAAAAAAAGTTTGAAAAAAGAAAATACCAACCAGCCGGGCCTGGTTTGCAAGACCATGTTACCGGAAACCAACCTTTTTTTTTAATTTGGCCCTACGATGCACCAATGCAAGCAAGTTACAGGCCCTGCTCAGTACAAGTACTGTGAAAACCTGGCGTACAAGCCTAACTTGTATATAAGCCAGACCCCAACTTTTGGCTGATTCTATAAGCCGCAGCACCCATCTGATCATGGTGCGTTTAATACGGTTTTAGTGGATACAACTTCAATAGAGTTTGGCCATTTCCTTACATAATGGAACAAGGATTAAATTATTGACCAAACAATAATCCAAACATCATTTAATATCTTACTGAATATATCATTATCAAACTTGAAAATTAAGATTTTGCTTTTCGTTTATCTAGCTGCAGTCAATTATGAATGTAATTTAAAAAAGTGAACATGCCTTGGATTATCTATATCAAATGGGTCTAGTGTTGTGGATAACCCATAGTGTATTCTTCCTTGATGCTATTGTGAGGAAATCAGGATGATCTGTAATGCACGCATCTGAAAAATAATAGCATTATCAGTTTGGCTCACAACTATCATGATGATTGTATCATTTGAAAGTGACAAAATATGTCTTGAAATAAGTGGGGCAGGGGGATTTGGGGGATTTTCTTGAAGGCAAACCATAAAGAATTAGGCCTTTGCATTCATGGAAAATGCCCCAACCTCCCCACACCGCTAAAAATAATTATCTCATTTCAAGAAAATACGATTATCAAACTCGACTGGTGGACAAACAACTTGCTTTAAGAAAAAATATTTTCTTCAGACAAGTTTAATAATCTTATTTTCTTGAAATGAGATAATTTTTTTTTGCTGTGATGCACCACCCCCCCCCCCCCCTGTTAGAAACCCTTTCAGGACGGATGTAGCTTAAATATGATGTACCAAAGCAACCCAGGCGAGTAACTCGTGGATGCTGCATTGGTGCACCATGCCGACCCTACGGTAGTGTCTCAACCCCATAGGGTAACAGTAATATTATTGATGTTGGACTTTCCATCATGGTCTTCTGCCTTGTGGGATAGAGGCTGCAGCTCCATACAGCACTTGCACTGAGATTCAGTGGTCATCTTCTCACATTTGCCACACTCACACCAGAGAGTATGCCCACACCGTTGTAGTATATACCCATGGGACTAGCTCTCCCCACACCACTTGAATCTGAGTCAGTGACTACTGCCCCAGCCCCATCTCCCCACTCCTCAATCCAAAGTTCAGGGTAATCCTCCCTCCTGGGCTCATACTCAAAAGCCCTGAGCTCCCCACTGGCAGCAGCAAAGTTACCAAGTTCTCCATCAAACTCTTCTTCCCCAGAACTCTCAGACATGCTTAAAACACTGCCGAAATTTCACAAAGATAGCTCCTGGTCTCAGTCACATCTCCTCCAGTGGGTGTGCATACCTCCTTGTATGGTTAGTGGGGTGCATCGTGAGCTGACCCAGATCTGGTGGTGCACTCCATACGTGTAGGTCAGTGGTTCCAGTGCAGGGTGGTAGGAGACACTGGGGTAAAGTATGGCGGACTAGCATTGTGGGATTTAGGTTTTTTAGCAATAGAAAAATCCATATTATATAATTTGTGTATATGGCCATGGAAATGGGACATTTATGATGACCTTTATGCTATCTTTTAAAGCCACTTTAAGTTTAGTATCCCTTTAAGTCAATGGAAGTGCCATATTGACCATGAAATGAACTATGTTACCTATTTAATTTAATTATTAAGCTATGTATGTAGAAATTCATGAATTTATAATTCTGATACAATGTGATTGATATATTTCAGGAAACATACTGATTTTGATTGCAATTTCAACAAGAAAGGCGCTAAGAACTACAACAAACATGTTGCTGGCTGGGATTGCAGTGACAGACATTTTGTGCTCATTAAGTAATCTTCTCTATGAGGTAAGTAGTAATGTGTCATACTTAGGGAGTCTCACTCGCTGCATGAGTGTTCACAAATGTTTGTAAATATTGACATGAAACCCATGCAAGACAAATGCAACACTACTTGCCAATTATGATATAAATTTGGCAAACCATATTCATGAGTCAGTACTATACATACGGAGAGTGGAGGATGAAACACTATCCAGATCCTAATGGCCTTTGGCTTTGAAAAGAGCCTTAATAGTGTCAATAATCCATAAAAATAGCAATATCTGTCATGTCTGCTCCTAAAACTTTCAGTCTTCACCCAGCTCACAGGTCCAACTGACTTGAATACTAACTTTGGCTTGCTTGATGCCCCCCCCCCCCATACAGGTGGGGCAGTCAGCCTCCACACCTCCAGGTGTGATGTACCTGTGAGATGCTCCTGCCAAATATGCCCCCACCAGCCCATTACACCTCTGAGCTAGGTGCGGCACTGGTCATTATATCAAAGTGGTGTCCTAATCTAAGACTCCCCTTTGAGGTTGAGATGTAAGGGAAATCATTTGTGAAAGACACAAATGATTTTATAAATAAAGTAGAAACAGAGGTCAAAATGGGGTCAGACACATTCATGGGCACATTAGATGTAGGTGCACTATACACCAACATTCCAAATGGAGAGGGGGTGGAAGTTTTAAGACACAAACTTGAACTTATCAGAAAAGCCCACCTGAACCCAAAAAATCTAAGTATAATAGATCTACTAGAACTTGTTCTAAAAAGCAACAACTTGGAATTCAATGGTACGAACTACCTACAAATACAAGGAACAGCAATGGGTACAAAACTAGCTCCATCCTATGCAAACCTCTTCAAAGAGGACTTGGAAGAGAGGATGCTAGCAGCATATCACCTGCAACCCACAACGTGGATGAGATTCATAGATGACCACTTCTCAATATGGGATCATGGGGAAATTGAGCTGAAAAAATTGCTCAGTTACCTGAACAACTTTCATCACAGTATAAAATTCATAATGGAGGCCTCAAAAGAGAAAATCAACTTCCTAGACACAAATGCTGTCAACAGGTTAAAGGACTGATGACCTAAAACTGAAAATTGTATTAGACCAATATATGTATTTATACATGTAGAGCTTACTTACTACACACTTAATTGAGCAAAGTACAGAACTCAACTCTTTTTGGTAGTACATGTTATAAAACAGCGCCATATTAAAAGATAACATTAAAAGACAATTGAAAACGGACACAATGCACATATATATTTGAGGTTTAGGCCTGCCTTTTATTTCTGTTTTATGTGGACGTTTTATCTGGAACAGGCTGATAGTGTTGCTTTATGAACTTAGGATCATAATTATATTTAAACTTAATGTTATATTTTACTTTTCATCTTTATTTGAAATTTTTATCAAACTCATTCTCAAAATGCCCCCTCCCAGAGGTGATATACTGACCAGTGCCACACCCAGCTAAGAGCATGTGGAGGTCTGTGTGGCAGGAGCATCTCACAGGTACATCACACCTGGAGGTGTAGAGGCTGACTACCCCACCTAGCTGAAGGGGGGGGGGTGAATCAAGAAAGCCAAAGTTAGTACATGTATTCATATGTACATGTGTAGGGTCTTTAGTCAGTTGGACCTGTGGGCTGGGTGAAGACTAAGAGTTTCAGAAATCGATATATGGGTCGGATCATAAAATGATGCAAATCTGGGGGTATATATGAGCAAAACAGAAAATTCACAATTTTACTAAACAATTTCATGTCCTTAGAAGGGTAGCATCTTGCCTCCCTGAAACCGCTGTGGAACTCTGTTTCGCCCAAGAATGCAGTTTTTATTTACTGTTGACCACATGGTACCATAATCTTGAGGCGTCTGTGACATTAATAAACAGTACACTGCAACAATCTCTTTGAAAGTCACCCAGGAACTCCAAATTTTGTCTCCTATTTGGCTGACCATGTACCATTATTACTGGGAAATATCAAAGCTGTGGGTCGTAAGTTAAAAAATTTGTGGAACTTTCAATTTTGTGAGAATTCGAAAAATTCAAAGCAGTTTGTAACACTTTACCAACTTTAGCCTGGTTTCCTCAAACTTGCTCTATTTTTCATAAACATAGCTGTGTAATATCTTTAAAATGTCTAGTTGAGATAATACTAATCCTTAGATGATAGTATTGGTCCATCTGGCCACACTAGTCATTGCAACATGGTGTTGAATACTCTATTAACGTCACAGACGCCTCAATATCCCTAGCAATTCCCTAGAATGGTCACAGAATCATCACAAGTGTTCAGAGCATGTTTAAAACATACATGACCATAGAACACAGGTTACTGCACTATTTGATGCCAATATACCATGAGATATACCACTCTTAAATCATGCACTCAGTGTTTGAAACTAAAAAAGTTAGATTTTTACCCGTTTTCACAACACAATGTGCAGGGCCATGATGATAGAAATTTTACAAGACAATGGCATTTCTTCATCTCTAATCTGTGAGGCAGAACTTCTTACAGGCTTTAAAAAAAAAATTATCACTATACAAGACCTCAGAGGTGAATACCAGCTGTCTGTGTGAGACCTATGCACGAATTCATTTATGTCACAGATGCCTCAGGTAGATATGCTACATCATTAAGCAGTTGAAACCTGAAGTTTCTACTATAGCCAAAACACCTTACTGGTACTTTAGCCATAGGGTAGGGGCATGCTGTATTAAAATATGGGGAGGCTGCGTGCAGGAGTACTAGTAAATTCATTCGCTCATAGAATAGTGAGACATCTGTGACGAAAATGAAATGACCTTTGAAAAAAAAAGGGTTTCTTGTATTTTTTTGGTTCAGATTACTAGATTAGATGTCCCTGAAGTATGTGGTAAACTAACAGCATTTAATTCAATTAAGTAGTCCATGTAAAGCAAACATTTCATTTCTGTGAAACAAACTCATTAATGTATAAAATGACATGAAATGGCCAGAAAAAGCACAGCCTGGTAAATGCAGCAGCCTAGAATAATGAAGGGGGGCTTGCAGGTGGTGCATAAATCATAGAATGTTATGCTTGGATGGCCTTTTGGTAGGTGGAACTATACATCCTGAGAAAATTTCATAGACTTTCAAGAATTTGTTCTAAAATGTCAAAAGTATAAGTTTAATCACATTGGATCGTAAAAGAAACCACACAGAAGAGTAAATGTTTTAGGTTATAAGATCAGTTATAAGATCATTAACCAAATATTGCGGTTTAGCGGGGGGGGGGCATTTGGTGTGTGTGTGTAGGTGTATTGATCTAACAGCTCGAGCCAGAAAACATCGAGGAACTATCAGTTGGTTCCATTATTTGGCTGTTCTATGATATAAGCTTTTTCTGAATGATGGGTTGAAGAACCCAGTCTCTCATTGTGTGCTCGGGTTCTATTTAGTCGCTTGTCTCTTCTCTCTGGAAATAAAGAGGCTCCGTAGCTGTGGGTCTTTAAATGTTTCTCCCTTCTGTCATCAAGCAGGTTCAGGCCTTCATTCCAGAACACTCTCTCTTTCTCCACTTTGCTGTGCTGAGTTATGTTTGAGGCTGTGGCCTCCTTAAGTTCTACTGCAGTAACACATCCTCAAAGACACTGTCTACCGGGCTTTTGATTTCCCCGACCAAAATCCCCATTTTTCTCCAATTCCTCTTTCTAAAAATTGACCACTTTGGTCTGAGTTTCAATTAGTTATGCTAGTGGTACCACTGAAGAATTGGTTCACACAGTCACACATTGCCTGCAGTTTTACAAGAACTGAGGTTTCTAGTTCCCTAATGGTGTTTCCACCTTGACTCAATATCATCATCCTGTCTCTCTCTTATCCCAGCCCTAGACAAGTTAGGTGGGAGAAGGAGGTCAACATGGTTGTAGCTGATCTAAGACAGCCTATATGCTGAAACAGTGTACCTCTACATGGTTATAACTGATCTAAGACAGCCTATATGCTGACACAGTGTACCTCTACATGGTTATAGCTGATCTAAGACAGCCTATATGCTGACACAGTGTACCTCTACATGGTTATAGCTGATCTAAGACAGCCTATATGCTGACACAGTGTACCTCTACATGGTTATAGCTGATCTAAGACAGCCTATATGCTGAAACAGTGTACCTCTACATGGTTATAACTGATCTAAGACAGCCTATATGCTGACACAGTGTACCTCTACATGGTTATAGCTGATCTAAGACAGCCTATATGCTGACACAGTGTACCTCTACATGGTTATAGCTGATCTAAGACAGCCTATATGCTGAAACAGTGTACCTCTACATGGTTATAGGTGATCTAAGACAGCCTATATGCTGACACAGTGTACCTCTACATGGTTATAGCTGATCTAAGACAGCCTATATGCTGACACAGTGTACCTCTACATGGTTATAGGTGATCTAAGACAGCCTATATGCTGAAACAGTGTACCTCTACATGGTTATAGCTGATCTAAGACAGCCTATATGCTGACACAGTGTACCTCTACCCTGGATGTCAGGTGTGCGGGCGCCAGCCGCAGTGGAGACTGTGTCCTCCTCCACCTCCTCGTTATGGCTGGTTACTGGTTGCCTGGTAATGAGAATCTCTTCATTGTCGCCCTCTGGCAAATTGTAGCTAGTATCTGTCATGATTTTTCTGTCAAAATATGTACTCACTAATATGAAAGGTATATTATCCAATTTTTGATGCAATTTTATGTGATACCTATAGCACTATTACTCTATAAGTTTGCGGATGTGCCTCGGACCAATCTATAGGCAGTCTTTGCGAAAACTTTTCCTTCCCACAGGACATTTGGTCCAGCAAATTTTCAATGTTGCAGGACCGGCTATATTTTTGAAGGACCGGATAGCCACATATCCAACAATTTATATACTTTAAGTATAAGATATATTTGTCCATTGAAAATACTTTTTTTTTTGTAATCATCTATGGCTAAATCAGGATAAAACCAAAGACGTACACAGTACAATGACAAACATATTTCAGGTTTAGTTCAGAAAAGCCTGACATGTGACTAAACATTCGGTCCTGCTACACTTGTCAATCTGCTGGACCAGTGGCATTTTAGGAGGACATTACCACTGTCCTGCATGTTTTCACAAAGACTGTATAGGTAGACCCTCTCACAGTGGCCATCTTGCATCCAGCTAGAACTAGGCTTCAACACGTCTGATGGCTACAGAGAAGTAGGGGTACTGAGGCTGTGGGGAGACGCTCTAATGCACCATTTCCCAGCCCATTGGGGAACTACAATCCATATATTCCAGACAGACAACAATAACATGTTACATTCCAGTACCCAGCATCCTTTGCGAGGATTTATATGGATCCACTTATTGGGCCAGTTGGCTGCTTTGTGGTCTACACACTGAGGGAAACGGTTCAAATTGGTGTGGCGAACCTTTTCATAATCCTCAGCTTTGAAAGGTAAGTGAGTTCTTGGGACCTGCATTTATTGGACAGTGCTAATGTTTTATATTGTGATACTGAGTTTTGCTGCCCTGGCACCTCTTGTTTTCACCTTGCCTGATTATGTGGCAGGAGTAGTTAGCTGGTCTTACTTGACAGGAAGCTAGTTTGAACCTCAGTCCCAGTTCAATGCTGTTGTGATATGAGCCATAGAAGTATTTATGCAGTAAAAGTATTAACTCCATACCTAGTGAAGTATTTACACAGAACTATGTCTAGTTGAGTTGACTAAGAAGCAGCTTATCAATTAAGATAACATCCCCCAACAAAATGTTGTGATGAAGGAAAAATGGACCTATTATATAAAAATATTAGATGAGTTGATGGCGGCTGAGGGGAGTGACATCACAGCGTCACCTGAGCCTGGGAGTTTGGAGGCTGGTGTCCCTGTCTTCAATAGACTGACTAACTGGTTAGTCATTACACATTAACTCCATACTTAATCACGGTGAGGCAACATAGGAATGAGATGTCTGTAACTAATATAAGATGTGTAAAGAAATGCTCTGGGAAAACTCACCGAAGAGGATCCATACTTGATATACCGGACAATAAACACATACTCCATGCATTATGGCAGGTATAGGACATTGAGGAGGGCCAGGGCAACCAAGAGGAAAAGAGGACATCAGAGGGATTGAGATTCCAGTAGCTGTCAGTGTATTAGGTAGATGCATGGCTAGAGGCTACAACAGGTCATGCTAACTTCAGGATGAGCACTAAAACCACTGTCACAAACCTTAAAACATTCATGGATATTCAGAAAAAATAGATACAGAGGAAATTGTATATTGACAGAGTATTGAACCTGATTTGCCAAAAAAAAGGACAAGGTCATTATTGTCCCGAATACACAGAGAAAACCCTGAACACTATCATGTGTGAAAAAACACTCAGGTTGGTTTGAGTTGAATCTGTCCTGTGTCTTGGTAAATTATAAGTAGGAAACAATCAGAATAATGGTGGAAACCAAGATGGGGGACCCCCATGTCCATGCTTTAAATCGAGCTTACACAAAACAAAATGATAAGCCACAAACCATAAAAGTCATTCTTGAAGAAAACACCGAAGTCATAGCTGAGGAAAGACTTGAAACACCTAAAAAGGGGGTAAACAGGACCAATGTATCAGTGGGGATGAATAAAATGACAGACAAATAGGCCAACACAATGACTTGCATTCAATCTATTTCCTCGCCAAATATTTTAAAATATGATAGTGTGGTATTATAAAGACTAAGATAAAATATGGTTTATGGCATATTTCTATCAGATTGGAAAAAAGCAAAAAAAGAAACCACAATACCCAAGGTTATTTATTCTTACCAATGTCACAGATTTAAGACCAACAGCAAGTAGAATCCTAGTCCACAAGCAAGCAATGGCATATGTTGAAAGTAATAATATGTTTACAGATTGATATAATTATTGAGTAGAAATTGTATTTCTTAATGTTTCAATTATTTTTAAGTGTTATTCTTCCAAAAAGAGCTAGCATTTAAACAGTTTATTTGGTCAATATCTGTTAGTATCGAACAATTTATGTGCATATTTTTTGAGTTTATATGTTTCTTTATTCCACAAAGTGATCTTCCAAAGAAACGATACATTCAAAAGGGAGCAAGTCCCAAATTATCAATAAATCGCATTTGAATGTTCTATGAGACAATATTGTGATTCATATTTCACCGATTACAGACAGATAATCAGGAGATATTATAAAGCCTCACAGGATCAGGCAATGCCGTGGTATTATGATGTAACTTAGTAATACAGGTATATATGATCTCATAATGTTTCCTATAATAACATTGACTTCGGAATTTATAATTATTATTAGTTCATTATGTTAGGCATTTGTATGAATACATCCTTCATTAAGAGATATTGTGCGTTGATATTAACTTGTTCTAAAAATGTGTACCGTAAAACCCCGCCTTTCAGACGACCATATTTTGGGATTTATTTTCCCTAACTTGAGGTTCGTCATAAAAGTGGGGTTTTCTAATATATGATTTAAGAAAAAAACATTCCCAAGTTTTTCCTCATACAAGGGGGTCGTCTTAAAGGTAAGGTCGTCTTGAAGGAGGGGTTTTACGGTAGTTGGTCTAGGCTACTAGTGACTCTATTTAAAAAACAACAACCGGACAAAGTACAATTAAGCTTCAATATACGGCGACTTTATTTTATAGGGAACAAGTATTATCTCTGAGGGAGTTTTTGGTTAAAACAGACACACACAGGTATCAGAACATGACAATAATACCAGCAGGTCGTAAATAAACTACAGCATAGCGTATCTAACACAGAGTGCCTCAGCATGTACCAAACCTGACTGCCTTCTCATGGAGAGCAGTCAGGTTTGGTACAGGCCTGTGGTAGTCACATGACCATACCAGCAGAGCCACCTTGTGTTGATGGTTATTTGATATGTTATAAAACCCTTAACAACAAGTCACCATCGGTAACATCAAACCTCGGTATACAACCATATATGATAATGAGGGTATATGTAACCAACCGTTGGTACTCATTAGGGAATGAATAAACATGTTATGAAAAGTAATAGAACCATCTTATGTTCAATCATAGCAACCACATAGAAAAGATATACACATAACACAGCAGTCAAAGTTGCAGAGGAATCAAAGGGAAATGTTGATAGTTCCAATAAAATCATCAAGGTCTTTTTAGTGCAGTACATGTTGAAATACCTTCTATACCCGTCTTTTGCGCCCATCTAGTTATTTGAAAATGCAGCATAAAGAATTGATAAAAGACCATTGGAAATAATATTTTCTAGTTAATCACCAAAAGACAAATTTGAGAAGAGGACCCCCCCTCCAATCTCATTGGCCTGGATTATTATGTACACTGGTGTTTAAATGATGATTGTAATTTCTCTTGCAGGTATTTTGCCATATGTTTGCCAATGAATCAAACTTTCAAATTTACACCTAAGAGAACTGCTATAGCTTTTCTCATGAACTGGATTATCACAGGACTGGAGGTTTTCCCATATTCTTATTTCACTGTTGGGGTAAGCGTGAAATGTAATCTATAAACTCTTGCCTCCTGCTCCTCATCCTAAGTCTCTCCAGTCACCACCATGTTGTGCCCACAGTAACCACTGCCCTTCTTTCTTATCCCTAGTTTTTTTTATTTTTGCATTTATTTTTTTCCCTTGATTCCCTGGAGCCTGCCATCACTTAATATTTTTTCTGACTCTTCTGTACGCCTTACCTAGCTCTGTCTTCACTGACTCCTTTTTCTGCGATTGTAATTCACAGTGTATCTGGTGCCCAATACTTTCTCTCCTCCCTTGGTAATCTTTCCACTGCTTTCAATCCTCTTGATCTGTTTCTAAAGGTGATAATTACTATGTTTCCTATACAATAATAAGTTCAAGATAAGATAAAGTTGATATTACATTGACATTAGACAGCTACTAAATTCTCATAAAGTAGTGTACTAGTAAGAAAGGGTAATATTTTCAATCCTTTCTGTTACATAGTTGCAGGCTGTTAACCATCCTTCATTTAGATGCAGCCACATGAATAGGCTCGGTTTCAATTGGGGTCTGTATGCGATGTTCATCTACTTAATCGTGCCTGTGCCGATTCTTTGCTTCAACTACATATCAGTCATCAGGACATTGCTTACCAGTATCAAACGTGCACGGGAAATGAACGGGGATACCAGGTAAGCCTATATTGTGTCAATCTCAACAATAAGTATAGGGGCTTTAAATAAATCCTGAGTAATAAGTTAACGAGTTTATGTTGTACAGGATTCAAGGTAAGGAACGTACACATGATCAGATTGTGTGATGATAGACATTATTGGTTGAGGGAAAAACTATTGACACATTGATGTTCTATGTTATTGCTGGGTTTACATACTTTTTGTTAATAGGTTCCACCGCCGGCCTTGTGTGTATAAAATGGCTTGCTGCTGGGTGCTGTTTCTACACAAATTTGCAGACCTCCACAAATTTTCAGACATCACATTCCATAAACTAGTGGAGCTCCAGTAATATATACAGCGGTTGAAGTCATGATAATATTACAGTGGGACCAATCTATATTGCAGAGAGGGATCCCTTGACTTGGTTTCCTCAATATTATATGCATTTATGAATACCAGAAGGTTTAAAAAAGCTACACACACATTTATATAGAGATTCCGAACACAAAAAAAACATTGTGCAAAGGAATATAAAAATTGACTCTGTATGAGCTCCTAACCCATCTTCTGGTTGCCACTATCTAAGCTGTCTAGAAACTGCCTTCATAACTATGTATCTAGAAATTGCTTTCATTTCTACTCTAGTCACCAAATAGCCAGTTCTAGGTCTGGTAATTGTGGTTACTCAAGCCTCTTGTACCATTGTTTATTCTGTCTTTTCAATTTCTATTTATTTTACTCTCTTTCAATTCTTTGTTTCAGTGCAGAATGTAAGACAGAAAAGGGTCGTCTCAAGGTAAGCTTATATCATCTGTCGAGGAAGGATGGTGTATATATTTCTTTAGGGTCCCAAACAAACGTTCACCTTTCTCATCAAGACACATTATTAGGATTCTTATAGTGTCAATTTTGGCAGATTTTTCTCATCTCCTCTTTGCACAAGGGATTAGACAATGATATATGCAATTTCACTTTTCTTTTAAATGTTGAGGCATAACTTCAATCGGGGAAGTTATCCTCATATTAGTGGGACTGACAGTGCCCCCTGGTGCCTACCCTCAGAGGCTTTGGAACTCTCTGCCATAGGAGGAGGGTAACTCCACTGGACTTTCGATGCAGCAAGTAAAGCAGGCAGAGCAACAGCAACTTGCTTTTTTAGGCATAATTTCAATTTGGAAATGGTGGTTTGTGTGGCTTGTAATGGCAGCTATAATGGCAATAACAATAGCTGCACCCATTGTGGGGTGCCTAACCCACACAACAGGGAGGATACTCTCGACAAGTCGGGGGGGACCCGGCAATGGCGGCCCCGAGGTGGGGGCAGGAGACCGGCCGAGATTCTGTCACGCCGTCGGACCAGGGCTCCGGGGAGGATTGCCAACAATGCCCCGATGACCTAACAATCCTGACGGATGCCAAGCTGGATGCTCGAATCTTCGCTTTTGGGGAAGCTAAGGTGAAAGAGTCTGCAACAGAGGAAAGATGGCAAAAGGAGAGGAAGTTGAGAGAGGTAGAGCTAGAGCTGGCCGGAATCCGTGCATCAGCAAAATGACTTACCCTGGAGGCATCTATTGCCGCAGCAGCCATGTCTGCGGCCGTGGGGGGATTGTCTGGCCGCGGACATTACTTTTGTCCAAGACGCCTTGCAGACAGGCCTTCAGACCAGGGGGTCACTAGTATATTTACCCATTAACTCAAGCGACCTCACCCATACCTCCTTCTGGACTTCAAGCAGACAACACCCGAGGGTCTGAGAATACGCTCGTCTTTGACATCTATATACGATCAGCTTGTATTCGTGCCGCTAGACAAAAAAAGAGAAAGAGAAAGTAGTAGCAATGACTTCTCATCGACTTGGAAGATGGCACTCTTAAGCACTTAGCTAAGTGCTCGCCAGAGGATTGCGAGCACTTAATTGGCTCTGGAAGCTACGATTTGATCACGGCGTTGAGCGAGATCTGTCAGAATTTAATGGAAGTCAACATTCCGCTCAGCGACAAACAGTCTTTGAGAATCCGCTGACGTGTTGAGGGAGGTTAGCAAAAAATCTACTTCCATCAAAAGAAAGAGAAGCGTCTTGGTACAAGAGGAAGGTTTCCTCATCCCAGCTCCGATAGGGATGGCCTTACCGCTTATAAAAAGCATTCTCCGTATATGAGACACCTCATTCCACACCCCATTCCACACCTCACCGTCACCACCACCGCCACCACCACCACCACCACTGCCCCTATGACGGACTCAGAGCAGCAACAACACTACAATCGCTTGGCGCTCGTGGATCCTGACACGCTCTCGAAAGCGTCACGAGGAGGAATAAGAGGAGTGTCGTCGTCGTCACCGCTTCATCATGTCCCCGCTGCTGCTGCTACTACTACTGGTGCTACTGCAGTCACTGCTGCTAGCACTTCTACCGCTCTAAGTGTTCCTCCTCTTCCTGATGAGCATGGTGAAACTCTCTCTACCACCACTGCCACCGCCGCCGCCGGCCTACCTTCCAATATGCCCTATTACTTCAGACAATGTTGAAATACCGAAAGTTGTTGAATAGGTTGCAATTTTTTCTCGCGAATCCCAACAACCACACATTCCCAGCATCCTACTCCTCCTCGCCACCACCTGACCCGCTCAAACCCTATCACACTGGTGAACACGTCCCCCTGCTTGAGGGATTGCTAGAACAAGTTCCGCAGAAGAGACACAACGCCACCACCAAGCTGTTTAAGAGATTGCATAACTCCACCTTGGTCAAATGGAACGAGGATGGTTTGGTGCTCAAGATGTTGGGTCGCAAAACAGATCCCGCCCAACGAATTAACATAGTGGACTTACTGAACGACGTCAGCAGGTTCAGGAAGACGGCATCGAGACCGGCAGGCTACACCCTATTCAAAGAGGTGCTGCGCGCGGAAGATCCCCTCGCCTCCTTAATCGGCAACGAAGTGTATAAAGCGAGCGGTCCTGAGAGCGCTTTGGACATAAGAGCTGCCGAGAGAGGAGAGAAACGAGTGAGTTCTGACGAGGGAGAAGAAACAGCAGAGTATGGTGCTGTGGCCACACCCTTCCACGACAACGTTTTCCAAACTCCGACTACCAACAGATCAGCATCAAATACGCCTCGCTACCAGTATCCCCCCTCAACCCTCAGGACGAGTCAGCAAAGAAAGAACAGGAAAGGGCGCAATCGCATAGCGGACCCCAACGCTACCCCACACACATGGGTAAGTTGGTGAAGAGACTGACCAAGAAGGAAAAAGAAAAAAGGTGCGTAGTAGCTAAATATGCCGACGTCAAAACGCCCTTCAGTTTCACTAGCGTGAAACATCATTTTCGCGACCAAAACCCGACTGCCATCCGAGATGCTTTAGTGTCGCTGGAAGCCTACACTAAACATAAAGCCATTCAGAGATAATTCGCAAAGAACAAGACGATAACCGGCGCAATTGATTAGCAGTGGCAGTTAGATCTGATGGACATGCAAGCTTTGGCGTCTCACAATGGCGGCTACCGGTACGTGGTGACGGCAATGGACGTTTTCTCCAGGTATGCGTGGGATGCTCCAACCAAATCCAAAAGTGGCGTAGCTGTCACTGAGGCGTTCCAAAAGATGTCCGCAGAGAGACAACCGTGCTCCATTCAGACAGACAAAGGGAAAGAGTTTCTCAACAAGAGCTTCCAAGATCACCTGAGGAGCAAGGACATAGAGTTTTTCACCAGCGAGAACGACGACATCAAAGCTAGTCTAGTGGAGTGCTTGAACGCAAGTCTGAAGGAGAAGCTGTGGCGCTACTTTACACACAAGCGCACGTATCGCTACCTAGACGTACTGGACGATGTAGTGTCTTCTTACAATCGCACTCGCCACAAAATGTTGAAAATGGCGCCCGCTGACGTCAGCTCGGAAAATAGCGAAATGGTTTTCTACAGACATTATCTCTCCACTTAGAAACAAATTAATGAAATATGGAAAAGGAAAAAAAAAAAGACGTCTACCGCCGGTGTCATCGCTCCAGGTGACAGAGTGAGGATGTTGAGAGCTATAGGCCCTTTTGACAAAGGGTACGAGGGAAACTGGCGCAAGGAAGTGTTGAACGTTGCTAGAACGTTGGGAAGCTGAGGGTTCGAGCTAAAAGGCGATAGCCGCGAGGAGATAAAGGGCGTGTTCTAGCCAGAGGAGGTTCAGAAGGTCTACAACAGTCGTTACGACAACAGTTACCTGATAGATGAGGTGTTGCGTCCCAAGATCATGGACGGTAAAGAGTTAGCTTTCTTACGTTGGTTTGGTTACGACGACAAGTTCAACGAGTGCGTAAAAAAACAAACAAATGAACATCACCCCACCTAGGAACAGCTCTATGGAGTATTATCCTGACAACAGCTTGACGTCTTTCCGAACTCACTTCGACTCGCCGCTCCTTCTGACTGAAGCATACAAAGCCCCTCTGAGTGAGATCATCCTCCCTACAGAATGGAGCAAAGTGCAAGACGACGATTTGATCATGGTTGTTCCTCTGCGCACAAAGGGTTCGCTTGCTGAGGGGAAAAGAATTTTGGAAAACAGGAAACAACCCAAGAGAAAAGCTCCTGAGGTGGACTGGAACAGTGTGGACGATGCGATCGGTCGCAAGAAGCTGATCTTCAGCGCTAACCCGCTAAGTGAGACGGAGGCGAGTTATATGGTTAAAAAGGCGCAGACACACCACAAGAGCAGCTAGTGAAACAGGGAAGAAAAAAGTTCAAAAGAGAAGTCAACTTGAAACAGACGAATGCCCTATACAAACAGTTCCTGTCCGCGACCAGCAAGAAGGAAGAGTGTACTCAGGCAGAAAGCATGGTTTAACGGATGGAGAAAAAAATGAGCGTGCGCTCCTTTCTGCCAAACATAATCCCACTCTAGGCTCGCGCTAGGATCTGTATTTTTTTTCGCCAGGTTGGCGAAAATCGGCCGTTTTTCTTTCGCCAATTTCCAAGTTGATTCGCCAGACATTTAGTTATTTAGCCTGCAGGTGTATTGCCCTTTATATACTAAAGGATAGGTACATGTTATGTATGGTTTGTGAGCACCTATTGGTCATAAAAAAAATGCTTTTGCCAGGGTTTTTAGATGGAATGCACCACTGCATGAATATACCACTGTCCGAATGTACCATCAGCTGGTCGGAATGTACCACTCAAATGGTCAAAATGTACCATCCTACTGCTCGGAATGTACCACTATTTAAACAGGGCAAGAAGGAGACATTCTGATTGAATTTTAGAAGAAAGAGTAGAAAAAGAAAGAAAAACAGGGGTTGAAGGGGGGAAAAGTGTGAATCCCAGGAATTTAGATATGTCTTTGTAGAAAAATCTCCAATTTCTATCTTTAGATTGGTATATTTTGAAGGTGTAATCTAACTTATTCTAAGGCATTACCTGCTGGCAATGAGGTTTACCAACTTACTCACAATTTTCTCTTTTCAATGGTATATGATATGCCTAGGTATAGGCAAATTAATTTTTGCCAGATGGATAAAATGTGGCAAAAATTCAGGGTATTTTTATGATAAATTTTCACCAGTTACAATTTTCTATCGCCACAGGCGAATTGGCGAATGGCTAGCGCGAGCCTAGCCACTACCCCCTATTTTCACCGCAAACAACATCCACTTTATCCAGCACTTGAATCAGCTCATACTAGATAGACTAGAGGGTGACAGCTTCCTGCTCATCCAGAGGTCCATCTTTTTGTACGACTCGATTACGAGATGTGTCACCATCGACCCGCCGAGACACACTTGCGTCCTCCTCACCAAGCATCTGGCGCACAATCTAGGCTTTGGGGAGAAGTCTCATTTTGCGGCGCCGACCACCGGCGTCTACATGATGGACCCCTTCGGGGACGTGTACTCTGTGTACGTATACACCGACATCATTGAGAAGGGATGTTTGGGTGACATGCAAGTGCCTCTGTTACGCTGCGTCGCTGTGGACAGAAGTGGAAATGGTCAAGGTGGGATGGAAGCTATTTGTTTTCCGCATTGGGATTATTTCCCCTTGAAATCCAAGAGGTTGGACGAGGTCGGCGCCTACTTAAGAGACAGATCCGGTCATCCCATACCATTCAGTGGAGGTGAGGTGACCATGACACTTCATCTGAGACCCGTTGAGCGTTAAAAAAAAAAGAAAAAGAAATAATACGTCAACACGTTCCGTACTTTCCACCAAAGCTCAACACCGGACAAGGGTACAGCGATTACTACAATGCGCAGCTGGGCAACGGCTTCAACGTGTTCAGCAAGCGCTCTTTCCAGAGCGGTCACGGTTTCGGTGGCACTCTATTAGTTCTGATGCGCTCGGCTACCCCCCTTTTGAAGACGGAAAAACGCGCCTGCGTGGGTGTGGCTAAAGATGTGATGGAGGGGCGGACTTTCAAGAACAGCGTGAAAGACCGAGGAGTATGGCGTTCTCTGCAGGAAAAAAAACCACCACCACACCCTAGAAAAAAGCACACGGAAAAAAGCACAGCTCTCCTCAGACGGGTGGCGACTCTTGCAAGAGGCGCAGAGGGGATGTCTTCGACGTGTAGGCAGGCGACCTATAAATAAAAAGACCTAGAGGATGTCGGCGTCAGTCTATCATCGGCGTGAAGAGAGAACACAATGGCTTACGTACACGAAAGCAGTAATGAGTGCACGCTCTCTGAGCTCGACCTGCACACCGTAGCGCCGACTCAGACAACTATCCTAAATTCCTCTTTTGTCGGGCTAGAAACAAAAAACTCTTTAGAGGATGGGGGTAACATCAATTTCTCCATCAACAAGTCGCAAGAGTATACGGACCTCAACAAGAATTACCTACATCTAGAATGCCAGGTGCTGAAAGTGAGCGGCGCTGAAGTAGAGGCTAGCGACGTAGTGGCTCCGGTAAACAACTTGGCTCACGCGCTCTTCAAAGATGTCCAAGTCTCCCTCGGTGGTTTCAAAGTGTCTGGTAACACCGAGACCTACCCTTACCGGGCTTACCTGGAATGGTTACTCAACTAAAACAAAGACGTGATGGACGGTATCATGAGCGTCCAGGGTTGGCATCAAGATACACCCGGTCACCTTCACAAGTTAACTGATGAGAATGCCGGGTACACTGCACACAGAAAGCTAATCTCCATGGGTCGCTTTTCGCTGATGGCGCGACTCCACTTTAACCTAGCTCATCAACAAAAAAAAAAGTCATTCGAGATGGAAATCAATGTCACTCTCAGACAGGCTTTCTATCTTATGTGCTCCGCTGACTCGGGCTACAAATTCAAGATCTACAAAGCGAAGCTCTACATGCGGCGAGTGCTGGTAGCAGATTCTGTGGCCGAACTGCACAAAAGAGCTGTCATAGAACACAGGCCCTTCGACTAGCCAGTCAACTAGGTGGAGGTGACGATGTACGCCATCCCTGGAGGCAACAGAGAACACACCTACAAGCACTCCAACACAGGTCAGCTACCCAAGTCGATGATGATTTGCTTCCCTGGACCACGACGCCTTCAACGGTAATTACCTGAAGAACCCGTTTGAGATGAAACATTACGACATCAGCTCGCTTCAAGTGATAGTGAACGATCAGAAGGTGCTGAACGACGCCTAAGTTCCCGACTTTAAAAGCAAGGCGCCCGTGAGAGAGTACCTGGCACTACACACGGAAATGGGGATGTACTATGGTGTCACTCCTGTGGTATTTCATACGACGATTTCCTGAACGGTTACACCGTTTTCCCCCTCAATTTAACCCCAGACAGGCCGCACGACGGGTGTTGTGTCAACCTTATAAGGGCGGGTCAGCTGAGGGTGGAGGTCAGTTTACCCTATCAAGGACACTTGTTTTGTGAGCAACACAGATCCTCAACATTTATCAGGTCAGCATTGGGTGGCGTTTTACGTGTCGAGGACTGGTGAAGTGTACTACTTTGATGGGAGTAATGTACAGGTCATTTTAAGACCATTATTTGGTGTATACATATCCATGTATGGTTTTGATTGTCACACATTAACGCCATAATATTTTATTATTAAATGTTTTTGAATTAATTCCTTATGTATACACACTGACGGGTTTGTTTTATGTACCGCAGTTATAGGTTTAGATATGTACCGGGTAATATACTAACATTTATCTAAGTCTTTATCCTATACTGGATTCAGTACACAATTGGTGGTTTTTACTGGTCACATAACTAGCAACCACTAAAGGATGCTGGTGGTGATAGCCATGTGACTAGTTTCATACAGTAAATAAGACAGCCTGTTACTTGCTACCTTGAGCCTATAAGAACATAGTCTACTCCAGGTGGTGCTCCGGCACACTTGAAGAGAGCTTTAGGTTGTACGATAATTATGGTTGGTATACTACTGTGTCAGGGTCCCCTTGGTAGTGTCTTATATCAATTTCCTCCTATTTGGTTGTCGTCTCTTGGTTACCCAGATAGCTGGACCAGCTACATTAAATATATATTGATAATGTAAGAGGATAATGTGATAATGACTTTTTATTAACAATTGACAAACAGAATAAAGAAAAAAATGCAAATAGTCCAATAATCCTGAGCGAGCTATGAGGCATGCTGCCTCGAGGACACCTTACTGAGCAAATACCTATCGCCCACCTGCCCCTACCTAAGGTAACCTGTGAGCGCCCCCTGGTGATCAATACTGGTAACACCTCTTACAGGTGCGCGCTGTTACTACACATATATATATATACATATATATATATATATATACATATATATATATATATATATATATATATATATATATATATATGTATATAATTACATATTAAGCTCATGTGCACAAGCACTGCTACTCTCTCGATAACAATACATATAGTGAGTCCAGTGCATCAGCACTGCTACCAACATTTCCCACATATCACATTATCACATCAGAATTTAATCTATAATACATTTCATTATATCCAACTATGACTCATAAATTGCTGACACTCATTTTTGGTCACTCACATAGTTCTCATATTTATGCATGTACAGTGCACCAGCACTGCAACGAATTGAAACTTATAGTATATTGGAGTATGGTGCACTAGCACTACACTATCAATCAATTGACTGTACAGTATTATATATCTTCAAAAATACAAAATATAAGCATATTCATATGATAACTGAAGTAACTCCGCTACAGCAAACCTTTGGGAATGCTTCTACATTAAATTGTGTATCTATATGTGTATAAACATATGTACATAATTGATTTCAACTTTTGAAAATGGCAGTGTAAACCGTGATTACTGATAGAATAAAAATCTTAGTATCTTACTATCATTTCACCATTTAATGACATCGTTGATATTTGTGTATTATTTTTGCATAGAAACCTGATTGGATAAAGATGTTTTCTTTATGAATTTTTGAGCAAAGTACTTGAATAGTCCAAAATGATCCAACCAGGAGTAAAAGTTCTAAAAATTGATAATCAAATGTAAATTTTTTATTGATTGTTGATCTAAATTCTATTTTTTCTTCATCGATGCTGATGTACTCTTTGCAGGTTGTCTACATGCTGATGATACTTATTTTATCCTATACCATAACGATGCTGCCAAACATGATAGTACAGATAATAATGCTCACTGGTAATCTACTTGTCGGAACAGCTGATAGAGTAAAACTGACAGGTCTTCTGACAACGGTGCGTTCAGTCAATAGTGGAGTAAATGTAATTGTATATTCAGTAATTTCGAGGTAAGTAAATATCATTTCCTCAATTTATTTTAACAAAACAATGACTCAAAATTGGTAAATGTGGCTGGATCAAAAATTTAAAAAAAAAAGGACTTTCTGACCTTAACCATTACTACTGTTTTCAAGAAAACTATCCACTACACTCAACATTTTCTCAAATCAATTGATTAGTTGTAAAATTATATATATATAGGGAAAGTATAGTGCCTGCTCAATATCAAACGTTTAATACTAAATGAAGATATTTGCTTCATTTTCAGACAGTTCCGTACAGCATTTAAGGAGATCATGTGCTGTTTTGGTAAGGAGAAGTCTGTAGGAGCTAGATCTAATGACAAAAAAGAACCCTCAGGAGGCAAAACCCTGACAACCAAGTCCTAGCTTGGAAACAAGCTCCAATCTTTCCAAAGATTGTACGACATTGTGAAGCATTTAGAGTAGGCATATTTTCAAGCATTAAATTGAACAAGGAGGGAACACACTGCTATGATGACCTTGGATACATAATGCTATTGTCTTCTAAGCTATACATTGTCATTAGACACAGGACACCCATGAGAAGAAAAAATGCAATTCCATGAAACAGAATATTCAAAGACTAATGTATACTAATGGAGAATGTATATTGATGAGCTAGTTTAAATTTCAATATGATCACCAATGCTTGATGTGATTTGAGTCCAAACAAAGCTACAGATAACATACATTGTACATATAAATACATAATATATGTATGAAATACAATTTATAAAGTGATGATTGTCTTAAAATATCCAAGACAGGAAATTGTGTTGAAATAAATAAACATAGAACTGCAAGTTATTGTACACATTTAATTTAATTTCAGTTGAATACGAGCCTTCATGTGGGGCCTATCAATTAATGATTTCCAACTATAGTGTATTGACCCTGATATACATTATCATAGACCTAGATAGTGTGAGTTGAGTAATGATGAGGAGTGGATTTGTTTGCCTAAGTTTGTTCAGTCAACTTACTAGCAAGAAAGACCCATTTAGGTACAACAATTTTGGATGACATCCTAAGCTGGGCTCGGCTGCGGACCCTCGTTGGTACCCGATCAGTGCTATCATGTAGACACTGGGAAACCAGTTTATTATCCCTCCCTGATATAGAAGTGCAAGTTTACCATCATCCATTCCATGTCTGATCAACGGAAGGTAAAGCTAGTGAAAGGCAGGATCATTGAACATTTGTGCAAGAGGCCATTCAGCTCTATGGTAGAGGCCAGACAGGTCATGTTAGATCTTCTACATGCCCTGCTTGTTCAGAGTACAGTACACTATCAATATGAGACTCACACCTGGGGAGGAGGTATCAGCTGACCATTTTACAGTCAAGAAAAGTTCAAAGATTGGAAACATTAGAACAAGCTAGTTTGAGTTGAGTTTTGATCGTTTTCTTCACAGGTCATGTACACATGGTATTTTTTATGCTGAAGTGGTGGCATAGCATTGAATGTTTGCATTTTATGGGAAGTCATAACCGGCGCAGCTATCTTGGATTAGGGAGTCACATCTCAAATTTATGCCATGTGATAACAGTAATACTAATCAACCTCTGATAGATTCTGAGGTTGATTATAACCATACCTACCCCCTACTAGAATAGACTTGAGAAATTCAATGGTACTATTGGTTTGTTGCTAATACAACTGGTTGCCTAGCAATAGCTATTCTAATCGTTTATCTGCCAACACAGTGCTAAAGGTGCCTAGAGGTAGTACATTTTGCAGCTGAGAAAACAGCACCAAAGTTTGTGAGAAGGGAACCTGATCAGGGTTATCCAGGTTGGCAAGGAGGTAGCCCCTGACAATGAAGTTTGCCATTATACGAGAGAAGCACAGCTTATTAGAGTTATCAGAGTTTGCAGAATTCCCAATAACAAATGTGGCTGTTGGTACAGCACAACATTTGCCATTGAAGCAGGGATTAATAACTATAGAAGAGAATGTGACAGGTGTAGAAGTCTTTCCCCTAACCACCCCTGATAAGACCATTTGAAGAAACAAGGATTGGAATTGGCCATACCTAAGGACTTTGCACACTTGACTGTGAATTAGTCCTCATTGGAGGTTGAGGTATATGAAGGTATCAGTGACTGGCAGGGCTGCAGAGTTTTTGGTAGATATAGAAGCCATATCAGCTTACCCAAGTTTGATTTGGTTCCTTTCGGGGTGTCAATTTCAATTTCAATTATTAATCTAATCACAGCTACAAATCAATGACGCTATCACAGAATGGCTCAGTGTGTGGACAAAAGAAAGCACAGTTTCATTCCTAAACTGACACATTATTATTTCTTGTTTTGTCTTACCTGCGCTTTTTTCCCTTTAATGACAGAATTTAAAAACTCTTTATGAAGGCATTTGGGGTGGGGGTCTAGGGGGTATATAGGGAATGATATGTATGAATGATGATGTCCATATGCAGTCACATGCTTACCAATGTTTTCCTATTGAAATATAATTTATTAGCCAATAATCTCCTAGAATGATGACCAGATCGCAAGAAGCTTGGAGAAGGGAAGTCTCTGAATGAAATGATAGAAACCTGACATGATGAACATAACAATCTTTAATTATAGCTGTAAACTACCTAACAAGCCCAGATGGCAAGGAGATTGATCTTTACAAGTTGAATTAATGGTAAATCTTAATGAAAAAGTAGACATGAAAGGGCGTAACAATGAGGAGCAGGAGCCCAGGACAAACATGTGTGGAGCCCAGTTTTATAGTGCAATGGGAAAGCATGAAAGTTGACCATAAAAACCTTGAATTTGTGGTCTTATTAAAAATAGTAAAAATGTCCACAATATATTCCTCAAAATTCTCTCAATTAACATTTTAGAAGCAGACAACCATATCCTAGGAGGGACCAGATTCCATTCTCTAATGGCAGAATTTAGAGCTAATTCTCTTACTCTTTAAGTATAGGAAAGGTAGCAAGTTATCAGTGACCTATGTCTGGTTATTCTACTGAATAGAGTTGGTGGATATCAATCTGAAACATAAAACACATTGAAGGTATTGCCTTCTGAGATCAAAGTGTAACACTCTGGCTTTTTCATACAACACGTTTATAGATTATCTCTTGGATCAAAGATTCCAAAGCAAGTCTCTAAAGAAGTATGTTGTAGAACATGAATTTTGGTTTGGTTTCTGAGGCTCAAACCAATGAAGAAAATATTTCTATGGTCAATATACGGCAGTAACACTGTTTTCAATAGTATTAAGGAGGCTTTTCTTCAAGTCAATGTCAAAAGTGCCCTGAGAGCCAAATAGTCCAGGAGCTGGTCTGCATATATTTCCCCAAGAGGCCAAGCTGTTTAAGGGTGCTATCTAGACCCAAAAAGCATGCTGATTCCAAAAAGTGTCTTCTTGGTCACGCAAACCTGTACATATGGTCTGAAAATTGACCGTTTTCAAAAAAAGTGAAAAACTCAAAAAATGTTTGAAAATAAGAAATAATATAAAGCATGACATGCATTGTTCTTTATAACACCACTTGGCCTTTAATTACATACATGTAACCATTGTCAGTTGTCACAACTTTGGATGGTTATTTGAACTTGACCTACTTACAGAAGTCAAAAGTTCAAAATGTGCTTTTTTAACTATTTTCGTTCTGTGCCATAGTCTTTTCAATGGTTTATACATAGAAATAATTGAATAGTTAGAAACAATAACCGAGACACCCTAGTGGTACCTAGGTGAGTATGATTTAAATGTGTGTTAACCCAGTTGACACTTTGACACTTAACCAGTATTTGCGCTCTTTTTATGAACACTATAACAACTCAAAATCATTTTACCATCCTTCAATTGGTTTTCTCTATTCATAGGGCCTTATCTTTCTGTCCCCCTCTTTTTTTAGGGACCCCCACCCAAACCCACCCCACCCCTACCCCCCACCCCCGCCCCCCCAAGAGGAAGGGAGAGAGAGGGGAGGGGGGCCTCCCAACCCAAGGGCTAATCCCAACCGAGCTGAGTCAGTGGCTTCAGGTTACGCTCATGCCCGAATAAGGTCGCTTCGGGTCACGTTACCTCGCCAAGGGGGCAAATGAGGTCACGTGACCCCATGGAGGTCTGTGATTGGTTACGCTCATGCCCAAATAAGGACACTTCCGGTCATGTGACCCAAAGGGGGCGTGGCCCAATATACAAATGAGGTCACCTGACCCAATGAAAGCCTGTGATTGGTCTCTTGTCGTTTGGACCATTCTAGTAGCTGAGCTATAGTCCCATCCCAATACACACTATACTACTAGCAGAGGACCCAAATAGAAACCCTTCAAAACTCCATGAGAAATATCCAACCAAGAAGAATGACTATCTTTTGCATAAATATTTTTAGATCTGTTTTCGAAATAATCTTTAAACCAATCAATAACTCTCTCGGAGAAACCACAATAAGGTAACTTATCCAGCTTTTTCATAGTTAATAATATCAAAAGCCTTTCTGTAAAGTATATGCACAGCTCAAACAGACTCACCATCATTGTGTGACTAAAAAATATCTTTGGCCAATTTAAACACTGCATCTTGAATTATTCTTTTTGCTCTAAATCTATTTTGACAATCATCTAATCCATTTTGTTCTAGAAATTGTTTGATGATATTGACAGTTTTGGTGACAATTTTATTATTGAGACCAGGTCTCAACAATCATTCATTTCCTGGCCAAGGAAATAATTATTCATAAGTCTGCAAATATCGAAAATCTGAAGTCTAACATCCTGCGTCTAGTCTTAAGGGACAAACCATATTTACTGGCACACATTGTTAACTCCTCTTTACGGAGGGCGTCTGTTCCGGTAACATGGAAATCTGCTTGTGTTTTACCTTCTTTATGTAAGCCTTTTTCAGGTACTAAAGTGGCAATATATATAGAGTGGCAGATATTATTGGAAAGCTAATTTTCTGGGTGAAAATCTTGCACAGATCTCATTTTCGCGCACCAAGGCGTGCACCGAAGATTGCAAAAATTAATATGTTTACAGTAGGCTGCAGGTCATCTTATGCTGTTTAACCAGCATCTTATTCATCCCACAAGGAGCCACCTCTAAAGAGTGGACGTTGATTTCACAGGCTTACTCTTAATTCTCAAAACTGCCACTTATACACAGTCAAATTTACAACTTGAAATTATAAGCAAAATGTACCCATCTCATTTACTAAATCTTTTACAATAGTGGGGGTCTCTAAAATTTGATCCTCAGAGCCAATCTTAAACTCTACAGTACTGACTGAACGTCCAATATAACCAAATTTCTTTGAACTTTTTCACGAGGTTAGGTCTAATTCTTAGTCCTGACACGAACATTAAATATTTACCTTGAAATTATATAAAAATCTATTCCAAGGTTATTTGGTGCGTTTTTACTTAGGGGGGCAGAGAATTTGTTTTTTTTAAGAAGAAGTAAATACTAATGTTTTTCAGGCTTAACACTTGTAGACAGACCTAACTATATGGACCTCACCGTGCTTCACACACACATATCTAGATACTCCTGAACGGGCCTTGGTACCTTAAACAGGCCACCATAGTCTAACTAGCCATACTACACAATTTCTCATTGAATAATTATATTCTGTGACCCTGAAAACATAGGTCTAGACACCTTTTTTGTTGCAGTACTGTATTTAGTTGCTGCTTGATTGAAGAAAACAGATTTTTTGGTAATGGCCGACTTAAAACGGTCGCTACAGCCATAATAAAGGTTTTTTTTCTCAGTGGCCCCACCTCTGAAATTCATCCCATGGATATGGAGTACAAGGGTGAGAAGTTTCATGCTGTTATGAAAAAATTCACGCCTATTTCACATATTGCCTGGACTATACCTGAGGGTTATCCAAAGACTGTAAAAATGCATCATTCATTTATCAGAAAGTAGGCTTTTTGGGACCTAGACATGTATTACCGTACAGTTAGGGTAAAGGTTAACGACGAGGGGCATTGGCGCTTAACCCTTTGTCACAACCGTGACCCGGCCTATTTATTAGAAATAACAAAAAGAAAAAACAACCAAAGTCTCTGTTGGCCTGCTGCTGGCCTTGCTGCCTGCTTGCTTGCTGCTGGCTACCTCCCCTTCCCTGGAGAAGAGTTCCACGACTGGTGCCGGTGGGAGGCACTAGGTGGCACTGGTATGTACACTGATATGGGAATAACTTCCCCAATGGAAGTTATGCCCGACATTACCGTTGACTACAGTTAGGGTAAAGGTTAACGACGAGGGGCATTGGCGCTTAACCGTTTGTCACAACCGTGACCCGGCACACCCAAACTGGAGTGAAGTTGTAAGAGAGGGGGGTAGGTGTATGTCTAAGTCTTAGTAGCTGCTTGCCGCGATAAGCGCATCTGTAATCTTCCTGTCCATGGCTATCCTCGCCGACATGGGCTTGGCGAGGTAAGTAGTATAGTATGTATCGGAACGGGACTATAGTTAAGTACTGTTTATTACTCAATCGACCTGCAGCCAATCAGAGGCCTCCCTTTTGGCGGGAAATTCAAAAGCAGCCAATGAGAGGCCTCCCTTTTGGCGGGAAATTCAAATAGGTCACGTGACCGGAAGTGACCTACTTCCGGTCACGTGACCTTTGGGCGGGAAATTCAAATAGGTCACGTGACCGGAAGTGACCTACTTAAGAGGGTCACGTGACCACCATGTTGGCGGGAAATTCAAATAGGTCACGTGACTGGAAGTGACCTACTTAAGGGGGTCACGTGACTACTAGGTTGGCGCGAATTTCAAAATAAGTCACTTGAGATTTTTATGGATAAATAAATTTTAAAAAAGAAAAAAAGCAAGCTGAAAGCTTGCTAAAAAATAATTTAAAAATGCGGCTCTTTTTTTTAGGGGGGGGAGGGGCACTCTGGGGGGCACTCTTTAAGATGCATGGGGAGGGAGGGGGGGGAGGGGAGGGGAAGGTTTTTTAAGAGTGAGACTCGCTTCTCTGCCCTCTCTTTTAGAGGGCAGAGAGGCGAGGCTACTGGTTCGTCTACTTACAATGAGATGTATCATGATTGCGTTTATGATGATGTGCATCATGATGTGACTATCTTACAACCCTATAAGAAATAAGCAAGGTCTCTCTCCTATACAATTACAGTTTTCTAGCTTGAAATATAGTCTTTCAACAGCCCTTTTTCTCATCTTACACAGAGGCAAATATCAGAGGCACCCAATGGCACCTAAACCGCTCTCAGACAAGGGTCGGGCACTGCTGGACTATAATAGATGGGTCAAGGACCGTTCTACTGAGGGTCAGGCTAGGTCGGACATTCAATAACGTGACTTTAGCAAACTTGCTTGAAAAGTCTGACCATGCGAGATCCTTATGCCCCAGTCTGTCAATGCTGTCCAGACTTTCAAGCAAGTTTGCCAAAGACCTGCCTGTCATTGAATGTCCGACTTAGCCTGCCTGACCCTCAGTAGAACAGTCCTTGACTCATCTATTATAGTCCAGCAGCGCCTGACCCTTGTATGAGAGTGGTATTGGCACCATTGGCTGACTCTGATAATTCACCTGTGTGCACGGGGGGAGGAGAGGGTTCACAGCTACAGCTCTCTTAAGGCAAAGCTTGCGCTTATAGAGCACTACTAGTGGAGGTTTGGATGAGGAGGCTATGACATATGACGTTTGTCTTAAAAAATAGCCATGGTGCATGTCGATGTCGCTTAATTATGCTCATATCTCATGTCGATTTTAAGAATTGCTCATGTCACCTGTCACTATGTTTTTCAAGCTTCATGTCAAATGTCACTAGGCTTCATCTCGAATTTAGTAATCCACACCGCCGCTGCTGCTGCTGCTGTCGGTGCTGCTGCTTGTGCTGCTTGTGCTGCTCATGCAGCAGCTGCAGCAGCTGCTGGCTGCTTGTGCTGCTGACGATGTCATGGATACTGTTGACAGATGCTGCTGCTGCTGCTGCTGCTGCTGCTGCTGCTGACGATGTCACGGATGCTGCTTGTGCTACTGCTCGTGCAGCAGCTGCTGAAGCAGCTGCAGCAGCTGCTGGCTGCTTGTGCTGCTGACGATGTCATGGGGGATGCTGTTGACAGATGTTGCTGCTGCTGCTGCTGCTGCTGCTGCTGCTGCTGACGATGTCACGGATGCTGTTGACAGATGTTACTGCTTGTGCTGCTCGTGCAGCTGCTGCTGAAGCCGCTGCCAGCTGCTTGTGCTGCACGTGCAGCTGCTGCTGAAGCCGCTGCCAGATGCTGCTGCTTGTGCTGCACGAGACTGAGTAGCCGCTATTCGGCGTTTCACTCCTTATGTACCCTGTCCTAGATAATCCTCTTAAAATGGCTGAAAAGACTCTCTCAGCACAGAGACTCTACTCAATGTAAGAGATCTGTTAAGTAAGTTTTCACATGCCGCCTGACTACTGCGGGAGGGTTTAGACTTAAGCAGCTTAGTGCACACACGTGTCTGTTAGAAAAGCTACCTGCACACCTGCCTTCCTTTTTCACTAGTATTTACCCCCTGCCGACTTATAAGGCGCCTATACACACCTTCTTGCTTCTAGAGCTAAGCTGACTGGCAGCTATTTTAAAAGAGAATACCCGTTACCTGTATAACGGATAAGGGGGTTATGAGATTAGCGTGTGTATACAAAAAAAAACAAAAAAAAGCTACAGGGGGCGCGTGTCTGTCTGTGAGGTAGAGACCGTGTGGTAAGCGACTCAAGTGTAAAACAAAAGCACCTCCTCTTGCCGCAGTGAGTGGTGTGGACGGCGGCTGGCTAGTTGAATTTAAGCGTCAGCTTAAAAGATAATCTGTTCACGGGCTGGCGCGTCACACCTGGCGTTAATCACCCCCTGTAGTCTTTGTATACACAGGTGACTCGGCTTTATCTCTTCACCAGCTATAATCCCATATACATGTAGCGCACGTTACACTCGTTATCTCTCTTTTCATGCTGATGGATTAGGGGTGGAAGGGTTCAGGTGAAAAGCGATTTGATTCTCTCTGGAAGAGGGTGGGGCTCTAGGTGAAAACAAGCTTAGAACATCCAGATTAGCTGCTCTCTCGGCTATATAAAGAGCCTCATTTTTTCTAATCTCTGCCCACTTCGTCTTGTTGTACACTATCAGTCACGAGGCAGACGCTGGAAGTAGCAGATGTTTGCAGTATGGTTTATACAGAGGTTACCTGCTAATAGGATTTTGTCAGAATAGGGTGAGTTGCTATTAAAATGAACATTTTAAATGGGTTGTTAATATGGTATCTGATGTTAATGAGCTAACACCTAACATTGAGGATTATGACCTCCCAGAGGGGCGTCTCGCCAAATTCTCCAGTCTTGACTATAGTCTTAACTGTCTAAAGACTGTGGAGCACGTTAATGGGTGGTCTCCTTACTAATTTCACTTGACCAGGCCGGCAGGGTCAACTAGGCTAGGTAATTACAACCACAAGGGCGGCTACTCAACATGCAAGTAGACCTACTACTACGAGATTGTCTTTTGACCACTCTGCTGCCGCCTGCTGGTCTGGCGATTACATGCTCTAGTATAGTTCTCCGCTCTTTTCGTCAGATGACGCCACAATAGGGTTTTTGTACATTTCCACGATACTCGCGAACATTTTAAACGCATAATGACCTATAATAAGCAACAAAGCACACTTCTAATATATTGAATATAAGAAACATGTCAACGTTGTGTATTTCTGATAGAATGAGGCAGATTCTTTGAAATATCAACTAAACTATAGTGAGATTGAAAATACTACACCATATCTAAAGCGATATAAAAGCTATATAAAGTCAGAACCTCTGACGGATCGGTATTCTGCAACGGATCACTCAACCATTCGTCTTCAAATGCCACACAGGGCTCCTGTCCATCAGGACTTTGAGCCTTGACGCTTTTGAGGGAGGTTTGATCTCATGCTGCTTAACATGTGGTGTAATTAATCAACACCGCGGCCCCTCTTTAGGGGCCACACAATAAACAAAGAATAAAAAAGGGTAGGACTTAGTTTTAAAGTGAATCTCCCAGGATTTTGGCGAGGTCGACAAAGGGGGAGATAACAGATTAAACTGCAGGAGACTATACGCAAACCTTGATACTCTCAGAGGGGGAGCCCCATATTGCGGACCTGTGGTCAGATCTATCACCTCCAGGGGGCAGGCTGCATGTCGTAAATGTCCACCACAGACATTGGGATATATTGTTAATCCTACTCCAGGGTCTCCATAATTAGACCCTGAATCCGTTGTTAAACGGGTGTGAGGTGATGGTAACTAATACTTATGAGATGGAGCTCTTACGAGACATAAGCACCACCCAGCGCGGGGCTCGCAGTTATGAGCTTAAAGGAGACTCAAAACCTGAGGTCTGTCAACATTGCCCCTGAATTACATTATGTAATACAGTTTATAATGCATTATCCAGCCTGTATAGGATGGACCCATTCAGGATCTGTTGATAACAAATTACTAGAAGTGTCTATCTGCCCTGAATCGAAAATGGGGGCATATCATAAAAGGGTCATTTAACATAGGATCAGATACACACTGGGCCCTCACGCCGACCCTCCGGCTACCCTAACTACAGCATTATCTGTCATTGAAAATGGTGCTCGTGTAGAGTCGGGATGATGTACCAAAAGAGCATTTTATACACAATGATACCCTTGTACAAATGCGTATACCTAGTAGGCAGCGTCTTATCATCAAATCTAAGAGGGTGCTATAGTTTTATTATACTTTTATAGACCATTTTTAAAATCCGAGCTTAGCTTAGTTCATAGTCTCCTTACCAGTTTTCACTTGACCAGGCTGGCAGAGCCAACTAGTCTAGGTAATTATAACCACAAGGGCGGCTACTCAAGATCCAAGTAGACCTACTACTACGTGATTGTCTTTTTGGCCCCTCTGCCGCCTAGTTATTACATCCTCCAGTCTAGCTCGCCACACCCTTTGAGCAGCACCATTGCCTCGGTAAAAGTGTAGGGTGTGTGCTTTCCACCTTCAGGCATCCATAGATTCGATCACCATCACCCCCCTTGAAATGACCTCAGCTGTTAATTAGGGCGTAAAGCAGCCCAACAACCAACCAAGTCCCTGTCAAAAGATGTGAATAACGCTGTAGTCTGCCCGTTTCTGTGATCCAATATGAACCCTTCCTAATAGCACCCCCACTGATGCATTGCATAAAAATAGCCCCCCCTGACCTCATTTCTTGAGCTATAAAAAACACAAACCCCTCATTTTAATCACAATATCATGGCAGTCAACATGAATGGAACCATTAGTGGAGAAAGATAAGAGTCTCTGTTTTCTGTAGCCTACAATATTATGGTGACATTCTTCATGTCAAAATGTAATAAATAAATATGAGTTGTTAAAACTTGTTACCATGGGGATGTTGGTAATTGTGTTCTTGAAGACGTATGTGAAATCCGGATGTATGTGCCTCTGCCCAATGATGTCCCTAGCCATTTTAAGTTAACCTGTTCTGTCTGAGTTAGAAGGGTGCCTAGGAGGGCTAGAGCTACAGAACCCCTAACTGCTGTGAAAGTGCCCCTCTCCTGCCTAGATCACAGAAATGGGAAATATGTTCAGTTGCATTCACCATGATATTTCTGGATCTAGGCAGGATAGAAACCCCTGATCTTTTACAGATCTGAAAAGCTCTCATAGGGATCTATACTAATGGAACCAATATGTATTTTTTAACTCATTTTTCAAAAATTTATCAAACTCCCTACCTTAGCGCCCCTATAAATAGGGTTAAGTACCTGTCCGACCCCTCTACCACTGCTGCTGGAGGAGTACCGAGAACTACCCTCTTTTTTAGAAAACTAAGTAAAAATTATCCTTCTTCATGTCCAGTTACATACAATGTCGATCAATTTGACACTGTAGCAGCCTGTCTCCATATCTGTATGCTGCATAAATGCACAATACACGGTTCTGCACGCACTTAAACCAAGGCTAACATGGTTGACCTATATAGATGTGATACTCTCGTTTTCGGGGCTAGTAGAAATTAGGCGTCTAATACGGACGTTCCGGGTTCGAACCCTCACTAAGTTTTAGTCAAGACGTCTAGCCACGTCGCCTAAGGCGACGAAAGCGCGTCAAGGCGTTTACAGGGTTCGAACCCGTGAGCCGCTCCTTGGGGCCACAAAAAACGCTTAGACCTTGAAATCCCATAGGGAAAAAATTTTGGGTTTTTGGACTTTAGGCCTTAATTTGAGGGTGATCCCGGGCTGATAGAAAAATAATTCTTGGACGAGCGGATAGCTCTGGATCTCTTTTATCTAAAACAGCGAAAAATTGATTATGGTTTTGCCGCAATTCATCTGACGGGGGGTAATCAGCCCCCCCCTCTGCCAATCAAGGCAGTGAATCTAGACGACCGCGCAATCGCTCGCGGCCGTCGCGACGAACCGACTGAAGACCTCGGTATCTTAGTATGATTCGTGTGACCTACTTAGAGGCTCAGACGGTGGAGGTGTGTCCGGCGTTCGGCGCGCTGATTGGCTACTGGTGGGAGGCGCTGTGCCGCGTCAGGAACTTCACCTATTTGGGACGGCTGTTAAAGGCGCACTGAGTTGAGGTGCACCTTTAAGCAAGAGCGCGATCTGGCCTAGTCTTGCGGACCCCTGTTTGGAGAGTGTAGCGGGCGGCTATGTCGCGCTCTCCAACCACAGTCTTAACAGTGGTCCGCAAGACTAGAGTGCAAGACGCGTGCACACACAGACCGAACAGACACACACAGACCCACACACCCACACACCCCTATCAGTGAGGCGTCTAGCAGATTTTGGAGAGGTGACCAGGGAGGTACTCTCGGCTAGCGGCCACTAATTGGCTGTTTAGATAAGGCACAGAAACAAGGGTGATGACAGACTATGTGGTCAAGCAGCCAACATGCCCTGACACTTGATAATGGGTGTGGACCACCAAATTCGACATGGCGACATGGCCATTTCTTATAATCGACAAACGACATGAGGCCTAATGACAAGTGACATGAGGCCCAAAAATCATAGTGACAGGCGACATGAGCAATTCTTAAAATCGACATGGGATATGAGCATTATTAAGTGACATTGACATGTGACATGGCCATTTTCTAAGATTGACATTCGACATGGGGACCCCCCATCCAGAGCCCCTTGATAGATGACAGCTGTTGTGTGTAAGAAAAGCGTATGCCTCACAATCAAAGATGATAAAAGGCTTCATTAATTTGATGAAATTCTAAAATAGATATATTATTCATGTTCTGTGTTCCACAGAGGTAAATTAATTAAGCCTCAACTCCTTCTAGAAGCAGTAATACAAAAATGTATAACATGATAACGTTGTATCAAACATTTTCTTATATACTGGCTTCTGGTAGGAGTTGAATCATAAATAAAGTACCTATGTGAAGCACATGACATGCATGTCATGCTTATTAAAGAATAACATCAATTCAATCAGGTATTCAAATATTTTGGGTTTGCAGGCACAGTTAGAAGGGGTAAGGTTAGTGGTGGTATCTGACCAGGATGTATCAGATTACTACAAACTGCCCCTGACCCCTTCCACCACCGACACTGGTCACCGGCTGTCTGGGGCTCCCGTGGCCAGTGGATAAATTCTATCCACTCTGAATCTGCTAGACGTCTCTCTGCTATGTAGTGTGGGATGTAAAAAAACCCTTGTCTCGGTAAAAGGGCCATAGATTCGATCACCATCACCGCCCTTGAAATGACCATAGCTGTTAACTAAGGCGTAAAGCAACCCACACACCCACACACCCACACACCCACACATTTTTCTGTATGAGCCTTCAGACCTGAAGCTGCTCAGTGTACGGGACTAGGTTTTGTCATAGGCCCTACGGACGCTACTCAAGGGGGAATAAGAGAGCTGTCTCACCATGACATGGGCTGGCTGTAGTTTTTTATGTTTCGGTACCTACAACCAAACAGCCAGTACCTACCCAGGGCTTCATGTCGCATGCGGGAAAAGTATAACGGTGGCGCCAACTGTCGGAATAGCGGGTACACTACGTCAGTAGTTCTTTTGTTCTCCGCTGAGTGACTGGGCGAAATGTAGTCGGTAGCTCTATTTTCTGTGCACTGTTCTGTTCATTTTCTACACTTAACACTTAAATAAACCGCGTGTTTGTACAAGCTAGCCGTTTTTATCAGTGCAAAAATTAAATAAGCATCGGATAGAACAATAAAAAAATGAGAGAGTAATCCAGCACTTAGTATAAGGCACCAGTTTTATCATGAGACACCGAAAGTCTGGTTTTTTTAAGGTGGATAAGACAGTCGACTGAGAGCTCCAAACTAACCAAAAACGTACCAGAGGGCGATCTATCTCAGAACGTACCCGACAGGGCAGGGGCCTTCTACACCCCGGCTCTGATGAGCAAGCGAGGGCCTATTCCTCTTTTGAGGTGGGCCCAAAATTGAACAAAAGAATAAACTCAAAAAAAGCCTTAGGATTGAAAGAGTTGTAGATACTGATTTTAACGAGGAAGTCCCATTCATTAGTTTACAAATAGTCAGTGTAAGTACGCCCATGTATAGGAGAGAGACCTTGCTTATTTCTTATAGGGTTGTAAGATAGTCACATCATGATGCACATCATCATAAACGCAATCATGATACATTTCATTGTAAGTAGACGAACCAGTAGCCTCGCCTCTCTGCCCTCTAAAAGAGAGGGCAGAGAAGCGAGTCTCACTCTTAAAAAACCTTCCCCTCCCCTCCCCCCCTTCCCCCCCATGCATCTTAAAGAGTGCCCCCCAGAGTGCCCCTCCCCCCCCTAAAAAAAAGAGCCGCATTTTTAAATTATTTTTTAGCAAGCTTTCAGCTTGCTTTTTTTCTTTTTTAAAATTTATTTATCCATAAAAATCTCAAGTGACTTATTTTGAAATTCGCGCCAACCTAGTAGTCACGTGACCCCCTTAAGTAGGTCACTTCCAGTCACGTGACCTATTTGAATTTCCCGCCAACATGGTGGTCACGTGACCCTCTTAAGTAGGTCACTTCCGGTCACGTGACCTATTTGAATTTCCCGCCCAAAGGTCACGTGACCGGAAGTAGGTCACTTCCGGTCACGTGACCTATTTGAATTTCCCGCCAAAAGGGAGGCCTCTCATTGGCTGCTTTTGAATTTCCCGCCAAAAGGGAGGCCTCTGATTGGCTGCAGGTCGATTGAGTAATAAACAGTACTTAACTATAGTCCCGTTCCGATACATACTATACTACTGAGGTATATGAGTGCGGTTAGGGAGGCCCAGTCGCCCACCTGCCTTATGTCCTCCAGGGGGATGCCCGACTTGTGGAAGAAGGCTGCCCACGCCCTCCCCATGCTGTGTACCCCCGCACGTTCCGGGTTCATCCCGATGCCCTCAAACAGCCCCTTGAGGAACTTGAGCAACGGGGGGTACGTCAGCGGTACTTGGTGGGAGCCTCTCCTAACCAGGAGGGGGGAGCGGAGGGGTCAGCCGGAGAATCCGAGAGGTGACGCCTTAACAAGGAGGCAGCGCACAGTGGAGAGTCGGCGGTGTAGGTGATGGGCACCATGTGCTCCCGCTGGCCAAACTGTATAGTCTTTGAACTGCTAATGCGCAGCATCACCCCCTAGGGGTAAAACCTGACCGAGCTTCGTCGCATGAAGTGGCCGGTTATGTCCTTGAAGGTCGCTGGTACGAGGTTGCTCTTCCGCAGTAGTGAGCGAAAGCTGGTGACCAGACAAGCCCACATTACACAGTCATTATGATTTTTGAAGTTTACTAGGCGGTACATGGTGAGTAGATCGGACACCGTGACCGTCACCCTGGTCGGTGTCGGGTCGCCCAGCATCCGGCGGAGTCCCCTCAGCGTTGCACTAAAGGCAAAGTCCTGCCTAATAAATTGCACATCGTACCCAGATATTTGTTCAGACTGATGACACCGCTAACGTAGTTGTCTATAGTGCTAAATTTGAGGCTGTCCGAGAGAAACATTATGTAGCGTGACATGGTACGGCTATCCGTTGGTAGCACCTTGACCCCGAGCCAGGTGCAGAATGTTATGAAGCGCTTCCACTGCGAGGCTTTGGTGCGCCAGGTGGCGGGGGACCAGATGTGGGCTCTCGCCTCTGCCGCCATCCGGTCCAGGAGCATGCATCTCTGGTTTGCCCCTGCAACACAGGGAATCAGGGAATTTGCTGTTATCGAATAGTAATCTGGAAAGGGCGTCTGCAACCACATTAACGTGGCCCGGAATATGAGTTGCTGTGATATGACAATTATAAATGACAGATAGCCAAAAGACCCTTCTAAGGATGATCATCATTGTGTCATTTTCGCTACGGCCCGTGTTAATCGCGGAAACCACCTGTGTGTTATCTGAGAACGCAACTACTCTGCTGTCTGTCATGGAGGGGCCCCACCTCCACAGAGCTTCTATAAGGGGGAGTAGTATTGTATGTATCGGAACGGGACTATAGTTAACTACTGTTTATTACTCAATCGACCTGCAGCCAATCAGAGGCCTCCATTTGGTCACGTGACCCGTTGCCATGGTAACGTGACCTACTTAGGGCTCTCAGCCAATCAGAAGCCAGCATTCTGGGTGACCTACTGACCTACTTAGAAGCTCTCAGCCAATCAGAGGCCGGCATTCTGGTAACCATGGTAACGTGACCTACTTACGTCACGTGACCTACTTAGGCTCAGCCAATCAGAAGCTGGCATTCTGGTAACTAGGGTAACGTGACCTACTTAGGGTTTGTTTGTAAACAACACCACGTGGGTCTCTTGTTTGTAAACAACACCACGTGACACGTGACTGTTTGTAAACAAACAAACAAAAAAGTTATGTAACTTATATATAGAAATAAAAACACAACAAGATAATTTCTTTTTTTTTCATTTTATTCTTTATTTTCATTTCAATCAAAAAAACACACAAGTTTATGCTTTTTTAGCTCGCTTCTTCGATTTGCAACAACCCAACAGGCCGCAAAGTCTCACGCCGCCGTCACTCGCACCACCACACCCCGGACGACTTCTCTCCAATAGACATTGCACGACTTTGGATAAATCCAACACCATTTCGGCAAGGCAGAGAATCTTTGCCTCCATGAAACGGCCGCCATCGCAACAACCCGTCACAACAGCATCATCGATAGCTTCTGACTCACTGTCCGGTCGCTCAGCTTTGGGATTTTGCTCATGCGCATGACGCACTTCTTGGGGTTTCTTGTTCGACATGCTTCAATTAGGAAATGAACGCAATGAGGTCCACAGGTGTCAGCAGAAGTGTCTTGTAGTTGAACGCGGTTTCTTTGCCACTTGAACGGAGCAGAGCGTCCACGAAAAACAAGAACTCCGCACTCAGCGGCGGTAAGCCGAAGGAATCAAAGTAGTACACTTCACCCGTGCTCGACACGTAAAACGCCACCCAATGCTGACCTGGTAAATGTTGCGGATCTGTGTTGCTCACGAAACAAGTGTCTTTGATAGGGTGCTTCGGAATAGTGTCACAAGAGAAAACGCCCAGGAAACGCTGTTTTGTGTGAACGTTTTCCTTCAACACTCTGCTTATTTCAAGCGTGTTCATACGATACGCTAAGTACCGCTGTCTTGTCTTCAGTTCATGTGGTAGTCGGTGATGGGGTGTCGATCTCGGGTCAGCTCGACGACGTTGTCGTACACCAAGTAGAGTAGCACCGTTGTTGTCGCTTGTAGCGCCGAGCGGAAACTGACTTCCACCCTCAGCTGACCCGCTCTTATAAGGTTCACGCGACACCCGTTGTGCGATCTGTCTGGGGTTAAATCGAGGGGGAACACCGTGTAACCGTTCAGGAATTGATCGTATGAAATACCGCAGGAGCGCGCGCCCTCGTACATCCCCGTTTCCGTGTGTAGCGCCAAGTACTCTCTCACGGCCGCTTTGGTCTTAAAGTCGGGCACGTAGGCGTCGTTCGGCACTTTCTGATCGTTCACTATCACTTAAAGCGAGCTGATGTCGTAATGCTTCATCTCGAACGGGTTCTTGGTGTAGCTACCGTTGAAGGCGTCGTGGTCTAGGAAGCAAATCATCATCGACTTGGGAAGCTGGCCTGTGTTGGAGTGCGTGTAGCTGTGATCTCTGTTACCTTGAGGGATGGCGTACGTCGTCACCTCCACTCTGTTCACTGGGTAGTCGAAGGGTCCATGTTCTATCACCGCTCTCACTGCACGAACTTTGCCCTTTACATTGAATTTACATTTGGTGTAAAGGCCGATTTTACAGATCATTACAGACCATTACATACATTTACAATAAAATTTACCTCAAATGTAAAGCTGATCAAAATCGATCTTTGCATGGCTTTACTTCCCTGATCAAAGCTCGTAATGGCTGTATTTACACTTTGCACAAAACCCTGTAAAGGCGAGTAATTTCGAGCTTTACACCTTGCACAAAACCCTGTAAATGTGAGTAATTTCGAACATTACACCTTGTGCAAAACCCTGTAAATGTGAGTAATTTTGATCTTTTCACCTTGCACAAAACCCTGTAAATGTGAGTAATTTCGATCTTTACACCTTGCACAAAATACTGTAAATATAAGTAATTTCGAACATTACACCTTGCACAAAAACCCTGTAAACGTGAGTAATTTTGAGCATTACATATTGTGTAAATCCCAGGTAAATTCAATGGTTATCATTATAAAACCCTGGGAAACCCTACTGTGGGATACATTACTATTTAGAGAATGGAAATAAAACCATTATTGGAACATTTTATTAATTTTCATCAATTGGAACATCATTTGGAGGCCGGGGACCGGCTCATGGAGGCCGGGGACAGGCTCCTAGATGCAGGGGAGAGCCTCATGGAGGCCGGGGACATGCTCCTAGAGGCCGGGAAGAGCCTCATGGAGGCCGGGGACAGGCTCCTAGAGGCCGGGAAGAGCCTCATGGAGGCCGGGGACAGGCTCCTAGAGGCCGGGAAGAGCCTCATGGAGGCCGGGGACAGGCTCCTAGAGGCCGGGAAGAGCCTCATGGAGGCCGGGGACAGGCTCCTAGAGGCCGGGAAGAGCCTCATGGAGGCCGGGGACAGGCTCCTAGAGGCCGGGAAGAGCCTCATGGAGGCCGGGGACAGGCTCCTAGAGGCCGGGAAGAGCCTCATGGAGGCCGGGGACAGGCTCCTAGAGGCAGGGGAGAGCCTCATGGAGGCCAGGAAGAGGCCCATGGAGACTGGAGACGGCTTTTTTGGTGACTAGGTTGCTTCTGTGACAAATAGAAAATTACATTACATAAACTGTTAATAACATCTTAACATAATTTATAGATAATCATTTCCAAATAAATACTGTATAATTATGGGGATATTGCAATACATAATATAATATAGCTTCTAGATTACCCTTAAAACGTGTCCTAAGTATGTATGTTAGACAGACTTTGACAATATACTGTAATATAATACCCACCTGAGCTTTATATACATGTACATGTATGTAAGTAGCCACACATGTAGGCCTATACATGTGGTCTCTCTGCTGGCTAGTGGTGTACTGGTCACACTGTTTAAAAATACCCCCCCTCCCCAACCCACACTCAGACTGAGGCTGGTGGCTCAGGGTCTGACTGAGAAAGCCTACA
This sequence comes from Harmothoe impar, assembly GCA_947462335.1. Classification (NCBI taxonomy): domain Eukaryota; kingdom Metazoa; phylum Annelida; class Polychaeta; order Phyllodocida; family Polynoidae; genus Harmothoe; species Harmothoe impar. The sequence goes on from OX381706.1 coordinate 92,657,337, forward strand.
TACAATGGGCAGGGAGGGGGGGGGATGGGGGGGGGGGTTGCTATTGTTGTTTGGTCCCCTATCCCAAGGTGCCAGGCTGGCTGGGTGACAGCTTCCTCCAGACAGGGCTGTCGCCATAAGGGGTGTGTGTGTGAGGGGGGGGGGGGGGGTTAGCTAACCAAAATAATAATTTCCTTTGTTACTAAGAATTAAACTCATGATACTGACCAGGGCAGTAAGGAGATGCTCATCCCGTTATTATACATTAATTTAAAGGCTTCCGGAGGAGTACAACCGGTGATACTAACCAGGGGAATAGGGGGACGCTCATCCCATTATTATACATTGATTTAAAGGCTTCTAGAGGGGTACAACCCGTGGTACTAACCAGGGGAATATGGGGACGCTCCTCCCATTATTATACATTAATTTAAAGGCTTCTGGAGGGGTACAACCCGTGATACTAACCAGGGGAATAGGGGGACGCTCATCCCATTATTATACATTAATTAAAAGGCTTCTGGAGGGCTACAACCCGTAATACTAACCAGGGGAATATGGGGACGCTCATCCCATTATTATACATTAATTTAAAGGCTTCTGGAGGGGTACAACCCGTGATACTAACCAGGGGAATAAGAGGATGCTCATTCCATTATTATACATCAATTTAAAGGCTTCTGGAGGGGTACAACCCGTGATACTAACCAGGGGAATAAGGGGACGCTCATTCCATGATTATACATTAATTTATAGGCTTCTGGGGGGGGGGGGGGTACAACCCGTGACACTAACCAGGGGAATAAGGGGACACTCATCCTATCATTATACATTAATCTGCAGGCTTCTGCAGGGGTACAACCCGTGATACTAACATGGGCAGATATACAAACCAATTGTGATATGAGTATAATTGACAGCAAGTGTAGGTGTATGTAATAATCAAACTACGTAAATACCAGGTAAATTGGTGTAAATTTTAAGCACTATCTTTGCACACATTTACAACACATTTACAAATACTTTTCCTTAAATTTACACTAGATGTAAATGCGTGTAAATATCTCCTGATGTAAAGGCCAGGTAAATCTGTGTACACTTTAAGTACAATCTATGCACAGATTTACAGTGATATTTGCACACATTTACATAATTTTTCTTGAGAATTACAGAGGGGGTAAATCCATGTAAATATCAACCGATGTAAAGTCCAGGTAAATTAGTGTAAATCTCAAGGACCATCTTTGCACAGAATCTCAAAGATATTTGAAGAGTTTTACTTGGCCTTTACCACTTGTAAATCCCAAAACTCGTGCAGTGTCTCTCGTGCGTTTCCGCTACAGCGTCCGCCACCAACACGCGTCGCACGTAGAGCTTTGCTTTGTAGATCTTCAAGCTGTAGCCTCCGTCAGCGGCGCACATCAGATAGAAAGAGGGCGCTGCCTGTTTCAGAGTGAGATTGATTTCTGTCTCTCCAACGATGAGCTTCGGTTGATGAGCCAGGTCAAAGTGCAGTTGCGCCATCAGCGAAAAGCGCTTGTTGGAGATTAGCTTCCTGCGCTCTTTGTACCCCGCAAAGTGACCAGGCGTATCTTCATGCCACCCTTGGCGCTCATGACGCCGTCCTTCACGTCTTTGTTGTAGTTGAGTAACCCTTCCAAGTAAGCTCGGTAAGGGTAGGTCTCGGTGTTGCCAGACACTTTGAAACCGCCAATGGAGACTTGGACGTCTTTGAAGAGCGAGTGAGCCAAGTTGTTCACCGGAGCTACCGCGTCGGTGTCCTCGAGCGCCGCTCCGTTCGGTTTCAGCACTTGACATTCCAGATGAAGGTAATTCTCGTTCAGGTCTGTGTACTCTTGCGACTTGTTGATGGTGAAATTTATGTTACCTCCATCCTCTAAAGAGTTTTTTGTTTCTATCCCCAGGAAAGACGACTTTAAGATAGTAGTCTGAGTCGGCGCTACGGTGTGCAGGTCGAGCTCAGAGAGCGCGCACTCGTTACTGCTCTCGTGTACATAAGCCATTGTGTTCTCTCTTCACGCGGACGACAGACTGACGCCGGCCGCCTCCAGTCTTTTTATTTATACCTGAACGCCTAGGCGCTTACCGGTCGAATACATCCCCTCTACGTCTCTTGCAAGAGCCACCGCCCGTCTGAGGAGAATGCCGGCGACGTTTCGACCCTTTCTTAGACGCGACAGTCGTCTTTCCTCCCGAGAACGCCGTACTCGCCAGTCTCTTCAGAGCGCCTGCGCCTCGGTCTTTCACGCTGCTCTTTAAAGTCCGACCCGCCAGCACATCTTTAGCTACGCCCACACCGGCGCGGAGCAGCGTTTTTCCCACCGACTTCAATAGCGGGGTAGCCGAGCGCATCAGACCTAACAGAGCGCCGCCCAAACCGTGCCCGCTCTGGAAAGAGCGCCCGCTGTACACGTTGATGCCATTGCCCAGCTGCGCGTTGTAGTAATCGCTGTACCCTCTGCCGACGGTGCGCCTGGGTGGAAAGTACGGAACGCGTTGACGCATCATTTTTCTCTCTTTCAGCGCTCAATAGGTCTCAGATGAAGTGTCACGGTCACCTCGCCTCTACCGAACGGGATGGAATGACCGGATCGGTCTCTTAAATAGATGCCGACCTCGGTAAACCTCTTGGATTTCAAGGGGAAATAATCCAAATGGGGAAAACTGATAGCTTGCACGCCACCTCGACGCTTTCCGCCTCTGTCCACCGCAACGCAGCGTAACAGCGGCACTTGCATGTCGCCCACACGTCTCTCCTGGATCATGTCGGTGTATATGTACACAGAGTGCACGTCCCCGAAAACATCCATCGAGTAGGCGCCGGTAGTCGGCGATGCGAAACACGTCTTCTCTCCGAAGCCTAGAACGCATGCGAGATGCTGAGTCGGCAGGACAGCACAGTGTCTCGGCGGTTTGATGGTGACGCATTTCGTCTTGGAGTCGTACGATAAGATCCCCATCGGTTTGAGCAAGAAGCTGGAGCCCTCTAGTCTGTCATCTCGCAACGTCTCACTCAAGCGCTCGACTAGGGTGTGGTTGCTTCCGGTGAAAATAGGAGGTATCTCGAATATGTTTGGCATGAAACTGCGCACTCCCATGACTTTCTCCATCTCTTCGATCATCTGTCTTGCTTGATCGCTGATCGCCTTCTTCTTCACCGCCGGGGACAAGAACTGCTTGTATACGGCATTCGTCTGTCTCAAGTCGACCTCTCTCTTGAACCTTTTTGTTTCCGGTTTCAATCGCTGCTCTTCCAACGTGTCTGATAGCTCTTCCACCGTTACATAGCTCGCTTCCTTCCAGCTCAGCGGGTATTTTGAGCTGAACGTTAGCTTGCTCAGACCGTTCGCGTTTTTCATTCCCCTCCAGTCTACCTGCGGTTTTCTTCTTTCGGCGAATTTAGTGTCTTTTAAAACCTTGATCGCCTCCTCTAGCGAACCCTTGGTGCGCAGAGGAACAACGATGATCAAGTCGTCGTCGTGCACGTTAGTCCATTCTGTAGGGAGGATGATCTCAGTCAGAGCCCCTTCGTACGCTTCGGGCAGAAGGAGCAGAAGTGAGTTCGGAAAGACGTCAAGCTGTTGTCAGGATAATACTCCATAGAGCTGTTGCTAGGTAGAGTGATGTTCATTTTTTTTTTTTTTTTTTTTTCTACGTTATTTTTTTGACGGGGATCCACTCGTTGAACTTGTCGTCGTAACCTAACCAACGTACGAAAGCTAACTCTTTACCGTCGACGGTCTTGCGGCGCAACACCTCGTCTATCAGGTAGTTGTTGTCGTAACGACTCTTGTACACCTTCTGAACCTCTTCCGGGTAGAAGACGCCTTTTATCTCCTCGCCCTTGTCGTCTTTCAGCTCGAACCCTCTGCTTCCCAACGTCTTAGCAACGTCGACCACTTCCTCGCGCCAGTTTCCCTCGTACCCTTTGTCGAAGGCGCCTTTAGTTCTCAACATCCTCACTCTGTCACCCGGAGCGATGACGTCGACGGCGGACGTCTTTGTTTTTTTCTTCTTTTTCCATATTTCGTCGATTTGTTTGTTAGTTGGGAGATCTTGTCGGTAGAAAACTGTTTCGCTGTTTTCCGAGCTGACTTGAGCCGGCGCCATTTTCAACGTCTTGTGGTGAGTGCGATTGTAAGAAGACACTACATGGTGCAGTACGTCTACGTAGCGATACGTGCGCTTGTGTGTAAATTAACGCCACAGCTTCTCCTTCAGACTGCGGTTCAAGCGCTCCACTAGACTAGCTTTGATGTCGTCGTTCTCGCCAGTGAAAAACTCTATGCCCTCGCTCTTCAAGTGATCTTGAAAGATCTTGTTCAAAAACTCTTTCCCCTTGTCTGTCTGAACAGTGCGCGGTCGTCTCTCGCCAGTGTCTGTCATCTTTCGGAAGGCCTCGGTAACATCAGCGCCGCTCTTGGATTTAATGGGAACGGCCCACGCGTACCTAGAGAAAACGTCGATCGCCGTCACCACGTACCGGAAGCGGTCGTTGTGAGACGCCAAAGCCTGCATGTCCATCAGATCTATCTGCCACTGCTGATCGATTGCGCCGGTTATAGTCTTGTTCCTTGCGAATTTTCTCCGAATGGGTTTAGGTTTAGTGTAGGCGTCCAGCGACACTAAAGCATCTCGGATGACGGCCGGGTTTAGGTGGCGAAAATGATGTTTCTGGAGTTTAGTCACGCTAGTGAAACTGGAGGGCGCTTTGACGTCGGTATATCTAGCTACTACGCGCTTCTTTACTTTTTCCTTCTTGGTCAGTCTCTTCACTGGTTTGCCCATCGTCGACTTGTTGAGGGCGTGAACGACGACGTCGCCGCTAGGCGGTTGCGCCCTTTCCTTTTCTTACTCCCCGCGCTCCTATAGGAAGTCGGAGTTTGGAAAAGTTCACTGCCCTCCTCGTCGTCAGAGGATTGATCGTCCACCTGGAGAGAAGAGTCTGCTGCTGCTACTGCTGCTGCTGCTGCTTCTCCTTCTTCCGAGTCGAAGCTCGGTCGTTTCCGACCTCTGTCAGCAAGCCGTGTGTCCAAGCTTTGGCCAGGTCCGCTCGCTTTATACAGATGGTTTCCGATCAAGGAGTCTGTGGGAACTGCTTCGCGCAGCGCTTTTGTGAACGGAGAGTAGCCCGCCGGTCTGGGCGCCGTCTTCCTGAACCTGGCGGCGTCGTTCAGTAAGTCCACTATGTTGATGCGATGCTCAGGTGGTATTCTCCGACCCGACATCTCGTGCACCGCACCGTCCTCGTTCCACTTGACCACACCGGATTTCTCCAATTGTTTGTACAGCGCCACGGTCCGGGTGCGATTCCTCTTGGGAACTTGGTTCACCAACCGCTCAAGTAGGGACGCGCTGGCTTCTTCAGCAGACTGACGGAGGTGAGCCGGGGGCGAAGAAGTGTAGGACGAAGAGATGTTGCTGTTGTTGGGATTCGCGAGAAAAAATTGCAATCTATTCAACAACCTTCGGTATTTCAACATTTTCTCGCGCGATTCCAAAGTGGGATCGTTCAACACTAAGTCCAAGTCCCTGTAGATAAACTGTAGCACCTGGTGCAAGGCCGCGTTGGGATGAAGGGACTGTTCTGCCTGCTTGTGGTAATAGGCCATATCGGCAGGTAGGCGGGCGGCGGTGGCAGGAGCGGAACTCTCGTTCTTTTCAGTACGCTCATCAGGAAGAGGAGGAAGGTTTGGAGCAGTAGAAGTACTAGCAGCAGCGACTGCAGTAGTAGCAGCGCTAGTAGTAGCAGCAGCGGGCACATGATGAAGTAGACCTGCTCGTGATGATTTGTAGAGCGTCTCAGGATCCACGAGCGCTAAGCGTTTGTAGTGTTGTTGCTGCTCTGAGTCCGTCATGGGGACGACGGTGGCGATGACGCTGGCGGTGGCGGTAGCGGTGGTACTGTCGGCGAGTAGGTGTCGAATGAGGTGTCTCATATACGGAGAATGCTCTTTATAAGCGGTAAGGCCATCCCTATGAGAGCCGGAATGAGGAAACCTCTTTTTCTTGATGGGCGTAGATTTTTTGCCGACCTCCCTCAACACGTCAGCCGATTCTCGAAGCTTGTCCAGTTGAGAGTGTATGGACGTCAAAGAGGAGCGTATTCTCAGATCGTCAGGTGTTGACTGCTTGAAGTCCAGAAGGAGGTATGAGTGAGGTCGCTTGAGTTCATGGGTAAATATACTAGAGAGGGCCGCCGCGTTGGAGGGAAACACCTGGCGAAACAGACTAGCTATTTGCCCCATGTAGCGCGGGTTCTTGAAAACGATCATGTAGTGAGCGTTCAGACTCATAGTTCGAAAGTCGGGTGATTTCTGGAATAGGTTCTGAGTGATGTATATGACGCTCACGTTCCAGTGATGCGAGTATTTAGTAAAGATGTCGGCTACCACTTGCTGATTGGAACTGCTCATCAGATCGTCCAATATCAGTAGAGTGTGTGGTCGTAAAGCGTCTTCTGCTACTTCCACGTCTCCCGCTATAGACTCTTTGCTAGGAAGACCTTCTCTGAATTCCACACCGTACTGATTTTGCATTTTTTCAAACAGAGGTTGCCACTGGCCGTAATGGTAAAAAGTCTTTTCCACCGGCGGCGTGACCAAATTGTTCACGTCCCTCAGAAGGCTCAGTCTCATGAGTTTGTAACATTTCAAACGTCTTTGACCGGTGGCGTCTTTGACCGGTGGCGTCTTTGACCGGTGCCGTCTTTGACCGGGTATGTGATTAAAATGAAGAAAAAAGTAGTGTATAGTAAAGAAATGGGTAAATTTTTTGTGTAATATGTTATAATACATCATTTCGAGGCATTATTTAAAATTGATATATTTCATATATTTATGTTACTGGCTCAGTCTCATGAGTTTGTAACAGTTGAAACGTCTTTGACCGGCGTCGTCTTTGACCGGTGACGTCTTTGACCGGCTGAAGAAAAAAAGCCCAAAAGGAACCCTTAATATGTGCATTAAAATTATTTTTTTAATTGGGTAAAACAACCATAGACTGTTTATTACATGAAGAAGTTTAAGCTTAAATTTCTTTACTATATACTACTTTTTTCTTCATTTTAATCACATACCCGGTCAAAGACGGCACCGGTCAAAGACGCCACCGGTCAAAGACGCCACCGGTCAAAGACGTTTGAAATGTTACAAACTCATGAGACTGAGTCAGAAATTGATCCACCAAGCGCGATTTTCCACAACCCGACGGACCGCTAATGATACAACTAAAGGGTCCTTGTAGTCGAGCGTCGAAATGAATTTCTGTGAAGAGTTTGCTTTTACTACTCGACATTTTTTTGTTTTTTTTCAGGACGCGTCAGAGAGCGGTTGTGTGTCTGACTGTCTGCTGTGTTTCTCACTCGAACGGTCGGTAGTGAATGGTTGTGGAGAAAAGTCAGCCGACCTTTTTATTGATACCGGCCGGTGTCACAGTAGCGGCGGCAGAAGTGACTTTTTTTTCTTTTTTTTCTTTTGCGATAAAATTCTATTTTCACTCAATAGTCATAAATGTTTGTATCAGACTCCAGAGGAGTCTGATACAAATATTAATTTCTTTTTTTTTTTTTTGATCATTTAGGCAAAGCTCGTCGCTTTGCCGCTTTTTTTTCTATTTCTGTGTTGTGACACGATCGTCTCGAAAAAGCAATAAGGCGTGTGAGCGCGGCGGTGACAAATACATATTGGAGCGTATGGTTTAAAATAGTGCGTCCCTATCTTCTTCAATTCGGCTGCGTTGCAATATGCGGGATAACAAGTGACGACGTCGAAACGTTTAGAGACCGTGTTCACGTCGGCCACAACGCGCGCCCACCGAGTGGGAGCTGCAGTCGCTCCCAAGAAACCGATCGGCTTGTCGAATCGTTTCATAGCACTTATTCTCACTTTATAAGAGGAGGCAGGGTGAGGAGAGTAGCGGCGCTCTTTCTTTTCATGAAACGCCCAACGAGTGGGGGCGCTGAGAGCGGCTGTTATGCAATGGTAGAGTAAATACTGTTCTGAGAAGACGGCTCTCGGCCATGTCGCTACGTTTTCCTTTTCCGCTCTTGTATAACGACGATGGCGCTCAGCTTTGCATTTCTCGAGAATTCGGTACGCTTCAAGAGAAGCGTGAACCTCAACTACGTGACGCTCTCTCCTTTGAGATAAAAAAATAGCCGGGCAGTTGAGGAGGGCACTTTGTTCGCGCGTCTTTTAGAAACTCCCACCCTCTGCAGCGCCATATTTCTTTCCTCCGAAACAAAAAAGACTGAGTGAAAATAAAAATTTAAAAAAACAAAAAGCTCAAAGAAAAAAAATAAGCAATAAGCAGACTCAGCTCGAAATTCCCTGCTGGCGTGATGGCGGTGACTGCAGGCGGTGGCGGCGGTCGGCTGGCCGGCGGTGGCGGTGTCGGCGGCGATGGTAGAAGGGTGTGTGGAAAGAGAGACGCATCTCAGTCTTTTATAGGAGCGGCGAGTCTGACATTTTCAGCTGTCGCATGCTGACCTGCTGCTATCATAAGAGAAACAAAAGCCCTAATCACGCTTTTCAGCTGGATCCTTCCACCCCGCCAGACATGGATCCAGATGGGAAGGTGGTTTAAAATTAAATCCGTGTACCGACTGTCATACAATAGAGTAATTAGTTGAACGCGTGTTACCTGTATAAAGGATTAGCGGGTCATGGGCTCAGCGTGTGTATAGAAAAACAACTACAGGTAGCGTGAACAAAGCGACCCCCTCCCTTTCTGTCACTCTGTCTGTGACTAGAGGGTGCGCGTGTGGTAAGCGGCTTAAATCTAAAGAAAAACAAATCACCCTCTCCTGTCGTCAGCAGTCAGCCGGCCGGCGGCTGGAAAATGCGATTAGAGGGATGATGAGCCGCGTAGTAAGCGACTTAAGGCTGATCTAAAGACCTGCCGTGAGGGGGCAGCTGGCCGGTGGCTTGAAAAAAGGGGGGAGTAAGGGTATATAAGGGGGAGTGAAACCGTATTCGGCATCGTCATCATCGTTCACGCTACTACTACTACTACTACTACTACTACTACTACTACTACTACTACTACCACCACCAGCACCGCGCCTCAATTTGCAGATCCCCATGATGGAAAGTTGCTACCGTGACATGAAGCGGGATGACGAAGCGGCGCGCGAATGTGAAGCTGATGCTGTAGCCTCTGCTACTGCTGCTGCTAGTGCTGCTCAGCGTGCTACTGCTGCATTTACTGCGGCTGTTAGTGACGCTGGTTGTGATGACGTTGTTGTTGTTGCCGCTGCGGCTGTGACTGCTGCTGTTGCTGCCGCCGATGCAGCTACTCATGCCACCGATGCCGATGCTGTTGCTGCTACCAACGCGACGGCCGGATGGTGCAAATGGTGTCGTCGCTTCTGCTCGTGCGCTTGCTTTTCTTCCGGTCCTACCTGCTGCTGCTACGGTATGATAGTGTTATAGTGTTTGAATGAGAACGCGCATAGTTACACGCTGTAACAGATGTGCTTTTTTTTGAAAATATAATTTTAACATAACATGGAACTTGTTGTGTTTATTTTCTATATATAAGTTGTTTGTTTACAAACAGTCACGTGTCACGTGGTGTTGTTTACAAACAAGAGAGCCACGTGGTGTTGTTTACAAACAAAACCCTAAGTAGGTCACGTTACCCTAGTTACCAGAATGCCGGCTTCTGATTGGCTGAGCCTAAGTAGGTCACGTGACGTAAGTAGGTCACGTTACCATGGTTACCAGAATGCCGGCCTCTGATTGGCTGAGAGCTTCTAAGTAGGTCAGTAGGTCACCCAGAATGCTGGCTTCTGATTGGCTGAGAGCCCTAAGTAGGTCACGTTACCATGGCAACGGGTCACGTGACCAAATGGCGGCCTCTGATTGGCTGCATATCGATTGAGTAATAAACAGTAGTTAACTATAGTCCCGTTCCGATACATACTATACTACTAGGGGGTAGAACTCCTGTATATTAATATTTGCGGGGATCTTCATGTCCAGCTTGGAACAAAAGTGGCCGTGCCTGTCCTCCCTGCTACTAAGAGGACCTTCCCAGGCACCCGCGAGCCAGTCTTGTTGGAACACGACCCCATAGCCTCTGCCTGAGGCATCCATAGCTAGAGTTAACTCCTTCTTGCTATATGGGTCGATGATGCGAGCCTCCCCGTTGAACCATCTGGAGAAGCCCTGCCACCATACCAAGTCTTTTTTGAACCCTTTACTTAGAGTTATGTACCTCTTGTTCGCTGGGAAACCATTCAGCATCTTGATCACCCGCTGAGAGAACATCCTGCCGCCTTTAACGACAGACGAACAATGGGAGAGAATGCCACACAGTTTTTGCAGTTGCTTTCGCGTTGCCTGACGGCGACCGTGAAAAAACGATAGCTCTTGCTCCAACCTTTGCAGCTTGTCCCCCTGCAGTCTCAGCTTCATATCGATACTGTCTATTTCTATGCCCAAGTATCGCTGTATCCTCGACGGGGAAGACACCTTCTTGTAAGCTATGTAAAATCCTAATTGCCTGAGTAGCTCATGGAGGACACGTTGGGATTCCGTGCATTGCCTCTCGCTAGCGGCTAATAATAGGAAATCATCCAGGTAATTGAAACACATGTGGCCCTGACGGCGCATGTACCTGGTAACGGCATCCGTGAGTCTATTAAAAATAAAAGGAGCTGCTCTTGTACCAAAACAAATACAATTGTCCACCTTGTAGGTGTCAGCCCCGTCCAACTTCCACTTCAAACCCTGATAATTCCGGTCCTCGGGTCTGATGAGTACCGAGCGGTACGCCGAAGCAATATCAGTCACCGCCATGTAGTACGACGGACGGAGAACCTCGCACACGTCGTCTAGTCTAGCAAACTTGAAGTGTTGAAAAGTGGCAGACATATGGGAATTAATGGACAGTCTGTCGGGCCTGCTCGCATCGGTGATGGGCCTGAAACCCCCGGTAGCCTTGGGAACAGCACCCAAGGCGTGCACACATGTCGGTTTCTGGCAGCCCAGCTCCTCTTTCAAGAGCTTATCAATAAAGTCAAAATTATCTACCGAAGCTGACGAATAGTTTTTTACCTCATAACTGTCTACCCGTGCATGAGGGTCAACCATCTTGAACCCATGTAGGACACCATCTAATATAAAGTGACAATCCTCATCTATGACACGGTGCCCCAACAACATGTCCCTCCAGCCTGCTGGCTTCAACTGCGACACGACCCCCTGAACCCCTGTGTCTGCAGCTAATGTCCCATAGAGGGATATAACCTTTATAAATGTCTAGTAGGGCATCTATACTACTTGTGCATATTAGCTCTTCACATGTATGAGAGTGAATGTCTTCCATACATGAGGTGCCGACATCCGCTTCGTAGCCCGCGGAGTCGCGCTCGTCCGTGCCTCAAGCGTTACGCTGCTGGCCCCCCTGTTGGCCGTAGTTCTGGGTTTGTTGGCCATAGTATGGATGCTGCTGACCCTGGAAACTACCCTGGCTCTGAGGCTGCCCCCCTTGGTTGTAGGGGTTGTGTGCGCATCCCCGAGCCCCGTGCGGGCCACCGCAGACCGCACACGAGTGTTGCTTCCTGCATAACGCCCAATCGCACGCCGTGAAGTTGAACCGCTTGCACAGGTGGTCAGGGCAGTCGATCCTGAATTTTCCCTGACTTGACGGCCTAGCTGGTGGCTTGCCCGGGGCCTTGTTTAGAAGAGACATTTGCTTTGCCATCTCCTGTTGCATCTTCACGTAGGCCAGAGTTTTGTCCATACCCATGTTGTTTGCCATCGCGCCGTGGTCAGCCGCGGCAAACTTGGGGATCTGCTCTTTCAGCACCTTGTCAGTCACCTCTCTATCATACTGGCATATGGCCTTCATGCAATAGGTGGGTTTTTTCTCCTTCAGGGCGATGAATTTCATGTGATCTAGGTATGACAAGGGGCTCAAGTCGGGATGATCGGCTATGATCAGGGCCTGCGTGACATTGATCATCCCGTAAATTAACTCCCTATATGACATTTCGCTGTAGTCTTTGTCAGCTGGGAGGTGGTAGTCTGGCCTGATCCACAGCTTGGACCTTTTCCTCATGCTAGCCTCATTAGCTGCATGTAGAGAGGCCAGGATATCACCCTCCACAGCTGACTTACCTGACGCGACGTTTCTGAAGAGGCCATCAACATCACCCGACTGTAGGCCCATGTTGCCGAAGCCCAACCCCGCCGTAGCTAGCCCAGTGTGCAGGGTGTGGCTCGCCCCCAGATTTATGCCTAGCCCACCTGCCGATGGTAAACTAGAGAAACCTGGCGGGGGGGTCGCGGAGAGGGGTTGGCCTGAAGTGTAGGATTGTTGCTTTTGATGCCGGTTGGACCCGTGTTGGCCCCGCTGTTGCTGTAGATGTTGCTGTAGTGTTTGCTGATTTTGTTGAGTAGACTGGGCAGAAGGGGTCACATCCCCTGCCAACCCAGCCCACCGTTGCTGCTGTCTCCACAGCAGAAATTCTGCATAGGAGGGGTCTGCATCCTCCTGCTGTTGCTGCTGCTGCTGTTGATGCTGCCCCAACACCTGCTGTTGATACTGCTCCTGTTGCTGTTGGGTGTGTCCATGCTTCCCTTCATTGGTAGGATCAGACAGCTGAGAGGACCCCCCGATTGCTTAAAACTGCCAGACTGACCTGTACCATGATGAAGCGTGAAGCTCCCCGGGTGTCCGTGACGAAGCGTGGAGCCTCCCGGCACCCCGGGATGAAGCGCACCACTCGCATTTGTAAACAAAGTCTGATCCCCCTCACCGTCGGTCGCACTAAAGTCCTCCAACCAACTTTTCTGCGACATTTGCGACGACTTTGAGGGCTGGAGGGGGGGTAATCGGTCACGCTCTTTCGATTGCGACAACTTTTGAGTCTTAATTCGCCTTCGTTCGCTCAAAAACTGCGAAAAAGCGATTACGTTTGCCTTGTTTTCGTCTGGGCGGAACCCGGGGACAGCCATGTTGGTCGACGCATGCGCGCCGAGCTGCTGCTTCGCGGACAGAGACGAAAAACCTCGGTCCGCGTCTTCCCCGGGTATTGCCGACGAATCGTGGCCGTTGGTGCCCTGGTCCGCGTAGTATGAGGCCGTTCCGCGGGTGTCCGCGGGCCGCCGCAATCCATCTCCGCCCTGCACGGCATCAACAACACCGCGGAAGGCGGCCTCTGCGAGGTTCGTATCCTTTTCTATGCGGTTATTTGATGCCCTTAACCCTGCCAGCTCCATCTCCGCTTCCTTGAGCCTCTGGGTCCGCTTAAGATCCTCCTCTCTAGCCTTTTCTTTTATTGTCATTGCTTCGATCCGGTCTAAAGCTTGCTGGAGCTCTACCTCCCGGGCCGCACTGAGCTCCGCGGCCTGCTCGCTGTGTTGGCGGGCCGTACCGCCCGGGGTTGCCGGCGAAGCAGAGCTGCCCTGGCCGGTCTCCTGCCGGCCCTGGGAGCCGCCATGGTCGTCCTGTGCCGGTGCAGGCTGGTCCTGCCCCTGCAACACCTTCCTGGGGGTTCCCTTGTCCGGGTTTGGGGCATTGCATTTGGGGCAGGAATTCCTGTTGCCATGGTACTCTGTTCCGCAAAAGCAGACCGTCATTTTGACCGAATTCAAGACCGAATCTAGAAAAAAAAAAAAAAGTCTCTGCTGGCCTGCTGCTGGCCTTGCTGCCTGCTTGCTTGCTGCTGGCTACCTCCCCTCCCCCGGAGAAGAATTCCACGGCTGGTGCCGGTGGGAGGCACTAGGTGGCACTGGTATGTACACTAATATGGGAATAACTTCCCCAATGGAAGTTATGCCCGACATTTTTATTGTGTATATTCAATGGGGAGAATTGATTTGTGCAAAGTTTCAGTCAGCCTTTTGACCAAATTTGACTAAGAAGATATGTAAAGAAATAGTTAATAGAATAATTAGACTAGGTAGAAGGAGAATTATGGTCTTGGTCAACATCCTGGATCACTTTTATTCAGATTGATTTTTGAGTTCCACTAATCAGATATACTTACATTAACCAGTATAGTTTTCCGCCCTTGTTGGCTGCATATATACTCGGTGCTGTCTTCACTGGGAGAATCTGCTTGTACCATCTCTTTGTGAGACACACCCATGATACCCCTCACCTCCTAGTAAAAACATGATCCATGTTGAGTTAATTAACTGATGTCACAGCAGGTTCTCCTTCAACACTGCACCTGTGGTATTTCCACCTCACCACACCCATTCACTTAGATTACATTCAGGTCTGTAACAGGAGTAGATCCCGGTCACACCTTACCAGGATATATAACTGTGCCATGGCATGACGTGATGCATCCTTTATATGTTCTTAATGAGTGAGGTGTCGATGAACAAAGAATCATGGAAACACAGACATGCAATACTCAGGACCTCTGTATAAGACACACCCATGATACCCCATGGACATCAACATGTTAATGCAATATGTTAATTAGTCATATCAGACACACCCATAATACCCCTGTGCTACTGGTCTTATCTGAAGGCTCCATTTGCAGATACAGCCAGCTCAGCTCTAAGTCTCATTCTTCCACTGTGCTAAAGGACTCTGCTAGAAGAGGATGGTGAACTTGTCTCACATCAGCAACATGCAGTGCATCAGGTAGGTGGGTGTAAGATTAACTGGTGATAGTAATACTTTCATATTATCGTCTCCCTCTTGTCATGAGAAGGGAATATGTATACAGAGTTTGGGGAGAAGCAAGCACATTTAGATCAATGGTTTAGTATGGGATGTCAGCTTATGCTAAGTCCCTCATACACAATGTTGAACATAACAGATCAGAAGTAGCCATGTGAAGATCTGAAACTAGGAGGTAATCAGGGACACCTTAAGGCAAGGCTAGTACAAAAGAGTATTGGAAGTTTGATGACGATCAATATGATCCTTCAACATCTCAACAGCAAATTTTAGGAGGTGAACTTGGAAACACTAAGATAGAGGGGAAATTCATCTTCCAGTCTCCGTGCAAACTACCCTGGACCCCTCCAACTTCCAAATGTGCAAATGCCTTACTCTTCTGCCCTTCAACTTATGTTGCTTTTTAAAAAAGAGCACATTCCTGAAATATCTAGTGAAAGTGATGTAGGGATCAGGGCTATACATATAGATCTATGTTATTACAATTTGTACTGTCTACATAGGAGTTTCTTGTCTGACAGTGGTGCTCTCCACTGACAGCAGGGGTGTGGGTCTCAAGCCCCTGTTAAGAGTGAGATTGGTCCCTGACTGACATGTCCTACTTTGCCACGAGGTGCAGTTCAAGTATCAGGGCAGAGGTTGCATGAGCTGGGGTAATTTGTCATCGTTGTAATGGGCACAAGGACTACCTATACCTTTTGAAGGATATTCTGTAGGTGCATCATTACATCCCTATTTCTGTGCTTTTCCTACGAGGATACTGTCAAAATTGTAGGAGATTGCAACGACCTGGAAGGAGGGGCTTAACAGGATGAGAAGGGGTTGAAGGAAATAGGGGCATGCTCTGCACTTTGGTACTTTTTAGCTGCGGTACTTTTTAGCTGTGGCACTGTTGTACTTTTTAGCTGTGGTTCCCGTAATTTTGGAGGGGGGTATAGGCTATAGTGTTTACCTACTGGTTTATCCCGGTTATTCTCTATGTGACCCTGGAACCAATCCATAATCTGTTGCAGGGTCTGGCCAACGTATTGTATGCCACAAAATTTGCAAGTTATGGCAAATACAACATTGATGCTCTGTCAATTGACGGAGGTCAATGTCCTGAACTTTCTGCCGGTTGTGGTCGATTGGATGAAACCCCTTTTTTTTCAAAGTCGGGCAGTACTTACAGTTCAGGGGGGTATTACACGGTATTTTCTAGTGTGTGGGACCTTGGTTGTAGACAATTTCCGGCTGGTGGATGCTCTCATTAGTTCATCACCAAAGCTTTTCATTTCGCCTGTAGCCAAAGACTAGTTTGTGGCGGTGAAATACTCGTGTTGTTTTTATCTTTTTCATTTGGTTCCAGTCCTCTGTGAGGATTTGTTTTATTGGAGGATTGTGAGGATTGTGGGTAGTGATGCAGAAGAATGCTTTAGGTCTACCCGTGTTTGTAGGCTTTGTTTTTGATTTGATTATTTCTGACCTGGGATGTAGTTTCACCCTTGATAGGGAGTCTTTCAGTATTTGCGTGGGTATTTTCTGCGCAGGAAGTGTGTGTAGAGCATAAGTGAATTTTGAAGGAAATCAGAATCCCTAGTGCATATACGCTTGATGAATTTGGAGTATGGGATGGCTCTTACTTGGGTGTTTGGAGGAATACAAGAGGTAGTTGTGACTGTCGGTTTGCAGTAGAGTGTGGTTTCTAGTTAGTTTTCTGTGTTTTTGATGACTGTGATGTTGAAGAAGTTCACCTGAGTGTCAGAATCTTCCATCGTGAACTCTATTGTTTTGTGACATGTGTTAAGATGGTGTAGGAAGACGTCAAGGGCAGGTTTGCCATATGTCCGGATCATAAATATATTGGTACGTGATTTGGCCCCATCGATCTGGTGTGATATTGATGGGTTTGTCTTTGAGGGAGTGGGGCTAGGTTCGTGGTTAGGTCTAGGGGGGATGGAGAGCCAAAAATCACCTGTGAGCAGGCTGCTGCTGTCTCTTTGGGAGAGGTTCTGTCACTGTTATGGCTGTTGCCAGGGGGCATGGTAGATTGATTGTATTTATAGTCAAAACTTTTTTGTTCAGGGAAGTCCCCCTAGATTGAGTAAAATATGTGAGTAAAGAGGTTTGCTTAGTAGAAGGTCTTACCTCATTGCCTTGTATGGTGAGATAGCCTGGCATAGGGTTGTCAGGTCTCCTGTGCTGCCTGGTCTTGGTGGCACAATGGAGTCTTGAGTGAGAACTTGATCACTTAAATTTTCTCTAGAGTTGTCCTTTGTTGTTGTCTCTTGATTATATTTGGTAACTAGATTGTAACATTACCACATTTGAATTAATATGAACCTCTTTGTATTTTCGTAGGTATATCGTCATATTGGTCTTGGCACCTTCTGTTTACGGACAAGGTAAAGCAATTCCATTCAATTCCAGTTAATATTCACATTGTATCAAAACCTCCCCAATAGACTAGCATGGGTTATAAATACTGTTACAAAAAACTGTTTTAAAGCATATTATGTTTCACTGGACATTACTGTCCAGTGTTATGTGTTGGGTCCACTGAAATTGCATAGTATGGAAAATTAATCTTTTCAATGTAAGTGGCAGGCTTATTTGAAGGGAAAAGTTTCTAAAACTTCTACTGTTATTTACTAGACAAAGACATAGTAGTTTGAGATTCAGATATATTAATAAACCCACTTGAATACATGTTTGTAGCTACTTTTAACATGTAGTCATCAACTAGGAAGCGCCTAAGTTTGTATCTAAACAAAACCTGTAGCCGTCCACCCCAGCCCCCAACCGCACCCCCAACTTGGGTATTCCCCAACTAAAGGAGACCACCCAGGTCTCACTTAGATCTCAATAATGGCCAACTCATATCAGATGGGCAAGCCCATATAGTCCCCTGCTTTCTCTCTGGTCCAAACTAAGGTGGGCCCCAGATGGGCAACCGTTGTTCACTTGCGGAACATATCAAAATTATAAAAAAATACATAGAGTGTCAGGTCGATGTTTCAGGCCAAATAGGAGAATGGGAAATGGTCATTGCTGATGGATGAAATGCGTTAACATCTCATAAAATCAAAAAGGAAAGTTGTGTGCAATAGAGTCTGAGGAGGTATTCATACATGAGAATTATGAATATGATTTAGCAATATTTATGACAGGTCGCATAGGAATGGGAAATGCATTAATCTTGTGATCCATGGTCATGAACTCAATGCGATCAGGAGGGCCCTGTATATATAAAAATGTAATAATCGTAATACAAGTGTAAAGGGCAAGACAAGTACTTAGTAATTCACCAGTAAGAACAGCAGTCCAATTGAGGTTTAGTTCTGTATATCGAATCTTTAGAGAAAGACTTGTAAGGTCATTCAATTTGCTGTAGTGGGAGCAGAGCTAAGGCTGGCATGTCTGTAAGCTTTGGCTTGCTGGAGTGAACTGATCTGCTCACCCTGTGGCGGATCGTTAAACAGGGGCGGCGGACACCGCGCCACCTAGCGGGATCTGCCAGATCCACTAGGTAACGAGGGATCCACCACTGATCCACACATTATGAGGACAGAAAAACCGTTATACATGAATGGTTAACAAAGTGGGCTAAGCCCTTCCTTAGCTCCAACCTGAACAACTTGTTGAAAAGGTAGAACCGAAGCTTTACCAATACAGGCAATTATAATTACTCAATAAAGAGAGGTATTTGTTAAAACTGCTATAGACTTGGTTGTTACTTATTGAAACTGGACACTTACTGAGGCTCGCCACTTCTCGCCCTCTGGGTAACGAGGAAACGTCAACAGGAATACAGATGTGGCACATGACCACAGCTGCCTTATCTAGTTGTAGTAGTTGTTTATATGCCTTATCTAGATGCGGATGGACTTGATTTGTCGGTGGACGCCCGACCGGCTCTATGGGTATAGAATACAGCCCTTCGTGCCGGCCCTCCATGAGGTGAAGGTGGCTTGGGTGGTGGACACACAGTCAGCGGTTGGGGCTCTGCGGCCCCTCCCACCAGCCCTCCACAGGATGACGATGAAGATGATGAAGCTGTGTGGGGGTTAACCTGGTTAACCTGGCCGCTACTCCCCCCTGAGTATTCAGGAATCGCGCTTTCCTGACGTCCCCTCTCATGACTGATGTTGTAAAACTGTTAAGGCTCAGTTTTATCCCATTACGCACTTAACCGCTTCCCTCACATTAGCTGCCCTTACTCCCTGTACTGGCCGGCCAGCATCCTGTGCAGTATGCTCTTCCCTCCCCCTTCCCACCCTGCATGGCTACCTCCATGAGACGCTCAAATGTCCTGGGGGCGTTACAGGCCAAGGAGCAGCCCATGGAGAAACCACCTGAGGTCCAGGGACATTCGGTGGTGGCCGTCAATCGAGGCTGCTATGGGCAGGGAGAAACCGGCCCAGGGATCGGGATAGAGCCGCCAACAATCCCCCGAGGACATAGCAAGCCTGACAGACACGGAGCTTGATGCACCAATCGTGGTAATGGAGAATGCAGATGAAACCCTCTGGTGCCTTTCTTCAGAGGCATTGAAGCTCTCCACCATAGGAGGGGGTAACACCACTGGACAAACAAAGCAGCAAGCAGGCAGAGCAACAGCAACTTTTTTTGTGTGTTTATTCTGATAAATAGGCCGGGTCACTTTGCGACACACGGTTAATGCGACATTCTATTGTCATGTTAACCTTAACCCACAGACTCTATAGTAATCTAGTATAGTTGTGTTTTCGAAGATATCATTGACTCTTGGTCAGCAGTCAACCCTATTTCAGTGCAATGCGGCTGTACTTTTTTTTAGGGAGCAACGAAACCATTACTGATGGTATGAACATGATGGAAAACTCACCTGCATCCACTACTGAGGCAGAGTGGGTCACCTTCCCCCCCGGTGATGTTCTCAATGACCCTTGGTTTAAGAAGGTCAAGTATGTATTTCCCAAAAATGAGACAATGTTGGTAAGTATGCTTAGACTATTCTTTATCAGTGTATATGTAACAATTGGCCATACATTATAACCTCAGAGAAACATGTGACAGTTAGTTATAGGGTAACAGTGAAGATAATTGTTTTCTATCCTCTATATATAAGATATAAATGTTCTTATCAACAACAACATGTTTGGTACAGATAGTTTGATAAGGCCAAAAAAAAAAAGGTGTGTTTCAGGCAACATGGTCAGAATTTCTAGGGTAGGTAGGTCTGATTTTTATTTTATTTTCTTAAACATAGAGAGAACCAGGAATGAGTCACGAATTGACAAATTGACTCGCGACTCACCAGAATGATTCAATAATTCCTCTATTGACTAGGAATATCAAGAAGTCATTGCATATTCCTCTTAAAAAGCCATTGTCTAAAGTTAATCAATTATTCAGGCCTCTGGTATCACTGGGAGCTTGTTTTTCTTGAAAGAATTTGTAAAAATTGAGAAAAATAAACAATAAAAATCAAAAATCTCCAAAATTGGGACAAAAAATGCTAGGGTCGGCCCTTTTTTGAATTTAGGGTCTGGTTGCCTGAAACACACCTTCTTTTTTTTTTTGGCCTCAAGTGATAGTTTGTCAAAACATAATCTCTCCAGAAAAGATAAGATCAGTCTTTGTAGGGTAACAGTCTCTGTGCACATTTGGCTAAAAGCATTCCTGTTCAACGACAAATTTAAACTGTTACATAAAAGTAATCATGATATAGAAACACTATGGTCATAAATCCAAGGATGCTATTTGGTGCAGTGTTTACAGACCACCTGGGGTTATCACTTGCTCTGGTATTGCTGAACACAAATCCCTTCAGCCACCAGAATATGAGTCTCCCCATCCAACCTAAACAAGTCACTGTCCACTTTTGTAACAGATTAACAGGAATTTGCTTTATTATTATTTGTTGTTTTTACTATTGTGGCATTTTTCCACATTTCTGTTATCTACTTGCCTTAAACATTTTCTCGATAAGCAGATGACTTGTTCTATATTTCTGATCTATAAACTGTCATCTCTTGTCTCTTCAAACTAACTCTTTGCTGTAAATATTATAGGGGTACTATGTTACATACTAATCTCATACACGGTATTTCCGAGTAACGTCTGTTGTTTACTTGGGTTCTCTACCTGGAACTAATGCACACAGTTTCTGGGAGAGGACTCCGGTCCTCTCTGGGTTACCGCTCTCAGTCGAGTGGCCCACCCTCCCACCTGGCCACGTGACCAATGGACCAGTGGTAATATAAGACCTGTGTGTTTACTCGTGAGGTTAGTCAGTGCATGCCCGGCTGACGGCGTACTTCACCTGGTCCCACCGTGCTGAATATCCTTATTATACTGATTGTTTCCTATATATATAGAAAGAAGACAAAAGCTGTGTGTTATTATCACACTGAGTTTTTCCTGTTCAGAAACATGAGTGCTTTATAATAAAAGTCTGTTTATTCTCGCACCTAAAAACTGCCGTTCTCGTTGTTCCTTGAACTGGAATAACCGCCAACCTCCACAAATTCATCAATTATACCCTGAAATAGTCAGGAACTTCATATTTAACATTTGGCAATATAATATTTGCATATTTCTGCAGCATCGGCATTCTTACATTATTGTCTGTAGTGCTCATTAGCCCAAACAACTTTACATCTGAAATTGGAGGATTTTGCACAGACTGAATTACATACTCCTTTCTGTCATCCTTTTTGGTGTGTTCTTTGACCTCTAATCAGAGTGTATGTAACCTTCAACTAGGAAGCTTTTTTCTGTACAACAGAAAAAGTTAACTGTCGTGTTTTAAACATCCTTCACTGATGACATAAGCAATCAAGAGGCATAAGCCGTATTAGAAGTAACCCTCATGCACAGACATGAGAGGAACCCTGCCACATACTGGTAGTGTGAAGTGAAACACTAAACTCAGCTATATAATTCAACAACACAAGTTATTTATATATATTGCACATTGGAATATTTTGGCCTTTGGGACAGGCCACCAATAGCTTGCATGAACCAACACCTCGTGCAAGCCCTTACCCAGCTCTTGCCCAAGTTCCCTAACCACCAGCTAGATACTGGGTGGGATTGGGTGGGCCAATGGAAGGGTTAGGGCAGCTCACCCAGAGGTAACCCAACCACACCTTTTGAGCTTGGCACAAAAGCAGTTCACCCAAGCTGGCACTAGCATGCCCTAGCTTCACCCCAATTTGCCGGGATGGTCTCACCGCCCCTTCTTATAACAAAGCATTATGAGAAACCTGTTGATCATTGACCAATGCAAAGCATGTCTAACCCTTCTTATAATGTTTGCTACAGGATGGACTACGTAATGTTTGGCCCTATGTCAAGCTTATGTCCCAAGTACTATATGGCAGGACCAGCCATTGGACATCTCCTGATAAAGTCAAAATGATTGAAATAGCAGAAAATCCGGAACTCCGTGCCAAATTCTACTGTCTGATATTTAGTTGGCCACACTGGGGGAAATATTCTACCCAATGTCATCCTGGATCAAGCAGTTTGTTCAAAGTTGGCATTCAATATCTACCTCGTTCAATGGTGACAAATAGTCCATATTTTTTTATGGCCACAACCACCATCGCATTAATAGGATTGATATTCGGTATCCTTGGTAGGTAAATTTAAGAAATATTTATTAGGCTGTTTTGTTAGAACCTGCATTCATGACCTATAAATATGATTTTAAATTAACAATTGTAGTCTCCCTGTCAAATGACAGAGAACATCTACCTCCTAGAAGGTCGAACAGGCAAGCTGGAATAATATTCAGGATCAGTGTTCCTCTCTGAGGGCTATTTTACTCTGCTTCACTTTGTAAAGCCTCATGAAATAACTCTCAGTCAGGAACTTGATGAGTGCTCCTTTGTGTTTATTTCAGAAACAATATTCTTAAAATATGAGTGTCACATTGACCATGAAATGAACTATGTTACCTACTTAACTTGATTATTACATTATGTATGTAGAAATTCATAATTTTATAACTCTGATACAATGTGATTGATATATTTCAGGAAACATACTGATTTTGATTGCAATTTCAACAAGAAAGGCACTAAGAACTACAACAAACATGTTGCTGGCTGGGATTGCAGTGACAGACATTTTGTGCTCATTAAGTAATCTTCTCTATGAGGTAAGTAGTAATGTGTAATACGTTTATGGAAGTATATGGCAGGTCCGTCTGCTATCTTGGCAACTCGGCCTTATATATCCATTCCCACCCAGATTGCAGCGCCCTCCCACTGCTACTCGCGCCCTCTATATATCAGGCCTATTAATGCTGGCTAGTGATACATGTGAAATGAAAGGCAACGATAGTGAATTAGTTTGTCCAACACAATCTGGCGCTGTATAGCACCCCTTAATTTTATTACCAACAAAAAAAAAAGAAAAGAAAATTCACACACAGCAGGGTTGACGAGGTGTTGTTTTCACGGTGGTTGAAATGTAAAGGGGGTAAGGAGCGGCCTCAGGCAGGCTCCCCAGGTAGGTAACCCTGGTGGTGAAGTTCAGTACCAACCTGGTGACAGTCAGTGGGCATATCAGGAACTAACCTGGAGTCCTGACCCCTACTGTGATACTGGAGAACCCTAGTTCATGTAAGACTCCACTTTATACCGCTATAAACCCGGGGGGTCTATAGCACCCATAAATCTGTCCCTTTATGCTGGCTAGTGATACATGTGAAATGAAAGGCAACGATAGTGAATTAGTTTGTCCAACACAATCTGGCGCTGTATAGCACCCAAACTGCCAAGCTGATTGTAGTAGTAACTAAGTTCAAGTCAATTAAGTGAAACGTAGAAAAGTAGCAGTGATCTTGTCCTTGGCCACTTTCTGTGGTAGAGATTCCTGCAGGTACAAGAGGACGGCCAAACTTCGCCAGTCTCCCCTTGCTTTGATGTCCACTAAGCTTACACCTATGCTGTAGAGGTACGAGGCGCCACCTCTGCGCAGACTGTGGCTAGACACTTTGCCTGTCAGTCCAGCTTCAACAGTCAACAACTTTAGTGTGGCGGAAAACCTGTCGTAGGACATAGGGACGGATCTCCCATGCCTCCTATACTGGAACAACAAGTCTGAACCCTTCACACTGGTACGACGGATCAGTGCCCTAACTAAAGACACAACACAGAACACTGATCCAGGCATGGCGGTATACGGTATTTCCAATGTCCGCTCACCATATTGAATAGTCTTGGTCTTTGGCAGTCTCAGCAAAAGACCCCAGGGAAACAGGTCAATATCAGAAACTAAGACCCCCTGGGAAGAAGAAGTGACGTGAGCCTTCCTGAGGAGTCCACGGAAGGCGAATATAACACAAGTCCACCAGCATAAATCATATGATCTGTTCAAGTCTAGCAGAGCATATAATTTTAGTAGATCTGGGGGTAACAGCGGCACAGCTTGAACCGGGCAATGGCCTAACTTCCTTTTGGCTCCCATCATAGTACGATGCACCAAAAAGTTGCTAGCCGATATCACAGGGTCCATGCCATGTAACATCTGCAGGTACACAAGCGCCGACATGTAGTTACCAATACTACCGTTCTTGAACCTTCTTGTCATGAAGGCTACATACCAGCAAGCCGTTTCTTCAGTGCACGGCAGTGGATGAATGTCATACTCCATGCAGAAAGCAAAATAATGCTTCAACTGGGATTTCCTGGTTCTCATCGACGAGTCAGATAAGGCCTGATCCTGCAGCTCCTTCGTCTCAGCACACAGCTCCTTCTGTCCTGCGACAACACATGAAAAAGGGAGGCACCACTTTAGAGACTTCAGTATATGCAAGACGAGAGATATAGTCGGCCACAGTGTTATCTCTGGACCTAATGTAAGAGGCCACTATACAAATGTTAAATGCGAAGCACAACCAAAATAATTCCCTCAGTAAATCCATGGTCACAGTACATTTACTTCTACCCGTCCTCAATGCTTGAAGGACCTGAGTGTTATCAGTCACAATATGTACCGCCCTATCCCGGCACATTGGGCCCCACCTAGTTATGGCCATCAACACTGGCCACATCTCTTGTTGATTGATGTGTGACAGAACATCATGATGGGGTGGAGGGAAGTAGTGATCTGCATAATATGGAATATTCACATTGTTTTTCAAAGACCAGACACCGTATAACCAATCTCCCTCATTATAGGCCCCAAACCCAACAGACGAGGAGTCAGTGTAGATTGTAGTGACCGGATCTTTTGGGTCTAGAATTTTTGCGCAGCCATTGAATACTGCTGCAAATGCCAGCCACCATGACATGTCTTGTCTGAATTGAGAAGTCAGCCTGGTTTTATGGTGAGACTCCCTCAGTGAATTGCAGAGATTTATTACTCGTCGGGAAAAGGTCCTTCCCCCCCTCACCACAGTAGAGCAATGAGCTAATATCCCTGCTAATTGTTGCAATTCCTTTTTAGTAGCCTTGGATTTATGGGTAAATTCTCCAAGCACCACGCGTAGACTGCTTAACTTCTCCGGAGGGAGGCTAACCTCCATGGAAACACTGTCTAAGAGGAGACCTAGACAGACTGTTTGTTGTGCCGGTGACGTAACTTTGGGCCATTTAATATGAAACCCCACATGTCGCAGCACAGAAATCAGCAGGTGTTGAGCTGACAGACAGGTGTCATAGGTGTCCCCCATTATTACAAAATCGTCTACGTAATTGGACACCTTGTAAATACCACGTCTGTTCATGCAGCGGACAATAAAGTCTCCCACCTGGGTGAATAAGAAGGGAGCACACTTCAGGCCAAAAGATAGGCACCTATCGTTATATAGAACAGGGCCATCACCCAAGTCCCACCTGAATGATTGGAATTTTACATCATCAGGATGAATATTTACACTCCTGTAGGCGCTAGTCAGATCCACAGAACAAGAGTAACTATTAGGAGTCATGAGTGACGTTACATAGTCTATTCCTTTGTATGTGAAACTCTCACAGGTTTCCATCATGTAATTATTGATAGAGCGGCCCAGGGGTCTACGACAATCTGTAATAGGCCTTAATTTACCATCCTTCTTTGGGATGGCCCCCAGGCTATGAATACACGTAGGTGGCTCGCTACAGATGGTAACTTTCCCTTCTTGTAACTCACGCTGAATAGTATCACACATGTCAATATGGAAGTCACCTTTCAAAATGCTATCATAATTGTCTCAATCGTAGGGGGGAATTTCTACACCATCTACAATGTGGAATCCACAGTGGACTCCAGTCAATACAAAATCATCAGCAACACACATCTGGTCTGGGTATTTGTAATATTCACTGGCCACCCGACAGGGCAATAGCTGAGAGCGGACTGGTCCCAAATAGTGGACACACTCACACGTTCCCAACAAACAGTCACTATAGACATTAATAGGCTCAGGAATACCCGGTAATATTACCGTACACATCAAACTTCTACCCCAGCCGGGGATCGACGACTTGTTATTAATTGCCACAATACACACCGAACTGTCACTAGTAGCAGTTTCACAATCTAGGCCATCTTTACACTGGTCTCCTGCTTCGGGTAATTCAATTTCACTAGTTGTACCAACCTCATTAGCTGGACCAGACATAGCGCCATTAGTTTTTAAAGTTTCAGGTCTGAATTCGGTATGTGAAACATCGCCGGGGCCCGAACATGTTAAATCCTTAGCCTCCTCGACGACATTTTCCATCACTTTCCGCCATCTTGTGGCCGAGTGACCTTGACCCGGCCTGACCTCGGCGGAAACTGCCGAGCCCGAGCCGAGCTCACCCGATTCAATTTTTTCATCGAAACTAACCCGTGTATCTACTAATTCATGACAGTTAGTTGTGACTTTACCACGCCTCCTATTAATAGAAGCCGGTTTATGTTCCCCAGGCGAATCTAACACATGGCAATTTTCAAATCCGATAGCGGACTCACCCGAGGACTGCCGAATGTTGTCGAGTCACCCCGACTTGCCGGGGCCTCCCGACCGCCGAACGTTGGGGCACGATGACTGCTTGTGGTCCGTTGACAGGCATACGTAACAACTATGAACCTTCTCACAATTGTTGGCCGTACACCTGCCGTAGTTGTGATACCAGCATGGCAGGTCGGGTCCATCCCGACTGCGCCGTGCCGACTTTTTCTTTTGTCGGCGTTTACTGCTCGCCGACCGTCCCGCGCCGCCGTCACCGGCCGAACCCGTCACCATCTGTAGGCTGTCAATGGACAAATACTGATTCATGAGCTCCTGGTCCCCGTACACAAACACCTCGGCCCCCAACCTTTCCGCCTTCCTTCTGACAGCAGCATCATACTGTACAATGTATGAAAAATCATGAACTGATGTAGCTGTACGGTCAGACAGAAACTGGAGGTGTCGAGCAATGTTAGCAGCAAAGGGGGTACCCCGCTCCACATGGTGTGACTGTAGGCGGGACAGGGCAGACAGTAACTGGGCAAAGTTCTCGGGTTTTATAACTCCTACCGGTTAGCGCCTGACAGAGTAAACCTTCTTAGCCTTCTTCTTCTTCTTCTTCTTCTTGTCCTCGTCTGACGAGCCAGAATCCGTGGTCTCTGAGTCGGTCAGGAGGGGCCCGCTCGGGGACCCACCTCCACCCTGACCTGAGCCGCCGGCTCCCGCGCCGCCATGAGGGGGTTCTGAAGGGAGAAACCCACTGCCGCGTCCCGGGAGCTCCCGCGCCGGCGCTGCTACTCCCAGGAGGCGTAGGCTGCTCCATGAACCGTGATATGCTGCGGTTCAAATCTTCTACCACCCGTGACAAATGATCAACCTGACCGTGCACACCGTTTATCTCACCACGCTGTTGCTCAAGGGCCCCCCTCAAATCATGCATGTCAAACTCCTCCTCACTGGCACTATTTTCCCCAGCTACCAGTTCTTCCTGCGAAAATTCACACACAGCAGGGTTGACGAGGTGTTGTCTTCAGGGTGGTTGAAATGTAAAGGGGGTAAGGAGCGGCCTCAGGCAGGCTACCCAGGTAGGGTAACACCTGGTGGTGAAGTCCAGTACCAACCTGGTGACAGTCAGTGGGCATATCAGGAACTAACCTGGAGTCCTGACCCCTACTGTGATACTGGAGAACCCTAGTTCATGTAAGACTCCACTTTATACCGCTATAAACCCGGGGGGGTCTATAGCACCCATTACAACTATTAATACAGGCGGCTTATGTAACTACAATCGGAGTGGGATTTGAGTCCCCTACACTTGATATGTGTCAGTAGTCTTGCTTATCTTGTCTGACAGTGGGTGGTTGCTTGATAGGGCCTTGTTGTGTTGAAAGGCATGCTCTACTGATGTGTACTCTTTGTCATTTAAAGGAATTGAACATGGATACAAATTTGACAGAGGATTGTGCTCGGATCTGAAGGCAAGCCCGTCTACAGTTTTGTATGTAGTAGCAGCTTGTAGTGTCAGACCATTCGGAAGAACTGGTATGTCCTTGTGGGCATATCTATGATGATTGAGGGTTGTCTTAACTTTACATTCTCTTGTTTATACTTCTTGGCCAGAAAATATAACGATCGTAGCTCGTTAAATTCTTTGTTTTCCTGGGGTCACAGTTCATCAAGTTAAGAGACTCCAAACCAGTGGGTCTTACCTTGAAGGGGCTGGATGTTCCTGTATATTTCAGCTTTTATTCCACAATTTGCAAGCTTGACAATTAATGAACAAGTCTAAACACCTGATCCACTTTCTCATTCACGTAAGGAAGGTCAAGGTTGTAGAAAAGAACATCAACATACCGGCGTAAATTCTCTCTGTTTTGTTCCGGTACCCCGGTCATAACTAGAGTCTTACATCTGTCTTCTTCATCAAACCTATCCATTCATTCTTTCATAATGCATGCAATGAGCCTTGTAGAGCGAATGGAATGCTCGACTGTTTTTAAATCATCGTTAAGGATTGTGACAGCGGCCGCATTCAAGTCTGCGGTGATGTCATATTTGTCTGACAGCTTCCCAAGGAGCCGGGCTGTTTCGTTTAACAAAGCGTCAGACACCACCATTCATTCCTCTATGGCCCCTACCTTCACCTTTGTCTCTTGTACGTCAAGAGTGTTGATGTCTTGTTGATTTTCGAGATCATTTACTCTTTTCTCCAGTCAGTGCAAGGACTCACATATCTTGGGCATCCCTGCTTTTTTCGCCAGCGACCTGTGTAGGTTGGGTCGACTCATTTTAAATTGTCCATATAGTTGGTATTTACGTTGATTCAGATATTATCTGATATCACAAAACCTGGTCTGTAGTTTTATGCAGATGATGGTCACAAAATTTTGTCCAATTTCTCAGATTACCGCACGTTTAGTACAGTAATTGTCGGAGCTCCACCTCACACTCAACTACTCTGTGTCCACCATCTTGCCTTCAGAGACTTTTTCACAGTTGCACCCTATGTATATTACAATGGCAAAGAGGTTAAAAGCTAACTTACTGACCAGAGAGTTCATCTGTAAAGCAGAAGTTAAGACTAAAAAAAAAGTTAAAAGCAGCTAAGCAATATATTGAAAACAGCATTGCTACTATTTACATGAAGAAAAGAACACAAGGGAAAAAAAGAAGTTAATTAACCTTCTAATTATCAGTTCTATGTACTACATACCAGTACTTATAACTAGTGCATTTGTACTGTCCTAATTGTCCTGCGCTGGCATGCAAAAAAAGTTTATGCCATATATCCTTAGGAGCGTCAGTGGTTTCTGTCATGGGGCTCCCAGAACGTTCTCATGTGTGGCGTAAAAAGGGCCTTCAAACGCCAATGCTTTCTGTGATTGGACCCCCAGAACATACTGATGTGGGAGTAAAAAGGGCCCTCCTAATGCAGGATATTAGAAGGTAGATAGCCCCAAACGCTTGTAGTTTTTACATTTTTTCAAGGATTTCAATGTGATGTTACGTAGTATTGTGTTATGGAATAGGTTTTTTTTCATTCATAATCGATATCTGCAATACAAGGTATCAGGACTACCACCTTCCCATACTTCACAAATTTATGATTTATTTAGATTAATTAGCATTGAAAATGGATTATATCCTAGTTTTGCAGTTTTAAAAAAACATGTCAGGGAAGAAGGACACAGTGACCGTGTGTGGTGTCAAGCACCAAAAGGTGATCCTCACTGAGGTCCTCTCTGTGCAGCCCCAGCTCTACCTGAAGCGGTACCCGGGTCAGACATGCAGCCAGAACTTCTTTAACAGAGTTCGGAGGATGGCACGGTGGATCCTACCAGTGAGGTGCAACAACACCCAGATCTGCCTGTGTCAGAAGCACCAGAACTTTGGGCTCCGTCTCCATGCTGCAAAGCAATCTGGAACCCTGACTCTGTTGTACGCAATACCGCTGTGGAAGAGTTTACGGCGAGGCTCAGTGAGTCCATCACTACACCCACGGTCACCTGTGACACCTGGCAGATGGTCAACGTCCCCTACAGCCCCGTGGGCGCGGAAACCGGGAAGCAGAAGGCCATCAAGAAACTTCGCCTGGTCCCCAACACCCTGATGCGGCCGGCCTTCATCGAGATGACGGAAGAGAAGTTTGAGACGATGAGTGAGCATAGTCACCAAGCGCAGAACCAGCACCGTGTTGTGGGGGAACTGCGTGAGGGTATGTCGGAGAAAAAGATGACCATTCAGATGGACTTCGCAGAGAACTGGTTAGTGAACTATCCAGAGGAGGCACAGAGCGCGTTCTGGGGTAAGGAGCCAGTCACAGTCCATCTGGCTGTGAACCACTAAAAGGCCCCAGACGTTACGACCAAGCGCAAGTCGATCCCTCTGACCTCAGATGACCTGAAACACGAAGCAGGTGCCATCCTCGCATTCCTGACAGTTCTCTGCCTCTGGATTCAGACCAACCTCCCCTGCGTGACTACCGTGCACTACTGCACTGACTCACCATCGTCTCAGTACCGGAACAAGTCCATCTTCTCCATCATCTGCCAGCACCTCAAACTGTTTGCCCTACGCTGCACCTGGACCTACTTTGAAGCAGGTCATGGTAAAGGCCCGTGTGACGGTGTGGGTGCAGCAGTAGAGCGGATGGCCGACCTGCTCATGAAGTGTGGCCAAAGGATCGACAATGCCCTCCAGCTTGTGCTGAAATGCAATGAACAAGGCAGGCCTGTTCACTACCATCATGTCTCTGCTGCTGATGTGGCGGAGGCACGCCAGCGACTGCAAACAGTCTCCCCGGTACTATGCTGCTGGGAGGACAACAAGTCTCCAAGCCTTTGTCCTGGCTGGACCAACCACCAGCTGTTTGCAGGAGGGCCCAACGCAGCAGCCAACTGGGTGGAGGAGGAAGCAGCAGAGGAGCCCTTCAAGGTTGGGGACTGCGTGGCCTGCATGTACAACGAGGCGTGGTATCTTGGACAGGTCATCACTGGTGCCAACACCGAGGGGCACATTGAAGTGTCCCTCAACCAATTCAAGTGGAACCCACTGAAGGATCTTGTCCACGTGCCTCCACAGGACATACTCTGCAAGACTTCCCCTCGGCAGCCTCTAGCCCGCAGTGGTGGGCGTGCAGGATAATATGCCCTGCCACCTGACGAGGTGCTAAAGGTGGAGACACTGAAGGAGGCAAACTAGCTACGAGACTACTTAACACAGGGTGGACCTGTGCACCGACCTGCTGCTTGATATTGGGTTTGGACCCATGTGGTGGCAGATTTGACCTCACTGACCCGCCACTGGTGGCAGATAGGAAACCAATGACAACCAATAGGAAACCAATGACAATTGGGTACTCTGTACTAAGGTGTATGCGGATAATCGTTATCGCTACAGACATTAAGCGTGTACTCGTAATGTCAGTAATGATAACTATTGCCCTGTTCTAAGCTTTAGTATGGATTTAATATGTATGGGATGATGGTAAATGTTCTTGATTCTAGAAGTATACATGTTGGCCTTATTCAATAAGGGTAGAGAGGTGCTTTGGAGGTGATATCAAATTTCTGGAGCCTTTGTATTCTCAGAAAAATGTAAAAAAAAGGTGGAATTTTGTCTTCTGAGCGACTTTGTACAGCTAAAATATGTTATAACAGACTCTTTATAGGGTTTAGACAGCAGGCCAACATCTTTTGTACATGTATATATCATTTATATAGGTATGTAATAAATGAGACTTACTTCCTTATAATATTGGTAAAGTTATTATGTAAAGAATAAGGTCCACATAGTTCGGATCTAGTGTACAGGTTGCAAATCACAGGTTAATTCAAGAACCTAGACAGGCATAGCTATTGCAATGCGAACTCCTTATAGAATTTTGAGCGAGTCAGTAGGCTCTTGGCCGATATGATCTCTAGGGCCTCTGTCCAGCTTGGATCCAGAGTGACTGACGAGTTCCATCGGACGCTGGCTATATATAGGCGACCAGCCTGCATGCGCACACGCAGACCGGAAGCTTATTGTGACCTCTGTCTATACCCCAAGCCTGGAAGCGTCGGGCTAAAGGGTTCGGACAGAGCTCGCAACGCAGCTTCCAACAGAACCCTCCATTTAACTAACCCTAGCCCCCACAACTTTGCATGATATTTAAAGTGGACATGTTGAGAATAACACACAGCTGTTTTGATACTAAACTGGGCATTTTGGAAAAAATTAGAGTAAAGTTGGGATTCAGATGTTAAATTTTCACAAATTTCACGAGTATCGCAATTTTTGTCAAGTCGTAAAAAGTTATTTTTGAGTTAAGGGTTTCCAAACTTTGCATGCCTAATCATACATATTGTGGCTACTTGTAAACCAAAGGAGAAATTACTGTGGTGTTTTAAACTGATTTTATTCAATGTTTAGTATTTATAATGCAATGTCCGTAACGTCAACTCCAGGTTCCAGTCGGCGGTGAATAAAAAGGGACCCCCTGGGAATTAAGCTTCCCCCTCGAGTTGATTCTGGGAGCCAAGATACATGTCTTTCAATAAAATATACTTTTATAAAGATCAAAGAAGGTTGCTGGAATTTCGTTCTGATTCAGAATTGGTACCAGATTGGGGCATTTTTCGGATTTCTGACTCATATATTCCAGACACGGACAACAATTGCATGTTACATTCCAGTACCCAGTATCCATCGCGAAGACTTACATAGATCCACTTCTTGGGCCGGCTGGCTGCTTGGTGGTCTTCACACTGAGGGAAACGGTTCAGATTGGTGTGGTGAACCTTTTCATAATCCTGAGCTTTGAAAGGTAAGTGAGTTCTGGGGACCTGCATGTATTGGACAGTGCTGATGTTTTATATTCTAATACTGAGTTTTGCTGTCCTGCGACCTCTTGTTCTCACCTTGCTAATTATATGGCAGGAGTAGTCAGCTGGTCTTACTTGACAGGAAGCTAGTTGGAACCTCAGTCCCAGTTCAATGCTGTTGTGATATGAGCCATAGAAGTATTTATGCAGTAAAAGTATTAACTCCATACTTTATGAAGTATTTACACAGAACTATGTCTGGTTGAGCTGACTAAGAAGACAGCATAGCAATTAACATAACATCCCCATAAAAATGTTGTGATGAAGGAAAAACGGACTTATCATATAAAAATATTTGATGAGTTCATGAGGGCTGAGGGGAGTGACATCACAGCGTCACCTGAGCTAGGGAGTTCGGAGGCTGGTGTCCCTGTCTTCAATAGACTGACTAACTGGTTAGTCATTACACATAAACTCCATACTTTATCACGGTGAGGCAAGATAGGACATGAGATGTCTGTAACTAATATCACATGCTAATATAAGAAGAGTAAAGAAATGCTCCGGGAAAAACCTTAGTCAAACTCACAGGAGAGGATCCCTACTTGATATACTGGACAATAAACACATACTCCATGCATTACGGCAGGTAAAGGACATTGAGGAGGGCCAGGGTAACCAAGAGGAAAAGATGACGTCAGATGGCCAGAGGCTACAACAGGTCATGCTACCTTCAGGATGACCACCGAAACCACTGTCACAAAGCTTAAAACATTCATGGATATTCAGAAAAAGATGCAGAGGAAATTGTATCTTGACAGAGCTTTAAACCTGATTTGTAAAAAAAAGAGGAGGAAGTGGAGCTTACACGAAACAAAAAAATAAGCCACCCCAGTAAACAAATAACATTATACACCATTTTATAACACTATATAACATTATATGTCAACCTTTTTCTAAGGCTCTTTAGTATGACATAGCTTTATGTAAAGTTTAAAACATTATTTTTGACGTAAAATTTTTTTGTGTTAACTGGGACAATCCATGAAAGTCATTCTTGAAGAAAACATCAAAGTCAAAGCTCATGAAAGACTTGAAACACCTGAAAAGAAGGGTAAACAGGACCAATATATCAGTGGGGATGAATAAAATGACAAATAAATAGGGCAGCACAACCCAGTGGGCACAACATTCAGTACAACGTTTAATCAATGTTGAATCAACATTGAATCAACATTGACAACAAGTAATCAATGTTGATTCAATGTTCTGTGCCCACTGGGAATGACTTCCGCTCAATTTATTTCCTCGCCAAATTTTGGAAAATATGATAGTGTGGTATTATAAAGACTAATGGCATAAATTATGTTGAAGGTAATGATATGTTTACAGATCGTCAACACACATTCAGGTCCAAAAGAGGAACTATTTCCCTACAGATGCATGGAATTTAGTAAATAAAAACAGACAAGGGGCTCACATTTTAAACACACACAGACAGTTCACCAAAAGACAAATTTGAGAAGAGGACCCCCGCAGATCTCATTGGCCTGGATTATTATGTACACAGTTGTGTTTAAATGATGATTGTAATTTCTCCTGCAGGTATTTTGCCATATGTTTGCCAATGAATCAAACCTTCAAATTTACACCTAAAAGAACTGCTATAGCTTTTCTCATGAACTGGATTATCACAGGACTGGAGGTTTTCCCATATTCTTTTTTAACTGTTGGGGTAAGCCCGAAAAGTAATAGTTAACTTTAAACTCTTGCCTCCTGCTCCTCAGCTTACTTTCCCTCCTAAGTCTCTCCAGTCACAACCATGTTGTGCCCACAGTAACCACTGCCCTTCCTTCTTATCCCTATAACTCTTTCTTTTTGCATTTCTTAATTTTTTTCCTTGATTCTCTGGAGCCTGCCATCACTTTTTTTTTTCCTGGCTCTCCTGTACGCCTTACCTAGCTCTGTCTTCACTGAATCCCTTTACTGCAATCATAATTCACAGTGTATCTGGGGCCCAATACTTTCTTGCCTCCCTTGGTAATTTTTCGACTGCTTTCAATCCTCCTGATCAGGTTTCCAAAGGTGGTAATTACTGTGCTTCCTATGCAATAATAACTTTAAGATAAGATAAAGTTGATATTACATTCACATTTGACAGCTACTATATCCTCATAAAGTAGTATACTAGTTAGAAATAGCAACATTTTCAATCCTTTCTATCTGTTACATAGTTGCAGGCTGTTACCCATCCTTCATTTAGATGCGTTCACTTGAATAGGCTCGGTTTCAATTGGCCTCTGTATGCTACGTTCCTCTACTTAATTGTGCCTGTGCCGATTCTTTGCTTCAACTACATATCAGTCATGAGGACATTGCTTACCAGCATTAAACGTGCACGGGAGATGAACGGGGATACCAGGTAAGCCTAATTTGTGTCAATCTCAAGGATGAGCCTAGGGGCTTTAAATAAATCCTGAGAAACAAATTAATCAAGTTTATGTTGTACAGGATTCTAGGTAAGGAACATACACATGATCAGATTGTGTGACGATAGAAATTTTTGGTTAGTGGAAAAACACATTGATGTTCTATGTTATTGCTGTGCTAATGCTACCTGGCTGTTGGATGCGATACAGCAGTTGAGGTCATAATACCATTACAGTGGAACCCATCTATATTGCAGAGATGGGTCCCTTGACTTGGTTTCCTTGATATTATATGCATTTATAAATACCAGAAGGTTTAAAAATGCTAAAAACACATTTATATGGCGATTCCAAACAAAAAAAGACATTGTGCAAAGGAATATAAAAATCGACTCTATATGAGCTCCTTACCCATCTTCTGTTTGCCACTATCTAGATGTCTAGAAATTGCTTTAATAACTATGTATTTAGAAATTGCTTTCATAACTCCAGTCATCAAATAGCCAATTCTATGTCTGGTCATTTAGGTTACTAGAGCCTCTTGTACCATTGTTTATTCTGTCATTTCAATTTCTATTTATTTTACCTTTTTTCTTTCTTTGTTTCAGTGCAGAATGTAAGACAGAAAAGGGTCGTCTCAAGGTAAGCTTATATCTTGTGTCGAGGAAGGATGGTATAAATATTTCTTTAGGGTCCCAAACAAATGTTTCACTTTTCCTCATTAAGACACATTATTAGGATCCTTATAGTGTCAATTTTGGCAGATGTTTCTCATCTTCTCTTTGCACAAGGGATTAGACAAGAATGTTAGCAATTTCACTTTTCTTTTAAATGTCTAGGCATAACTTCTATCGGGGAAGTTATCCTCATATATTAGTGGGACTGACAGTGCCCCTTTGTGCCTACTCTCAGAGGCTTTGAAACTCTCACCATAGGAGGGGGTTAACTCCACTAGACTATCGTGAAAGCAAAGCAGGCAGAGCAACAGCAATTTTGTTTTAGGCATAATTTCCATGGGGAAATGGTGGTTTGTGTGGCTTGTAATGGCAGCTATAATGGCAATAACAAGAACTGCACCCATCGTGGGGTGCCCAACCCATCCGGGGGCACACAACAGGGAGGAAACTCTGAACAGGCTGGGGGGACAGGCAATGGTGGCCCCAAGCGGGGGCAGGAGACCGGCCGAGACTCTGCGGACAGGCCTCTGCGGACAGGCCTTCAGACACACAGAGCAAGAATCCAGCAGACTCGACTAGCAGGGAGTGCCCGGGGACGTTGCAGACCTAAGCATTCAGTCTCTCAAAGCAGCAGCTTGGCGCGCATGTGCAAATTAAGATGGCCGACAGGCACAAGGCAAGTGAAGTCGCTTTTTCTCAATTTCTGGCGGAAAGAATGCAAATTAGTTCCCAAAACCTGTCGCAATCTAAAGAGCATGGCCGATTACCCCGCCCCCCCCCCTCCCAGGGTGTAAGGGGTGTCGCAATTCTCACAGCCCTGAGGAGGAGGATCAAACTCTCGTGTCATCGCTACATCCCGGGGTACCCGGCAGCTGCATGCCTCATCATGGCACAGGTCAGTCAGACAGTTTAAAGCAATCTGGGGGTGGTGATGGGTCTGCTGGTACTCATACGCCCTCTCAGCTGTCTGGCTCTGATAGTCTGAGCCATGGACACAACAGCAACAGGAGCAGTATCACCAGCAGGTGTTGGGGAAGCATCAACAGCAGCAGCAACAGCAGCAGTCTTCAGACCCCTCCTATGCAGAGTTTCTGCAGTGAAGACAAGAGCAACAGTGGGCTGGGCTGGCAGGGGATGTGACCCCTTCTGCTCAGTCTACAGCAACAGTCACAGCAACAGCTGGGCCAACACAGTTACAGCCAGCATCAACAGCATCAGTACTACACCTCAGGTCGGCCACTTTCTACTGCACCTCCCCCAGGGTTCTCAAGTCTGCCTTCGGCACAGGGTGTAGGCCGGAACATGGGAGCAGCACACACTCTTCAGACAGGCCTATCTACGGCAGGTATAGGCCTCAGCACCATAGGGCTACCATTAGGGGACGTGGAGGGCCTCTTCAGGAAAGTCTCGATAGATAAGTCAGCGGTGGAGGGTTATATCCTGGCCTCTCTGTACGCAGCCAAAGAGGCCAGTAAGAGGAAAAGGTCCAAGCTATGGATAAGGCCAGAATATCACCTCCCAACCGACAAAGAGTATGGTGAGATGTCGTACAGGGAATTGATTTATGGTATTCTAAATGTCACACAAGCCCTGATCATAGCTGATCACCCTTATTTGAAACCCTTTGCATACCTGGACCATATGAGAAACTGCT
This sequence comes from Harmothoe impar, assembly GCA_947462335.1. Classification (NCBI taxonomy): domain Eukaryota; kingdom Metazoa; phylum Annelida; class Polychaeta; order Phyllodocida; family Polynoidae; genus Harmothoe; species Harmothoe impar. The sequence continues at coordinate 92,694,953 of OX381706.1, forward strand.
CAGCAATCCAATAATTCTATGGGAGAAAGTCCTCCCACCCCTAATGACCGTTGCACAATGTCCAAGTGATCCAAACAACTTCTGAAAGTGTTTACGCGTCGCCTGACGGCAACCAGCAAAAAAACATTAGCTCCTTCTGCACTTTTGCTAACTTGTCCAGCGGCAACAGTAATTTCATGTTTACAGTGTCAATGTCAATTCCTAGATAGCCCGGTTTCTGTGAAGGAGACAAAACTTTCTTATAAGCTATATTGAACCCAAGTGACATTAGAAGAGAATGCAAGGTCAGCAGGGCCTCTCTACAGCCCTCCTTGGTGTCTGCAATAACCAAGAAATGGTCCGAGTAATTGTAGCATTTAAAACCACACAATACATCTAGAAACACTGTCTGTCAGGCTATTAAATACATATGGAGATGCCCTCGTGCCAAACGCCAAGAAGTTGTCCTCTATATACACCTCACTATCACCAATCCTCCATTTTATACCCTGGTAAGTTCAATGACAAGGTCCTATTAAGCAACTCCTGTAAGCGGCTGATATGTCAGTCACAGCGAGATAACAACCTGGGGTTAAGCTGTCACAAATCTTGTCCATGCTGCTGAACTTAAAGTTCTGAAAAGTCTCAGACATAAAGTGATTGATTGACATGTAGTCAGGTTTGCTAGCGTTGGTGATTGGTCTGTAGCCACCTGAACTTTTCTCTACAGCCCCCAATGAGTGAACACAATGTGGTTTCCTATCCAATAATCCTTATCAATAAAATCTAAGGCGTCACATATGCCTCCAGCCCGAGGGTTTCAGCTGAGAATACACACCCTCTACCACATGCCTACACGATATGTCCCACAATGGCGCATACTCCCTGTAAGGGTTTATGATATCTTGAACATTCTCAAAACATGTTAAATCCTCACAACCGGTGTAGCCATAGGAGGTGAAGTCTGGCGTCAAACCATGGCTCAGGCCTGACGATGACCCCTCCCCCCTGTTGCTGGTTGGCGTAAGGGTAGTACTGTTGCTGTTGCTGAGTCTGATGATAATGTTACTGTTGCTGCTGTTGCTGACCCTGCTGTGGCAGCCGCTGGTGAGAGTTGCCACCCCTATAGCTGCATCCTCCCTTTGCCCGATGCTGCCCTTGACACTCGCAGCACACATGACTCTTGTGACAGGGGTTATAGGAGCAGCTAATAAAGTTCCACGACGCGCGCACATCATCAGGACACCATATGCACAGTGAACCCCCCCCCCTCTACCACCTGAGCTGTTACCCTGTCTAGCCCCTACACTGTTCTGCTGACTCAGTAGTCTCATAGCCTCGACATAGGCCCGCGTATTCTCTATCCCGGAGTGTGAAGCATTCACTGTGTGCTCCACTGCCATAAAGGGGATCTCACCATTTGTCACCTTAGTGGTGACGTCGTGCTCATACTTTGCCACTGCCTTTGCAGTTGGACTTCATCACCGACTCCAACAGACACACCATCCCGTACACCAGTTCCCTGTACGTCATTTCTTCATAAGACTTGTCATAAGACATGTGGAAGTCTGGGCCGATCCAGTGCCGGGACCTCTTACATCGAGCCGCCTCACTATTTCAACCCAAAGCACTAACAATGTGTGGCTCACTTTGGGACGACAGCCCTCCCTGTGAGTCGCCTCCGGCTAGTCCTAGTGCCTGCAGCCCACCAACTCCAGGCCCGCCTGAAGCCTTGTAGAAGCATGTACCGCCCTGTCTGATGGCGTAGCTGGTGAACCATCGGCGTAGAACAACATCTGCTGTAATCCCACAGACGATCCCGGCTGTAGATGCTGCGTATCAAACCCTGGAGGAGCTTGAAGAGGTACCTAGTTGATGTTGACAGCTACTCCGGAAGCACTGCCATTTTGAACTGGGGCTTATTGCTGGGCGGCCGGCGTGGCACTGATTTCACGCTCCAGTTTTGTATTTTCCTAGTATCTGCACCAACCGTTCCTCCAGCTGTTTCACCTCCTGTTGCCGCAACAAAATGTTTTTCTTCTCCTTCGCTAATAATATCTGCTTTTAGAGCAGATCATGCCGGTCTATAGACGGTGATGTTGGTTCCTATGTCTCGCTGCCCTCTAGCTCTGCTTTGGACATTGTCCACAAGTTACCGCACTGCGGGCATCTCTTTTTCCTGTGATAGTATTCAAACTGGCACTCTTCACACGGTTTCATGCCTCACGGTCAAATAACCAAAGTGAAGCAAAATAAAGAAAGTTAAATGTCAAAGCAAGCACAAGCGGAGCAGTCGACCTCCTGCATGGACGGTCATGGCAATACAAACACTGTAACCAGGGTAGCTCTGACCCTTAGCAACGGCTTTCCCTCTCCCACTGGCGAGTAACAACATCCTCTATCAATACTATAAACAACTGTGGTTGCTTCTACACATTATTTTTGCATATATATACCTGATTGGATAAAGAGTCTTTCTTCATGAATTTGTGAGCAAAATACTTGAAATAGTTCAGAATGGTCCGAACAGGAGTAAAAGTTCTAAAAATTGATAACCAAATGTACAGTTTTTTTTTGATTGTGGATCTAAATTCAAATTTCAAGTTCAAGTTCAAGTTCAATATATTTATTCACATGAAGACTTACAAGTATAATACAAGATTTATGTAAATTTCAAATTTCAACAAATGCACAATTAGTAATACATTAGTAGTATAGTATGTATCGGAACGGGACTATAGTTAAGTACTGTTTATTACTCAATCGACATGCAGCCAATCAGAGGCCTCCATTTGACCGGAAGTGACGTCACATGCCCATATATGGGCATACCGGAAGTGACGTCACGTGACCTTGACCTAGTTAGAGGTCAAGGTCATGACTCAGCCAATCAGAGGCTTCCATTTGACCGGAAGTGACGTCACACGCCCATATAAGGGCATACCGGAAGTGACGTCATGTGACGTCACACGCCCATATAAGGGCATACCGGAAGTGACGTCATGTGACCTTCACATGTACATATAAGGGCATACCGGAAGTGACGTCAAGTGACTTTGACTTAGTTAGAGGCTTCTGATTGGCTGGTACACCGGAAGTGACCCATTTATGCAAATGAGGGGCCTACTTCTGGTCAAATGGAGACCTCTGATTGGTTGGGTCATGAAGAAATGTGTCTCTTAATTTAATTTTGTTTAGGAAGTGATCGATTTTAGGATCACGCGACCGGAAGTGACCTGATGAGTCACGTGACTAGAAGTGACGACGACACATACCTTAATTAGACGATTCAGCAGCGACCGGAGGAAGTGTCACTTTAAGAGGACACGCTAGTTAATTGTTATAATTGTTTTACTTACTAATAAAAGAAGACGTATGAAAATAAACACAACAATAATTTTATTTTATTTTTTTATTTTCTTTTTTTTCAATTCTAATAACACTCTATTTTTGAAAAGATGCGCTCAATCAATCAATAACACACTTTTTCATATTTTAAAGGACTCGTTGTCACACCGTTAGAATGCACGCGACGCTTATAATACAAGTAGCGCACGTCATCTTTCTCTATGGTGTAAGTGGCCATTTTTGGTTCGTACCACTTTTGAAATTTATATTTACCGCAAGGAGAGTTTTTCGTTTTCGAAAACATTTAAGAAGACGACTACTTCTGTACACTTTTTTTGAGATTTTCTTTCACTGGTGCCGCTGATTTGATCGTAGCAAATGTAAGTCTTAGGGTTGACACTTGGGATCCCGTCACCTTCTCACGCCGCTTTCTTTTCTTTCTGAAGTATGTCTCTCTCAGGCGAGGTTTGACTACACACAGGCAAACATCAGAGGCACTCAATAGCGCTAATTCTACCTTCAGACAAAGGTCAGGCACGGCTGGCCTATAATAGATGGGTCAAGGGCTATTCTAGTGAGGGTCAGGCTGCGCCGGACATTCAATAAAAAGCTGGAGTTTGGCAAACTTGCTTTTGAAAGTCTGACCATGCGGGATCCTCATGCCATAGTCTGACAATGCTGAACTCTTGGGAGAGTATGCCGGACTCTTGCTGGCCAGACTTTCAAGCAAATTTGCCAAAGTCCAGCTTGTTATTGAATTTCCGGCGTAGCCTGACCCTCAGTAGAATAGTCCTTGACTCATCTATTATAGGTCAGCAGCGCCTGACCCTTGTATGAGAGTAGTATTGGCGACATTGGCCGACTCTGATATTTACCCGTGTGTACGGCGGGAGGAGGGGGTTCACAGCCACTGCTTGCGCTTATAGAGCGCTACTAGCGGAGGTCTGGATGAGGAGACTACGGCGTTTGTCTTTTGCTTGTGCAGCTGCTGCTGCTGCTGCTGACGATGTCACGGATGCCGCTATTACTAATGCTACTAATACTAGTATGAGAAAATACATTTAGTCAATTGATTAAATCAAGGAGGTTTTCTGACTTCAGTGGATCGTTTAGCCATCGGCCACGGGCAAAACTTGAAACCATTTTATACATGGGACAATTGGCAGAGTCGAAACGTGTTGGTACCATAGGGTCGATCATGTTCATCATCAGTTCAGGCAAAGGAAGTGTGTCGACAGCACGCGAAAACTTCATGTCTGAATGTTTCAACACAAGACTTTTTATCACACTCACACAGCTGCTTTGAAGAGTGAATCCTTGACCAAACTTGTGCTTTTCCAACACAGCTTTGGCCTCTTTCTGTGCAGTAAGGGATCTCTCTTTCGGGTTCATCTCAGTGCTGTCTAGCATGTCCTCAAAGTCTTTAACATAATGTTCCAACGGACTACAAATGATGGACTCCAGATCATCGTCTGCATATGTCGTCTCCTCGCACCATATTGTGTCTTCGCCTGTTTCGAATTCCGTCATTTTCCTGACAATCTCCTCCTGAGTGCCTTGCATATATCGAAGCTCCTTCAAGGAGTTGATAACTTGTATGGCGAAGACTGACAAACTTGAAGGAATTTCACCACAGTCAGGCCAAGTATACGGAGCTAAGAAAAATAGCTCTAACAAAATCTTCTCCCTCTGTCCAAATGAAACTACTGTTCCGATGAAGTTGAAGCATGCTTCTATCCATTGCTCCTTGGTGACGTCCTTCCAATGTTTCTTTACCTCACATGCATCATAGGGCACCGTTTCTCTTCTTGCTTCAAGTGGGAGTTGCTTTTTCTTTCTTGGACTCATTTCGAGAGGGTTTAGATGCTCTGTAGCGTCAACACTTTCATAAACAAAGAAAATAGCAGAACTAACCATCGTAACGTGCTGAGCGAGCGTAGAGTGGACGATGCTACGAAGATGAAGGGCGGGTGGAGAAAGTGTGACTGGTGACAGCGGCGTTTCACTCCTTATGTACCCTGTCCTAGATAAGCCTCTTAAACGGCTGAAAAGACTCTCTAAGTACAGAGCTTCTACCGCAGGTGGGTTTAGACTTAAGCAGCTTAGTTCACACACATGTCTGTTAGAAAAAGCTACTTGCACACGTGCCTTCCTTTTTTCACTAGTATTCACCCTCTGCCGACTTATAAGACACCTATACACTCTTTCTCGTGAAATCTATGGAAGATGATGGAAGGACCACTGACTACATTTTCTTTGATCAGAGCGTGGAGGACGGCGTCGAACGGAGGGAACGTTGTGAACACAGCTTATAGGGTTTTTGGAAGAGGTCTTGTAAAGTCAAACTGGCGAGAGAGATGGCGTCTTTCAACATGACAATGCTGCTATGTTGGAAAAAAAATAGCGTGATTTTTTCAAAAAGCTTCTATGAAAGATTTGACGTCTTCGTTGTTGTAGTGGATCAAGTAATCTGTCATAGTTTGCTTCTTCTTGTCATACTAAACTTTCTGACATGTGGCGTAGTCGGATTTCGGCCATTTTGACGCCCGTCAGTTCGCTGTCAAAAGTCGATCTCGGTGGCAGGGGTTTTTTGTTTACTAGTTTCTTGGTATACGTCATCCATTCGTAAGTAAAGCAACCTTTCTCTTTGTTTGTAGTGAAAGCTCGCAAATAATTCGCGTAGCTGTAACCAAGTGCTAAAAAAGTTGACTACTACGTCAACTATTGATTGCTTTTCTTTATGACGCTGAATTGTTGGTTTCTTCGGTCTCCGGAGGCAAATAACGAGCGAAGGCGTATTTTTTGATCAGGTTCAAGTCGTAACTCTCCGAGTTGAAGCGTACGACTGGAGCTTGACGGATGTATCTCAGAAGCCGCTTCTTCAGTTGAACTAACGGTTGTCTGGTGTGAGCTGCAGCGAAGCCGCCTGGAGAAGGGGTGAATGTCGCTTCCTCTAGCAGGAGAGCTTCACCTATCGCTACATGTAACTTCGCTAAGGTTGGTCGGTAAACTTCTAGCACAGCTTTCTCGATGACTTTGGCGTTCTCGTTTATGTGATTTTAAACTCGGTCTAACAAGGGGTCGGAATCTGCGTCGGATTCTCTGACGTACGCTGCCCCTCCTACCCCGGAAAGTCGTATGCGACGCTAGCCGACATCGCTGCATAGAGAGCAAAACTTAGGTATCGTTCTTCATTTTTCTACGGGTCGCTCGTGATTGTACGGTCTTTTAAAAATTTTGAAACACTTTTCGCAAACGTCCTGCGGCATGTTTTTCTTTTTTTTGTTTTTTTCACTTATTTACCAAATATTAAAAAAATAAACGTTGTTTATCACTTCGAATACTAGACGCCTCTTACCACACGATGCTATTAGCATAGTGAAAGACGTCTGTAGTGTAGGATCGATTTCAACAGATGTCCATCTTACTGCAGGGATCAGACGAGAGTCGTCAACACTGGTGTGTCACAGCTCACTTTTATTTCTTTGGGTACAGCTGCATACAACCCTTGAACATACATTGCGACGTCGCCGCGTCCCATGTAGTCTTCCAACACTTTCATCAGAGCCATAGGCTCAGACGTCTCGTTGTACTTCCAAGCTTTCAGCACTTCATAGACAGGGTTCTTCACAGTCCTGTCAGAAGGCACAGGTTGAGAGATGGAAGTTACTTCATGAGAAGTCAACCCTAAGTAGATCCCTATGGTCTTCCAGTCTCTAGGGCAGAGCTCAGCTAAAAGAGAGAAATATTTCTGCACTTTCCACTCCATGTCTCCACTCTCTAAGCCATCCCACATGTCATGCTTGTCCATGTACTCACGTGAGAATTTGATGAGGTCCATACGGTAAGATTCTTCCAAGGCGGCGGCTAGGTCCTTCCACCTACTAGTACAACTTTTCTGGTACCAAGTAGTGAACATTTCTCTAGCTTGAGTTATGACACTTGTCTCACAACTGAGATATCCCATATCCTTCAAGTTCACTTCAAGGAATGAACCTAACCGTATGTAATCTGATGTCGGCAACTTACCGCTTATTTTCAGTAGCATAGCGTCTGACAAGTATCCTAACGGCTCTGCTTTGAAGTATGATGATACAGGTACTACTGCAGCAGAACCAATAACAGGAGCAGCGTCTGCGCTGGTATCAGACGACTCGTTGTCGGAACAGGGCAACCACATGACTTCGTAAGGTATTGGTGAGGGCAGTCGCCACGGACCGGACGCACTACCAGTGGAAATGAGGTCGAAAAACGGACTGTGCGCCCGTGACCCTTCGGGTTCCTCGTACGCCTCGTCGTCAGCGTCGTTCTCTGTTTCACCCTGTTGCTTTAGGACATGTATGTCTACTACGCGCTGCTGGGGCTGAGTGTCCGAATAGCTGTAAGTCTCAGCGCGAGCAGCGTTGATGGCGTCGGTTGATGAAGCGGTGGAGAGGTTCTGTGCAACGTACTGCGTGTCAGTACTAGTAGCGGTAGTCGCAGCAAGAGGTGTAGCAGCAGCAGCAGTAGCAGCAGCAGCAGGAGCAGCAGCAGCAGCAGCAGCAGGAGCAAGCGCAGCGCTAGCAAGTGCAGCAGTAGCAGGCGCAGCAGTAGCAGGCACAGCAGCAGCAGGCACAGCCGCCTCAGCAAGCGCAGCAGTAACAGGCGCAGCAGCAGCAGCAGCAGCAGCAGCAGCAGGCACAGCAGTAACAGGCGCGGCAGCAGCAACAGCAGCAGCAGCAGCAGTAGCAGCAGCACTAGCAGCACGAGGATCACTAGCAGCCGCAGCAGGCGCAGCAGTAGCAGCAGCAGCGTGCTCAGCAGCAACAACCGTCGCGAGTGTAACAACGTCGCTACTACTGCTGTGTGCGCTCGCTACAGCGGGAGGGTGATAAGACCAAGCGGTTGCGGCGGTAGTCTCAATTTCAGTAGCAAGAGGAGACGCTGACAGTAAACGATCACCGTTCTGCGTATTCTTCTTGTTGTTGAACTCGATTAGATCCTTGGACGACAGTAGTTGTTGTGTTTTGCTCATGGTGGTGCCTGTAGAGAGTAGCAAAAGACTGAGTGAGTGAACGGGTGTTTCCAGGCCTCTTATATACGCCTTCTCGCTTCTAGAGCTAAGCTACTTACAGCTCTCTTCAGCTGCCGCCGGCTGACCGGTGACCATTCACAAAGAGAAACAAAAAGTCATAAGGTATGACGTTTTCAGCTGGATCCCTTTCCCCCGCCCCTTTGAGAGATCGACTGACACGAGCTAAGCTACTTACTGCCTTGTTCAGCAATTCAACGTGCGTTAGCTGTATAAAGGATTAAGCAGTTGCTGCCGCCAGCTGACCAGCGGACATTCCCAAAGAGAAACAAAAGACATAAGTCATGACGTTTTCAGCTGGATCTCTTTCCCCCCTCCCTCTTTTTTTTTGAGAGATGGACTGCCATGAGCGGGCGGTGTACCGACTGTACTAATTCAACGCGCATTAGCTGTATAAAGGATTAAGCAGACATGAGCTTAGAGTGTGTATACAAAAAAACTACAGGAGGCATGTAGTGTGAAGCAGGACCCCCTAAGACGGGAGTGTCTGTCTGTGAGTAGAGTCGTGTGCATGTGGTGAGCGACTTAAGTGTAAAACAAAAAAAAATCACCGCCTCCTGCCGTGGTGAGTAGACTGGCCGGCGGCGGCCGGCTAGTTCAATAGGGGTGACAGCTGACTAAGGCTGTGCATGAAAATCCGATTTTCACCTGACCTCTGACGTTTGTTACAATGAATGCCAAAGGGGGAGAGAGTTGTCCTCAGGTAGGGGGTAGGAGGTAAGGCTAATGGATAAGGAAAAAAAACACCATTTTCAGCTGGCCACCACAGATGGCGATGACATACCCCTCGGCATCTAAGCTCTTAAGAAGCTCTTACGGAGCGGAGCGGCTGCTGGACAGCTGGGGTGAGTAGACCGGCCGGCGGCGGCTAGCTAGTTCAATAGGAGTGACAGCTGACTAAGGCTGTGCATGAAAATCCGATTTTCACCTGACCTCTGACGTTTGTTACAATGAATGCTAAAGGGGGAGAGAGTCGTCCTCAGGTAGGGAGTAGGAGGTAAGGCTAATGGATAAAGAAAAAACACCATTTTCAGCTGGCCACCAAAGATGATGATGACACACCCCTCGTCATCTAAGCTCTTAAGAAGCTCTTACGGAGCGGAGCGGCTGCTGGACAGCTGGGGTGCTGTTGGAAATAGGATTAAACTCTCTCTGTATAAAAGCTCTGATTTCTGTTGGAAAAAAACCATATCACCTTTGACCACAGTAACGTCTACTACCACCACCACCAGCACCACCGCCGCTGCCACCGCCGCCGCCGCCGCCAGTCACAGCTGATCACCTCATTAAAAGCATGTGACGTCGTCGCTTCTAGTCACTTGCTTCATCAAGTCGCTTCCAGAGACACGCTTCTTCCTCTCGAGAGGAAGAATGACGTATATAAGGAGGCTGACACGTGTATAGGTGCCTTATTAGTCGGCAAGGGGTAAATACTAGTGAAAAAGGAAGGCAGGTGTGCAGGTAGCTTTCTAACAGACACGTGTGTGCACTAAGCTGCTTAAGTCTAAACCCCCCTGCAGTAGTCAAGTAGCATGTGAAAACTTACTTAACAGATCACTTAATTGAGTAGAGACTCTGTACTGAGAGAGTCTTTTCAGCTGTTTAAGAGGATTATCTAGGACAGGGTACATAAAGAGTGAAACGCTGCTCTCACTCATCACACTTTCTCGACTCGCCCTTCATCATCGTAGCATCGTCCACTCCACGCTCGCTCAGCATGTTATGAGGGTTATTTCTACCTTTACAGCTTCTTTTCTTATCGAAGTGTCGACGCTACAGAGCATCGAAACTCTCCAAATGAGTCCAAGAAAGAAAAAGCAACTCCCACTAGAAGCAAGAAGAGAAACGGTGCCCTATGATGCATGTGAGGTAAAGAAACATTGGAAGGACGTCACCAAGGAGCAATGGATAGAAGCATGCTTCAACTTCATCGGAACGGAAGTAGTTTCATTTGGACAGAGGGAGAAAATTTTGTTGGAGCTATTTTTCTTAGCTCCGTATAGTTGGCGTGACTGTAGTGGTGAAATTCCTTCAGGTTTTTCAGCGTTCGGCATACAAGTTATCTGGTCTTTGAAGAAGCTTCGATATATGCAACGCACTCACGAGGAGATTGTTCAGAAAATGACGGAATTCGAAACAAAAGAAGTATGGTGCGAGGAGACGACATATGCGGACGATGATCTGGAGTACATCATTTGTAGCCCGTTGGAACATTATGTTAAAGACTTTGAGGACATGCTAGCCAGCACTGCGATGACCCCGAAAGAGAGATCCCTTACTGCACAGAAGGAGGCCAAAGCTGTGTTGGAAAAGCTCAAGTTTGGTCAAGGATTCACTCTTCAAAGCAGCTGTGTGAGTGTGATAAAAAGTGTTGTGTTGAAACATCCGGACATGAAGTTTTCGCGTGCTGTCGACACACTTCCTTTGCCTGAACTGATGATGAACATGATCGACCCCATCGTACCAACATGTTTCGACTCTGCCAATTGTCCCATGTATAAAATGGTTTCAAGTTTTGCCTGTGGCCGATGGCTAAACGATCCACTGAAGTCAGAAAACCTCCTTGATTTAGTCGACTGACTAAATGTATTTTCTCATACTAGTATTAGTAGCATTAGTAATAGCGGCTACTCGGTCTCGTGCAGCATCCGTGACATCGTCAGCAGCAGCAGCACGATCAGCACAAGCAGCAGCTGCTGCACAAGCAGCACAAGCAGCAGCATCTGTCAGCAGCATCAGTGACATCGTCAGCAGCAGCAGCAGCAGCAGCTGCTGCACGAGTAGCACAAGCAGCAGCATCTGTCAACAGCATCCGTGACATCGTCAGCAACTGCAGCAGCTGCACGAGCAGTACAAGCAGCAGCAGCTGTCAGCAGCTGCAGCAGCTGCACGAGCAGCACAAGCAGCAGCACCGACAGCAGCAGCAACAGCAAATCAGCAGCAGCAGCAGCAGCGGCAATGTGGACCGCTAAATTCGAGATGGTGACATATCTGTTTCTTAGAATCGACATTCGACATGAGGTCTAGTGACATTTGACATGAAGCTTGAAAAACATAGTGACAGGTGACATGAGCAATTCTTAAAATCGACACGAGATATGAGCATAATTAAGCGACATCGACATGTGCCATGGCTATTTTTTATTTTTTTTGAAGACAACCGCCATAGCTTCCTTATCCAGACCTCCACTAGTAGTGCTCTATAAGCGCAAGCTTTGCCTTAAGAGAGCTGTGGCTGTGAACCCTCTCCTCTCTCCGTACACACAGGTAAATATCAGAGTCAGCCAATGTCGCCAATACTACTCTCATACAAGGGTCAGGCGCTGCTAGACTATAATAGATGGGTCAAGGACTGTTCTACTGAGGGTCAGGCTAGGCCGGACATTCAATAACGGGCTGGACTTTAGCAAATTTGCTTGAAAGTCTAGCTAGCAAGAGATGCACATCATCATAAACGCGATCATGATACCTTTCATTGTAAGTAGACTCGCCTCTCTGCCCTCTCTTTTAGAGAGGGCAGAGAAGCGAGTCTCACTCTTAAAAAACCCTGCCCCTCCCCCCCTCCCCCCCTCCCCCCCCATGCATCTTAAAGAGTGCCCCCCAGAGTGCCCCTCTCCCCCCCTCCTAGAAAAAAAGAGCCGTATTTTTAAATTATTTTTTAGCAAGCTTTTTCAGCTTGCTTTTTTTTTCTTTTTTTAAATTTATTTATCCATCAAAATCTCAAGTGACTTATTTTGAAAGCCAACCTAGTAGTCACGTGACCCCCTTAAGTAGGTCACTTCCCGTCACGTGACCTATTTGAATTTCCCGCCAACATGGTGGTCACGTGACCCTCTTAAGTAGGTCACTTCCGGTCACGTGACCTATTTGAATTTCCCGCCCAAAGGTCACGTGACCGGAAGTAGGTCACTTCCGGTCACGTGACCTATTTGAATTTCCCGCCAAAAGGGAGGCCTCTCATTGGCTGCTTTTGAATTTCCCGCCAAAAGGGAGGCCTCTGATTGGCTGCAGGTCGATTGAGTAATAAACAGTACTTAACTATAGTCCCGTTCCGATACATACAATACTACTTACATTTTCACTACTATCATACATTTATAATGCGTTCAGATCAATTAAAGTATGATCAGATATAGGTCATCGTATAGTCCACATATAGAAAAGGCTGCATCTAGACTAGTATAGTCTGTTCTCGTCTGCCACCTTTATAAAGTTAATTGATTATAGCAGTAGTATTTACAATTATATCCTTAGAATACAATTCAAGTGGATACATCAAACACTTTTGTATATATACAAGCTGTTTATCATTAAAGTAATTTCACAATTTCAATATTTATGTAAATTATTCTAATTTTACTATCAGTTGCCATAAATAGCTTTTGTAGAGAGAAATTACAGGACGTGACACGGACATTACAATTTTGAGATGCTACCGGAGTTAAAGTAAGATACCGTAATAAGGTTGTGGAGAATGGCTATCAACAATACACGCTAAAAACATGTTTTAATAAAATAGTAGGAACATAATTCCAATGTAATATAACTATATCGTCAATTATCTCTGTATATATTTGTGAGTATATAACACATTTTGCAACTGGATGAGAAACTTATGTCAACTGATGATGTAACAGTATGAAAATATTTTCCCATAGGGAGAAGAAATAATGAATGATTTAGCTGAAAAATTGTTATTGTTTTGGTACCCGTGATATCAGATCCTTTTTGACAAAAGATCTGAAAGAACAGACATCAGGAATATTCCTGACCTCAGGAGCAAGAGAATTCCATATGATTGAAACTGCATACTCAACACTTTTTTTGTATAACTCTTTTTTTGGTAAATTATTCTTTAGTAATGGACCATCTGTGCTCCTAAGGTTTACTAATATTTTCCTAAGATATCTGTCCTCTCTAGAACGTTTAAATCCCTCAATCATGGCATGAGCTTTTCTCCTATCACTTAGGAGATTGACATTAGCTTTACTATGAACTAGAATAGTGCTGGTTTTCATTTTTAACTTTAAGCAGACTTTTAAAGCCCTATTTTGTACTCGTTGTAGTTTTTCCAGCATGTTATTTCCAGAACTCATAAATAAAATGTCACCATAATCCATGATTGGAAGGATATAAACTTTATATATTTTGAACAAGCTTTCTTTACTTAAAAATCTAGAAATTCTATTCAATTGATATGTTCTGAACGCTAGAGTGCGCATTTGATTTTTGATGAAGACATTATAGCTCAGCTTTGCATCTAGAATTATTCCTAAATATTTATAGGTTGGTACTCTTTTTAGTTTGAACCCCTTAATATTCAAGTTTGCATTTTTGAAACATTTTGAGTGACCAAAACCCATAAATTTGGTTTTTTCAATATTAACTGTCAATTTATTTTTATCACACCACAATACGAAGTTATCAATAGCAGCTTGCATAATCCTTTGAGCCTCAATTTCAGATTTGTGAGAACAGTACAAGACCGTGTCATCTGCGAAAATACTTATTTGTACATCTTTGCAAATCAATTCAACATCATTTATATATATTAGGAAAAGTAACGGCCCTAGAATAGAGCCCTGAGGCACACCACATTGCACATTAGCACTGCCAGATGACAATCCATTAACCTTTGTTTTTTGCGTTCTATCATTTAAATAATCCTTTATCCATTCTAACAAATTTCCTTTAATTCCTATATGCTCCAATTTTTGGAAGTAAGATTGAGTGATTAACAGTGTCAAAAGCTTTTTTGAGATCGAAAAAGGTTGCTATTGTATTATTTCCCTTATTTCTTTGTTTTAATATATTATCAGTTAGATTACTTACTGCAGTAATGGTAGACATATTTTTACGGTATCCATATTGATTTTTTGATAAAAGTTGGTTTTCTTCCAAAAAAGTTGATAATTTTTCATGAACTACTCTTTCCAAAATTTTCCCTGGCAGCGCTAATAATGAAATTGGTCTCAGATTTTTGACTTGTCTGGCATCACCTCCCTTTGGAATTGGAATAACCGTTGCCTCTTTCCAAATTTCACTTCATCGATGCTGATTTATTCTTTGCAGGTTGTCTACATGCTAATGATACTTATTTCATTCTATACCATAACGATGCTGCCAAACCTGATAGTAAAGTTAATAATGTTCACTGGTAATCTACTTGTTGGATCAGCCGATAGAACAAAACTGACAGGTCTTCTGACAACAGTGCGTTCACTCAATAGTGGAGTAAATGTAATTGTATATGCAGTTATTTCGAGGTAAGTAAATATCATTTCCTCAATTTATTTTAAAAAACCAATGACTTGAAATTGGTAAATGTGGCTGGATCAGAATTTTTTTTTTTTAAAAGACTTTCTGACCTTAACCATAACTGCAGTTTTCAAGAAAACTGTCCACTTCACTCAACATTTTCTCAAATCTATTGATTAATTTTAATATTATATGGGGAAAGTATAGTGCCTGCTCAATGTCAAACATTGAACATACTAAATGAACATATTTGCTACATTTTCAGACATTTTCGTACAGCATTTAAGGAGATCATGTGCTGTTGTCGTAAGGACTGTAGGAGCTAGATCTAATGACAAAAAAAACACCTCAGGAGGCAAAACGCTGATGACCAAGTCCTCACTTGGAAACAAATATTGAAAGACATTGTGTAGCATTAGAATAGACATATTTTCTAGCATTAAATTCAACAAGGAGGGAGCACACTGCTTTGATGACCTTGGATACATAACACTATTGTCTTCTAAGCTATACATTGTTATTAGACACAGGACACCCATGAAAAGGAAAAATGCAATTACATGAAATAGAATATTCAAAGACTAATGTATACTAATGTAGAAGTATATTAATAAGCTAGTTAGAATTTCAATATGATCACTAATGCTTGTAGTGATTTGAGTCTAAACAAAGCTACAGATAACATAGATTGTACATATGAATACATATATAATATATGTATGAAATACAATTTATAAAGTGATGATTGTCTTAAAATATCTAAGACAGGAAATTGTGTTGAAATAAATAAACATATGACTGCAAGTTAGAGTACACATTTAATTTTATTTCAGTTGAATATGAGCCTTCATGTGGGGCCTATCAATCAATAATTTCCAATTATCATGTGTTGACCCTGATATACATTATCATAGACCTAGATGGTGTAAGTAATGATTAGGAGTGAATTTGTTTGCCAAAGCTTGTTCAGTCAACTTACTAGCAAGAAAGACCCATTTGAGTACAACAATTTTGAATGACATCCTAAGCTGGGCTGGGCTGCAAACTGTGATATTTGACGTTTGGTACTCGATCAGTGCTATCATGTAGACACTGGGAAACCAGTTTATTATCCCTCCCTGGTATGGAAGTGCAAGTTCATCATTATCCATTCTACGTCTGATCAATGGAAGGTAAAGCTAGTGAAAGGCAGGTTCATTGAACATTTTTGAAAGAGGCCATTCAGCTGGTAGAGGCCAGACAGGTCATGTTAGATCTACATGCCGTGCTTGTTCTCAGTACAGTACACTATCAACATGGAGACTCACACCTGGGGAGGAGGGATCAGCTGACCATTGTACAGTCAAGAACAGTTCAAAGATTGGAAACATTAGAACAAGCTAGTTTGAGTTGAGTTTTGATCCTTTTCTTCACAGGTCATGTACACATGGTATTTTTTATGCAGAAGTGGTGGCATAGCATTGAATGTTTGCATTTTACGGGAAGTCATAACGAGCACAGCTATCTTGGATTAGGGAGTCACAACACAAATTTATGCGATGTGATAACAGTAATACTAATAAACTTCTGATAGATTCTAAGGTTGATTATAACCATACCTACCCCCTACTAGAATAGACCCGAGAAATTCAATGGTACTATTGGTTTGTTGCTAACGCAACGGGTTGCCTAGCAATAGCTATTCTAATTGTTTATCTGCCAACACAGTGCTATAGGTGCCTAGAGGTCATACATTTTGCAGCTGAGAAGACAGCACTAAAGTTTGTGAGAAGGGAACCTGATCAGGGTTATCCAGGTTGGCAAGGAGGTAGCCCCTGACAATGAAGTTTGCCATTATACCAGAGAAGCACAGGTTATTAGAGTTATCAGAGTTTGCAGAATTCCCTTTTACTTAGGGTGGGGGCGGAGAATTTGGTTATTTAAAAAAAAAGTAAATACTCATGTTTTTCAGGCTTAACACTTGTAGACAGACCTAACTATATGGACCTCACCATGCTTCACACACACACATCTAGATACTCCTGAACGGGCCTTGCTACCTATAACAGGTTGAGGACACCACCACTATTCTAGTACTCCCTAAATGAGGTGTACCTGTACTCACCATCTAGGGCGTACTAGTATCATGGACTACCCACCAGTATCAGTGAATCTGAGTATGCACACAAGAGTTCTCTTATACTCCTACTATGTACTATATATCATGTATGGTACCATTGGAAATAGGACATTTCAATCTATATACTAGCCGATTTACAAATTACAATGATTTATATTTATTCAGATATAATGCATTGGAAATGCAACACTCCTAAAATCCTTTAATAAAGACTCAGCAACATCTATTTCCAAATTTTCTGTTAGATTTGCTGATAAAAGAAAATTTACAGAGTAGTAGCATAGACACTGATCTACCACTCTTCATTTGGTTTTCTCTCCTAAAAACATGGTAAGGTCACAAATAGAGAAAATCATGAGAAAATATGGGACTCTCTGCCCAACCCATATTATACCCTTTATTGCCCCAAAAGTATCAATGATACTCGTTGCTTATTGTAAGTTATATCACAATCATGTGTGCCGTCATACATTGGTTTTAGCATACTTAGACATATAAATCCACATATTGGTCAAGATAACATGATGGGACTTGGGTACAGGTGACACGTCACTGGTTCACATCAGTAACTGCAGCCCCATCCTTGTACTCCCTCCCTGTAGCCACAGTGTATCCACAGTGGAAGCCAATCTAACTGTGCTCTAACCATATTATACATAGGCTACTGGGTGAGCTCTGAGTGGCTACACATCCCACGGCCCTGAGCTCTGAGTGGCTACATTAACACTGGTAACATCACACAGTCCTGAGCTCTGAGTGGCAACGTTAACACTGGTAACATCCCACGGCCCTGAGCTTTGAGTGGCTACATTAACACTGGTAACATCACATAGCCCTGAGCTCTGAGTGGCAACATTAACACTGGTAACATCCCACGGCCCTGAGCTCTGAGTGGCTGCATTAACACTGGTAATATCACATGGCCCTGAGCTCTCGGTTATACATTTGTTATTTCAAAAGTACTTCATATATAGTATTTTTACACTATTATGAATTTTTTTTTTCAAACAGACTTAATGTAGAAAGTATACTTGCACTGTTATAAGATTTGCATATGATAAAGAATATCAGATATGAATTTTCCATTTTGGTTTCTGTACACGTCAATGATATGGTACAGAGTGAGTTAACCATTATAATGTTAGTAAGCATAGGTACATCTTTTCTGGGACTTATTAGTCTTCATAAGACTGGACATTGGATTTGGCAAATGGCAATTCAGACATTCATTCATGTTTTTTGCTGATCTTGTTGCTATTGTTTAAATAGTATCAAGTGGTATACAAAACTAATTCAATAGTATAGATATAAAAATGTATCTTCCAATAGGCAACCTTGGGGTCCTAACTGTCGGTAGACCCACTATAAACACAGTCATGTCAAGCTGCTGTTTGAAGGTTAATTGGTAGGCTGTACTATGGTATAGCCTACAGTCTAAACTAGCTTGCAGTCAGCATCCTAATCGGTACTGAGCATTACTGATCGGTGGTTGTAGTTGGTCTACCAATGAATAGCACCCCAGATGGGCCGATGGAAAATAGGCCAAGGTGAAGAATGATTGATTCCGGGGTTATCATGTTAGATTTAGAGACATCATTTCTTAACTGTGATGAAGGAGAGAATCAAAAATGACTGTTTCATAAATGACTTTGTCAATATATTTGTACATGAGTAGTATAGTATGTATCGGAACGGGACTATAGTTAACTACTGTTTATTACTCAATCGACATGCAGCCAATCAGAGGCCGCCATTTGGTCACGTGACCCGTTGCCATGGTAACGTGACCTACTTAGGGCTCTCAGCCAATCAGAAGCCAGCATTCTGGGTGACCTACTGACCTACTTAGAAGCTCTCGGCCAATCAGAGGCCGGCATTCTGGTAACCATGGTAACGTGACCTACTTACGTCACGTGACCTACTTAGGCTCAGCCAATCAGAAGCCGGCATTCTGGTAACTAGGGTAACGTGACCTACTTAGGGTTTGTTTGTAAACAACACCACGTGGCTCTCTTGTTTGTAAACAACACCACGTGACACGTGACTGTTTGTAAACAAACAAACAAAAAAGTTATGTAACTTATATATAGAAATAAAAACACAACAAGATAACTATTTTTTTTCATTTTATTCTTTATTTTCATTTCAATCAAAAAAACACACAAGTTTATGCTTTTTTAGCTCGCTTCTTCGATTTGCAACAACCCAACAGGCCGCAAAGTCTCACGCCGCCGTCACTCGCACCACCACACCCCGGACGACTTCTCTCCAATAGACATTGCACGACTTTGGATAAATCCAACACCATTTCGGCAAGGCAGAGAATCTTTGCCTCCATGAAACGGCCGCCATCGCAACACCACGTCACAACAGCATCATCGATAGCTTCTGACTCACTGTCCGGTCGCTCAGCTTTGGGATTTTGCTCATGCGCATGACGCACTTCTTGGGGTTTCTTGTTCGACATGCTTCAATTAGGAAATGAACGCAATGAGGTCCACAGGTGTCAGCAGAAGTGTCTTGTAGTTGAACGCGGTTTCTTTGCCACTTGAACGGAGCAGAGCGTTCCACGAAAGACAAGAACTCCGCACTCAGCGGCGGTAAGCCGAAGGAATCAAAGTAGTACACTTCACCCGTGCTCGACACGTAAAACGCCACCCAATGCTGACCTGGTAAATGTTGCGGATCTGTGTTGCTCACAAAACAAGTGTCTTTGATAGGGTGCTTCGGAATAGTGTCACAAGAGAAAACACCCAGGAAACGATGTTTTGTGTGAACGTTTTCCTTCAACACTCTGCTTATTTCAAGCGTGTTCATACGATACGCTAAGTACCGCTGTCTTGTCTTCAGTTCATGTGGTAGTTGGTGATGGGGTGTCGATCTCGGGTCAGCTCGACGACGTTGTCGTACACCAAGTAGAGTAGCACCGTTGTTGTCGGTTGTAGCGCGGAGCGGAAACTGACTTCCACCCTCAGCTGACCCGCTCTTATAAGGTTCACGCGACACCCGTCGTGCGATCTGTCTGGGGTTAAATCGAGGGGGAACACCGTGTAACCGTTCAGGAATTGATCGTATGAAATACCGCAGGAGCGCGCGCCCTCGTACATCCCCGTTTCCGTGTGTAGCGCCAAGTACTCTCTCACGGCCGCTTTGGTCTTAAAGTCGGGCACGTAGGCTTCGTTCGGCACTTTCTGATCGTTCACTATCACTTGAAGCGAGCTGATGTCGTAATGCTTCATCATGAACGGGTTCTTGGTGTAGCTACCGTTGAAGGCGTCGTGGTCTAGGAAGCAAATCATCATCGACTTGGGAAGCTGGCCTGTGTTGGAGTGCATGTAGCTGTGATCTCTGTTACCTTGAGGGATGGCGTACGTCGTCACCTCCACTCTGTTCACCGGGTAGTCGAAGGGACCGTGTTCTATCACTGCTCTCTCGTGCGTTTCCGCTACAGCGTCCGCCACCAACACGCGTCGCACGTAGAGCTTTGCTTTGTAGATCTTCAAGCTGTAGCCTCCGTCAGCGGCGCACATCAGATAGAAAGAGGGCGCTGCCTGTTTCAGAGTGAGATTGATTTCTGTCTCTCCAACGATGAGCTTCGGTTGATGAGCCAGGTCAAAGTGCAGTCGCGCCATCAGCGAAAAGCGCTTGTTGGAGATTAGCTTCCTGCGCGCTTTGTACCCCGCATTCGCGTCAGTCAACGCGTCAAACTGACCGGGCGTATCTTCATGCCACCCCTGGGCGCTCATGACGCCGTCCTTCACGTCTTTGTTGTAGTTGAGTAACCCTTCCAAGTAAGCTCGGTAAGGGTAGGTCTCGGTGTTGCCAGACACTTTGAAACCGCCGACGGAGACTTGGACGTCTTTGAAGAGCGAGTGAGCCAAGATGTTCACCGGAGCTACCGCGTCGGTGTCCTCGAGCGCCGCTCCGTTCGGTTTCAGCACTTGACATTCCAGATGAAGGTAATTCTCGTTCAGGTCTGTGTACTCTTGCGACTTGTTGATGGTGAAATTTATGTTACCTCCATCCTCTAAAGAGTTTTTTGTTTCTATCCCCAGGAAAGACGACTTTAAGATAGTAGTCTGAGTCGGCGCTACGGTGTGCAGGTCGAGCTCAGAGAGCGCGCACTCGTTACTGCTCTCGTGTACGTAAGCCATTGTGTTCTCTCTTCACGCGGACGACAGACTGACGCCGGCCGCCTCCAGTCTTTTTATTTATACCTGAACGCCTAGGCGCTTACCGGTCGAATACATCCCCTCTACGTCTCTTGCAAGAGCCACCGCCCGTCTGAGGAGAATGCCGGCGACGTTTCGACCCTTTCTTAGACGTGACAGTCGTCTTTCCTCCCGAGAACGCCGTACTCGCCAGTCTCTTCAGAGCGCCTGCGCCTCGGTCTTTCACGCTGCTCTTTAAAGTCCGACCCGCCAGCACATCTTTAGCTACGCCCACACCGGCGCGGAGCAGCGTTTTTCCCCCCGACTTCTATAGCGGGGTAGCCGAGCGCATCAGACCTAACAGAGCGCCGCCCAAACCGTGCCCGCTCTGGAAAGAGCGCCCGCTGTACACGTTGATGCCGTTGCCCAGCTGCGCGTTGTAGTAATCGCTGTACCCTCTGCCGACGGTGCGCCTGGGTGGAAAGTACGGAACGCGTTGACGCATCATTTTTCTCTCTTTCAGCGCTCAATAGGTCTCAGATGAAGTGTCACGGTCACCTCGCCTCTACCGAATGGGATGGAATGACCGGATCGGTCTCTTAAATAGATGCCGACCTCGGTAAACCTCTTGGATTTCAAGGGGAAATAATCCAAATGGGGAAAACTGATAGCTTGCACGCCACCTCGACGCTTTCCGCCTCTGTCCACCGCGACGCAGCGTAACAGCGGCACTTGCATGTCGCCCACACGTCTCTCCTGGATCATGTCGGTGTATATGTACACAGAGTGCACGTCCCCGAAAACATCCATCGAGTAGGCGCCGGTAGTCGGCGATGCGAAACACGTCTTCTCTCCGAAGCCTAGAACGCATGGGAGATGCTGAGTCAGCAGGACAGCACAGTGTCTCTGCGGTTTGATGGTGACGCGTTTCGTCTTGGAGTCGTACGATAAGATCCCCATCGGTTTGAGCAAGAAGCTGGCGCCCTCTAGTCTGTCATCTCGCAACGTCTCACTCAAGCGCTCGACTAGGGTGTGGTTGCTTCCGGTGAAAATAGGAGGTATCTCGAATATGTTTGGCATGAAACTGCGCACTCCCATGGCTTTCTCCATCTCTTCGATCATCTGTCTTGCTTGATCGCTGATCGCCTTCTTCTTCACCGCCGGGGACAAGAACTGCTTGTATACGGCATTCGTCTGTCTCAAGTCGACCTCTCTCTTGAACCTTTTTGTTTCCGGTTTCAATCGCTGCTCTTCCGACGTGTCTGATATCTCTTCCACCGTTACATAGCTCGCTTCCTTCCAGCTCAGCGGGTATTTTGAGCTGAACGTTAGCTTGCTCAGTCCGTTCGCGTTTTTCATTCCCCTCCAGTCTACCTGCGTTTTTCTTCTTTCGGCGAATTTAGTGTCTTTTAAAACCTTGATCGCCTCCTCTAGCGTACCCTTGGTGCGCAGAGGAACAACGATGATCAAGTCGTCGTCGTGCACGTTAGTCCATTCTGTAGGGAGGATGATCTCAGTCAGAGCCGCTTCGTACGCTTCGGGCAGAAGGAGCGGCGAGTCGAAGTGAGTTCGGAAAGACGTCAAGCTGTTGTCAGGATAATACTCCATAGAGCTGTTGCTAGGTACAGTGATGTTCATTTATTTTTTTTTTTTTTCTACGTTATTTTTTTGACGGGGATCCACTCGTTGAACTTGTCGTCGTAACCTAACCAACGTACGAAAGCTAACTCTTTACCGTCGACGGTCTTGCGGCGCAACACCTCGTCTATCAGGTAGTTGTTGTCGTAACGACTCTTGTACACCTTCTGAACCTCTTCCGGGTAGAAGACGCCTTTTATCTCCTCGCCCTTGTCGTCTTTCAGCTCGAACCCTCTGCTTCCCAACGTCTTAGCAACGTCGACCACTTCCTCGCGCCAGTTTCCCTCGTACCCTTTGTCGAAGGCGCCTTTAGTTCTCAACATCCTCACTCTGTCACCCGGAGCGATGTCGTCGACGGCGGACGTCTTTGTTTTTTTCTTCTTTTTCCATATTTCGTCGATTTGTTTGTTAGTTGGGAGATCTTGTCGGTAGAAAACTGTTTCGCTGTTTTCCGAGCTGACTTGAGCCGGCGCCATTTTCAACGTCTTGTGGTGAGTGCGATTGTAAGAAGACACTACATGGTGCAGTACGTCTACGTAGCGATACGTGCGCTTGTGTGTGAAATAACGCCACAGCTTCTCCTTCAGACTGCGGTTCAAGCGCTCCACTAGACTAGCTTTGATGTCGTCGTTCTCGCCAGTGAAAAACTCTATGCCCTCGCTCTTCAAGTGATCTTGAAAGATCTTGTTCAAAAACTCTTTCCCCTTGTCTGTCTGAACAGTGCGCGGTCGTCTCTCGCCAGTGTCTGTCATCTTTCGGAAGGCCTCGGTAACAGCAGTGCCGCTCTTGGATTTAATGGGAACGGCCCACGCGTACCTAGAGAAAACGTCGATCGCCGTCACCACGTCCCGGAAGCGGTCGTTGTGAGACGCCAAAGCCTGCATGTCCATCAGATCTATCTGCCACTGCTGATCGATTGCGCCGGTTATAGTCTTGTTCCTTGCGAATTTTCTCCGAATGGGTTTATGTTTAGTGTAGGCGTCCAGCGACACTAAAGCATCTCGGATGACGGCCGGGTTTAGGTGGCGAAAATGATGTTTCTGGAGTTTAGTCACGCTAGTGAAACTGGAGGGCGCTTTGACGTCGGTATATCTAGCTACTACGCGCTTCTTTTCTTTTTCCTTCTTGGTCAGTCTCTTCACTGGTTTGCCCATCGTAGACCTGTTGAGGGCGTGAACGACGACGTCGCCGCTAGGCGGTTGCGCCCTTTCCTTTTCTTACTCCCCGCGCTCCTATAGGAAGTCGGAGTTTGGAAAAGTTCACTGCCCTCCTCGTCGTCAGAGGATTGATCGTCCACCTGGAGAGAAGAGTCTGCTGCTGCTACTGCTGCTGCTGCCGCTTCTCCTTCTCCCGAGTCGAAGCTCGGTCGTTTCCGACCTCTGTCAGCAAGCCGTGTGTCCAAGCTTTGGCCAGGTCCGCTCGCTTTATACAGATGGTTTCCGATCAAGGAGTCTGTGGGAACTGCTTCGCGCAGCGCTTTTGTGAACGGAGAGTAGCCCGCCGGTCTGGGCGCCGTCTTCCTGAACCTGGCGGCGTCGTTCAGTAAGTCCACTATGTTGATGCGATGCTCAGGTGGTATTCTCCGACCCGACATCTCGCGCACCGCACCGTCCTCGTTCCACTTGACCACACCGGATTTCTCCAATTGTTTGTACAGCGCCACGGTCCGGGTGCGATTCCTCTTGGGAACTTGGTTCACCAACCGCTCAAGTAGGGACGCGCTGGCTTATTCAGCAGCCTGACGGAGGTGAGCCGGGGGCGAAGAAGTGTAGGACGAAGAGATGTTGCTGTTGTTGGGATTCGCGAGAAAAAATTGCAATCTATTCAACAACCTTCGGTATTTCAACATTTTCTCGCGCGATTCCAAAGTGGGATCGTTCAACACTAAGTCCAAGTCCCTGTAGATAAACTGTATCACCTGGTGCAAGGCCGCGTCGGGATGAAGGGACTGTTCTGCCTGCTTGTGGTAATAGGCCATATCGGCAGGTAGGCGGGCGGCGGTGGCAGGAGCGGAACTCTCGTTCTTTTCAGTACGCTCATCAGGAAGAGGAGGAAGGTTTGGAGCAGTAGAAGTACTAGCAGCAGCGACTGCAGTAGTAGCAGCGCTAGTAGTAGCAGCAGCGGGCACATGATGAAGTAGACCTGCTCGTGATGATTTGTAGAGCGTCTCAGGATCCACGAGGGCTAAGCGTTTGTAGTGTTGTTGCTGCTCTGAGTCCGTCATGGGGACGACGGTGGCGATGACGCTGGCGGTGGCGGTAGTGGTGGTACTGTCGGCGAGTAGGTGTCGAATGAGGTGTCTCATATACGGAGAATGCTCTTTATAAGCGGTAAGGCCATCCCTATGAGAGCCGGAATGAGGAAACCTCCCTCTTGTACCAAGACGCGTCTCTTTTTCTTGATGGGTGTAGATTTTTTGCCTACCTCCCTCAACACGTCAGCCGATTCTCGAAGCTTGTCCAGTTGTTTGTCGCTGAGCGGGATGTTCCCTACCAGTAAATTGTGACAGATCTCACTCAAAGCTGCGATCAGATCGTCGCTTCCAGAGTCTATTAGATGCGAGCAGTCCTTTGGCGAGCACTTAGCTAAGTGCTTGAGAGTACCAAAGTGTCTTTCGAGTAGATGAGAAGACATTTTTGCTACTGCTTTCTCTTGTTCTTTTTTTTGTCTAGCGGTACGAATACTAGCTGAGAGTGTATGGACGTCAAAGAGGAGCGTATTCTCAGATCGTCAGGTGTTGACTGCTTGAAGTCCAGAAGGAGGTATGAGTGAGGTCGCTTGAGTTCATGGGTAAATATACTAGAGAGGGCCGCCGCGTTGGAGGGAAACACCTGGCGAGACAGACTAGCTATTTGCCCCATGTCGCGCGGGTTCTTGAAAACGATCATGTAGTGAGCGTTCAGACTCATAGTTCGAAAGTCTTGTGATTTCTGGAATAGGTTCTGAGTGATGTATATGACGCTCACGTTCCAGTGATGCGAGTATTTAGTAAAGATGTCGGCTACCACTTGCTGATTGGAACTACTCATCAGATCGTCCAATATCAGTAGAGTGTGTGGTTGTAAAGCGTCTTCTGCTACTTCCACGTCTCCCGCTATAGACTCTTTGCTAGGAAGACCTTCTCTGAATTCCACACCGTACTGATTTTGCATTTTTTCATACAGAGGTTGCCACTCGCCGTAATGGTAAAAAGTCTTTTCCACCGGCGGCGTGACCAAATTGTTCACGTCGCTCAGAAATTGATCCACCAAGCGCGATTTTCCACAACCCGACGGACCGCTAATGATACAACTAAAGGGTCCTTGTAGTCGAGCGTCGAAATGAATTTCTGTGAAGAGTTTGCTTTTACTACTCGACATTTTTTGTTTTTTTTCAGGACGCGTCAGAGAGCGGTTGTGTGTCTGACTGTCTGCTGTGTTTCTCACTCGAACGGTCGGTAGAGAATGGTTGTGGAGAAAAGTCAGCCGACCTTTTTATTGATACCGGCCGGTGTCACAGTAGCGGCGGCAGAAGTGACCTTTTTTTTCTTTTTTTTTTGCGATAAAATTCTATTTTCACTCAATAGTCATAAATGTTTGTATCAGACTCCAGAGGAGTCTGATACAAATATTTATTTTTTTTTAAAAAAGAAGAAGAGGAGGAGGAGGAGGAGGAGGAGGAGGAGGAGGAGGAGGAGGAGATTAATTTTTTTTTTTTTTTTCTTTTTTTTTGATCATTTAGGCAAAGCTCGTCGCTTTGCCGCTTTTTTTTCTATTTCTGTGTTGTGACACGATCGTCTCGAAAAAGCAATAAGGCGTGTGAGCGCGGCGGTGACAAATACATATTGGAGCGTATGGTTTAAAATGGTGCGTCCCTATCTTCTTCAATTCGGCTGCATTGCAATATGCGGGATAACAAGTGACGACGTCGAAACGTTTAGAGACCGTGTTCACGTCGGCCACAACGCGCGCCCACCGAGTGGGAGCTGCAGTCGCCCCCAAGAAACCGATCGGCTTGTCGAATCGTTTCATAGCGCTTATTCTCACTTTATAAGAGGAGGCAGGGTGAGGAGAGTAGCGGCGCTCTTTCTTTTCATGAAACGCCCAACGAGTGGGGGCGCTGAGAGCAGCTGTTATGCAATGGTAGAGTAAATACTGTTCTGAGAAGACGGCTCTCGGCCATGTCGCTACGTTTTCCTTTTCCGCTCTTGTATAACGACGATGGCGCTCAGCTTTGCATTTCTCGAGAATTCGGTACGCTTCAAGAGAAGCGTGAACCTCAACTACGTGACGCTCTCTCCTTTGAGATAAAAAAATAGCCGGGCAGTTGAGGAGAGCACTTTGTTCGCGCGACCGTCTTTTAGAAACTCGCGCCCTCTGCAGCGCCATATTTCTTTCCTCCGAAACAAAAAAGACTGAGTGAAAATAAAAAATTTTAAAACAAAAAGCTCAAAGAAAAAAAAATAAGCAATAAGCAGACTCAGCTCGAAATTCCCTGCCGGCGTGATGGCGGTGACTGCAGGCGGTGGCGGCGGTCGGCTGGCCGGCGGTGGCGGTGTCGGCGGCGATGGTAGAAGGGTGTGTGGAAAGAGAGACGCATCTCAGTCTTTTATAGGAGCGGCGAGTCTGACATTTTCAGCTGTCGCATGCTGACCTGCTGCTATCATAAGAGAAACAAAAGCCCTAATCACGCTTTTCAGCTG
Organism: Harmothoe impar; assembly: GCA_947462335.1. NCBI lineage: Eukaryota > Metazoa > Annelida > Polychaeta > Phyllodocida > Polynoidae > Harmothoe > Harmothoe impar. Next base: position 92,722,198 of record OX381706.1, read on the forward strand.
GATCCTTCCACCCCGCCAGACATGGATCCCGATGGGAAGGTGGTTTAAAATTAAATCCGTGTACCGACTGTCATACAATAGAGTAATTAGTTGAACGCGTGTTACCTGTATAAAGGATTAGCGGGTCATGGGCTCAGCGTGTGTATAGAAAAACAACTGCAGGTAGCGTGAACAAAGCGACCCCCTCCCTTTCTGTCACTCTGTCTGTGACTAGAGGGTGCGCGTGTGGTAAGCGGATTAAATCTAAAGAAAAACAAATCACCCTCTCCTGTCGTCAGCAGTCAGCCGGCCGGCGGCTGGAAAATGCGATTAGAGGGATGATGAGCCACGTAGTAAGCAACTTAAGGCTAATCTAAAGACCTGCCGTGAGGGGGCAGCTGGCCGGTGGCTTGAAAAAAGGGGAGAGTAAGGGTATATAAGTGGGAGTGAAACAGTATTCGGCATCGTCATCATCGTTCACGCTACTACTACTACTACTACTACTACTACTACTACTACCACCACCAGCACGGCGCCTCAATTTGCAGATCCCCATGATGGAAAGTTGCTACCGTGACATGAAGCGGAATGACGAAGCGGCGCGCGAATGTGAAGCTGATGCTGTAGCCTCTGCTACTGCTGCTGCTAGTGCTGCTCAGCGTGCTACTGCTGCATTTACTGCGGCTGTTAGTGACGCTGGTTGTGATGACGTTGTTGTTGTTGCCGCTGCGGCTGTGACTGCTGCTGTTGCTGCCGCCGATGCAGCTACTCATGCCACCGATGCCGACGCTGCTGCTGCTGATGCTGTTGCGGCTGCCAATGTCGCCGCTGATAACGCTGCTAGTGCCCGCTCTGCCGCCCTTGCTACTGTCGCTGCTGCTGTTGTTGCTAATGCTTACGCTACTGCTGCTACCGCTGCTGCTGCTGCTGCTACCGCTGCTGCCGAGGCTGCTGCCGATGCTGCTGCCGATGCTGCCGATGCTGCCGATGCTGCCGATGCTGCTGATGCTGCTGATGTTAGCAGTCGCGTCGACAAAGAATCTTCATTTGTCACTCTTAAACCTCCAGTTGAACGCGCGACGGGTAGTAGGGCTACCAACGCGACGGCCAGATGGTGCAAATGGTGTCGTCGCTTCTGCTCGTGCGCTTGCTTTTTCTTCCGGTCCTACCTGCTGCTGCTACGGTATGATAGTGTTCTAGTGTTTGAATGAGAACGCGCGTAGTTACACATAGACGCTGTAACAGATGTGCTTTTTTTTTGAAAATATAATTTTAACATAACATGGAACTTGTTGTGTTTATTTTCTATATATAAGTTGTTTGTTTACAAACAGTCACGTGTCACGTGGTGTTGTTTACAAACAAGAGAGCCACGTGGTGTTGTTTACAAACAAAACCCTAAGTAGGTCATGTTACCCTAGTTACCAGAATGCCGGCTTCTGATTGGCTGAGCCTAAGTAGGTCACGTGACGTAAGTAGGTCATGTTACCATGGTTACCAGAATGCCGGCCTCTGATTGGCTGAGAGCTTCTAAGTAGGTCAGTAGGTCACCCAGAATGCTGGCTTCTGATTGGCTGAGAGCCCTAAGTAGGTCACGTTACCATGGCAACGGGTCACGTGACCAAATGGCGGCCTCTGATTGGCTGCATATCGATTGAGTAATAAACAGTAGTTAACTATAGTCCCGTTCCGATACATACTATACTACTTACATGGGAACTATACTCTTATAAAAATGACACAAATAAGCAGAGAGGGGGGCGCAACTTCTGCTATGATAGAAACAATGAGGCTTCTATCACATGAGGGGTGAAATTGTAACCGTTCTAGTGAGAAATGATCATAAGACGTCCAAAAAGATGAATGTAATTTCAGGGTGGTGCTCCCCCTCCCTACTTGAAGTACACTTTGTGTCTTTTGATAGAAAAGTGAAAACTGTAATTTGGCACGGCCAACATGAAAATTGCCCTACAGCGGCTCTTCATAAACTCGACTTATGACGACTTAAAACTGTATTCATAGTCGCCCTTAATACATTAGTTCCAGCATTTCTCATTACTGACATCATTTTCTGTTGTATTTTTTTGGAAGGGTTTTAATCATTTATGTACAAAGTAATTTCGTGTCCATCGTCGCTTAGATATCACAAAGTCTTAATTCATTTTATAGGTATATATATGATATGTAAAGATGGTGTATAATAATACGACACAGTCAATAATGACTAGGAAGTAGCACTCAGCATGGCTGATTTTTGGTGCTAACCTTTGTATTTTATCATGAAATATTGTGTGTACACTTGTTCTATAAAGAGCAAGATGGACTAGACAGGACATTACAGTTTGATTATAAACAATATCGTAAGGCTTATAAGGCTTATAAAATCACACTTTGGTTGTAGATTATACAGCAGACAATTCGCTAAAAAATAATTATGCCAATATTCACGTCGTTACAATCAATTATCACAGACTGACAAATTTATAAACTACTGGTAAAAAGGTTCAAGAATAAAATTCAATCTATGTATAAGGCAATCTTCTCATTTGGGAGCTTCTTCATCTCAATTTTAAAAGCAGATATGTCAACAATGTTTCTATATTTCTTGTCTAGGTCATTCCAAGTCTGGGCTACAAATCAGTCGACTTCTCATACGATGTTAGAATGATATGCGCATACTTTAACAAGGGGGCTTGAGCCTCTCTGGTGTTACGTGGTCTTACATTTAAAGAGTCGATCTTTTTTGATTGCTTAAAACCATATAGCTGAGCATGGTAAATTCTACGATCAACCAGCTTGGGTAACATTGCTTTCTTATGTATAAAATTAGTGGAGGTAAGAATAGGAAGCTTGTGACAATATTTAAGACATCTGTTTTGTACTAATTGCAAAAGCTGTGTACCGGTAGAACTAGCGCTGTGATATACAATGTCAGCGTAATCGAACAGAGGTAGTACATACGTCTTGTATATGATTAGCATTATGACAGTAGGTACATGACTTTTTAATAGAGCTAAAAGATATGATTTGAACCCTAGGTTTCCCTTCAGTTCTTTTACATGCTGATTAAAAGATAGTTCATAATCCAATGTGACTCCTTAGTACTTATACGTTGGCACAAATTTCAACTTCTCCTGGTTAATCACAATATTAAGATTTCTTAACTGGATATTTTTGTATTTGATTTTTGAAGAGAAAATTATCTTTTATCCACATCAAGTTTTTACCTCTTATACCGTATTTTTCAAGTTTTTTCAACAGAATAATATAATTTACAGAATCAATGCTTTTTTGATGTCGATAAAAGCCGCAAGTGTAATGTTACCTCTATTACGTTCCCTTAAAATATCATTTGTGAGAGAGCTGATAGTATCAACAGTAGACCTTTTCTTTCTGTACCCGCCTTGTTCGTCGGCAAGTATATTCAAGTTTTCAAGGTGGCTGGATATATATATTAGTGTGAATAATTCTTTCAATAATTTTGCCAGGAATAGGTAATTGGCTAATGGGCCTAAAATTAGATACATTTGATAAGTCGCCAGATTTCGGTAGGGGGGTAACTTTGGCCTGTTTCCAGGCGCAAGGGATTTTGGCAAATTGTAAAGATAGATTTAACATTTTTATGAATTTCGCTGGACATGCTAACACTGAATCTCTGAAGGCGCGACTGGAGACAAAGTTAATAGCTGAGGATTTATTAATGTTTAAATCTTTTATCACTTTTATGACTTCTTCCTCAGAAATTTCTACATCAGGCATCTGTGTCTCGACTACCTTGCCCTCAAAAATCCAATCTTGTTTATGATTTTCGGCCAATTTAGGGCCTATTTTACTGAAAAAAATTGTTGATAAAATCTGCTGTCTGTTCAACGTCTATAGGATTTCCATTTGTATAGTGGTATAAAGGTTCTTAACAGGGAAAAAAAGGAATTGCGTCATATGTGATATCAAAGATTATAGAGTGTAGTTGTGACTAGGTTGTTTCAAGGATAATAAATATAGCTATTGTTACAGACAATATCTGTACCCCTGTTGTTAATTATGTACTCTGGAATGTTAAATCTATCACATAGCTGGGATTCCGCTAGGAGCTGTTTTCTATTAGCCAATTTGGCGAATTTAGATCAATTCTGATTAGCCAAATTATATATCAATTAGCCAAATATTTTTGCTGTGAAATATATTAACAATAGGGGATCAAACCTCCGAGGGTGGGAGGGGGGGGCACTTGGTATATTTTGTCTACACAGATATGCGGCTGGCAAGGGCAAATTTTGAGCAAAATGGTCAGGTTTTGACGAAAATCCCTCTAGCAAAGGGTTAACTAAATTGTCACCAAATCCCTATAGCCAAGGGTCATTTTTCTGAGATTTCACAACATAACTGCTATAGTCCGTGGCACCAAGAAAGGGACTATTGAATTAGGCTTGTTTTCTATGTGAAATAACATGTAGAAACAACTCAAATGAGCACAAAATGTTTCCTGATGAATAGCTAAACACATACACATGAGAATAAATGTTTACAATCAGGGAAATTGTTCATTCTCTTGCTTGTAAAGTGCAGTTTCATAACAATATTGGCAAGCACTCTTTATGGCACACTATAAGTATAGGGAATATCATCAAAACTTCCCCAAAATGCTGTTTTAAGCAATTTTTGAATATTTCGATCTCACTTTGTGGAAAGGCTCAGATTTGCATTTCTTTAACCAGAATGTTCTAAATGGTACCATTGTGAAGAAGAAATTGTTGCCTGATTTATTTGATGACTAATTCCATCTCTGACAGTGTATTTCAATGTCTATAGGTGCTAATGCAAATCAAAGTCAACAAAAATATAACATTTCAGAAACTGTTTCTAGGGTATTTACAAATTTCACAATTACCCACATTTCTCCAGAGAAACATAACATTGTCAGTACCTTAAACTACAGAGTCTCAGCTAAAAAACATGTTTTACATGAAGATGATGCGACTACTAGTGCCAAAGTAGTGGATCATGACGTGAAATGCAAAAGGGCAAACATAGTTTGGCAGTCCCTTTCTTGGTGCCACGGACTTTATTTTTATTTTTATAAAACGGTCACTTAAGACTGAAATTCCCCTAATTTTTAGCAAAGTTTGTTACCAATCCCATAACATTCACAATTCGCCAATTTGGCAAATTATCAGTTGGTAGCATTAGCCAAAATGAACTTTGATTCGCCATTGGCGATTTGGCAAATGGCTAGCGGAATCCCAGCATAGATTTCTGATTGCTTTCATTGGTGGCATGGAAATGGAACTACTGTATTCAACATAATAAGCACCTCCCCCCTAATAAGTGCCCTCCCTTCATTTTGGGGCATTTTTAGACTGGGATAAGACTTTGGAGACCATTGTAGACAACTCTTACATACTAAAACACCATGAAAACAACTGTTTAACTGCTGGAGGCACTTATAACGTCAAATACCACGGTGGCCGTCAAATTACTATTTTATACATAAATTCTTTTTCACTTTTCGAGCCGTACAAACAATTTCTTAAAATAGGTTTTTTTTTGGCTGTCAACATTGAAAATTCTTGCTGTCAACTCTCAACATTGGCTGAGGAGGCTCACCAAAAATTGTTTTTTTCTTCACATTCCCTCATTGTTTATCAAATTTCTCAAATACACTTTTTTGTTGTTGTCAACATCTTATTGCTGTGCATGGAGTTTACAGCTAGGTTTTGAGATAAAATTTGTTCTCAAGTCTATAAGAGGGATATTATGCCAGAAATTCTTCCTGAGGGTTATCCAAAGACTGTAAAAATGCATCATTCATTTATCAGAAAGTAGGCTCTTTTGAACCTAGACATGTATTTTTATTGTGTATATTCAATGGGGAGAATTGATTTGTGCAAAGTTTCAGTCGGCCTTTTGACCAAATTTGACTAAGAAGATATGTAAAGAAATGGTTAATAGAATAATTAGACTAGGTAGAAGGAGCAGTATGGTCTTGGTCAACATCCTGGATCACTTTTATTCAGATTGATTTTTGAGTTCCAATAATCAGATATACTAACAATAATCAGTATAGTTTTCCGCCCTTGTTGGCTGCATATATACTCGGTGCTGTCTTCACTGGGGGAGTCTGCTTGTAGCATCTCTTTGTGAGACACACCCATGATACCCCTCACCTCCTAGTAAAAACATGATCCATGAATGTTGAGTCAATTAACTGATGTCACGGCAGGTTCTCCTTCAACACTGCACCTGTGGTATTTCCACCTCACCACACCCATTCACTTAGATTGCATTCAGGTCTGTAACAGGAGTAGATCCTGGTCACACCTTACCAGGATATATAAACTGTGCTATGGCATGATGTGATGCATCCTATATATGTTCTTAATGAGTTAGGTGTCAATGAACAAAGAAACATGGAAACACAGACATGCAACACTCAGGACCTCTGTATAAGACACACCCGTGATACCCCTTGACAATTTGAAGTGCTCAGTACATCTGACATTCAGGACGTCAACATGCAATATATTTATTAGTCATATCAGACACACCCATGATACCCCTGTGCTACTGGTCTTCTTGTAAGGCTCCATTTGCAGATACAGCCAGCTCAGCTCTTAGTCTCATCCTTTCACTGTGCTATAGGACTCCGCTAGAAGAGGATGGTGAACTTGTCTCACATCAGCAACATGCAGTGCATCAGGTAGGTGGGTGTAAGATTAACTGGTGATAGTAATACTTTTATATTATCGTATCACTCTTGTCATGAGAAGAGAATATGTATACAGAATACCTATACCGTTTGAAGGATATTCTTGAGGTGCATCATTGAGGTGCATCATTACATATTTACCATATTTCTGTGTTTTTTCCTACGAGGATACTGTCAAAATTGTAGGAGATTGCAGCGACCTGGGAGGAGGGCTTAACAGGATGAGAAGGGGTTGAAGGAAATAGGGGCATGTTAGGCAGTGGCTATGTTACTTTTTAGCTGTGGTTCCATTAATTTTGGAGGGGGGCATAGGTTAAAGTGTTAACCTACCCGTTTATCCCGGTTATTCTCTATGTCCCCACTGTGGCCCTGGAACCGATCCATAATCCATTGCAGGGTCTGGCCGACGTATTGCATGCCACAAAATTTGCAAATTATGGCATATACGACATTGAAGCTCTGGCAATTGACAGAGGTCAATGTCCTGAACTTTCTGCTGGTTGTGGTCGATTGGATGTCACCCGTTTTTTTTCAAAGTCGGGCAGTACTTACAGTTCAGGGGGGTATTACACGGTATTTTCTAGTGTGTGGGACCTTGGTTGTAGACAGTTTGTGGCTGGTGGATGCTCTCACTAGTTCATCATCAAAGCTTTTTATTTCGCCTGTTGCCAAAGACTAGTTTGTGCTCGTGAAATACTCGTGTGGTTTTGGTCTTTTTTATTTGGTCCCGGTCCTCTTTGAGGATTCGTTTTATTGGAGGATTGTGGGTAGTGATGCAGTAGAATGCTTTAGGGAGTCTTTGAGTAATTGGGGTGGGTATTTTCTGCGCAGGAAGTGTGGTCAGTGCATTAGTGAGTTTTGAAGGAATTTGGAATCCCTAGTGCATATACCCAAAGACCAAGGAGGATAAGCGAAAAGTGCAAGACGGGGCTCTGCGCGCCCCTGCCATTGGTTTAGCACTGTGACAGGGTTCTCGGCGCTACTTTCGAGGCCCAGAGCGCCAGTGTGCCGTGAGGGTGTAGCGGCAAGAGGCTCCCATAGCTGGCAGTGTTGAAACATGTGATATTCCGAAGCTATTTAAAAATTATATAAATGGAATTAGAATATAATTCGACCATGGATGGGTAGATAGTGACATGAAATTACATATTCTTAGGTTTATTTAAGGGTTGGGTGAAAAATGAAGGCAGAGGGAGCTCCGGTAAATCATGCAATTTCACCGTTTTGGGGCATATCTAGCGGAAATCCCAGAACTCGGCGAGGGGTGCACCCGTGGTAAACCAAAATTGTTATTTCTGCTCCATGCCTGACTTTCATATTGTAGCATATTGTCAAGAAATACCTAATGCTCACTCGAATGTAGTTTAATTAGTTTTTATAAGCCCAGTTTATGCGTATCGACAGTGGAAAGTGAAGTGAGGTAAGCGCCCATGGAATCCTTTGTGTAGCTGTGCGTTGCCTTCACGGGTGGACAGTTTGGGGCCAAAATAGTTAAAGTACCTGTCGGAACAGCAGTCCTGTAGGCTATGCAACATCTTTTTTGTAGAAATGACCTAAAGAATCATAAACTATAAATATACATCGACCTATCAGTAGTAAAATCAATTCTTAATTCGCAGGATTACTATTTCTAAATAGCTTCTGAAAGTCAGGCCTTTAGCACTACAGGCAATGGGAGCTCGCCATTCTACACCCTGGCGCAAGCTGGCCTGTCTCGTGTATGTAACGCGCTTTCAGTGGGTCAATCTCTCGTTACCAATTATCGCTAAGTGCACTCTCTCATACTATTTCTCATTCCTCTCTGATATACCCATGACTCTGATGAATTAGGAGTATAGGATGGCTCTAACTTGGGTGTTTGGAGGAATACAACAGGTAGTTGTGACTGTCTGTTGGTTTCCATAGAGTGTGGTTTTGAGTTTGTTTTCTGTGTTTTTGATGACTGGGATGTTAAAGAAGTTCACCTGAGTGTCAAAATCTTCCATCATGAACTTTATTGTTTAGTGACATGTGTTCAGATGTAGGGAGAGGTCAAGGGCAGGTTTGCCATGTGTCCAGATGATAAATACATCGGTACGTGGTTTGACTGGCCCCATTGATCTGGTGTGATATTGATGGGTTTGTCTTTGAGGCAGTGGGGCTAGGTTCATGGATGGGTCTAAGGGGGATGGAGTGCCAAAAATAGCCTGTGAGCAGGCTGCTGCTGTCTCTGTTATTGCTATTGCCAGGGGGCATGGTAGATTGATCATGTTTATAGTCAAAATAGTTTGAACATTTTCGATCGGGGAAGTCCCCCTTGATGGAGTAAAATATGTGAGTAAAGAGCTTTGCTTAGTAGAAGGTCTTACCTCATTGCTTTGTATGGTGAGATAGCCTGACATAGGGTTGTCAGGTCTCCTGTGCTGCCTGGTCTTGGTGGCACAATGGAGTCTTGAGTGAGAACTTGATCACTTAAATTTTCTCTAGGGTTGTCCTTTGTTGTTGTCTCTTGATTATATTTGGTAGCTAGATTGTAACATTACCACATTTGAATTAATATGAACCTCTTTGTTTTTTTGTAGGTATATCGTCATATTGGTCTTGGCACCTTCTGTTTACGGACAAGGTAAAGCAATTCCATTCAATTCCAGTTAATATCCACATTGTATCAAAACCTTCCAAATATACTAGCATGGTTTATAAATACTGTTACAAAAAACTTTGTTAAACCATATTATGTTACACTGGACATTGCTGTCCAGTGTTATGTGTTGTGTCCACTGAAGTTGCATAGTATGGAAAATTAATCTTTTCAATGTAAGTGGCAGGCTTATTTGAAGGGAATAGTTTCTAAAACTTCTACTGTTATTTACTAGACAAAGACATAATAGTTTGAGATTCAGATAGATTAATAAACCTACTTGAATGCATGTTGGTAACTACTCTTAACATATAGTCATCAACTACGAAGCGCCTAAGCTTGTATCTAAACAAAACCTGTAGCCGTCCCAGCCAGCCCACAACCGCACCCCCAACTTGGGTATTCCCCAACTAAAGGAGCCCACCTGGGTCCCACTTAGATCTCAATAATGGCCTCCTCATATCAGACGGGCAAGCCCATATGGTCCCCTGCTTTCTCTCTGGTCAAAACTAAGGTGGGCCCCAGATGGGCAACCATTGTTCACTTGTGGAACAAATCAAAATTATAGAAAAATACATAGAGTGTCAGGGTGATGTTTCAGGCCGAATAGGAGAACGGGAAATGGTCATTGCTGACGGATGAAATGCGTTAACATCTCATAAAATCAAAAAGGAAAGTTGTGTACAATAGAGTCTGAGGAGGTATTCATACATGAGAATTATGAATATGATTTAACAATATTCATGACAGGTCGCATAGGAATAGGAAATGCATTAATCTTGTGATCCATGGTCATAAACTCAATGCGATCAGCAGGCCCCTGCATATAAAAATGTAATAATCGTAATACAAGTGTAAAGGGCAAGACAGTAAGAACAGCAGTCCAATTGAGGTTTAGTTCTGTATATTGAATCTCTAGAGAAATACAAGGTCATTCAATTTGGTGTAGTGGGAGCAGAGCTAAGGCTGGCATGTCTGAACGCTTTGGCTTGCTGGAGTGAACTGATCTGCCAGCCCCTTATCGTTAAACAGGGGCAGCGGACACCGCGCCACCTAGCGGGATCTGGCAGATCCGCCAGGTGACAAGGGATCCGCCACTAATCCTCCGCTCCCACTACATCTTCCCCTCACCTTAACCTGTGAGGTCTCCTCCCACACATTATGAGGACAGAAAAACCGTTATACATGACTGGTTAACATAGTAGGCTAAGCCCTTCCTTAGCTCCAACCGGAACAACTAGTTGAAAAGGTAGAACCAAAACTTTACCAATACAGGCAATTATAATTACTCAATAAAGAGAGGTATTTGTTAAAACTGCTATAGACTTTGTTGTTACTTATTGAGACACTTACTGAGGCTCGCCACTTCTCGCCTTCTGGGTAACTAGGAAACGTCAGCAGGAACACAGATGTGACCACAGCTGCCTTATCTAGTTGTAGTAGTTGTTTATATGCCTTATCTAGATGTGGATGGACTTGATTTGTCCGTGGATGCCTGACTGGCACTCAGGGCAAAGAACACAGACCTTTGTGCGGGCCCTCCATGAGGTGAAGGTTGCTCGGTTGTTGGACACACAGCCGGTGGTAGGGGCTCTGCGGCCCCTCCCACCAGCCCTCCACAGGATGACGATGACGGTGATGAAGCTACGCGGGGGTTAACCGGGTTAACCTGGCCACTACTCCCCCCTAAGTATTCAGGAGTCGCGCTTTCCTGATGTCCCCTCTCGTGACTGACACTGTAAAACTAAAAAGGCTCAGTTTTATCCCATTACACACTTAACCGCTTCCCTCACATTAGCTCCCCTTACTCCCTGTACTGGCCGGCCAGCATCCTGTGCCATATATCTTCTCCCCCCCTTCCCAACCTGCATGGCTACCTCCATGAGATGCTAGAATGTCCTGGGGGCGTTACAGATCCCAAAGGGCAAAACCATAACCTGGAACAGCCCCTTGTGCGTTGCGAACATCATCTTCTCCCAATCTTCCGGAACCAGGGCCACCTGACGGCAATGTCAATATGGTAGACCAAACACAAGGTCCATTGCAGACCCTGCATGGCTACCTTCATGAGATGCTCCAATATCCCGGAGGCTTTACAGAGCCCAAAGGGCATAACTGGAAAAGCCCCCGGTGTGTTGCAAACGCCATCTTCTCCCAGTTTTCTGAGCCAGGGCCATCTGCCAGTAGCCACTGAGGAGGTCCATGGTACTGAAACAACAATGCCCTGCCAGGATTGTTTCTTGAGAGGCTGACCATGCAGCAGAGCCCTGGGGAGCCGCGCCCCAGGTCTCCGTGGGATCGAGGCCCAACGCTCCCCCAGGAACAGCCGAGGCTGTGGATCTGATCATTCCTGACACCCCCGTGGCTGATGTGGGCGGCAGAACAGGTATCAAGTGCCCTGCAGAGGCCACTGGCCTGATGGATGTGGAGCATGCAGCGGACGCGCCAGAGCCAGATGTGGTGGATCTCGTGGATCTGGTGGTTACCTAGGGACCAATGTTCCATTGTTGACATCGCGGCGGATTTTGGCGAGGGTTTCCACCTGGTAGTCTGATCAGCTTTCTCTCCCTACAGCTTCTCCAGCCTCCTGGCCTTGTCCTTTCTCCACCGGATGACCCACTCCCTCCGGGCCCTCCGCTTCAGTTCCCTCTCACGGTAGCCTTCCACCTGCAGATCTTCATGGAACCCAGGAGGGGGGCTCACTCCCATCAGCTTGCTAGCCATGTCTCAGGGCAGGCACAGAAAAATTTCCTCTCCAACCGGCCTCTCTACACATCCGCATGCTTTGGCTTGCTTGAGTGAACTGTGGCGGATCGTAATATAGGGGCGGCGGATACCAAGCCACCTAGCGGTATCCGCCATATCCACCAGGTGACGAGGGATCCGCCACTGAACCACCGCTCCCACTACACAAGGTTGGCTAAATATGGAAGAACAAAATTGATAGTTGTACATTGCCTTTTTTCTTTCACTATCATTATTTCCGTCCTTGGTAAGGTTCCACATAATTTATAGCATACAGGAAGTCTGGATGACAAAGACATCCAATGTGTAGTAATGATCTTAAATAAGAAGTGCTGTCTGATACAATTCATGCCTCTCTCATCATGATTAGTTGTATGTGGCAACCACCCAGTTTCCCCCTCCACTCCGATAGTGGGTTGTCATCTAATGGACTAGAGGGTCAACCACATTAAGGCCCATGGGGGCATCAGTGTGTAGCCACTGAATTCAACTATACTCAATCGAATTCTGTAGGTACTTGGCCCTATCAGATTTTGAGGCAGCATGTATGAAGCCTACTACAGTGATGGTCATGTCTCTGTGTTTCGAATCTTTACCTTTTTTGGAGCAGGAATTCATGTGAGGTAACACGGCACTTTTGTCAAATTCCTTTCTCTTTATTTCTCCGTAGTGGTCAGAAAATTAAATTTGTGCTGCAGCAACACACATAATTTTTACTGGTGTATTCCCTGTCAGTGACTGTGCACTTTGTTTGCCACTTTTGTTCAACTGGGGACAATAGTTGCACTTGGGCTAGGATAGGCACCTTTTTTTGTTGGGCTTTTGCTTCAGGGGCTCTTCAGGCCGCAACTTTGCTTTCACAAGAAGGTCCTTTAGACTTATTGGGCGTCTATGGGACATTTTGAAACCCTTGCTGTGGATTTCCCTGGTACTGCAAGAACCACCTAGCATGTCCCAGTTTTTTAGTGCAATCTTGTGAACGGCATTGAACCCGGAGATATAGGTGGAGACCAAAAAAGGAAGCGCCTTCTAAAGCCCGGTTTTTCTTTGCCTTCATTTCCGGCAGGGTGGCACGATCCATTTGGCAAGCCTTGTGGAAGGCATGGGCCATCGTGCTGGGCACCTATCCACGGAATTCAAAGTGTCTGCCTCTATGGATACAATGCAGGATGAAATTTCTTTCATCAGAGCAGATACATTTAATTCTAATGAATTGACCGTATGGCATAACTCTAATGCTGTGCCTGGTGTGGGCAGACTCAAAGTGGAGGTAATTGCAACTGTCTGTCGGTTTGGTTTACAGATCTGTTGTCATGTGGCGTTCATTATCTAGTAGGACTGATGTGTCCAGAAAATCCACCCGTGAAGTTGAGGTTATCACGGTGAATTTAATAGTCTCATGGATCCTGTTTAGATAGTCAGTGAAGGCGTCTAATTTATTCTGGCCATGTTGCCATATAAATAAAACGTCATCTAGAAATGTCACCCACAAGAGTGGTTGTAGTTTATAGGTGTATATCTTGGTGTCCTCTAGAGCAGCGACGAACAGGTTGGCATGGCTGTGTGCAGCCCTCGTGCCCATGGCTGTGCCCCCCACCTGTAGGTAGTGTTTTCCACTGAAGTCAAAGTTGATTTTGGCTAAGACAATCCATAGTAGTGTATAGATAGCTTCATTTGACATTTCTCCGGGAAGGGGTGTCCTTTTATAGAACAGGTGTCTATAAATTGCCATGGCTCCCTCCTTGTTGGGGATGTTGGTATACAGGGAGGTGACAGCTAGAGTACCTAGGATACAGTCTTTGGGTAAAGTACCCATTGACTTATGTTGGTTAAGGAAATCTGTGGTGTCCCTTATGTACGAGTTAGTTTTTTAGACAAAGGGTCTAATATAATGGTCAACCACACAGGAATTGTTTTTTTTTTAGAATTAAATAAATAGTTATGTCTTTAGTAATTCTAAACACCCCAAGAAAACTACTCTTGACTGCAAATTATAAACACCCATACCCCCCAGTGGTGTATGGTACCACATAATTAATTAGAGATTTTCTGACTTAATTTTAGTTTATCTATTGCAATGCAGTCTGAAGATCCCCTCAGGTGAAACCCCCAGTTCCTCCTATTAATCCCTCTGTGGACTGAGGACCAATCAGAAGCCCTGTTGCATATCCTCCATGGCAACCATTCTTCTGTCAACAACCAGACCAGTCCCAAGACTGTCTCTGTTTGTTCAATGTAGGTCATGTGACAGACACTATAAAAGGGCAATTCACTTTTGAATTTGCTCATACCAGTGGTAACTGCTCTTTGAACAGGAATACCCCCTACTAAACACAATCCTCTCTCATCAGAGTTGAAATACTTAAATAGCTTTCATGAGTCGGCCATGGTATCAACATCAATTATATTGTACAAATATAGTGAATTAGAAATAGGCTGCAGATTCACCAGTATGCGGACTTAAACATCTGCTAAGGCTCAAAAGTTAAAGCAGTCAACCTTTATTCAGTGCAATGCGGCTGTATTTTTTTTTAGGGAGCAACGAAACCATTACTGATGGTATGAACGTGATGGAAGACTCACCTGCATCCACTACTGAGGCAGAGTGGGTCACCTTCCCCCCGGGTGATGTTCTCAATGACCCTTGGTTTAAGAAGATCAAGTATGTATTTCCCAAAAATGAGACAATACTGGTAAGTATGCTTAGACTATTCTTTACCAGTGTATATGTAACAATTGACCATGAATTATAGCCTCAGAGAAATCATGTGGCCATTATTTATAGGGTAACAGTGAAGATAATTGTTTTGTATCCTCTAAACATAAGATTTAATCTTCTTATCAACAACAACATGTTTGGTACAGATAGTTTGTCAAAACATAATCTCTCCAGAAATAATAAGATCCAGAAATAATAAGATCAGTCTTTGTAGGGTAACAGTCTCTTTGCACATATGGATAAAAGCATTTCCTGTCCATCGACACATTTAAACTGTTACATAAAAGTGATGATGATATAGAAACACGATGGTCATGAATCCAAGGATGCTATTTCGTGCAATGTTTACAGACCACCTGGGGTTATCACTTGCTCTGGTATTGCTGAACACAAATCCCTTCAGCCACCAGAACATAAGTCTCCCCATACAACCTAAACAAGGCACTGTCCACTTTTGTAACACTTGCCTTAAACATTTTCTCGATAAGCAGATGACTTGTTCAACATTTCTGATCTTTAAACTGTCATCTCTTGTCTCTTCAAACTAACTCTTTGCTGTAAATATTATTGGGGTACTATGTTACATATTAATCTCATACACGGTATTTCTGAGCAATATCTGTTGTTTACTCAGCTTCTCTGCCTGGAGCTAGTGCACACATTTTCCAGGAGAGGACTAGGTTCCTCTCCGGGTTACCTCTCTCAGGTGGATGGCTGACCCTCCCACCTGGCCACGTGACCAAAGGACCGGTTGTTATATAAGACCTGTGTGTTTACTCATGAGGCTAGTCAGTGCAGGCCCTGCTGACGGCGTACTTCACCTTGTCCAACAGTGTGGACGAAGCTGTATATCCTTATTATACTGATTGATTCTTATATATATAGAAACATGACAAAAGCTGTGTGTTATCATCACACTGAGTGTTTCCTGTTCAGAAATGTGAGTGCTTTATAATAAAAGTCTGTTTATTCTCGCACCTGTAAACTGCCGTTCTCGTTGTTCCTTAAACAAGAATAACCGCGAACCTCCACACTGATACCGTGACCAGTTGCAGTAAGTGTAGCAGAACAAGGAAATATTTCAGGAATATGTTCAGGCTTGTCTAAACAGCAGGTCCTTTGTGGATCAGAACTGAGGGAAGGAGAGTTGGAATCAACTCACCAGGAAATGGCAGGATTTGATCCTGTGGAGAGCTTGAGGCCGGTGGATCTATCTCAAGTGGAGACAAGACACAAGAAAAGGAAAGTGCAAGACATTTTCTGGATGAGTCCTTATAAAGGGGATGAGAGCTTCCAGAAGGAATATGACAAACTCTATGCCAAGGACTAAAAAAAAAGGACGAGGAGGAATTATACTCGGAGAATGTACGCTTGGACTGACAGTTAATGGAGGATTAATATGTGGCCTTGTCTGAGGAATTGGCTTCCCTTATAAAGGAAAGAAATTGGATACTCGCTGACGATCTGAAAAAGAAGGTTGCTCTTGAATCGCATGAATTTCAGAAAATTCAAGCGGAGTTAGCTGAAACAAAGAAGGCTAATGAGGATTCGCTATCCCTGAAAGAGAAATATGAAAGGAGTTGAAACAATTCTCCGGGGAATGGTATGCCTTGAAAGAGGGGAAGGAGGAACTGGAAAAAGGCATGGACAAGTTGGTCAGAAATAATGAGGAGACCAGGGTACAAATCCTAGAGGAAACTGAGGAAGGCTGAGGTGAAAGCCGTTTGTTCCTGGAAGCTAGGAGGACTATCTTGCAGGGGGAGATGAATAAAGTTGCCGAGCCACATGAGCAATATGTGAAGGCTAGGCCTGGAAATGGGCATCAACTCAAGGTTGTTGATGCTTCCAATTACTTGGGCGTCACCATTGATTCAAACCTATCGTTCAAACCCCAGTGCAAAAAGGTAATCAACCTGACCCAAGTCCGGCTGAGCCAACTACGTGATGTGAGACGAGATGCAGACTGCACGTGTGTACATCCATATGGTCCGTCCTATTAAGGAATATTGTCCAATCATACTGGACGGCGGGCCTGCATGGGTGGAGCGAAAACTGCAAGTGCTTCAGAACACCGGCCTGCGGATATGCTCCAGCATAAGAGACACCAGGGAGGCAGACATTGAGGGTCTGCACACAACCTACAACCTGGAGCGTCTGGTATCAAGAAGGAATAGAGCCATCCTACAGCACCTCTACAAGCTAACCAGGCACCATGAAAATCTGGTAGCTCCACCAAGGGCGCTCAGAGCCAACAACAAACTACGCCTGAAGACCCAACGGCCCCACAAGGACATATACAAGAAAAGCCTGGCCTACCGAGGTTTGAAACTGTGGGAAAGATGCCATCACAGCAAACAACACAAGGCAACCAAGGAGGAGTTCACCAGCTCGCTATCTGCCAATGACCTGCTACCAGTATTAGAAGACTAGATATCACTAGTTGTCATTCCCCTCCAATTAAGATGCTGACAGCTATGAACTCAAATTGACTATTACTTTTTTGTGATGATGTACATACCACGGTGTTTATCTATATTGATGAATAAGATATATATGACTGTATTGGAAGAGTTCTCTTTATGTAACGAAATATACTGCCTAATAAAACAATTAAACTCAACTCAACTCAACAAAATGTAGGAAGGAAATAACATATTGGATGGAACAGACTGCAAGGAAACTGAATAAAGTCAGCACGAAGTGTTGCCTCAGTATAATCCATTGGAAAACGGAATGCCTTGTAGCATGTGGAATCTGAGGTGTACAAGGGTAGTAAGGCTATTTCTTGGCGGTGGCATGCAGCTAGTCGCTCTGTGACCCAGGAACAGGGTCCACATAGAGGAAAAGGGGATGATAAATTGCCTCCTAATAAGGAAAGGTCCCCTGAGGAGGAATTATCCCGACACTAAAAAGAAGAATCGGGATGAGGTGGTGAAACATAGTTATGGTTCCCTGAACCCATTTTCTGGGGATGACCCAGCTCAATATGAAGTACCCTATAATGAAAAGTGAAAAGGGTAACTAAAAATTTTGCCCAGATGCTGCCTACTCTTACCCTCCTCTGGTGTCAGATATAGCCCCAGGCATCACTCACCATTCAGGGAAAAGTAATGAGAAGGAGTTAAATCATGAACATCATTGAGATGCTCAGACTGTGCCACCCACAGCCTCTAAAACTGTTGCCGGTTTGACAGGATATCAAGGGCCACGCTTTGATGATCGTATGGGTACTGGCGTTAACCAATGCCGTATTGAGTTTCCTATGAACAGGTTTGAATAGGAGAGTGACCATGACCCCTGCTGAGCACCGGTTGCATAATCGTGACCCAGCTTTAAGCAATCTGGGATTAGATTGTTCTAGTAGAGGTCAAGACGGTGCAGACTTATTAGCCTGCAGCAGACTTATGTCAGGTCAATTAGTGCATTCCACTTATGCAGCTAAACGAACGGCACGGATCACTAAGCCCTACAGGGGATTGCGTGTCTGGAAAGAGGAATATCAGGCTCATTTGGATGACTGTAAATATGATTGTTGGAGTGAGGAAGATTCGCTGGGGGCTTTTGTGATTTGGCTAAGTGATGGACCTTGTAAACTAGAAGTAGAAGAATGGAGGGACACTCATGGTCCGGATGCTACATAGGACCAATTGGTTTCAGAGAAGGACTCAGAAACCTGAGGAGTCTTCTAAGATATATATGGCTTGGAATTGTGTCAAGCCAGACCTGAATGGAGTAGGGACACAGAGTATTACATGGAATCCCTGTTTGTGAGGTTCATAAGTGGTCTTAGTCACCCAAAACATGCAAAGGTTCGTGACGAGCTTGGGAAGCCGGCTCATCAATAGCAGATTTGTTCATGGCGACAGACCAACATAAAAAAATGAAAATATTGTTGGCTGGGGTTATTCCTGCTAGCAGGAATTAGCGTGTCTCCTGAATTGAACATTCCATAAATGATGACAACTCTTCTGCTGAAGATTCTGAAGGGGAAGAAGACCACTTAGGAAAAACCAAATGTGTCTAATAGTCTTTTAAAGGGGCATTCTCACCACTCGCACTTACCACATAGCAGACTAGAACAGTACTAGAATTGTGAGTGGAAAATGGTCGGTGCCATTTTAAGTACCCTAATAGAATCTATGATAACCTGCATGAACGAAATGTTTGATAAGGAAACACTGTGTCACCCTTGGGTAGATCGTAACACGGTACAGTGTCAAGGATGTCAGGTGACCGGACACTTTGCATCCAAATGTAAAGCAGAGAAGAAGGTCCTAAGGAGTGAGGCTTCGGGAAATTAGGAGGCGTTACCAGGGATGGCGGTAAGGTAACCCCCGAGCAAATATGCCAAATTATCACCGACGTTGGTGTTGAAGATTCATCAGCAATGAATACGTCCAGCAAGAAGGGAGATGGGACTGATCATCCCAGAAACCATGAGGCTTGGGAGACTTGTACAACAGACGCTCAGGCGTATCCGGATGGGAAACCTAGTGCCAGTTGAGAGGAGTCAGTTGGGTCATCCTTGTCTGGAACACCTGGAAGGATGTGGATTTGATCTTGGCACTGATGGTTACCTTCACCTGTTTACTAGGAATCCCTCAGTAACTGAAGAGGTGGTTTGTTTCCTGTTCTGTACAAGAAAAGATGAGAGAGTTTCTCATGGACACTGGAGCTAGCCATTCCATGGTCTCTAAGAGATTCATCAGCTTATTGCCGGGCATGTGTGATAACCTTACAATGAGGGTAAACACATGCACGGCCAATGGTACTAGGATGAGGACATAAGTTATGTCTGACCTTTCTGATAATCTCTGTGGCCAGGAAGGAGTTTTTGTGGGCCCCGGACAGAGCAGAGATTGAAGATGATGGTATCCTTGGACTGGACTCTGCTGCACTTTTCGGAGCGACCTTGAACCCAAAAAGTGGGAAGTTAGGGGGGGGGGAGGAAGACCTGCATGAGGAAGTCAACAAGTTGTTGACGTAGTCATCCATTAACAGGTCTGTAACTAGGGGGGGTTGTTGTTTCGGACGAACCACCCCACCTCCCTGAAGCAGGAAAAGTGTTCCACTCTAGCCAAGTGGAAAGAGGACATAATTGTCGAGGGAGCTGCAGCCGCATTAGGCACTGCACTAATAGTCAACCCGGCCCATATTAGTCCTCTAATAAGTCCAAGGACAAGGAAGATGAGGAAGAAATATCTTCAAGAACCATCTGGAACAATGCAAATAGCTAGTTCTGTGTCTTTGTTCCCACTTCCTCGGAACAATGTCCGATTGGGCCGACCAACTTTGGCTGCTCACTCGCGACAGATTGTCTAGGGCCGAGTCATGATGAGGATTGGATCCGCAATACCCTGCGGGATTGTCCGCCACCTGCTTTCTACCAGCAATGGTTAGATCAGCTACGAGTGTGGCCAGAATATTACTACAGTAAAGAGCAGAAAGATAAATTAATCTTTGCTATGACTCGCTGGTATGATCAGCGAGACAGGAACTGGTGTTCATTCACCACATGTGTGAATCAGAATGGCACTGACAGGACGGTGTATGTCACCAAGCCCCGCTTCCTGAGACCCTTCTGTGAGAACCATATGCATCACAGGTTAATGTATCATTATGATCTGACTGTGGACAGAGAATCTTTTCTCTGCAACGGGTACTTAGAATCCCGTAGAGGTGACCTTGTGTGTCACATGTGTAATAAACGATACTTGTGTCTCTATGATATTGGTAGAGTATCAAGTAAAGAACAAAGTCAACACAGTTCGGATCAAGTGTTTACAGGTTGCGAATCAATAGGTTTATTCAAGAACCTAGACAGGCAATATTTATGCGTGCGAACTCCCTATAGAGTTCGGAACGGGTCAGTAGGCGAATCAGCCGCAATGATCACTGGGTCTCCTTACCAGCGTGGCTCAGAGTAACCGACGAGTCCCATCGGATGCTGGGTATATATAGGCAGCCAGCCTGCGTGCGCACACGCAGACCGGAAGCCTATAGCGACCTCTGTCCATACCCCAAGCCCGAGGCAGGTGTCGCCACCTGCTGTCAGACTGAAGGGTTCGGACTGAGCTCGCAACACAGCATCCAACAGAACCCGTCATATAATAACCCGTATAACCCTAGCCCCTACACTACCCCTACCAGATAATAACCGGGAGGTAAATAATTAAGGTTAAAGTCCGAAAACACTTCAGACTGGCATTATCTTATAAATACCACCTTAGGGGTCTATTGAAGTTATACCTTAAAACAATATCCGAAAACACTGCTTACAACTCTTTCACTGACTTTTCTCCTCTTCTAACCGTCCCAAATCCCGAATTCGCAGCTGCTGCAGGGGATCGCCTACTCGGGAGTAGCACAGGAACCTTCCGAGAACACTGCCCGACCCTCGCGGTTGTGCAGTTATAGTATCTCTCCCACCCTCCAGGGATCGCGTCCAATCAGGCGAGACGCCGCACATGCGCTTTGTTTTAAAAACAAAAGCGAGGGAACTGCCATATTGATTTTGGGCGTCCCCAAGTCAGTAGTGGTGACGGTCGGCAGCGGTGAATTCGGGATTTGGGATGGTTAGAAGAGGAGAAAAGTCAGTGAAAGAGTTGTAAGCAGTGAGTACTCTTTCTAGCGTGTTCTGAGACAAAAGAGGGCGGCGGGGAACTTTTGGTTTCCCCGTCAAACTCCTCGTCGTAAGACACCCCGTGAGAAAGTGAGGATGGCCGAGCCGCAGCTCCGTCAGTCCGAACTTACCGGAGACTCCGAGGCGGCTTCGGCCGTTAAGGGTCTAGTGGACGCTCAGAACCCAAGTGGTGATGAGCTCAGCGAGAGTCTGGCGGGGATGTCGGTGGATCCGGCCATCTCTCCGATTCGGAAGTCACCATCACCCGTGGGCAGTGAGGACTCCCAACTGCTGCAGGGGATCGCCTACTCCGGAGTAGCGCAGGAACCTTCCGAGAACACTGCCCGACCCTCACGGTTGTGCAGTTATAGTATCTCTCCCACCCTCCAGAAGGCAGTAAGTCGGAAACTGTCTATGGAGAGTGGTAGTGAGTCCGACACTGCACGTCTGAGGACGCGCGGTGGAAAGAGTGCTACCCGGAGTCGGTCCAAGTCGTCCTATTCGAAGGTTAGCATGAAGGCTACCAAGCACGCGAGTGCTGGGAAGAAGCCTCCGGTCAAGGTCGAGCCGAAGAAACCCGACCCCAAGAAGAGTAGTACTCCGAGTACTAAGAAGACGGACTCTAAGGCTGCCACTGCTAAGGCGCCTCAGGATCCGAAGAAGAAAAATACGTCTGTAAAAGACGTAACTCAGACAGATCCGAAGCCCGCCGCTAAGGATCAACCGAAGAAGGGCCAGACGTCCACCAGCAGTACTGTTGGTAAGACTCCGGGTTGGAAGACAGTCCGGCAGTGGCGGCTACAGCCGCGGCGCTGGCTGGCGGGGCCGGACACGGGGGAGGTCGTCCGAAGACGACTGTTACTCCCCAGCAGCCCCGGACAGAAGTGGCCATGGACGTATCGTCTGGCGCCCATCTTGTCCGGACCTTACAGACGGTGCTGTCCAACATCACCTTCAAGGCCCCGGATACACCGGAGCCCCTGAAAGAGGTACCCACCCGAGTGGACCCACCTCCCCAGACCAATGAGCCTAACCCGGAGACATCCGACATGGATACTTCAGATGAGGCCGGCAAGCTGGACCAAGCTGCGGGTGGTGGTCCGTCGGGGTCGGGTGTACACATCCTACCCCTCATGAACACGATGACTGGAACAAGGAAGACGCCGATGTCCCATCCATCCTACGAGGGGCCATCATCGACCAGATGAGCACCGACGAGGTTAAGTCTTTCGACTTAATCCAAATGAGGACCTTCCGGGGGCTGGACAGTTTGTCCGCTAGGTTCCCGGCATGGTTCCCGGACGACTTAACAGCGGCCATGGAAAACGTGAGCAACGTGGCTAGCAGGGCTCGCCTAGTCGCTCAGTCGGAAGGTAACCCCGAGGTTATTGAGGCTTTGGAATCCGATATGCTAACCGCTTCGGAGTACAAAGTTGTCCATAACCGAAGGGAAAAGAACCGACGCCTGACACCAGCAATGAAGCTGGCTCGGGGAGTGGAACGGAAGACCAAAGAGTCTATTCTGGACGCAACTCTGGAGGATGAAATCATCCAACAGACAACAACAGCGACTAGGAATGCGGATACTAGTCGTCAGGAGAAGGCCAACCGTCGGGACGCAGTCCTGAGGGAGACCATCAAGTTGACATCTCTGGAAGCGGGGCAATCCCAAGAAGAGGTGGAAGGGGTTAGATGAAAATACCATCCCGGATGACGAGCTCGAGGTATTGGTGAGGACAGCACTCCGAGCCAATGCCATAAGTGGCTTCCGATACTTTAAGCCTATGTGTGTGATGGACTGCTTCAAGGACAAACGTTCCTCACACCACCCGGAGGAGGTGGGTCGAGACGGCCTATCTGATGATGAAGAGTGGATCAAGAAGGATCCTCTCGACAAGTCGGTACAATTGTACCATTTTGAGCTTCTGGAGAAAGTTAGGACTGTGAGTACCAAGTACCATAACTATCACCAGAAGACTAAACTGGCCTGGGCAATGGCGAGATGGAATCCATCCAGCTGGTGCCCCTTCGAGAATTGTCAAAATATTGACGAGACCCGGGAAACGCCCCGAACCTGGCCTACCAAGGTAAGGTACGCGCGGCACATCACCCGATACCATGTACGTCATTTCATGAGATATGACTGCCTGAGTGTGGGTCCGAGAGGGAGCAAGAGTTGTCCCGATGGTGGTCTGTTCTATACCAGAGCGGACATCATCCGACACCTTGCCAAGAAGCACAGCTTGTCCTTGGAGACTGCGGCAGAGCGTATCCAGCTCGCCCACGCGGAGGTCTACTCCCATTTCGGGGTAGTAGGCAAGAATGAAAACCTCGAAGTGGACTTTGGCTCCAACGAGAAGGGAAAGGTCCGGGTCTTTTACAAAGCGAACCCGGACGGCAACTACCTCCGTATTCCGGACGGTGAACTCTTCGATGAGTTCGATGAGTACCAGAAATTGACCAGCACAAAGAAGGTACGGAAAGCTCTGAAGAGACAAAACCAGTCCTGGGAGCCGACCGATGCCAAGAGAGTGAAAACGGATGAGAGACAATCTGTTCTGGAGAAGGCGGATCCGGGCTATCAAGGCCCGGCATTCACTTCCACTAAGACGGACTGGAAAACGGGCCCTCAGGGCAGACCATCTCGGCCTGCTCCGGAGGATCCGAACACCAGTATGGGGGGAACCTTTGAGGAGAACTTCCCACCTAGTGACCTGGTTCCGGGAGGGGAAACTCAAACCCTCACCCAGACCGGGAAGACAAAGGCTTCGGTGAAACCTAAACCGAAACCTGCTAAGGCACAGGATCTCCCTCCAGAGACTCCGGCTGAGGATGCTCTAGTCTTGCGACCAAGGGGTCCTCCTTCGTTTCCTCGCGCTGACTTCGCTTCTTACGAAGCAGGACAGGAGGCGATGGACCAGTGGCAGGACGGCTTTCACCGGCTGCTCGCCGGCCTCAGTCAGGAGGTGGCGATGATGTCCCTTAATACGGTGCATCATCTCCATGCCAGGGAGGTCGCTCTTCAAGAAGCAGCGGCAGTGGATACGGTTCAGGAAGAGTGGGACAAGGCTCGGACTGAACAAGTGGCTGCTAAATCCAAAAGGAAATTACCGGTTAATCAGGTCACGACCTCTCCCACCCGCATCACGGGCTGTGGGGATCTTACGGCCACTCGGGCGGCTCCCCAAAAGTCGAAATATACTTCGAATAAAGAGCTCATCAGGAGTATTAGTGGATATATATGGGAAATCGAAGATTACCCCACCGTATTATCCGTCCACCACCCTCGGGGAGCACTCTTACATTCTTTTCTATTGACTCTGAGCGCCCCTGTTGGTAGCACACACATAACATATAGGACAACACAGGACACCACACTCGTTGTGTAAACAAGCTAGGTTACCGCCCCTCTAGACACCAGCCTAGGGCTTCGCCGCACGGGATTACCGTTCACATCTAATAACCTGGCCGAAGGACACTCGTTCTTAACTAAAATTCCAGCCTTGATTTTAGTTTTCCGTGCCTGCCGAGACTTTCTTTTTCACGGTCTTTCGGAGCTTCCTTCGTACCACCCTCTTAGGGGGGTCCGCTGACACCCCTTCTAAAGGTACAAATTTAGCTTCCGAACTCTCCTTCTCCACCTCCGTTTCCGGGGTGAGCTCCCTCCCAGCCCAAGCACGCAACAGAGCCACATGACTGGTCCTGATGCGTCCCACTGCAGACTGGATCAATACAGTCGTTTGACTGATACACTTGACTGATAAACTCGCCTGCCCTACCGGCCACAGTAACAGCCATAAAACCACCGCCTCCCCCCCAGCGGAGACGGGTTTACAGTGAAGCGTTTAAAATCCTTCGGAGCAGCCAAATTAAGGCTATGTTTCTTCAAATGGTCGAAACATGGATGATTCGGGTAAAGCTGGGTACTCCCTACCCACACGGTGTCTGTGACATCCGCAACTTCCTCGTTCCTATGCGTAATGGGCCTCCCTGCCTCATTGCCGGGCAACTGTTGGACTGGAATGTTAACCAGGCCGGCATCCGAATCCCTCAAGCTCGAAGCCACCCCTGATTCCCTTCCTGCCTTTGGAACTCCACTAGGCTCTACCTCTCTGGTATGTTGGCATACTTCATCTCCAGGGGCCGTCCGCTCGCCAGCTCGGACCACCCCCTCTAGTTTCCCTCCTTCCCGGGAACTTTCGGACTCGGAGCCGTACACTCCGCAGCAAAGTGACCGATCTCCAAGCACAGATAGCACTTGGCGGTCCTCCGGTTGATCTTCCTTCGGTTGGGCTGTGTAGCCCCCTGGATGGAAGTCGTCATCTTCTCAAACAGGGCTGTAAAGAACGCTGCGTCCATCATCGGAGCCTTCTGTTCCGATGACTCTTTCTTCGGAGGAGGGTTTCCACCCCCTTCCGGCTTCCTATTCTTCCACGGCGGTTTCAAGGAATTTCCATTCCTCTTGAACTGAGCCGCAGAAGCAGTTGCCTCCTCCTCACTGCCCTCACCATCAGACTGTTCCGGGGAACATTCTATAATGGCAGAGGCCCGGGTTGGCATCCGGTCCCCCAGCAGCGACTTTTTGAGGGTGTGTATCTCGATGGCCTTAAAAAGGTCATCCAATGACGTATCCACCCTCCACGTATCATACACCGTCTGTTGTATATCCGGGTCTCTCAATCGGGCGACGAACTGAGAGAACAATTCCTTAGAGAATAAGGCATCATGGATCCCTGAAGCAGGATGTACCTTCTTCAGGAGTCGCATCAATGCAAGTCTGAAAACCCTCGGGGCCTCGTTCTTGCCTTGCACTCGCTTCTTAAAAGCGACCATCGGATCGACCCGAGCGGAGTCTCGGAACAAGATAGTTCCGATCTCCACCAGCTGTTTGAAAGTGCCGCGGGATCCGCATTCATCTTTCCACTGTTCCACTGCCATCAGCGCAATCCCTCACAGATGTAAGGGATAGCATCTTGTTGATCCCATCCACTGAGGTTAATGTCCTCAACGGTGGCTCCTAACCACTCTTCCCAAGAGTTTTTCTGCCAGTATGGAAAAGGCTCGCTAGCTATCCGTCTGGCAGCATTGGACGATCCTCTAATTTTAGAGGTTATCGCCAGGCATTTGGAAATAGAAGCCGAAGCGTCCCTTTCCGCGCCCACATTGTGCAATCCTATCCCAGCTATAGCGGGATTCGTATCGTACAATTCTTGCAATTCCGTACTCAGAATTGTTCGTCTCGGAGCTTTCTTAGGACTTTTTGTCCCAGGAATTGCCCCCAGAGTAGCCCCCTTAGTAGGTAAGCTATTCTGTCTTTCCAGGAAGGCCTGGTAAGTACCATACGCCATCAAATCCGTAGTGGGGTCCACACCTTGACTGAACCACCAATTTTTCTCCAGATTGGTCATGTACTGGCACTGCTGAGCCAGAGCCAGCAATCGCTGATGCTCAGACTTCTCTTTTTCCAATTGTTTGGATTGCTTCTCAGCTTCCTCCTCCTGCTGAGCTTGCTCCAGTTTAGCTTTTGCAGCTTCACCGGCTGCCCGGAGCCCTTCCTTCCGTGCTCTCAGAACTGCCGCCTCCTGCTCCGCTAGCTCTTCCGCCAGGGCTGCGTTCTCACGC
This sequence comes from Harmothoe impar, assembly GCA_947462335.1. NCBI lineage: Eukaryota > Metazoa > Annelida > Polychaeta > Phyllodocida > Polynoidae > Harmothoe > Harmothoe impar. The sequence goes on from OX381706.1 coordinate 92,749,211, forward strand.
ATGCGTTTCTGTTGTTGTTCCAGAGCAGCCTGCTGTTGGCGATACACTTCTCGCCTTTCTGTTTCCAAGTTTTTCTGTTCTTGGAACAATATGTTCGCCTGGCACTCTCCCCATTGCAACAGACTCGAGGGAGTGAGGTCGCTCCTGGCTGCCTTCTCCTGCTCGGCTGCATTCTTCAAGCGTTCCGAGTCCAATTGTCGCTCGTCCTGTCTCAACTGGGACTGTGGACTCTGTACCAATTCCTGCTCGGATGCTTTCTTCAAGCGTTCCGAGTCCAATTGTCGCTCGTCCTGTCTCAACTGAGACTGTGCCAATTCCGACAACGATCTTCCCCTCCCCGCCGGGTTTACACCTGTCCGAGCAGAAAAGATCTCTTTCGGGATGGGACGGATACCCATAATACCCACCCTTGGTGAGTAGTCACTTGCCCTTCCTCTACCTCTTGCTCGGCCCGCCCTAAGAGGTCGACCTGGCGTTGAAGTAGACAATGCAGGCTCTACGGTTAACCCACGCCCCATGGGCAGATTTGGGGTGTCCGTAAAACTACTGTAATGAGCAGCTCTCGGACTGCCATTATCGGCAGAAGCGTATGAGGTACTGCTGTCCTGCATACTACTCCGGGCCTCTAACAAGAACTGCTGTAAAGCACTTTTCTTGGTCCTCAAGATGTCATACTCCGTAGACAGAGTCTGACGAGCCTCTCTCAGGTCTTCCATATCCCGAACAAGTTCGGAATGGACCCCTTCTGCTTCCGATATTACGGCATCCCTAGCCGCGCAAATCTGGTTGAGTTCCGTGTTTGCACTGACAAAGTCGGAAAGGACCGACTCTAGGTCAGCCGCTTTCTGGTTGAACTCCGACCGGACCATGCTTAGAGATTGCGCTAACCTCTCGTTCTCTTCCAACAAGGTTGACAACCTCGCATCTTTTTCCTTGATTTTGGAAGTCCGGTGTGTGACTGCGCCTTCCAACGCAATCAGACTGCTTTTCCGTTCATTTGACTGTTTCTGAATGGTCAACAACTCCATCTGAGCCATCTGCAGACGTTCCTGTACCCTGGCTTCTCTCATATCGTCGAAGCGACGCTCCTCCGAAATAGCATATCTCCGAGGGGTCGGGGCGACTCAGTACTCCGGGATCCTTAGATCCCATTAGTGCGCTTGTTCCGGGTGGAACATCCGCACTCCTGGTGGGGGTATCTGCCTCATCTGCGGCACATAACCCCTCCGATGACAAGGCTAATGCCTCATCGGGAGACCTCGCTGCTCCGTCCAGAGCACAAGGTATGTGCTATTGCACAGGCTAACCTGCGTTTCACTCAGAACTGGTCACGGCACCAGTGTAATAAACGATACTTTGTGTCTCTATGATATTGGTAGAGTATCAAGTAAAGAACAAAGTCAACACAGTTCGGATCAAGTGTTTACAGGTTGCGAATCAATAGGTTTATTCAAGAACCTAGACAGGCAATATCTATGCGTGCGAACTCCCTATAGAGTTCGGAATGGGTCAGTAGGCGAATCAGCCGCAATGATCACGGGGTCTCCTTACCAGCGTGGCTCAGAGTAACCGACGAGTCCCATCGGATGCTGGGTATATATAGGCAGCCAGCCTGCGCGCGCACACGCAGACCAGAAGCATATAGTGACCTCTGTCCATACCCCAAGCCCGAGGCAGGTGTCGCCACCTGCCGTCAGACTGAAGAGTTCGGACTGAGCTCGCAACACAGCATCCAACAGAACCCGTCATATAATAACCCGTATAACCCTAGCCCCTACACATGTAAGATTGCCATAACATGGGAATCAGTGTGGCAGGTTACCATGTCAATGTCCTGCATGAAGCAGTCATTTCCCAATATAAGGCTATGACTGCAGAGCTAATGAATAAGCTCTGACCAGCAACAGCATACTTCTGTGAGGTTGTGGATGTGTTCATCATGTGTGCAAGTTGTTCCTCCCATCGAGGAGGCCGAAACTTCCACCAGCTGGACGAAGGGAGTCGCTTCTCCTACCCTGCCTGCGTTCGTTCCAGGTCATCCTCTCCCAGCAGGAAGAGCAGGAACCATGGCCCCAGATATTGATAATTGCTATAATGGGGAATATCTGGTTCTGGAAGGAAAAGGGTACTATAGGGAATACCCGAATACCCTCTACATTGAAGGGAAAGATCGAAAAATGGACCGGGTTTGCCGGGAAGAAGAGTCTCTCTGTGGTAAGAGTGGCCTGGATACTTACTGCCATTGTCCGACTTCTTCTACAGACAGTACCCTAAAGTAGCCTGACCACTAGATCAAAGGATCCCCTCCCTTTGACGTACCACATGGGGTTAACGGCCGAGCCAACAGCCCGGGAGGCCAGATCTCCTACTACTCCCACCAGGGGAATGGAGTACTGGTGGCCGACCCTCCCACCTGGTCATGTGACCAAAGGACCGTTGGTTATATAAGACCTGTGTGTTTACTCATGAGGCTAGTCAGTGCAGGCCCGGCTGACAGCGTACTTCACCTTGTCCCACCGTGTGGACAAAGCTGTATATCCTTATTATACTGATTGTTTCCTATATACATAGAAACATGCTAAAAGCTGTGTGTTATTATCATACTGAGTTTTTCCTGTTCAGAAACGTGAGTGCTTTGTAATAAAAGTCTGTTAATCCTCGCACCTGGAAACTGCCGTTCTCGTCATTCCTTAAACTAGAATAACCGTGAACCTCCACAATATCATCAATTAACCCTGAAATAGTCAGGATCTTAAGATTTAACATTTCGCCATATAATCATTGCATATCTCTGTAGCATCGGCATTCTTACATTGTTGTCTGTAGTGCTCTTTAAACCCTCATGCACAGACATGAAAGGAACTCTGCCACATACTGGTTGTGTCAAGTGAAACAAAGCATGTCTAACCCCTCTTATAATGTTTGCTACAGGATGGACTACGCAATGCTTGGCCCTATGTCAAACCTATGTCCCATGTACTATATGGCGTGACCAGCCATTGGACATCTACTGATAAAGTCAAAATGATTGAAATAACAGAAAATCCGGAACTCCGTGCCAAATTCTACTGTTTTATATTTAGTTGGCCACAATGGGGGAAATATTCTACCCAATGTCAGCCCGGATCAAGCAGTTACTTCAAAATCGGCATTCAATATCTACCTCGTTCAATGGTGACAGATAGTCCCTATTTTTTTATAGTCAATACAACCATCGCATTAATGGGATTGATATTCGGTATCCTTGGTAGGTAAATTCAAGAAAGATTCATTAGCCTGTTTTTTGAACCTGGGTTCATGGCCCATAAATATGATTTTAAGTTAACAATTGTATTCTCCCTGTCGAATGACAATGGTCATCTACCTCCTACAAGGTCAAACAGGCAATAATATTCAGGATCAGAGTTGCACTCTGAGGGTTATTTTACTTGGCTTCACGTTTGTAAAGCCTCGTGAAATAACTCTCAGTCAGGAACTCAATGAGTGCTCCTTTGTGTTTATTCCATGAACAATATTCTTAAAATTTGATTTAATTGCTCTTTAAAAGCCAGTTTATAGTGGTTAAACTAACAACTGTGATGATATGAGAATCCCTGAATTACAGATGTGGGTTATGTCATGGGGGATATGGGCTTCCTTTGTTAAGTCAATGGGAGTGCCATATTGACCATGAAATTAATTATTAAGCTATGTATGTAGAAATTCATAATTTTATAATTCTGATACAATGTGATTGATATATTTCAGGAAACATACTGATTTTGATTGCAATTTCAACAAGAAAGGCACTAAGAACTACAACAAACATATTGCTGGCTGGGATTGCAGTGACAGACATTTTGTGCTCATTAAGTAATCTTCTCTATGAGGTAAGTAGTAATGTGTCATACTTAGGGAGTGTCACTCACTGCATGATACGTTTATGGAGTGTTCACAAATGTTTGTAAATATTGACATAAATAATATGCTGAAGATTTACATTTATTTACCAACAATTTACATTGATTAACATTTACATGCATTTAAGACAGCTGTAACTTTAAATGACTTGTATAAACTTGTGTAATAAAGTTTGAAATGATATATAAATAAAGTCTTTAAAAACTACACTGATTATTCTGGCAAATCTCTAAAATAATTATGAAAGGGGGAATGCTGGCAGGAGATGTAATTGAATATCAATGAAAAGTGCTGTATTTACCAAAAGATAGACAAGGATAAACTGTTCTTAGATAACAGGCAGCCCATATGAATAAAGATTATAAAATTTTAACCAAAACCCATGCCAGACAAATGCAATACTACTTGCTAATTATTATATAAATTTGGCGAATATTTTGATACTATACATATGGAGAGTGGAGGATGTCATCTGACACACTTCCCAGATCCTGATGGCAATTGGCCTTGAAAAAAGCCTTGATCGTCTGCTGTGGGATTTATCTTCAGGGCTCTAGAAGCTTTTGCTTTGGAGACAGGTTTATTGATTGGGTAAAACCAATTTACCATGGTGTGTGTTATTAAGAATGGGTTTACATATAGCTGGTTCATTTTGCCTGTCCCCATTCTTGTCAATACTGACTGTAAAACTATTTGCGCACAAGATGCACATTCAAGTAAGAACCACTCGATTTGCTGATGGCTGGCAGCAATTTGCAGTGCTCCAGATATATAAGGTAAAACCGTTTGGGTAACTGATGGCTCGCCACAACACATTAATCTCTTAGCACTGACGACTTAAACAATTATCACATAGAAAGGGATCACTCATCACATATCCTTACTTGTTAAACTATGTGATCAAATCCTTTTTTTCCTAATCTGGCTCAAAACATGGACTCTTTGTCCCATAAAGTCCCTCCCATACAGAATCAATCAAGAGACAAAACATCAATCCTTCCAAGACTGGCGGCTGCCCGAATAGTTACCTGGAACAAAAACTCATACTAAATGAAAGTTAAGGTCAGTTCGGAGTGTGACTATTGTGATGGCCAAGTAAACATGTTTATTCATTTCTTTATTAACTGTCCCAAGTCAGCACACTTCTGGGAGTCAGTTTGCCAATTGTTTTTCACCGTTAATGGCATTCACCTGGTCATTCTGTCAAAGCAGGAGCCTGAGAGAAAAGGGACCAAATACTCATGTTGCTAACTTGTACTACTCAAGTCCTGCTTTTGTATATTTAAGAGACAATTTTAAGAGACAATTTAACCTTTATAAGCCATTTTGATTATCACAGTAACATCAAGTATTTCGGTCATAATCCTTATGAATAAAATAAATAGTATAAAAGTTTTGGATTTTATTGACCGGGTATCCAAATATCCGTGTGACATGTAATGAATGCAATAAAATCATTTGTCATTATTACAGCGTGTGTTCATTGTCATATCATCACATGAAATGAAACAAAATTACCAGTATCTTATTTGTCAGTTTATCATGCATTTACCGGTATTTTAGTTTGACATATTTTTATGACCGATTTGTATTCACCATAATACTGGGCTAAAAATGTCAGGATCACCTTCAGCATTGCTGATGTTATAGGTGACCCTTAAATCAATTTTCAGAACCATCATAGCTTTTTAACGCTAGTGTAGGGGTTGCGAAAGTATTACGCGAACACAGGTTCCAATTCGGTTTGAATGCAGCAGGTTTTTCATTCAGTCTCACGATTACGGCCTGGAAGGTAATATTCAGGATGGTTCATACTTGTCTGACAGCTTCCCAAGGAGCCGGGCTGTTTCGTTTAACAAAGCGTCAGACACCACCATTCATTCCTCTATAGCTCCTTACTTGTCTCCTGTACGTCATGAGTGTTGGTGTCTTGTTGATTTTCGAGATCATTTACCCTTTTCTCCAGTCAATGCAAGTACTCACATATCTTGGGCGTCCCTGCTTTTATCACCAGCGACCTGTGTAGGTTGGGTTGACTCATCTTAAATCGCCCATAGTTGGTATTTACGGTTGATTCAGATGTTATCTGATATCACAACAGCTGGTCTGTAGTTTCATGCAGATGATGGTCACATAATTTTGTCCAATTTCTCAGATTACCGCACGTTTAGTACAGTAATTGTCGGAGCTCCACCTCACACTCGACTACTCTGTGTCGGCCATCTTGCCTTCAGAGACTTTTTCACAGTTGCACCCTATGTATATTACAATGGCAAAGAGGTTAAAAGCTAACTTACTGACAGGAGAGTTCATCTGTAAAGCAAAAGTTAAGACTAAAAAAAAGTTGGCAGCTAAGCAATATATTGAAAACAGCATTAATACTATTTACATCAAAAAAAGAACACAAGGAAAAAAGAATTGCTAAACAACCTTCTAATTATCAGTTCTATGTTCTATGTACTACATATCAGTACTTATAACTAGTGCATTTGTACTGTCCTAATTATCCTGTGCTGGCCTGCATAAACAAGTATATGCCATACATCCTTAGGAGTGCCAGTGCTTGCTGTCATGGGGCCCCCAGAACGTAGTGATGTGTGGTGTAAAAAGGACCCACCAAACGCCAATGCTTTCTGTCATCGGACCCCCAGAACGTACTGATGTGGGGAGTAAAAAGGGCCCTCCAAATGCAGGATATTAGAAGGTAGATAGTCCCAAACGCGAGTAGTTTTCACATTTTTTCAAGGATTTCAATGTGATGTTAGGTAGTAATGTGTTATGGAATTGTTATTTTTTCATTCATAATCGATATCTGCAATACAAGGTATCAGGACTACTACCTTCCCATACTTCACAAATTTATGATTTATTTAGATAGATTAGCATTGAAAATGGATTATATCCTAGTTTTGCAGTATTTAAAAGGTCATGTCAAACATAAATGTGCATCTCTTGATGATAGGATATCTGAATTCAAATTTCTTTGAGTTGTTAGTTTGCTTGGACACTTGAAGTTGATTATAATATTAAGATCTGATTGATCATACCATATACTATAATAAGTTTCATACTAATTAGCACTTATTCCTATTATGTTTTAGCAGGTCTGGGAAATTAAGGGAAACCCTCCCCAGAGCCATTATTTACACCAGTGTTAATTTTCACAATGCAGGTAGGTGTGAAAACACTGCAGGGCTAGAATTAGCAACGGTTTTGCTTGTAGCATAAACACTACAGGGCTAAAATTAGCAATGGTTTTCTTGTAACCCATTTGCTGAATTTTCTATCAATTTGCTGTTGAATGTATATATCCCATAAGATAGATTAGTGTATGCTCTTAAATCATACATGGGGAATAGTGAATCATACATGGAATTGCCATGAAATCACATATAAATAAGCTTTTTCTATAGACTTTCCCTCTGTGCTCCTCCACTTCACCAAGTAGGCAGTGAGCCTTGCAGTGTTTTCACACCTACCTGCGTTGTGAAAATTAACACTGGTGTAAATAACAGCTCTGGGGAGGGTTTTCCTCCATTTCCAGGACCTGTTTAGCAGGACTTGGGACTTCTGCCAATGCTACTATACTTAGCATGCCATTAAAACGTTTCAATACGTTCTGGTGAAAGTAAACACGTTTTAAAACTTTATGGCAGAAGGGTACCAACAATTCTCTCATCTTTAAACTTGAGAGTAAAACGTTTTAGAACGTTAAGGCACAATGCTCTTTCACTAAAACTTAAAGGAGCAATATCACCACTCGCAGTGCTACCCCATAGTAGACTAGAACAGTACTAAAATTGTGAGTGGGACATGCTTGGTGATTTTGCCGCTTTAAGAGTAAAACGCTTTGGAATGTTATTTGCAGAAGGGTATGAGCAATTTTCTTAAACTGAACCTTGAAAGTAAAACATTTCAGAACATTTTGTTCCCTAACCCTAACTCTAACCCTCATATCGTCATTCAATCTTTAAGAAAATATTAACATCAAGTGGTACAGTCTGACAAACCTTCCATGAGGTGTCACCAATTAAGACATTTCTTAACATGATAACTTCCAATCTAGTAGAATCTGACATCATTTAATACGATGTGGCTTGATGTAACATCATATAACATGATGTGGTACAGTGGGGCACATAGTATTACATGACATGACATTGGGACACATCATCCCAGATCATGTGTCATGGTGTAGGGGCACATGGTACTGATTCATATAACATGATCACACGGTACTAGCAAACCTGGTGGAGTTCAAAGATACATACACTGTAAGACAATGGTACTGCCCCATGCAGTTTATGGTGACATTTTGACACCCAATTTGGTGGCCCCACCTAGTATTACATAACAACCTGCCTGAGCCCTACATCTTACGGTCAGTTATGAGATCATTAACCCAATATTGTCATTTAGGGGGGTATTTGGTGTGTGTGTGTAGGAGTACTCATCTAACAGTTCAAGCCAGAAAACATCAAGGAAACAATTAAGGGCAGTCGCACTACTTCAGGAAGTTCTTTGATCTTTTTGTCGCCTTTCTTATTAAAGATATGATTTGAACTCCGTCTAAGTTAACAATTTTCTTTCAGGAACTATCAGTTGGTTCCATTATTTGGCTGTTCTATGATATAAGCTTTTTCTGAATGCTGGGTTGAAGAACCCAGTCTCTCATTGTGTGCTCAGGTTCTCTTTGGTTGCTTGTCTCTCCTCTCCGGAAATAAAGAGGCTCTGTAGCTGTGGGTCTTTAAATGTTGCTCCCTTCTGTCACTAAGCAGGTTCATGAATTCATTCCAGAACACTCTCTCTCCACTTTGCTGTGCTGCATTATATCTGAGGCTGTGGCCACATTAGGTTCTACCGCAGTAGCATATCCTCATAGACACTGTCTACCGGGCTTTTGATTTCCCCGACCAAAATCCCCGTTTTTTCTAATGCCTCTTTCTGATAATTGATCAGTTTGGTGTGAGTTTCAATAAGTTATGCTATTGGTGATGAATTGGTTTACACCGTTACACATAGCCTGCAGTTTTAGAAGAACTGAGGTTTCTTGTTCCTTAATACTTTTTCCACCTTGGCTTAATATCATCATCCTCTCTCTCTCTTATCCCAGCCCTAGATAAGTTAAGTGGGGGAAGGAGTTATACATGGTTGTAGCTGACCTAAGACAGCCTATATGCTGAAACAATGTACCTCTACATGGTTATAGCTGATCTAAGACAGCCTATATGCTGACACAGTGTACCTCTACACGGTTATAGCTGATCTAAGACAGCCTACATGCTGAAACAGTGTACCTCTACATGGTTATAGCTGATCTAAGACAGCCTACATGCTGAAACAGTGTACCTCTACATGGTTATAGCTGATCTCAGACAGCCTAAAACAGCATACCACTACCCTGGATGTCAGGTGTACAGGTGCCAGCCGCAGTGGAGACTGCAACCTCCTCCACCTCCTCGTTATGGCTGGGTACTGTTTGTCACCCTCTGGCAAATTGTAGCTGGTATCTGTTGTGCCTCTGACCAATCTTTAGGTGTAGCCTCTCTCAGTGGCTTTCTTGCATCCAACTAGAACTAGGCTTCAACACGTCTGATGGCTACAGAGAAGTAGGGGTACTAAGGCTGTGGGGGGACACTCTGATGGCTGCAGAGAAGTAGGGGTACTGAGGCTGTGGGATGACTACAGAGAAGTAGGGGTACTGGGGCTGTGGGGTGACTACAGAGAAGTAGGGGTACTGAGGCTGTGGGGTGACTACAGAGAAGTAGGGGTACTGGGGCTGTGGGGTGACTACAGAGAAGTAGGGGTACTGGGGCTGTGGGGGGACGCTCTGATGGCTACAGAGAAGTAGGGGTGCTGAGGCTGTGGGGTGACTACAGAGAAGTAGGGGTACTGGGGCTGTGGGGTGACTACAGAGAAGTAGGGGTACTGGGGCTGTGGGGGGACGCTCTGATGGCTACAGAGAAGTAGGGGTGCTGAGGCTGTGGGGTGACTACAGAGAAGTAGGGGTACTGGGGCTGTGGGGGGACGCTCTGATGGCTACAGAGAAGTAGGGGTACTGAGGCTGTGGGGGGACGCTCTGATGGCTACAGAGAAGTAGGGGTACTGGGGCTGTGGGGAGACTACAGAGAAGTAGGGGTACTGAGGCTGTGGGGGGACGCTCTGATGGCTACAGAGAAGTAGGGGTACTGGGGCTGTGGGGAGACTACAGAGAAGTAGGGGTACTGGGGCTGTGGGGTGACTACAGAGAAGTAGGGGTACTGGGGCTGTGGGGGGACGCTCTGATGGCTACAGAGAAGTAGGGGTACTGAGGCTGTGGGGAGACTACAGAGAAGTAGGGGTGCTGAGGCTGTGGGGTGACTATAGAGAAGTAGGGGTACTGGGGCTGTGGGGGGACGCTCTGATGGCTACAGAGAAGTAGGGGTACTGAGGCTGTGGGGTGACTACAGAGAAGTAGGGGTACTGGGGCTGTGGGGAGACTACAGAGAAGTAGGGGAACTGAGGCTGTGGGGGGACGCTCTGATGGTTACAGAGAAGTAGGGGTACTGGGGCTGTGGGGAGACTACAGAGAAGTAGGGGTACTAAGGCTGTGGGGGGACGCTCTGATGGCTACAGAGAAGTATGGGTACTGAGGCTGTGGGGGGACGCTCTGATGGCTACAGAGAAGTAGGGGTACTGAGGCTGTGGGGGGACGCTCTGATGGCTACAGAGAAGTATGGGTACTGAGGCTGTGGGGGGACTACAGAGAAGTAGGGGTACTGAGGCTGTGGGGAGACTACAGAGAAGTACGGGTACTGGGGCTGTGGGGGGACGCTCTGATGGCTACAGAGAAGTAGGGGTACTGAGGCTGTGGGGGGACATTCTGATGGCTACAGAGAAGTAGGGGTACTGAGGCTGTGGGGGGACGCTCTGATGGCTACAGAGAAGTAGGGGCACTGAGGCTGTGGGGAGACTACAGAGAAGTAGGGGTGCTGAGGCTGTGGGGTGACTACAGAGAAGTAGGGGTACTGGGGCTGTGGGGGGACGCTCTGATGGCTACAGAGAAGTAGGGGTACTGAGGCTGTGGGGAGACTACAGAGAAGTAGGGGTACTGGGGCTGTGGGGTGACTACAGAGAAGTAGGGGTACTGGGGCTGTGGGGGGACGCTCTGATGGCTACAGAGAAGTAGGGGTACTGAGGCTGTGGGGGGACGCTCTGATGGCTACAGAGAAGTAGGGGTACTGAGGCTGTGGGGGGACGCTCTGATGGCTACAGAGAAGTAGGGGTACTGAGGCTGTGGGGAGACTACAGAGAAGTAGGGGTGCTGAGGCTGTGGGGTGACTACAGAGAAGTAGGGGTACTGGGGCTGTGGGGGGACGCTCTGATGGCTACAGAGAAGTAGGGGTACTGAGGCTGTGGGGAGACTACAGAGAAGTAGGGGTACTGGGGCTGTGGGGTGACTACAGAGAAGTAGGGGTGCTGAGGCTGTGGGGGGACGCTCTGATGGCTGCAGAGAAGTAGGGGTACTGGGGCTGTGGGGGGACGCTCTGATGGCTACAGAGAAGTAGGGGTACTGAGGCTGTAGGGGGACGCTCTGATGGCTACAGAGAAGTAGGGGTACTGGGGCTGTGGGGAGACTACAGAGAAGTAGGGGTACTGAGGCTGTGGGGGGACGCTCTGATGGCTACAGAGAAGTAGGGGTACTGGGGCTGTGGGGAGACTACAGAGAAGTAGGGGTACTGAGGCTGTGGGGGGACGCTCTGATGGCTACAGAGAAGTAGGGGTACTGGGGCTGTGGGGAGACGCTCTGATGGCTACAGAGAAGTAGGGGTACTGAGGCTGTGGGGGGACGCTCTGATGGCTACAGAGAAGTAGGGGTACTGAGGCTGTGGGGGGACGCTCTGATGGCTACAGTGAAGTAGGGGTACTGAGGCTGTGGGGGGACGCTCTGATGGCTGCAGAGAAGTAGGGGCACTGAGGCTGTGGGGGGACGCTCTGATGGCTACAGAGAAGTAGGGGTACTGAGGCTGTGGGGGGGACGCTCTGATGCACCATTTCCCAGCCCATTAGGGAACTACAATCCTTGTCCCTGCCTCCCTGACCACCACAGTACATATATTTTAGACACAGACAACAATTACATGTTACATTCCAGTACCCAGTATCCATCGCGAGGACTTACATAGATCCACTTCTTGGGCCGGCTGGCTGCTTGGCAGTCTTCACACTGAGGGAAATGGTCCAGATTGGTGTGGTCAACCTTTTCATAATCCTGAGCTTTGAAAGGTAAGTGAGTTCTGGGGACCTGCATTTATTGGACAGTGCTGATGTTTTATATTCTAATACTGAGTTTTGCTGCCCTGGCTCTTGTTTTCACCTTGCCTGATTATGTGGCAGGAGTAGTCAGCTGGTCTTACTTGACAGGAAGCTAGTTGGAACCTCAGTCCCAGTTCAATGCTGCTGTGATATGAACCATAGAAGTATTTATGCAGTAAAAGTATTAACTCCATACTTAATGAAGTATTCACACAGAACTATGTCTAGTTGAGCTGACTAAGAAGACAGCATAGCAATTAACATAACATCCCAAAAAAAAATTAGTAATGAAGAAAAAATGGAAAATATTTGATGGGTTGATGGGGCTGAGGGGAGTGACATCACATTGTCAGCTGAGCTAGGGAGTTTGGAGGCTGGTGTCCCTGTCTTCAATAGACTGACAAACTGGTTAGTCATTACACATTTACTCCATACTTAATCACGGTACCGGTGAGGCAACATAGGACATGAGATGTCTGTAACTAATATCACATGCTAATATAAGACATGTAAAGAAATGCTCCAGGAAAAAACCTTAGTCAAACTCACAGGAGAGGATCCCTACTTGATCTACCGGACAATAAACACATACTCCATGCATTACGGCAGGTATAGGACATTGAGGAGGGCCAGGGCAACCAAGAGGAAAAGATGACGTCAGATGGCTAGAGGCTACAACAGGTCATGCTACCTTCATGATGATCACTGAAACCACTCTCACAAAGCTTAAAACATTCATGGATATTCAGAAAAAGATACAGAGGAAATTGTATCTTGACAGACCATTAAACCTGATTTGCAAAAAAAAAGGATGAAGTGGTCATCATCCCGAATACACAGAGAAAAACCTGAGCACTATCATGTGTGAAAAAACAGTCAGGTTGGTTTGAGCAAGTTGAATCTGTCCTGGGTCTTGGTCACGTACAAGCAGGAAACAATCAGAATAATGGTGGAACCAAGATGGGGACACCATGTCCAAGCTGGAAATGGAGCTTACACTAAACGAAAAAATAAGCCATCCCAGTAAACATATAGCGTTATACACCATTTTATAACGTTATATAACGTTATATGTCAACGTTTTTCTAAGGCTCTTTAGTATGACATAACGTTATGTAAAGTTTAAAACGTTATTTTGACTTAAAATAACATTTTTTGTTAGCTGGGACAATCCATTAAAGACATTCTTGAAGAAAACACCAAAGTCATAGCTGATGAAAGACTTGAAACACCTAAAAAGAAGGGTAAAGAGGACCAATGTATCAGTGGGGATTCATAAAATGACAAACAAATAGGCCAGCAAAATGACTTGCACTATTTCCTCGCCAAATATCTGAAAATATGATAGTGTGGTATTATAAAGACTAATGGCATATGTTGAAGGATATAATATATATTTTTTTTTTTTTTTTTAATGATTTTTATTAAGGTATATCCAGTATAGTATGTAAATACATACAACCAGAGACTGGGCTACGGCTTACTGCCGATCTGCCGCCCAGGCCTTCTTTATTTATCTTCCCTATCTGTCTATTCTAATCATACTTATGGTGTAAATGACGATATTTCAGTAAACTTCTTAAGACTAACATGTTATACAATGAGTTTGTTATTACGACAATTGTCATGGGGGGGGACGGGGTAGAGGGGGGGGGGGGGGGGTGGAGCACAAAAATCAATCTCTAAAGAGAGCATACTTTCTTTACGTAATATTATACCATTTTTGGTGACATAATCCGTTCACGTTCAACATATTACATATAACAAATGCAGATAACAAGTAAGCAGCACAAGATAACAAAATAACATGGGCTTCTCAAGCTGTTTGAGGTACATACTCATGTATTATCTAATAACGTTACGTCGGATCTAGCCGTGTGGGGGAGGGAGAGGTTGAGCTCTAGTAAATGACACCAGGGTTTAGTATGTAACAGGCTGGGTGGGTTTGTTTTATCTTTGTACAAAATTTACTAAAATCTTTTTCCAGGGTAAATTCCTTTTCTAGCTTATTCCATTTCCTAATGGCTCTATGGTGGAAGCTGTTGTATACAACAGGATTCCTTGACATGTGTTGAATGTATCTGAGACCATCTGTATACCTGGTGTTTCTATTATTGATTAAGATGGTGTTCTCCATAAATTGTACTTTATATGCATATAACAATAAATGAATGTCTCTTCTATCATGGAGAGATCTACACTTACTCTCCTTATGCAGCTGTATTGTATTGAGCCTTGGATGAGGGCCCAACTTTACTTTATGTGCGATACGAAGAGCTTTGTTTTGTAACGATTGAAATCTTGCTGAAAAAGCTATGGTGTGTTTGTCCCATACTATGTCTATATAATCCATTATGGGTAACAGGGTTGTTTTATACAATCGTATAGCATCTTTTACATCTAGATATTTTCTTATGTCTGCAAATTGGTGCACCTTATGTACTATATTATAATAAACATTATCTTCATGTTTCTTAAAATTAACATTTTCATCTATCAATATGCCCAGATATTTGAACTCTACCTCGCGCTCAATTATTACATTGTCTATACTCGGTACATTGGGGGGAGGGGGTGGGTCTTTTTGGCCTATGGACATCCATTTTGTTTTTTCTTTATTTATAGTGAGTAGGTTGTCCTTACACCAATTACTTATATTAGTTGTACTTCTTATTAGAGTATCGATATTTGTGGAGGATATTACTGCATCGTCGGCATATAGTATCACATCACAGTCTGGGGCACATTTGGGTAGGTCGTTTATGTACAACGTAAAGAGGATAGGTCCTAATATGGATCCTTGGGGGACACCATATCGCACACATTTCAGCTGAGATAGTTTGTCATTGGCAATAACCTTTTGATTTCTGTTTGTTAAGTAACTTTTAAACCATGTGCAAGTACCTGAGTCCAGACCAATTTTTTTTAACTTATTTAATAGCAGGGGGTGTGAGACTGTGTCGAAAGCTTTGGAATAATCTAAGAAGAGGCTGTGGGTGTTACTGTTATTACTTATGTTATTGTACAGGTCTTAAGTATGCTGTGGTTGCTGAAGTTACGTCGGATTTGGTTGCTGAAGTTGTAGAGTGTTTAGGCCTAAATCCGTGTTGATTTTTATTCAATATATTGTGTGTACTAAGAAAGGTTCTAAATCTTTTGGCCATCAATTTTTCAAAGATTTTTCCGGGGAGGGGTAATAAGCTAATTGGTCTCAAGTCGGTCACTCTCTTGCTGTTTGCCTTTTTGGGGATAGGGCATACGGTTGCTACCTTCCATGACTGTGGAAACGTCGCATCTCTTAAACAGGCATTAAAAACATCAGTTATTTTTTCCGGATATTTCTTAAAGATGTCACAAATTATTTTTGTCTTAATATGCTTCAGGTTAGAGGATTTGGTTTGATCAATACTCTTCAAAATCTCTACTATATTTTGACATGTAAAAGGGGTGGCTATTAGACTCTCGTCTGTCTCGCTGTCCATATCCATAGGGGGTATGTCCACTGTTGGGTGCTTACTGGCTAAGACCTCACCTATTGTGGAAAAGTAGTTATTTATATAATCTGCAACATTGTCTTTACTGATATCAATACCTGTTTGGGAATCTTTTAATGATATTAATTTTTTCGAAGTTTTTGTTGGTAGAATTTTCCTAATAGCTTTCCAAAAGTCCTCGGGGTTTTTATTGTTTTTTAAGAGAGTGGATAATATATTCTTTTTTGTTCTAAAAATCTCTGCTTCTACCGAATTTCGTTTAAGGTGAGCTCTCAGCCAGTCGTTAGTATTACCTGTACCTCTAGCCCTACAGAAAGACTTATCTCTCTCCCTCATTTTTATTTGCACCAAAGGCGTTAGCCATTCTTGCCTGTCTGTAGTCACTGTTATCTTACGTATAGGGGCAGAGGCTAGAGAAGCTGTGATGTTAGTATATAATATCTTCCAAAGTGTTGCTGGGCTAGCTGTGGGATCAAAAAGTGACCAATCAGCATTTCTATACCTTTCATATACATCGTGCATACTTAAGTTCCTATAGCAGCGAGCAAGAACTGTTTTTTTTTCTATTACGTTACGTTCCTGTTTTAAAATCATAAATATAGGATAGTGATCACTATAATTTACATTCAAGGTACCTGTATCTTTTACAATTTTACTATTGGTATATATATGGTCTATACATGTCTTGGATGTTGGTTTAACCCTTGTATTACAATTAATCACCTGTTTGAGTTTCCTGTGTTTACAAAATTCATCAATATTAAAAGTTTTCCTATTTGCTGGGGTGAAGTTTACATTGAAATCTCCAATTAGTATGAACTCACAATTTCCCTCATTGTTGTCAATAATGGAAGCCAACTTATCATACAGATTTTTCGGGTGTACTTTAGGATCTTTATATACAGCAACAATCTTATATTTTTTTTTATGGACAGTGAAATCTACTGTTAGTAATTCATAGGATGCCGTGACAAACGTCTGCTGTACATCCTGTATATAATCAATTCCCTCTCTAAAATATATAACAATGCCTCCTCCTCTTTTGTCGATGGTGGGCCTTCTATCAACTCGCACAAAGTTATAATTCTCAACATCCAATTTGGCATCAGCGTCACAGGGCTCATACCAAGACTCAACCATTACACCAATATCATACATAACTAACATTCTATTGAAATCGACCTGTTTTTTATCAGTCAGACTACATACATTATGGCATAGGACTTTGAAGCCCTTCATATGTTGTACATCTTCAAAATCAATTGGCATGTTTGTCGTCACCAATTCTAAATGTATTTGTACATGAACATAACCTTTTTGTGCTCCGGGGGTGGGGTGGGGGGGATGTGGGTGGGGGGGGTGTGGGTGGGGGGGAGGGGTGGATATTGAGGGTGCGGGGGGGGAAGGAGGGGGTTCTTCCCTTGGGCATACCGATATATGCGATGTCTTGGGTCATTAGGATTAGGGGAGGGGGGGGGGGGTGGGTCGCTGCGCCTGTCCATTGTAGGCAGGTATAAGGTGGGAGGGGGGGGGGTACATATTATATATAATGGGATCCCAACTTAAAAAATACCTAGTTTGGGATATAAATAAAATAAAAACAGTGTTTTCCCAATATTGGGAAATATAAAAAGAGAGGAGAAAAAACACCTGTTTATGCGGTCGGTACAATGGGCACCTTATTAGTGTTTTATATTAAACATCCTATCTTATCTTGCTGTTTCTGTTGTTTAGTAAGGCTGGTAGGAAACCCCGGCTCAGCCATTCTAATACACATTTTTGTTTTAGTTTTAATTTGGTAGGTAGAAAACTCTGACTCATACCAAAACAAATACAGACAATATGATAACTTAGCTAGATATATATAGACATGTATATTCGATATTATACATTCCTAATTACAAGTAATATCATTTTGATATTCAGTCATACATACTATAGCGACACTTCACTAATATACGATGGGTCGGATCCTGTTAATTTTCATTACCCGGTGTATCTCTTCAGCTATCAGCTGCATTGAGTCGTCATCAAAGTGACACCCTTCGCTCAAACCTTTATAGTGGTGTGACCATCTCCGTCTTCCCATGGACTCATGGCATGTATGGAGTATCCAAGGTGCTAACATGTTATTACTTGTATTGAACCTTGTGATAAAGCTATTTACTCTTACTATGGTAGCATTGAGCTCTCTCTGCTGTGGGTGAAATTCGTCACTTACAATGTGATTCCACATATTCAGGTTGATGCCTACTACTGGGGCAAATACAATTTTGCAATTGATAGTAGCCGGGTTATTACGTAATATTTCATACGCTGTGTTTGTCGTTGTTACATAATTATCATAAATAATGTCGCCCTGACTCCATTTTAACAAGGTTACTTTCGTTATTGGATTTCTGAAGGTGATATCACAGATTCCTCCGAAGAACATGATGAGATCTGGGGCAATAGTCCTGGAGAGGAGTACAGCCTTGTGTGCTAAGCTTGTTAGGCCTTGTGACCCGTATGGTACAATCATATAGGTGATGCCATCACTGTTATTGTGATTCATCTTGTCATCTAATGGTCTCCCTCGAGAGTCCGCTATGATTAGCACTTTCATCTATAAATAGTATCAAAAGGGGGTACATGTAGGTAATGTGTTACCAGTTTTACATCAATAAATAATTTAAAATTTATACAATATATACAGGTTATAACATAGTATTTCTCTATGCATTTACAATATACATGTTCTTATACATTCTGTACCTCAATGACTTGCGTTTGCAGGGGCAGTCTGCGTGCTGAGGGAGGACGTTGTGGTAATGCCTGGTCGGGGTGAGACTGCGTCGGAGTAAATGCCAACCTTATAGCTTGTGCAGTTTTCTGCATGAGTCCCGGTGTGGTTTGCGCTGCCGCCAGCGTGTTGATTGCAAGCTGCTGGGTGGGAGGGGAGGGGGTCTGGTCGGCTGTGATCTTTATTGTTGTTATAGGTCGTTGTTTCTGGATGGCCTCATTTAGCGCTGTGATTACCTGTCCTGCTGGAGGGGTAGTAGTAGTTTGGTTGACTTGGATTGCTGGCACTTCTATTCTGGTAGGAGTTGTTGCTCTGGGCGCCGCTGCAGCTTGTGGTGTTGGTGGGAGGGGGGGGGTGGCTGGTCACTGTTACGGCCAAGGAGGTGAGGATAATAGTTTCTTCGAATTTCGGCTCTTACTTTTTCTAGGATCGCCCCCCCTAGATTTCTTCCTGGGAAATCACCTTTGTTCAATGACCGTGCTGTTATTGAAGTTCCTGTGCCCCATTTTCTTGAAACCGTCGTCTCATACAAATTTCTGGATCCAGTTTCGACCAGGATGTCCGCCAGGTATTTGTTTTGTTGGTACTTATACATATTGTATCGCTCAATCTCTCCTTCTTCTCTAGCGTCCCAAGCTGGACACACAATTTCTTTAGCTAACGTCATTACTCTGTATGGGCATTCCACATCCAATATTGCTTGCACTTTATGCCTTGGTACCCCTGCAAACATGGCTTTCTCATATGCTACCCCATGTTCAACAGAGCTAAAAGTCCTGCTGGCTTCTTTGATTTCACATATATGTAGGTTTGACAATGGTGACTGGGGCGAGTGATAGGCAACAAACTTTTCTGTTGTCCTGGTACGGGCATTTTCTAGGCTGAGGGCAGCGGGTAGGTCACCTATATTATAGTGCGGGTAATAGCGCCCTGCGTATACTATACCTCGGCCCCTCGGCTCTACATCTATATTAGCTCTGCGGGCTATCTTGGTGATTGTCCTAACATCTGCTTTTTGTTGTCTTACTTCTTGGCAGTCGTCATGATTAATAAAAACTGACTTTAGGTCATCTTTATCCTTCAGTTTATTTTTAGCTCGTAGGATTTTGTCCCTGGCATTGATGGTTTTGAAGATTACCAGCATTTGTCTGGGAGATTGATTTTTTGGCCCTACACGAGTGGCCTTATCAATGTCATTAATAGAAAAGTCTCCCTGTATCTGGTTGAGTACACCTTGAACGACTGTGGCAGGTATTTCACCTTCAGTGTAGGGTATCCCATCCAGGAGTAACTGCCTGTTTCTCGTCTGCTGGTCGACATTTACCACCTTTTCCTTTAGCTCCCATAATGCTAGGTCAGCTCTTCTCTGGGCTAACTCTAATTCCTGATTTTTATCTTGTAACTCAAGCACATCTCCCTTTAAACCTTCAATCATGGCTTTGAGACCTTTTACTTCATTTTGCGTAAATTCCACAGATTCTTTCACTGCCGATACGTCCGGTTGGTTTGCAAAGCCATTTTGTACAGTTTTCAATAAGTAAGCTAAGATGGTACCTATTTTCTGTAGATCATCGTCCTTGGCTGCACTCTGTCTAGTGGTAGGCTTGTTGAAGAGATCTTTTACGGCTTTATCCACCACCTCTGGGAGATTGCTTAATCCTTCCTCGTATTCCGCCATGCTCAGTAGTAGGCCCTTAGTGGGCGATGTAAGGGGGAGTAAGGTTGCCGGTGCTCTGTCTCGGGTTTGAGAGAACAAAAATGATCTCTTAAAAATACCCGGGAGTCCTAAAAAACACTCCAAGGGAGTCCTTACACTCTTATAGGTGCGTTGTGTAAGAAAATAGAGTCCTCCTCCAGTATAGCGGTGTCTAGGTGTAATTCCAGGCGCAGCGGCCACTTTCACGTCCTACCTGGATGACGCCATGACACCTATTTAAAGATCGTCAAAACGCATTTAGGTCCAAAAAAGGAACCCAGGATACAGTAGTTATATTAGTGAATGATATATACAAAATTCTTGATAGTGGTAAATGTATAGAAGCTGTCTTAACTGAGGAAAGTTGGGTCATCTGACTATTGAAGGTAAAACTCTCGAAATGGTTGACTTTTACAAATATTTGGTTTTAACTTTAGAGAGTGGTTTGTCATTCAAGAAATAGTTAAATAAGGCTATTAGTAGAGTTAATGATGACATCTGGATTCTAGGTCATTTCAGAAGTTGTTTTGATGATGAAATGGCAGTTATTATATTGAAAGCAATACTTTTGCCTTATCATAGTCGTATGTTATTTTTTTCTGGTATTGATTAAGCAATACAAAAAAGATTGCAAATTTTTCAAAACAAAGCTCTCAGAGTTTATTTTAAAGTCAATGATCCAACTGAAGTGTTTTTGAAAAAAATGCATACAGTGGCTCATATAGTGCCAACTGATCTTGAAAGGAAATATTTAAAAGGAGTTTTTACAGGTTTATTCAAGTCTCAATCCTTGGTTCTCATATGAACACGGCCTTGAGGTGTTGCCACCTAGCATAGACCTGTGCCATTCCCGCCTTGAAACCACAAACCCATAGTATATGTATATCATTTCCCTACAGATACATGGAATTCAGTATAATAGACAGACATGGGCCTTTAATTGTCACATATTTGACACACACAGACATTTCACCAAAAGACAAATTTGAGAAGAGGACCCCCCCCCCTCCCAGATCTCATTGGCCTGGATTATTATGTACACTGGTGTTTAAATGATTGTAATTTCTCCTGCAGGTATTTTGCCATATGTTTGCCAATGAATCAAACTTTTAAATTTACACCTAAAAGAACTGCTATAGCTTTTCTCATGAACTGGATTGTCACAGGACTGGAGGTTTTCCCATATTCTTATTTAACTGTTGGGGTAAGCTTAATGTAATAATTTACTATAAACTCTTGCCACCTGCTCCTCAGCTTACTTTCCCTCCTAAGTCTCTCCAGTCACCACAATGTTGTGCCCACAGTAACCACTGCCCTTCCTTCTTATCCCTGTTTCTCTTTCCCTTTACTGCAATTATAATTCACAGTTTATCTGGCGCCCAATACTTTCTCTCCTCCCTTGATAATCTTTCGACTGCTTTCAATCCTCATGATCATGTTTCTAAAGGCAGTTACTGTGCTACCTATGCCATAATAACTTTAAGATGAGATAAACTTGATATTACATTCACATTTGACAGCTACTATATCCTCATAAAGTAGTGTACTAGTTAGAAAGAGCAACATTTTCAATCCTTTCTATCTGTTACATAGTTGCAGGCTGTTACCCATCCTTCATTTAGCTGCATCCACTTGAATAGGCTTGGTTTCAATTGGCCTCTGTATGCTACGTTCCTCTACTTAATCGTGCCTGTGCCAATTCTTTGCTTCAACTACATATCAGTGATCAGGACATTGCTTACCAGCATCAAACGTGCACGGGAGATGAACGGGGATACCAGGTAAGCCTATATTGTGTCAATCTCAAGGATGAGCCTAGGGGCTTTAAATATATCCTGAGTAATAAATTAATCAAGTTTATGTTGTACAGGATTCAAGGTAAATAACATACACATGATCAGATTGTGTGATGATAGAAATTTTTGGTTAATGGAAAAACTATTGACACATTGATGTTCTATGTTATTGCTGTGCTAATGCTACCTGGCTGTTGGGTGCGGTACAGTGGTTGAGGTCATAATAATATTACAGTGGGACCAATCTATATTGCAGAGATGGGTCCCTTGACTTGTTTTCCTCGATATTATATGCATTTATAAATACCAGAAGGTTTAAAAATGCTAAACACACATTTAAATGGAGTTTCCAAACACAACAAAAAAAATGTCTAGAAATTGCTTCCATAACTATGTATTAAGAAATTGCTTTCATAACTCTAGTCATCAAAAACCCAGTTCTATGTCTGGTCATTTTGGTTACTGAAGCCTCTTGTACCACTGTTTATTATGTCTTTTAGATTTCTATTTATTTTACCTTTCTTTCAATTCTTTGTTTCAGTGCAGAATGTAAGACAGAAAAGGCTCGTCTGAAGGTGAGCTTACAATACAACAATGTCTTTCTTGTGCCTTTCTCGCCCCATCTGCTCAAGGCATCAAATGCAACATTATTATTTGTATTAATATATGGCTCAAACCTCTGACCTATGTTGTTTTGGCTATTTCTGGTCCTATCAGGCTTATAGCCCTACAGAATAACCAGTTTTGCACCAATTTTTTCAAAAATTTGGTATATGTGAGAAAACATCCCAACAATTCGCGATTTTTCTTTTTTTTGTATATTGGCCCAATATTTTTCTTTTTTAGGCCCTCCAAAGGCCTAAAAACCCTTAAAAACGTCAAAAACCCTCTAAATGACATGTTTTACATGTCTCCCATATCTACTAAGACAGTAACAGCCTATCCCTAATATCATTTTCTATTTGGCCTATTGTATAGTCAATTGATTCACAAGGATTTCACTAGATATGTACCGTATTTTTTTCTCCACAGCCATTTAAGTGTATATCGTCAGCAAAATTTCAAATGTCCTTTCATTTTGATACCACTATACAGTAAATAAACAAGATCCAAACAGTATCCCTTGTACCCCAGATCGTGAGGTAACTATTGTGTCTTTTGCCAAAAAAAAGAAATTTTGATAAAAAATTTAATATTCCAGCCTCCAGGACAAAATATGTATTGTGAAACTTATTTTGGTCCCGGAGTCACCCTCTTATTTTAGTCCCAGAGTCACTCGCCTTGCTGATAATAGTAAAACCCACACAGAATTGTTAATATCCTATATATTTTAGTTATCTTTAGTGCCACTGCTTCCTAACCACCCCATCTAATGCTCTAAACCAGAAATCTGATGATTCCACTAATTTAACCTACATTTATACAATATCTTATTTTGGTCCCGTAGTAACCCGGGTGACTCCAAGACCGAAATAAGGTGAAATAGCCGCTTTTTAGGCCAGTACTGTGCCAAGTAGGTTCAGCGAAGGATCCTAATGAGTAGTATAGTATGTATCGGAACGGGACTATAGTTAAGTACTGTTTATTACTCAATCGACATGCAGCCAATCAGAGGCCTCCATTTGGTCACGTGACCGGAAGTGACCTACTTAGGGGATTAGTGGTGCATTCTGGGTAACCCTGCAGCCAATCAGAGGCCGCCATTTGGTCACGTGACCGGAAGTGACCTACTTAGGGGATTAGTGGTGCATTCTGGGTAACCTACTGACCTACTTAGGGGACCGGAAGTGACGTCATATGACCTAATTTAGGATCACGTGACTGGAAGTGACCTGATGAGTCACGTGAGCGGAAGTGACGTCACATGACCTAATGGCCGACCGGAAGTGAGTGACCTCATTGAGGATCACGTGACCGGAAGTGACTTGATTGATCACGTGAGCGGAAGAAGAAGTTTTTTGTTTAGGAAGTGAGGGTCTTTAGGATCACATGACTGGAAGCGACGTCGTCACATGAGTGACGCTTAAAGAGACTGCGCGACTTACTAGTAAAAGAAGACGTATGAAAATAAAAACACAACAATATTTTATTTTATTTTTTTTATTTCTTTTTTTTCAATCTTGATAAACACTCTATTTTTGAAAAGATGCACACGCTTATTTATTTTTCATATCTCTAAAGGACTCGTTGTCACACCATCAGAATGCACGCGACGCTTATAATACAAGTAGCGCACGCCGTCTTTCTCTATGGTGTAGGTGACCATTTTGTTTCGCACCACTTTGAAGTTTCTATTTACAGCAATGAGAGTTTTTCGTTGGCGAAGAACATCCAAGAAGTCGTCTGGTTCCTGAGGGTTTTGTTTCTTCTGTACGCCTTTTGCACTCCATTTTTTGGATTTTCTTTCACCGGTGTCGCTGACTCGATCGTAGCAAATGTAAGTCTTAGGGTTGAGACTTAGGATCCCGTCACCTTCCCACTCCGCTTTCATAAGCCCCGAAGTTCTCAGATCGTGAAGGTACCGTCTCTCACAACATCCGCCGGGCGGCGGACACCATTCTCGCACTCTTTCCGTTTTTGTCTTCACGAAAAGCTCTAAGTGATCGTCGCACACCGCTGTCGGAAGCCACTTTCGTTTCTCTCTGAAGTACGTCTCTCTCAGGCGAGGTTTGACTAGGTCATCCAACGTGTCACCGCTGAGAGCCATGTAAAGACTGTCGGTGTCCATTTGACAAAGGGCATAATCGCGCCGATCGACGAATCTATCCAAGAAGTCGTATGTGAACTCTAACATTTTCAACTTCGCGTACTGGTATACCATGAACCCTATTTGAATAGGGAGGTTGTTGTTGACTGTTTTTGGTTGTAGTTCGACTTCAAACAGATCGGAACTCAACTCGGACGCCTTTTTGAAGCGCCACGAATTGGCCAATAGTTCGAACTTCCGACTGTCAGTGTATCTCACCGCCGTGTGTTTTTCTTTGTTGCAGATTGTTTTACCGTACGTAGCGTTTCCCATTAACTTGTAACAGTCTGACAGAATTTTCTCGTTCTCGTTCACGTCGCCACGTCTTCGCGCCGCCCTTACTTCGTCCGCGAAACCGGCAAAGGAGCGTTTAGGTAGGTATTCTACCACCAGCTGCACTTTGGTGACTATCAAACCGTGCTCTAAATACCACTTGAGAAGCGGCGTTCCCAAGAGAATATTTTTTCCCTATCAGACATCTCTGAGGCGTGTTCAACAGCTTTTCTTCCTGCGCAAAGTCTGACATGTGAGGTCCTATGTCCGATTTTGAAACGGTCGCGTTCTTGAAAACGGGGGTCATTTCTTCGAAGTAGTCTCGTAGGTGAGGCGGCGTAGTGATGTCCACTTGAACTAAACCGAACATTTTCTCCTCTTTCACAGCGGAAAGGATGTCGCTCTCGCTCATCGCATTTCGAGACACTTTCAAAGCGTCAACCTTCCAGCGTTGTTGGGAGGCCTTGACCCGCTCATCTCGACGCTTCATCTCTCGCCATTCGCACTCCCACACGACGACCAGCTTGTGACCTAGCGCTTTCAAGTAAGCGCTTACTCTGGTCGTTCTGTCGCGTCTCTCCTCTCTCAGTGAAGCGCACTGATATCGGTGCGACGGTATGCACTCGTGAGCGTGGAACCAACACCCGTGAAACTGGAAAACCGTATTAGAGGCCGCGTGAAACCCGTCCACGCGAATTCTCCGACAGCCTACAACCATCTCGCCGCCGTTCAAAGCGTGGCGCAGTTTCACGTCGCGGTCGTGCTCTACGAAGCGTAACCACTCCAAAGCACTGTGAGAGTTTCTTTGCCTAATTTCGGGCTTGAACTCGGTCTCGGGCCGTCTCACCGCGTAATAGCCTGTGCAGTGCGCTTCGCTCATGCAGCGCAAGTACAGAGAGTTAGCGTCTAGTCCTAGGATGTGTTGGCACGGTCTCGCTTCTTCGCCGTACTTGTGCTCCCTTATCCGCGTGGTGCCCTTCTCGTGAAATCTATGGAAGATGATGGAAGGACCGCCGACTAGATTTTCTTTGATCAGAGCGTGGAGGACGGCGTCGAACTGGGGGAACGTTGTGAACGCGTCTTCTAGGTTTTGGAAGAGGAACCGTAAAGTCAAACCGGCGAGAGAAACTCCGTCTTTCAACATGTCAATGCCGCGATCTTGGAAAAATTTAGCGTGATTTTTCAGAGCTTCTATGAAAGGTTTGACGTCTTTGTTGTTGTAGTGGATCAAGTAATCTTCCATAGTTTGCATCTTCTCGTCGGACCAAACTTTCTGAGATGCGGCGTTGTCGGATTCGGACATTTTGACGCCCGTCAGCTCGCTGTCGAAAGCCGATCTCGGTGGCAGCGTTCTGTTTGCCAGTTTCCTGGTAGACGTCATCCATTCGTAAGGAAAGTGACCTTTCTCTTCGTTCCTGGTGAAAGCTCGCAAATAGGTTGCGTAGTTGTAACCGGGTGCCAAATAGTTGACTACGTCCAAGAAAACCGTGTGCTGTGTGTAAACCGCCAAGTATTGATTGCTTCTCTTTATGACGCTGAATTCTTGGTTTCTTCGGTCTCCGGAGGCGAAGAACGAGTGAAGGCGTATTTTGATCAGGTTCAAGTCGTAACGCCCCGAGTTGAAGCCCACGACTGGAGCTTGACGGATGTATCTCAGAAGACGCTTCTTCAGTTGAACTAACGGGTGTCTGGTCTGAGCCGCAGCGAAGCCGCCTGGAGAAGGGGTGAACGTCGCCTCCTCCAGCAGGAGAGCTTCACCTATCGCCCCATCTAACTTCGCTAAGGTCGGTCGGTAAAGTTCTAGCACAGCTTCCCCGATGACTTTGGCGTTCTCGTTTATGTGATTTAAAACTCGGTCCAACAAGGGGTCGGAATCTGCGTCGGATTCTCTGACGAAGCAGACGGGCCCCTCCCACCCCGGAAAGTCGGATGCGACGCTAGCCGACAAAGGGACGTGATCCCACAGCAGGGACACGTGTTCCGTCGACGGTTCTTTGCACGGTCTGAAGAAAGCCTCGAAATCGAAGGCGATCTTGTAAGGGTAGATTCCGGAATGTCCGTCGGGGGGAAAAATGGAGAAGTCTGCTAGCGCTTCGAAAATCGTTCTCGAATTTTGGTAGATGCCACCTACGTAGCGCAACTTGACTTGTCGGCAAGAGGAAAGCTGGTTCCTGTGTCTCTTCAGCAAGAACTCGGTGGTGAACGCCGCCTTACACTTGCAACATTCGTATATGCCCGCGTACGCGTTGAAGTCGTGACGAGAGAGACGTGCAAACCGCCTTTCGCCGTCAGGTGTAGGTTGACTTTACCTCGGGCGGCCAGAGTTCTGGAAGGCGGTCTGATCAGAGTAACGCGTCTTCTCAACTTCCGCCCCGGCACTTGACGCGACGCGGTGTTAACCGCTATCTGTACGTCAAACAAGTTCTCTAACGCGGGTAAGTCGCGGATGTTCAGACCCGGAAAGGATTCAGGTGTGGCAGCGGGACAGAACTGACGTAACAAATCTGAAGCGCGCTTGCTGGTGTTGTATAAGTGAAAGGAAATGCAGCGGAAGATGCAGAGGTTGTCCTTGTTGGGAAAATCTAACACGCCGCTTCTCTTTCCAACTCGACCGGCCTGAGTGATCCTACCGCCTATGGGGAATTCCCCCGGTCCCATGTAAACGCAAATGTTCAAATTGGTAGGAAAAAGAACGTGCCACTTGGTGTCAGCGTCGCAAAGTTTCCGTACTTCCTCGCAAGCGACGGTGTTTTCCATCTTTGAGAGGAGCTCTTCCAAAGTTTCTGAATTAGTTATAGTAGGGAGCGGTTGTATGAGAGTTGCGTTGTTCTGGGAGGCGTGAAAGTAGCGCAGTTTGCTCTTGTCTTCTCTGTGTTGTAAGAGTAAGCCTACCGAGAAACCCACTTTGTATCTGAATCTTTGTGTCAAGTGAATGCGACGCATAGTATCTACAGCGTCACTCAACTCGCCGGTTGGTAGCCTGAAGTTTGTTACACTCACGCGAGTCCCGTGCATCCTGACGCCCGTTTGTATCGCAGGCCAATTCGCCGTGAACGTTTCCTCCCCGTTCGGTACAGCACATATGCGCGGAGGGACGGTCACCCCGTCCAGAGATTCGCGTCGACAGGCGATCTTTCGGCAATCGCCTTCGCCGCATAGAGGGCAAAACTTAGGTACTACTCTACAATTTTCTACGTGTCTCTCGTGGTTGTACGGTCTTTTAAACATTTTGAAACACTTTTCGCATACGTACTGTGTCATGTTTTTTTTCACTCAGTTACCAACTACTTAGCCGTCTAACTATCTATCTATCTATCAATCTATCTGTCTATCTATCTATCTATTTATCTTTCTGTCTGCTGTCTGTGTATCCGTCTGTCTGTCTCATACAGCGTACGTCAAACGCTGTGTGTGTGTGTGTGTGTGTGTGTGTGCGCGCGTGAGCGTTGAGCGTCTCTCATTCCGAATCTATGCCGAGATATTTCAGAATGATCTCTGTTTTGTCATCCAACTCTTTGAGTGCTCTGGCGGACAGCGTCACTCCCTGCTGTGTGGGTTTTTTGTCAGGACCTTCGTACTTGCGCACGTGGACGAGGTTCTTACCGCTGTAGTAGCTCACAGCTGCGTACACTTTGCCCTCCTCATCCAGCACTGCGAACCAGGGGGTGTGATTAGGTTTTCCTTGCGCGGCCGCTGTGTCGCGTATGCGCACCACTGTGCGGATATCGGCGATGCGTGCTATTAGCTCGCGCAGCGCGTCGGCCGTGAAGTGCACTCGCTTGCTTCTGGTCAGAGACGCCTCTTTCACCTGGCCGTCTTTTGTGTAGCGCGGCCTCCTAGACAGTCTAGCCACGTCCTCCCAGATCTCCAGCGTCAAAGCTCCGTCTAAGCAGAACTCTAACCCGAGAAGACGGGAGAAGGTTTTCTCTGCTTCTTCTTGTCCATCTCGTTCTTTTTCTTGTATTTTTCTCTTCTTACTAGGCCTTGTTGTTCTGGAACTCACCTTAGAACGTTTCACACCCGCAGGATGAGTAACACCATCAGGGTGAGCTGAATCAGCAGCAGAACCGATAGCAGGAGCAGCGTCAGCGCTGGTGGTATCCGAGGCCTCGTTGTTGGAACAGCGCAGGCACACGCCGTCGGTGCTGAGTGTAGCGGTAGAAGATGAAGCGCCGCCGCCCTCGTAAGGTGGCGGTGAGGGCAGTCGCCACGGACCGGACGGGACGCTACTAGTGGAGGAAGTGAGGTCGAAAGGTCGAAGAGGGAAGCCGAAAAAGTACCGCCCACCCCTTTCCCTTCGGGTTGTTCGTACGCCTCGTCGTCAGCGTCGTTCTCTGTCTCACCCTGTTGCTGCTGCTCCTCCTCCTCCTCCTCTTCTTCTCGGTTTAGGGGCTGAGTGTCCGAATAGCTGTCACTCTCAGCGCGAGCGGCGTCGAGGGCGTCGGTCGATGTAGTGGTGGAGGAGAGGGGCTGTGCAACGTGCGGCAGGTCATCAAAGTCATCAACAGTAGTGGGGAGGTAAAAACCCGGTTGCCAGTACTGCGCTGTGCCAGGAGCGTTGTCGTCAGTAGTAGTAGCGGTAGCAGCAGGTGCAGCAGAAGCAGCAGCAGCAGCAGCAGCAGCAGCAGCAGCAGCAGACGCAACAGTAGCAGGCGCAGCAGCCTCAGCAGGCGCAGCAGTAGCAGGCGCAGCGGTGGCAGGTGCAGCAGCAGCAGCAGCCGCAGCAGGCGGGGCGGCAGTAGCAGCGGCAGCGCGCTTAGCAGCAACGTGTACCGTCGCGAGTGTAACAACGTCGCTAGCACGACGACTACTACCAGTAGTACTACTACTACTACTACTACTACTACTAGTACTACTACTGCTACTACTACTGCTACTACTACTACTACTGCCGCGAGCGCTCGCTACAGCGGGAGGGTGATAAGACCAAGCGGCTGCGGCGGTAGTCTCATTTTCAGTAGCAAGAGGAGGCACTGATGCTAAACGAGCGCTGTTCCGCGTAGTCTTCTTGTTCTTGGACGGCGCTAGGTGTTGTCTTTTGCTCATGGTGGTGACTGTAGAGAGCAGCAAAAGAATGAGTGAGTGAATGGAGGTTTCCAGACCCCTTATATACGCCTTCTTGCTTCTAGAGCTAAGCTACTTACTGACCCTGTTCAGCTGCCGCCGGCTGGCCGGCGGCCATTCACAAAGAGAAACAAAAGACATAAGGCATGACGTTTTCAGCTGGATCCCTTTCCCCCCTTTTGAGAGATCGACTGTCATGAGCTAAGCCGCTTACCACCCTGTTCAGCAATTCAACGCGCATTAGCTGTATAAAGGATTGAGCGGTTGCTGCCGTCGACTGACCGGCGGCCATTCACAAAGACATAAGGTATGACGTTTTCAGCTGGATCCCTTTCCCCTCCTTTTTTTTGAGGGATCCACTGTCATGAGCTAAGCCACTTACCACCCTGTTCAGCCATTCAGCGCGCGTTAGCTGTATAAAGGATTAACGGTGATGAGCTTAGAGTGTGTATACAAAAAAAAACTACAGGAGGCGTGTGGCGTGAAGCAGGACCCCCCTAAGACGAACGTGTCTGTCTGTGAGTAGAGGCGTGTGCATGTGGTGAGCGACTTAAGTGTAAGACAAAAAAAAAATCACCACCTCCTGCCGTGGTGAGTAGACCGGGCCGGCCAGGCGGCGGCCGGCTAGTTCAATAGGGAGGGGTGACAGCTGACTAAGGCTGTGCATGAAAAAAATCCGATTTTCACCTGACCTCTGACGTTTGTTACAATGAATGTCAGAGGGAGGGAGACGTCCTCAGGTAGGGGGTAGGAGGTAAGGCTATGGATGAGGAAGAAACACCGTTTTCAGCTGGTCTCCACGGATAGCGATGACACACCCCTCGTCATCTAAGCTCTTAAGGAGCGGAGCGGCTGAAAAAGCGTCATGCAGACAGGTCGCTAGACAGCTGGAGTGCTGTTGGAAATGGGATTAAACTCCCTCTGTATAAAAAGCTCTGATTTCTGTTGGAAAAAAACCATATCGCCTCTGACCACAGTAACGTCTACTACCACCACCGCCGCCACCACCGCCGCCGCCGCCGCCGCCGCCACCGCCGCCGCCGCCGCCAAGACGAGACGAGATGGCTCAAGCTATTCCACTTTCAAGCTCGCCTTCACCGCCTTGTCCACCTGAAAAAAAGTTAATGCGGCTTGACGACGTGAGACGCGCGAGGCAGACCGATGGGGAGAACAGAGAGGTAGGACAGCGGCGGTTAGCCTATAGCGACGCCTTGCTTCGTCAACTAGGTAAAGAGTTGAGCGGCTGTTGGAGAGAGTTGGGCAGTAGCTTAAAAGTTACCGCCGCCCGTATGGATGCTCTAGTAGAGCGCAGTGTCAAGACACCGGAGGAGCTGTGTACGGCGATGTTCCGAGTCTGGTGGGGTGAAACCCCGCATCGTCATAGATGGGGAGAGCTCGGTCGCGTCTTCACCCACATTAGACGCGTGGAACTGTTGGCTCAGTGGATGTCGCTTCTCCACAGACAGGGGTTGGATTTCGAAAACCCCGACTCGCGCGCGATGCATAAGCACTTGGGCACCCTCGGCAGACGTCTAGGTAGCAGGTGGAAAGAGGTGGGGGACCATTTAAAATTGTCGCCTGAGAGGTTAGATAAGATCGCTGAAGAATGCGAATACGGAGGAAGTCCCGCTGAGTGGGCCTTCCGAGTGTTGAAAATGTGGCAAGATGAAGCTGACGGTGCCGGCGGTACACCTTTTGAACTCCTTCGAGTGTTGACTGAGGACATGGGAAAGTTTGACCTCGGCATCGCAATATTACTTGACTTTATCAAGCAAGAAACAACGAGAACGACGGACATGTGAATTGTTGTGTTTTATTTTCATACGTCTTCTTTATTAGTAAGTAAAAAAAAAAATATCATAACAATTAAGACGCGCGCCCTCTTAAAGTGTCACTTCCTCCAGTCGCAGCTGATCGCCTCATCTAAGCACGTGATAAACAAAAAAAAACGAAGAGACACGCTTCTTCCTCTCGAGAGGAAGAAGCGTGTCTCTCGATTGAAATCTTTTTCTTTTCTTTTTTTCTTAAAAGAGACAAACGCCCCTTAGAGTGCCCCCCCACCCCCCTAGAGTGCCCCCCTCCCCCCTCCCCCCCTCCCCCCCCACCACTCGCCCCATGCATCCTAAAAGCGCCCCCCTCCCCATGCATCTTAAAGGGGCCCCCCTCCCCTTCCCTCCCCTCCCCTCCCCTCCCCCCCCTTTATACACTCTAAAGAACGCTTCTACCTAGTTCAATAAGTCACTTCCAGTCGCTCGTAAAACAATAAAAAATGAAAAAAAAAAAAAAAACTTATATCGTAGTGTTTTTTATTAGTTTACCGAAAAAAATAAGAGACTCGCCTCCTTCTCCTCCTCCTCCTCCTCCTCCTCCTCCTCCTCCTCCTCCTCCTCCAAAAAAAAAGATATCACATTTTAAAGCGCGTGACCCCTTAAAGACGCTCATCTCTTCATTAAGTCGCGTGACGTCACTTCTTCTTCTTCTTCTTCCGGTCACGTGATCAATCAGGTCACTTCCGGTCACGTGATCCTCAATCAGGTCACTCACTTCCGGTTGGCCATTAGGTCATGTGACGTCACTTCCGGTCACGTGACTCATCAGGTCACTTCCGGTCACGTGATCCTAAAGTAGGTCACTTCCGGTCCCCTAAGTAGGTCATATGACGTCACTTCCGGTCCATAAGTAGGTCATATGACCTCACTTCCGGTCACGTGACCAAATGGCGGCCTCTGATTGGCTAACTAGGTCACGTGACCTCACCACTAATCCCCTAAGTAGGTCACTTCCGGTCACGTGACCAAATGGAGGCCTCTGATTGGCTGCAGGTCGATTGAGTAATAAACAGTACTTAACTATAGTCCCGTTCCGATACATACTATACTACTCTAATGGTCCATATTTCCTAAAGTATATACCATCAGGATATTGTAGAGTGATTTTGACAATTAATTGAACCATTTTGAGTGAACTAGGGTAAAATGAGAGTATGTTGTTAAAATTTTAATATTTTTGATAAATCTTCAATATTCATCGAGCTGTATCTCAAAAACTGTTTTTCTGAGGGTATCCATTCTTGGTATGCTCTAAAATATATGTTGTCCCAGTTTGTAAACAAAGTTATTAGTTGCTGTTATGTACTTTAAGACATTATGTACATAATCACCTTATGGACAATCGAGTTTGTGAGGCAATAAAAAATGAACCGCTAGGGTAAAAGATGTATCTCCATTTGACCGGAAGTGACCGTTACCATGGTAACATGACCTAGTTAGGCTCTCAGCCAATCAGAAGCCAGTGTTCTAGGTGACCTACTTAGCGACTCTCAACCAATCAGAGGCCAGCATTCTGGTAACCATGGTAACCTGACCTATTTAGCGACCACGTGACTCTTTTGTTTGTAAACAACACCAAGTGCCACCTAACATTTCACGTGACGTGTTTGTTTGTAAACAAACATGACCTAAATATTGGATTAGTGAGAGCATGTGACTCTATTTTTTTTATTTTTTTTGTAAACATGTTGACAATGAGCTGATTAGTTTTAAAAAATAACTTATGTATTAAAATAAAAACACAACAAATTAACTTATTTTCATTTTCTTTTATTCACATTTCAAATCTTTTTTTTTCACACACAAGTCTTTTTCTTCTTGTTCTTCAATTTGCAACTCAACAGACCGCAAAGCCGCGTCTTGCCTCTCTCACACCCACCACTCTTGTTCTCCAACATACATTGCACCACTTTGGATAAATCCAGCACCATTTCGGCAAGGCAGAGAACCTTTGCTTGCATGAAAGACCACCATCGCAACACCCCGCTTCTGTCACAACATCAGCATCGCCAGCCTCTGATTGGCTGGTAGACCGGAAGTGACCCATTTGAATTTCCCGCCAAAATGGTGGCCTCTGAAAAGGGAGCTCTCTGATTGGCTACATGTCCAATGAGTAAAACCTAGTACTGTGTATAGTCCCATTCCGATACAAACTATACTACTGGCATTCTTTCAAAGCCTGCTGTTATTTCCAGTTTACAATTCTTCCCTCTGGGAGGGGGTTGGTCTCCCCCGCACCCTTAGCACCATGCTGTAACCATAATACAGGAGATTAATTAGTTATGAGAAAAAAAAAATTCAAATCTCAAATGACAGTTGCTTGGTCAGGCCTGCACTTCAAAATATCCAACTGTGCGACTCTCCAGGCGCGTAGCAGTGACTATGGGAGTGCCACCTGGCGAGTAATAAACGCACTAAGTTTATGCAAATATATACCAACTCCCCTCCTGCCAGCAGCGGCGGCACAGGTGAGGTATTAACTAGTCCAATACATGAATGTTAATGTAGGCATTAACATATGCCATCGGGGAGAAACTCTGAACAAGGTGGGGGGACTCAGCTGCTGGCAGCGGCCGGCAATGGCGGCCCCAAGGGGGGGCAGGAGACCGGCCGAGACTCCCTCCTGCCGCCGGACCTGGGCTCCCGGGATGACCGCCAATAATCCCCCAAGGACCTAACAAGCTTGACGAATGCCGAGCTGGATGCTCGAATGTCACCTTGGAGGAAGCTAAGGTAAAAGAGTCCGCAACAGAGGAAACACGGCAAAAGGAGAGGAAGTAGAGACAGGCAGAGCTAGAGCTGGCTGGAATACGTGTGTCAGCAAAAGGACTTACCCTGGAGGCATCTATGGCCGCAGCAGCCATGTCTGTGGGGGGATTGTCGGATGGAGAAGATGGTTTACTTTGGTCCGAGATGCCTTGAGAACAGGCCTTTAGGCACACAGAGCAAGAAACCAGCAGACTCAACTCGCAGGGTCACAGTCAGCAGCATCCCTATCAAGGCCAAAAAGCCCAGAACTACAGCTAACAGGGGGGTCAGCAGCGTAACGCGTGAGGCGAGGACAAGCAAGACTCTGCGAGCAGAAAAGCGGATGTCGGCAACTTGTGTATGGAGGACATTCACTCCCATACATGTGAAGAGCTTGTGTGCACAAGTAGTATGGGGGCCCTACTAGACATGTATAAAGGTTATATTCCACTATGGGACTTCAACTGCAGCACAGAAAGGTGGTCCTGCATGCCCCTCTCAACAGGGTAATTACCTATGCACTAGGGGCCGTGAGACCTGCCTTTTCTCAATTCCACTAGCTGCACTTCAATGCTCTATCCTGTGCTTAATAATACCTCTAGAATAGAAAATCCAAAGGTACATTAACTCTTTCTAGCCGGCTAGTGCATTAATGCACTACCTGGTAAAAAACGGCTAGTGCATTATTGCACTATGGGGAGGGTTATTTTTGGTAGCAAATGCTTTTATTCTGAGCACCCACAATAAATATTCTGAACCGATGTAACCTGCTATCATGGCATCATATGAAAGGAAATTACCTACAGATTGCGAATTAGTCATTTGAAAACATTTATCACAAATACCTTTTCACATATAACAACCTTGATATGACCTTATATGTTAATACTGCTAGGTCTAGGGCCTCAATGTTACGTATTCTGGGGAGTTTAAGCTATCATAGAGCCGGCTGGAAAGAGTTAATTACATCACACAATAACTCTATTGTTGTATATAATCATTTATGGACTTTGTAAATATTCGGTTACAGTCTATATCCAGGAAACCCATAATTTAGCTAGGGATATGTCCTAATATAATCTAACATGCAATGACTTTTCGAACACTAAATAATAGCTCTTAAAAATGTGCCACTCCATTTCTATTTCATCAATTTTCAATGATGATTTGAGCGACTTGTTTTTCATGAGTAGAAATAATGATAGAAAAACGGAGCTAGGGACCAGACCTAGCTGAAAGTGTCCTCTGTACCCACAGATCATCAGATTAACTCACTTCAATATCACTTAGAGCAAAAATGACAACATAGAGGATGTGTCTGGTTCAGAAACTCCAGAGAGATGCCCACTCAGTGCAATAATTGCTAGTCTGAGAGTTTCTCATTTAAGTTTACCATTTAATTCTATATATTTTATCAAAAAACGAAATCATTAGAAAGCTCAAATCTTTGGCTTTTAGGGAATGTCAAAATATGTCTGATATTTCATTTCCTTCTTTAGTGGAAACTTGATCTTCAACTCCAATTTAAAAGCCTTTCTTCTAGCCTCAGCTACTTTTACCTGGAGACCATTCCTGAAAGCTTTAAGTCGCTCCTGCTCGTATTTGAGCTCACTTCTGAGACTCTGCCCTTTCTCCAACCAAAAGGTCAGAATCAGGAATACCTCCTCCTGCATGTGAGCCACCTCTGGGGCTACCGTCACCTCCATGAGTGGTCTCTGTTCTACCCAGAATTGTCTCACTTGACTGATTGACTCCCCGGTCTCTGTCTCCGTGGTACATGTCACTTGTATTCTCATCTCTACCCTGTCCCGGCGTCTTCTCTCCTTTTCCATCGATATCATGGTTTTCACTGCTTTTCCCATCACTGTCCTTGCAGCACTGACGTGTTGGATTTGAACGGCCATCAAATTCTACTTTGCAAGACACTTAACCTTTCTTAGGCATCGTCAAAAAACAAGATGGCGCCACCCATCAATCCTATCGATCTCAGCACTGGTCACCAAAAAACACAAATAACTTCTGTGAATATTCACTTGATGCTCATTCCTCTCTTCAGTACATTGATGGCGTCTTTATGAATTTCTGTAGCCTCTTTCATGGCTTCCACATAGCTCAAAAACAGCTTAAATTTCCCTTATACACACCGGCTTGTGCCTCTCTTTAGGTTGATATCAACAATGGCCGATCACAACCGGAGAAGACAGATATAGTGCTTGCGCATGTGCAGTCAATACTTGTTACCCAGTGGTTCCTGCCACCACTCTTTACTTATTAAATACATGAAATACTCAGCTATTTCTTGTGTAGGGGCATGATATTACATATTAATCTCATACACGGTATTTCCGGGTAACGTCTGTTTACTCGGCTTCTCTACCTGGAGCTAGTGCACAGTTTCCGGGAGAGGGCGCAGGTCCTCTCCAGGTGACCGTGTGCCGCTCTCAGGTGGGCTGCCGACCCACCCACCTGGCCACGTGACCTAAGAGCCGGTGTTATATAAGACCCGTGTGTTTACCTGGAAGGCAGTCAGTGCAGGCCCGACTGACGATAGACTTCACACGTCCAACCGTGCGGACAGAGTTGTATACTAAGATTATACTGACCGTTTCCTCTATTTATAGAGAAACCTGATTTACCTGTGTGTATTGATTCTACACTGATCGTTCCCTAGTAAAGGAACCGGAGTTGTTCTTCTTGTGAATAAAGACTGATATATTCTCGCACCTGGAAACTGCCGTGATCGTTGTTCCTTAACTTAGAGTAACTACGAACCACCACACTTGTTACATTAGTCGGTCTATAATTTTTTAAAACAAGATTTAGACACATCTTTATTCTGTACACATTCCACAATGAGCTTATCAGAGAAATCAAAGTAATATCAACCTCACACGTGTCACCTTGGAAACGCCATGGTAGGGTATGAGCTTCAGTCAGCTTTGGTTCGATGCAAAAAAAGAGTTTACATACTCAGCAGTGTCTGGAAATTGGTACTATCTTTTAAAGTCTCATCACATTCATTTTTGAAATATAGAATCTGGCGTTTTCCTGTTCGATATTCACAGTATTCCTCAGTCTATGAGCTCTGTGCCAGTCCAATGTAGTCCCAGTTCTACGAGCTGTGTACAACATATCATTTTTGTTGCGTGTTCTTTCCAATAATTAGTTAGTCCTCAAGGATTCACTATCTTTTCTAATTTTTTATTTTTTTTTAATTCTAATTATGTAGTCCCTACCTCATACTTAATCATAATGGTGACATGATACATTAAAGAGAATTCTGTCTGGTAGGACATGATCTATTTAAGTGTTTTCAACCATACATGTCACATGACCATGTGTGCCACTTGACCAGATATGTCACCTAACCATGTACGTCACCTGACAGCAACTAGCCATGTACGTCACCGAGAAGTTGCATCCATTTGGTGAGAGTGAGCCACCACATTACATACAAACTGTTACGTAAATGTCATCTTTGACTATGTCTGTTCATGTATTTATGCTTTGTTGTCACTAAAAGGAGAAAGGTTAACGCTACTGGTTTTAATAGATATCCTTTCGTATGTAATGTACACAGAAGGTGTTACTCGTTGTGAATCCAACCCTGCCTAGGTTCCTGATGGGGGTAATGTTACAGGTCATTTTAATGCCATTATTTGGTGTATACATATCCATGTATGGTTTTGATTGTCACACAATAACATCATAAGTCTTTACCCTATACTGGATTCAGTACACAATTTGGGGTTTTTACTGGTTACATAGCTATCAACCACTAAAGGATGCTGGTGGTGATAGTCATGTGACCACTTTCATACAGTAAATAAGACAGCCTGTTACTTGCTACCTTGAGCCTATAAGAACATAGTCTACTTCAGGTGGTGCTCTGGCACACTTAAATAGAGCTTAAGGTTGTGCGATAATTATCGTTGGTATACTACTGCTCCAGGGTCCCCTTGGTAGTGTCTTATATCAATTTCCTCCTATTTGGTTGTCGTCTCTTGGTTACCCAGATAGCTGGACCAGCTACATTAAATATACATATATATACATATATAATTTCATATTAAGTTAATGCGCACAACCACTACTACTCTGCAGATGGATAACAATAAATATAGTTATAGAGTCCAGTGCATCAGCACTGCCACCAACATTTCCCACATATCACATTATCACATCAGAATTTAATCTATAATACATTTCATTATATCCAACTATGACTCATAAATCGCTGATGCTCATTCTTGCTCACTCACACAGTTCTCATATAAATGCTTGTACAGTGCACCAGCACTGCAACAAATTAAAACTCATAGTATATTGGAGTATGGTGCACTAGCACTACTCTATCAATCAATTGACTGTACAGTATTATTTATCTTCAAATAAACAAAATGTATAAGCTAATTCATATGGTAAGCCCAGTGCACCAGCACTGCTACCTCTACATTATATAATGTTTTGACATGAAGACTTCACAGGCAGGGAGCCTAACCAACGCTCCTACTCCCATAAGTTATCACCCTCTTATAACAAATTTGGAAAACTATGCTAACTGACATAAATCCCCTACAGTAAACCTTTGAGAATGCTACTGCATTAAATTGTGTATCTATATGTGTGTATATATATACCGTATCATCGCGTTTTGGGGCCCGGGCGCCTATTGTTTTCAATGCCCTTTACCCCCGGCGACTATTCAAGGGAGGCGCCTATTCAAGACCAGGCGCCTATTTATTTTAGAGCTGTATTGCTGGGGAAAGTACATAATATACACAGAGAATACCGGATGCAAGGGGTGTAATGACAGTGTAAAACTGCATGAATGCCGGGGTGAATGCCACACTCAGGTGTTAGAGCTACTAACTCCCACACCCCCTACCCCCAACAGCTTAATTGGATGGCTTTCTTTCACACCTAACTGCTAATCCTAATGTATCCTCTGCTCTAGACTTACCCCCCCCCCCCCACCCCACCCCATGTAGGCTTTGATGCCTTACAACTTACCCAGACTGTTCACCCGGCGCCTATTCAAGGCCCGGCGCCTATTAACTTCAGAACCTTCCTACCCCCGGCCCCTATTCAAGGGAGGCGCCTATTCAAGACCCGGCCCCAAAACGCGACGATACGGTATATTTCAACTTTTGAAAATTGCAGTGTAAACCGTGATTACTGATTGAATAAAAATATTACTATCTTACTATCATTTGACCATTTCATTACATTGTTGATATTTGTGTATTATTTTTGCATATATATACCTTATTGGATAAAGAGTCTTTCTTCATGATCCGACCAGGCGTAAAAGTTCTAAAAATTGATAAGCAAATGTACAGGTTTTTTTTGATTGTCGATCTAAATTTAAATTTTTCTTCATCGATGCTGATGTATTCTTTGCAGGTTGTCTACATGCTGATGATACTTATTTTATTCTATGCCATAACGATGCTGCCAAACCTGATAGTACAGTTCATAATGTTCACTGGTAATCTACTTGTTAGATCAGCCGATAGAATAAAACTGACAGGTCTTCTGACAACAGTGCGTTCACTCAACAGTGGAGTAAATGTAATTGTATATTCAGTTATTTCGAGGTAAGTAAATATCGTTTCCTCAATTTTTTTTTACAAACCAATGCCTTAAAAATTGGTGAATGAGGCTGTGTCAGAATTTCTTTTTATAAAAAGACTTTCTGACCTTAACCATAACTGCAGTTTTCACTCAACATTTTCTCAAACCTATTGATTAGTTGTAATATCATATGGGGAAAGTATAGTGCCTGCTCAATGTCAAACGTTTAACATACTAAATGAACGTATTTACTACATTTTCAGACAGTTCCGTACAGCATTTAAGGAGATCATGTGCTGTTGTCGTAAGGACTGTAGGAACTAGATCTAATGACAAAAAAAAACTCTGGAGGCAAAACGCTGATGACCAAGTCCTAGCTTGGAAACAAGCTCCGATCTTTCCAAAGATTGAAAGACATTGTGTAGCATTAGAATAGGCATATTTTCTAGCATTAAATTCAACAAGGAGGGAGCACACTGCTTTGATGACCTTGGATACATAACACTATTGTCCCCTAAGCTATACATTGTCATTAGACACAGGACACCCATGAAAAGAAAAAATGAAATTACATGAAATAAAATATTCAAAGACTAATGTACACTAATGGAGAAGTATATTAATAAGCTAGTTAGAATTTCAATATGATCACCAATGCTTGTAGTTATTTGAGTCTAAACAAAGCTACAGATAACATAGATTGTACATATGAATACATATATAATATATGTATGAAATACAATTCATAAAGTGATGATTGTCTTAAAATATCTAAGACAGGAAATTGTGTTGAAATAAATAAACATACAACTGCAAGTTAGAGTACACGTTTATGTTAATTTCAGTTGAATACGAGCCTTCATGTGGGGCCTATCAATTAATGATTTCCAATTATTGTATGTTGACCCTGATATACATTATCATAGACCTTGATAGTGTAAGTAATGATGAGGAGTGAATTTGTTTGCCAAAGCTTGTTCAATCAACTTACTAGCAAGAAAGACCCATTTGAGTACAACAATTTTGAATGACATCCTAAGCTGGGCTGGGCTGCAAACTGTGGTATTTGACGTTTGGTACTCGATCAGTGCTATCATGTAGACACTAGGAAACCAGTTAATTATCCCTCCTTGATACGGAAGTGCAAGTTCATCATTATCCATTCTATGTCTGATCAACGGAAGGTATAGCTAGTGAAAGGCAGGATTATTGAACATTTTTGCAAGAGGCCATTCAGCTGGTAGAGGCCAGACAGGTCATGTTAGATCTACATGCCCTGGTAGGGATGTCATTGATACACCCAGAATCGATACACCGACATTTATTCTATCCGATTATCGCATCGACAAAAGTATAATATCGATTCAGTATTTGCTGCACAGATAGCTTAGTAATATGCCTTTCTAAAACTGCAGGAATTGTGCAAATATTCCATCTAGAACTTGCTTTTTATTCAGTTTAACTATTGTGTCCTTTGTAGGCCTAAAATATTGAGGGCAAAATACTTCCGATTGTGCTCAAAGTGCTACCAAATGTTCATCTTTATAGAAATTAGTATGAGGAAGGGAATAAACAGATGAGGATACACATTTTCCTAGCAGATATTTACTGTTTTTGTAACATTGAAATAAATCGATATAATTGAAAAATCGAGACTAAAATAGTGATAATCAAAATTGAAATAAACTGGATGTCAGTAGTATATAATGTATCGGAACGGGACTATGCTTAAGTACTGTTTATTACTCACTCGAGATGCAGCCAATCAGAGGCCTCCATTTGGTCACGTGACCCGTTGCCATGGTAACGTGACCTACTTAGGACTCTCAGCCAATCAGAAGCCAGCATTCTGGGTGACCTACTGACCTACTTAGAAGCTCTCAGCCAATCAGAGGCCAGCATTCTGGTAACCATGGTAACGTGACCTACTTACGTCACGTGACCTACTTAGGCTCAGCCAATCAAAAGCCAGCATTCTGGTAACTATGGTAACGTGACCTACTTAGGGTTTTGTTTGTAAACAACACCACGTGGCTCTCTTGTTTGTAAACAACACCACGTGACACGTGACTGTTTGTAAACAAACAGAGTTATATAACTTATATATAGAAATAAAAACACAACGAGATAATTTCTTTTTTTTTCATTTTATTCTTATTTTCATGCTTTATGCTTTTTTAGCTTTTTTCTTTGATTTGCAACCGAAGAGGCCGCAAAGTCTCTCGCCGCCGTCACTCGCACCACACCCCTGACGTCCTCTCTCCAATAGACATTGCACGACTTGGGATAAATCCAACACCATTTCGGCAAGGCAGAGAATCTTTGCTTCCACGAAACGTCCGCCATCGCAACAACCCGTTTTTTCTGTCACAACACCATCATCTATAGCTTCTGACTCACTGTCCGGTCGCTCAGCTTTGGGATTTTGCTCATTCGCATGACGCACTTCTTGGGGTTTCTTGTTCGACATGCTTCAATTAGGAAATGAACGCAATGAGGTCCACAGGTGTCA
Source organism: Harmothoe impar (assembly GCA_947462335.1). Taxonomy (NCBI): domain Eukaryota; kingdom Metazoa; phylum Annelida; class Polychaeta; order Phyllodocida; family Polynoidae; genus Harmothoe; species Harmothoe impar. Next base: position 92,791,923 of record OX381706.1, read on the forward strand.
GCAGAAGTGTCTTGTAGTTGAACGCGGTTTCTTTGCCACTTGAACGGAGCAGAGCGTTCCACGAAAGACAAGAACTCCGCACTCAGCGGCGGTAAGCCGAAGGAATCAAAGTAGTACACTTCACCCGTGCTCGACACGTAAAACGCTACCCAATGCTGACCTGGTAAATGTTGCGGATCTGTGTTGCTCACGAAACAAGTGTCTTTGATAGGGTGGTTCGGAATAGTGTCACAAGAGAAAACACCTAGAAAACGATGTTTTGTGTGAACGTTTTCCTTCAACACTCTACTTATTTCAAGCGTATTCATACGCTAAGTACTGCTGTCTTGTCTTCAGTCCATGTGGTAGTCGGTGTTGGGATGTCGATCTCTGGTCAGCTCGACGACGTTGTCGTACACTAAGTAGAGTAGCACCGTTGTTGAAGCTTGTAGCGCCGAGCGGAAACTGACTTCCACCCTCAGCTGACCCGCTCTTATAAGGTTCACGCGACACCCGTCGTGCGATCTGTCTGGGGTTAAATCAAGGGGGAACACCGTGTAACCGTTCAGGAATTGCTCGTATGAAATACCACAGGAGCGCGCGCCCTCGTACATCCCCGTTTCCATGTGTAGCGCCAAGTACTCTCTCACGGCCGCTTTGGTTTTAAAGTCGGGCACGTAAGCGTCGTTCGGCACCTTCTGATCGTTCACTACCACTTGAAGCGAGCTGATGTCGTAATGCTTCATCTCGAACGGGTTCTTGTTGTAGTTACCGTTGAAGGCGTCGTGGTCCAGGAAGCAAATCATCATCGACTTGGGAAGCTGGCCTGTGTTGGAGTGCGTGTAGCTGTGATCTCTGTTACCTTGAGGGATGGCGTACGTCGTCACCTTCACTCTGTTCACCGGGTAGTCGAAGGGGCCGTGTTCTATCACTGCTCTTTCCTGCATTTCCGCTACAGCGTCCGCCACCAACACACGTCGCACGTAGAGCTTTGCTTTGTAGATCTTCAATTTGTAGCCCGCGTCAGGGGCGCACATCAGATAGAAAGAGGGCGCTGCCTGTTTCAGAGTGAGATTGATTTCTGTCTCTCCAACGATGAGCTTCGGTTGATGAGCCAGGTCAAAGTGCAGTCGCACCATCAGCGAAAAGCGCTGGTTGGAGATTAGCTTCCTGCGCGCAGCGTACCCCGCATTCGCGTTAGTCAACGTGTCAAACTGACCAGGCGTATCTTCATGCCACCCCTGGGCGCTCATGACCCCGCGCTTCACGTCTTTGTTGTAGTTGAGTAACCCTTCCAAGTAAGCTCGGTAAGGGTAGGTCTCGGTGTTGCCAGACACTTTGAAACCGCCGATGGAGACTTGGACGTCTTTGAAGAGCGAGTGAGCCAAGTTGTTCACCGGAGCTACCGCGTCGGTGTCCTAGCGCCGCCCCGTTCGCTTTCAGCACTTGACATTCCAGATGAAGGTAATTCTCGTTCAGGTCTGTGTACTCTTGCGACTTGTTGATGGTGAAATTTATGTTACCTCCATCCTCTAAAGAGTTTTTTGTTTCTATCCCGAGGAAAGAAGACTTTAAGATAGTAGTCTGCGTCGGCGCTACGGTGTGCAGGTCGAGCTCAGAGAGCGCGCACTCATTACTGCTCTCGTGTACGTAAGCCATTGTGTTCTCTCTTCACGCTGACGACAGACTGACGCCGGCCACCTCCAGGTCTTTTTATTTACACCTAAGCGCCTAGGCGCTTACCGGTCGAATACATCCCCTCTACGTCTCTTGCAAGAGCCACCGCCCGTCTGAGGAGAACGCCGGCGACGTTTCTTAGACGCGACAGTTTTCTTTCCTCCTGAGAACGCCGTACTCACCAGTCTCTTCAGAGCGCCTGCGCCCCGGTCTTTCACGCTGCTCTTTAAAGTTAGACCCGCCAGCACATCTTTAGCTACACCTACACCGGCGCGGACAGCGTTTTTCCCACTGTCTTCAATAGCGGGGTAGCCAAGCGCATCAGACCTAACAGAGCGCCGCCCAAATCGTGCCCGCTCTGGAAAGAGCGCCCGCTGTACAGGTTGATGCCGTTGCCCAGCTGCGCGTTGTAGTAATCGCTGTACCCTCTGCCGACGGTGCGCTTAGGTGGAAAGTACAGAACGCGTTCACGCATCTTTTTGTTTTTGTTTTAGCGCTCAATAGGTCTCAGATGAAGTGTCACGGTCACCTCGCCTCTACTGAATAGGATGGAATGGCCGGATCGGTCTCTTAAATAGATGCCGACCTCGGTCAACCTCTTGGATTTCAAGGGGAAATAATCCAAATGGGGAAAACTGATAGCTTGCACGCCACCTCGACGCCTTCCGCCTCTGTCCACCGCGACGCAGCGTAACAGCGGCACTTGCATGTCGCCCACACGTCTCTCCTGGATCATGTCGGTGTATATGTACACAGAGTGCACGTCTCCGAAAACATCCATCGAGTAGGTGCCGGTAGTCGGCGACGCGAAACACGTCTTCTCTCCGAAGCCTAGAACACATGTGAGAGTCAGCAGGATAGCACAGTGTCTCGGCGGTTTGATGGTGACGCGTTTCGTCTTGGAGTTGTACGATAAGATCCCCATCGGTTTGAGCAGGAAGCTGGAGCCCCCTAGTCTGTCATCTCGCAACGTCTCACTCAAGCGCTCGACTAGGGTGTGGTTGCTTTCGGTGAAAATAGGAGGTATCTTGAATATGTTTGGCATCAAAGTGTGCACTTCCATGTCTTTCTCCATCTTTTCGATCATCTGTCTTGCTTGATCGCTGATCGCCTTCTTCTTCACGGCCGGGGACAAGAACTGCTTGTATACGGCATTCGTCTGTCTCAAATCGACCTCTCTCTTGAACCTTTTTGTTTCCGGTTTCAATCGCTGCTCTTCCGACGTGTCTGACATCTCTTCCACCGTTACATAGCTCGCTTCCTTCACACTCAGCGGGTATTTTTCGCTGAGGATTAGCTTGAGCTTGCTCAGACCGATCGCGTCTTTCATTCCCCTCCAGTCTACGTGCGGTTTTCTTCTTTCGTGGAATTTAGCGCCTTTTAAAACGTTCATCACCTCAGCTAGTGAACCCATTGTGCGCAGAGGAACAACAATGATCAAGTCTTCGTGCACGTTAGTCCATTCTGTAGGGAGGATGATCTCAGTCAGAGCCGCTTCGTACGCTTCGGGCAGAAGGAGCGGCGAGTCGAAGTGAGTTCGGAAAGACGTCAAGCTGTTGTCAGGATAATACTCCATAGAGCTGTTGCTAGGTAGGGTGATGTTCATTTTTTTCTACGTTATTTTTTTGACGGGGATCCACTCGTTGAACTTGTCGTCGTAACCTAACCAACGTACGAAAGCTAGCTCTTTACCGTCGACGGTCTTGCGGCGCAACACCTCCTCTATCAGGTAGTTGTTGTCGTAACGACTCTTGTACACCTTCTGAACCTCTTCCGGGTAGAAGACGCCTTTTATCTCCTCGCCGTTGTCGTCTTTTAGCTCGAACCCTCTGCTTCCCAACGTTTTAGCAACGTTGACCACTTCCTCGCGCCAGTTTCCCTCGTACCCTTTGTCAAAGGCGCCTTTAGTTCTCAACATCCTCACTCTGTCACCCGGAGCGATGACGTCGACGGCAGACGTCTTTGTTTTTTTCTTCTTTTTCCATATTTCGTCGATTTGTTTGTTAGTTGGGAGATCTTGTCGATAGAAAACTGTTTCGCTGTTTTCCGAGCTGACTTGAGCCGGCGCCATTTTCAACGTCTTGTGGTGAGTGCGATTGTAAGAAGACACTACATGGTGCAGTACGTCTACGTAGCGATACGTGCGCTTGTGTGTGAAATAACACCACACTTTCTCCTTCAGACTGCGGTTCAAGCGCTCCACTAGACTAGCTTTGATGTCGTCGTTTTCGCCAGTGAAAAACTCTATGCCCTCGCTCTTCAAGTGATCTTGAAAGATCTTGTTCACAAACTCTTTCCCCTTGTCTGTCTGAACAGTGTGCGGTTGTCTCTCGCCAGTGTCTGTCATCTTTTGGAAGGCCTCGGTAACAGCAGCACCACTCTTGGATTTAGTGGGAACAGCCCACGCATACCTAGAGAAAACGTCGATCGCCGTCACCACGTACCGGAAGCGGTCGTTGTGAGACGCCAAAGCCTGCATGTCCATCAGATCTATCTGCCACTGCTGATCGATTGCACCGGTTATAGTCTTGTTCCTTGCGAATTTTCTCCGAATGGGTTTATGTTAAGTGTAGGCGTCCAGCGACACTAAAGCATCTCGGATGAAGGCCGGGTTTAGGTGGCGAAAATGATGTTTCTGGAGTTTAGTCACGCTAGTGAAACTGGAGGGTGCTTTGAGGTCAGTATATTTAGCTACTACGCGCTTCTTTTCTTTTTCCTTCTTGGTCAGTCTCTTCACTGCTTTTCCCATCGTCAGCCTGATGGAGTAGCACCAAGAGCGGGAGTGTACGACGCCTGCGCTAGGCGGTTGAGACTTTTCTTTTTCTTACTCGCCGCGCTGCTATATGAGGACGGTTTCACTGTAGTCAGAGTTTGGAAAAGTTCACCGCCCTCGTCGTCATCAGAGGATTGATCGTCCACCTGGAAAGAAGAGCCTGCTGCTGCTGCTGCTTCTTCTTCTTCCGAGTCGGAGCTCGCTCGTTTCCGACCTCTGTCAGTAAGCCGTGTGTTCAAAGGTTGGCCAGGTCCGCTCGCTTTATACAGATAGTTTCCGATCAAGGAGTCTGTGGGATCTGTTTTGTGCAGCGCTTTTGTGAACGGAGAGTAGCCCGCCGGTCTGCTCGCCGTCTTCCTGAACCTGGCGGCGTCACTCAGTAATTCCACTATGTTGATGTGACGCTCAGGTTGTATTCTCCGACCCGACATCTCGCACACCGTACCGTCCTCGTTCCACTTAACCAGACCGGATTTCTCCAATTCCTTGTACAGCGCAGCGGTCCGGATGAGATTCCTCTTGGGAACTTGGTTCAGCAACCGCTCAAGTAGGGACGCGCTGGCTTCTTCAGCAGACTGACGGAGGTGAGCCGGTGGCGAAGAAGTGTAGGATGAAGAGATGTTGCTGTCGTTGGGATTCGCGAGAAAAAATTGCAATCTATTCAACAACCTTCGGTATTTCAACATTTTCTCGCGCGATTCCAAAGTGGGATCGTTCAACACTAAGTCCAAGTCCCTGTAGATAAACTGTAGCACCTGGTGCAATGCCGCGTTGGGATGAAGGGATTGTTCTGCCTGCTTGTGGTAATAGGCCATATCGGTAGGTAGGCGGGCGGTGGTGGCAGGGGTGGAAGAGGAGGCGGCGGAACTCTCGTTCTTTTCACTACGCTCATCAGGAAGAGGAGGAAGGTTTTGAGCAGTAGAAGTACTAGCAGCAGCGACTGCAGTAGTAGCAGCGCTACTACTAGCAGCAGTGGGCACATGATGAAGTAGACCTCCTCGTGATGATTTGTAGAGCGTCTCAGGATCCACGAGCGCTAAGCGTTTGTAGTGTTGTTGCTGCTCTGAGTCTGTCATAGGGGGGACGGTGGCGATGGCGCTGGCGGTGGTGGTAGTGGTGGTAGTGTCGGCGAGTAGGTGTCGAATGAGGTGTCTCATATACGGAGAATGCTCTTTATAAGCGGTAAGGCCATCCCTATGAGAGCCGGAATGAGGAAACCTCCCTCTTGTACCAGGACGCGTCTCTTTTTTTTGATGGGAGTAGATTTTTTGCCGACCTCCCTCAACACGTCAGCCGATTCTCGAAGCTTGTCCAGTTGTTTGTCGCTGAGCGGAATGTTCCCTACGAGTAAATTGTGACAGATCTCACTCAACGCTGCGATTAGATCGTCGCTTCCAGAGTCTATTAAATGCGAGCAGTCCTTTGGCGAGCACTTAGCTAAGTGCTTGAGAGTGCCAAAGTGTCTTTCGAGTAGATGAGAAGCCATTTTGGTACTACTTTCTCTTCTTCTTTTTTTCGTCTAGCGGTACGAATACTAGCTGAGAGTGTATGGATGTCAAAGAGGAGCGTATTCTCAGATCGTCAGGTGTTGACTGCTTGAAGTCCAGAAGGAGGTATGAGTGAGGCCGCTTGAGTTCATGGGTAAATATACTAGAGAAGGCCGCCACGTTGGAGGGAAACACCTGGCGAGACAGACTAGCTATTTGCCCCATGTCGCGCAAGTTCTTGAAAACGATCATGTAGTGAGCGTTCAGACTCATAGTTCGAAAGTCGGGTGATTTCTGGAATAGGTTCTGAGTGATATATATGACGCTCACATTCCAGTGATGGGAGTATTTAGGCCACTCAAAAAAAAAAAGTGGTTTCTCATCACCAAGGTCTGAAAAATGTGACGAGGGAGGCTTTTTTTTTTTTTTTTTTTTTTTTTTAACTTGCGGGCTAAAATGTATGGGATGATATATGTTTTTCATGACCAAAATTCATATTTTAGTATTTAAGGATTTATGGATGTTTAAGAGTAAGGGAAATGTAAGTTATTTCTATCTAACTGCATTACTGGCAGTATTAGCTTTAATTTGATACCAAATAACCAATATTTGTCCATTTTTATCATATTGTTCATCAAAAATTAGCAAAAAAAAAAAAAAAGTTTTCCTCAAAAGCTGATTTTCATGATGCGCGCGGTGATGAGAAACCATTTTATTTTTTTGAGTGGCCTTAGTAAAGATGTCAGCTACCACTTGCTGATTGGAACTGCTCATCAGATCGTCCAATATCAGTAGAATGTGTGGTCGTAAAGCGTCTTCTGCTACTTCCACGTCTCCCGCTATAGACTCTTTGCTAGGAAGACCTTCTCTGAATTCCACACTGTACTGATTTTGCATTTTTTCAAACAGAGGTTGCCACTCACCGTAATGGTAAAAAGTCTTTTCCACCGGCGGCGTGACCAAATTGTTCACGTCGCTCAGAAATTGATCCACCAAGCGCGATTTTCCACAACCCGACGGACCGCTAATGATACAACTAAAGGGTCCTTGTAGTCGAGCGTCAAAATGAATTTCTGTGAAGAGTTTGCTTTTACTACTCGACATTTTTGTTTTTTTCAGCACGCGTCAGAGAGTAGTTGTGTGTCTGACTGTCTGCTGTGTTTCTCACTCGAACGTTCGGTAGTGAATGGTTGTGGAGAAAAGTCAGCGGACCTTTTTATTGATACCGGAGGGTGTCACAGTAGCGGCGGCAGAAGTGTCTTTTTTTTCTTTTTATTTTTGCGATAAATTCTATTTTCACTCAATAGTCATAAATGTTTGTATCAGACTCCAGAGGAGTCTGATACAAATATTTATTTTTTTTTAAAAGAAGAGGAGGAGGGGAGGAGGAGAGAAAAGCGCAGATCAATCTTTTTTTTTTTTGATCATTTAGGCAAAGCTCGTCGCTTTGCCGCTTTTTTTTCTTTTTCTGTGTTTTGACACGATCGTCTCTAAAAAGCAATAAGGAGTGCGAGCGCTGCGGTGACAAATACATATTGGAGCGTATGGTTTAAAATAGTGCGTCCCTATCTTTTTCAATTCGGCTGCTTCGTAATATGCGGGATAACAAGTGACGACGTCGAAACGTTTAGAGACCGTGATCACGTTGGCCACAACGCGCGCCCACTGAGTGGGAGCTGCAGTCACTCCCAAAAAACCGATCGGCTTGTCGAATTGTTTCATAGCGCTTATTCTCACTTTATAAGAGGAGGCAGGGTGAGAGTAGCAGCGCTCTTTCTTTTCATGAAACGCCCAACGAGTGGGGGCGCTGAGAGCGGCTATTATGCATTGGTGGAGTGAATACTGCTCTGAGAAGACGGCTCTCGGCCATGTCGCTACGTTTTCCTTTTCCGCTCTTGTATAACGACGATTTCTTTGGCACTCGGCTTTGCTTTTCTCGAGAATTTGGAACGCTTCAAGAGAAGCGTGAGCCTCAACTACGTGACGCTCTCTACTTTGAGATAAAAAAATAGCCGGGCAGTTGAGGAGGGCACTTTGTTCGCGTGTCCGTCTTTTAAAAACTCGCGCCCTCTGCGGCGCCATATTTCTTTCCTCCGAAAAAAAAAGACTGAGTGAAAATAAAAAATTTTAAAACAAAAGCTCAAAGAAAAAAATAAGCAATAAGCAGACTCAGCTCGAAATTTCCTGCTGGCGTGTAAGTGTAGCGGTAGTAGTGATGGCTGTGACGGTAGGGGCGGCCGGGTTACTGTAGGCGGTGGCGGCGGTCGGCTGGCCAGCGGTGGCGGTGGCGGTGGCGATGGCGGTGGCAGTGGCGGTGGTAGAAGGGTGTGTGGAAAGAGAATGCACTCAGTCTTTTATAGGAGCGACGAGAGTTCGACTTAGTCTGACATTTTCAGCTGTCGCATGCTGACCTGCTGCTATCATAAGAGAAACAAAAGCCCTAATCACGCTTTTCAGCTGGATCCTTCCACCCACCAGTCATGGATCCAGATGGGAGGGTGGTTTAAAATCAATCCGTGTACCGACTGTCATACAATAGTGTAATTAGTTGAACGCGTGTTACCTGTATAAAGGATTAGGAGGTCGTGGGCTTAGAGTGTGTATAGAAAGCAACTACAGGTAGCGTGAACAAAATCGGCCCCCTCCCTTTCTGTCACTCTGTCTGTGACTAGAGGGTGCGCGTGTGGTAAGCGACTTAAATCTAAAGAAAAAAAAAATCACCCTCTTCTGTCGTCAGCAGTCAGCTGGCTGGCGGCTGGAAAATGTGATTAGAGGGGTGAGCGCGTAGTAAACTACTACTACTACTACTACTTCTACTACCACCACCACGCCTCAATTTGCAGATCACCATGATGGAAAGTTACGACCGTGACATGAAGTGGTATGATGAAGCAGTGTGCGAATGTGAAGCTGCTGCTGTAGCCGCTGCTACTGCTGCTGCTAGTGCTGCTCATCGTGCTACTGCTGCATTTACTGCGGCTGTTAGTGACGCTCGTTGTGATGGCGTTGTTGTTGCCGCTGCGGCTGTGACTGCTGCTGTTGCTGCTGCCGATGCAGCTACTAATGCCGCCGATGACGACGCTGCTGCTGCTGATGCTGTTGCGGCTGCCGATGTCGCTGCTGATGTTAAGACTGCTGCTGCTAGTGTACGCTCTGTTGCCCTTGCTACTGCCGCTGCTGCTGTTGTTGCTAATGCTCACGCTACTGCTGCTGCCGCTGCTGCTGCTGCTGCTGCCGCTGCTGCCGATGCTGCTGATGCTGCTGATGCTGCTGCTGATCCTGCTGATGCTGCTGATGTTAGTAGTCGCGTCGACAAAGAATCGTCATTTGTCACACTTAAGCCTCCAGTTGAATGCGCGACGGGTAGTAGGGCTACCAACGTGACGGCCGGATGGTGCAAATGGTGTCGTCGCTTCTGCTCGTGCTCTTGCTTTTCTTCCTGCCCCACCTGCTGCTGCTACAGTATAATAGTGTTATAGTGTTTGAATGAGAACACGTGTACTTACACATAGACACTGTAACAGATGTGCTTTTTGAAAATATAATTTTAGCATAACATGAAATTATCTTGTTGTGTTTTATTTTCTAAATATAAGTTATATAACTTTTTTTTTGTTTACAAACAAAACACGTCACGTCACGTGTCACATGGTGTTGTTTACAAACAAGAGAGCCACGTGGTGTTGTTTACAAACAAACCCTAGGTAGGTCACGTTACCATAGTTACCAGAATGCTGGCTTCTGATTGGCTGAGCCTAAGTAAGTCACGTGACGTAAGTAGGTCACGTTACCATGGTTACCAGAATGCCGGCCTCTGATTGGCTGAGAGCTTCTAAGTAGGTCAGTAGGTCACCCAGAATGCTGGCTTCTGATTGGCTGAGAGTCCTAAGTAGGTCACGTTACCATGGCAACGGGTCATGTGACCAAATGGAGGCCTCTGATTGGCTGCATATCGAGTGAGTAATAAACAGTACTTAAGCATGGTCCTGTTCCGATACAATATATACTACTGATGTCAATGACATTCCTACCTGCTTGTTCCGAGTACAGTACACTATCAACATGGAGACTCATATCTGGGGAGGAGAGATCAGCTGACCATTGTACAGTCAAGAACAGTTCAAAGATTGGAAACATTAGAACAAGCTAGTTTGAGTTGAGTTTTGATTGTTTTCTTCCACAGGTCATCTACACGTGGTATTTTTTATGCCGAAGTGGTCGCATAGCATTGGATGTTTGCATTTTATGGGCAGTCATAACGGGCACAGCTATCTTGGATAAGGGAGTCACAACTCAAATTTATGCCATGTGATAACAGTAATAAGGGCATATCAAAAAAAAGGGCATATCATACCGCGATGGTCTGGCCGACAGTACTGCGGCCACCGGCTGAGCCTGCCTAGGAGCAAGCCCGAGCCTAGACCTCAGATCTGGAAAACCAAATCTCTCCCAGTCGGTCAGCTTCAGCCCGAACTCACGGAAGAACTTGGCGTCGCAAGTACTCAACTGTGACTCGAGCTGGTCGATCGTAGCCCTCCAAAGGGCATGATCTTCATCCAGAGCTGCCTCACGAGCCGCGAGCGTTCTGGTACACTCAGCGAGCCAAGCCTCTCCTTCACAGATAGCCTGTGCTTTAAGCAGTTTGTATTGCTCAAAGTACAACTTTTCCAAGAACGAGACCTGATACTGGAGCAGCTTACTTGCATTTTCAGCCATCTTCTCTCTGTAATACTCAAATCCAGGGACTATCGTATCGGAGAACCCACTATCGAAGGCAGGTTTGTCTCCGGGCAAGACAGGTTAACCTGCTAGCCCATCGTTGACACTCCCCAGCTCGGACCCTGAAGCCACCACCTCCTCATCCCTGCCGGGTTCAGAGGGTGCTTCATGCTGTGTTGGAGCAGTCAGCTGGGCTGACGCCCCATCCGGCTGTTGTACTGCAAGCTGATTGTCATCAACGACCCGCGAGGTACTCTCCTGTGCGGCCTTAGCTTTCTTTTGCTGTTGGACCCACACATACTGCTTGACATAGTCAGCAGCAACTTGTCCCGCCTGTTCTTCACCCAACGAGTTCTGAACAATAGCCAGGGCACTACCTAGTTTCTGTCTCTCCTGCCGAGGCAGTTGATCAGCAACCGGCGGTAGAGCCACCGAAGATACCGCAACAGTACCGATGGTTTGACTACTGTCGACCTTGGATGTAACCGTGGCAGTGACGCTACGCTTCCTCACAGGTTCACTGTGAGAGCGATCACGTCCATCTTTGGTCTCATCCTTGGATGACTGGCGGCCCCTTTTAAGAGATGGTTTCTTAGGGGGGGTACCCTTCACGACGGTGGGCATCGGAAGCTTGACATTCGGCCTGAGATCAGTTTGTTCCCACTTGGCGCCCTTACACAATCTCAGCCAGTCGGGTTCCGTGAGGTTATTCCACTGTTTAAGTTTGTTTGTTCTCCATTTAAAGTGTAAGTTACCTACACGTTGTGGGCACTCCAAACTTTCAGTGCTGCCTCAACTGCGTGTGTAATAGTGCGTTTGTGGACGCCCTTATTTTCACACAGATGCCGGACCAGATCTCCCCTCAGTTGACAACGGAACAAGTCCCCGTCACTGTACTCGGCGCAGGTGTTCGACGAACTACCTCGCACACAGTACAAGTAGGGTCCCACGTTCATGTGCTTTTCTACCGGGTGACGGGCAAACTTAAAGAAGTCTGGCCACCGTTTTGCTGCTTTAGCAGTGCCCTTGACACGCTGGCAGCGAACATACGGACAGGGATCCCCTGGCACGTAGTTCTTCCAAGCATATCTCAGCTTGGTAGGACACGACTTATGTACGTTCGGCTTATTCCCCTCAACCACCGACCTGATGTACACAAGGTACCAGTCTATGGGATGGGAGTCCCCGGACAACCAGTCTTCGTCATCAGACCCCTCATCAGTGTGTGGTGGCGGAAGAGCCATTCTGCCATTTTCCTGATCTAAATCAGAAAGGCTCATGTTCTTCCGCTCAGCATCACCAAGACAGAGGTTGAGACGAGCGTGTGCCACCTTCGCTCTTAGACGCAGATTAGCCCTGCTTTCTGCTATCGACCAGCCCTCGGCCTCAGCCGCGGCTAGTGTTTCAGCAGTCTGCTTGAGCCTATCAGCATCAGACAGTAGGCCTTCCACGTTAGGCGTAGCTTCAGGGGACAACGTAATCGCCCTCCTCTTGTGCTTACGCTTATATTTCGACTTGGCTTTAACCGTCGACCCATCAGATGACTCATCATCCGGGCCAGTCGGTTTTGCAGCCTTTGCACCGTCCGTGGGTTTTGGTGAAGATCCCCAGCAGGGTCCTCCACCTGGACAGTACCTGCGTTACCGCCCAGACCAGGCTCCTTCTTCGGAACAACATTACCCGACCCCTCAAGGTTAGGTTCAGTCGGTGCTGAAGGTGAGTCTGAACCAACGGTTGGAGCACCGGTGACATCTCGTGGTCAGACTCAAGGATCTGGTCCTCCTCCGCAGAGACTGCAGCCTCGTGCCGAGCCGAGCATTTACCGTCTACTCGGGCTGCCATACTCACAGCTCAGGTGTCGATGAACCTCACGGTTCACTCACCCAAGCCTTAGTATGACAGCAGGAAACAACAGGGTAGGTACTGCCGGGCAGACCTAGGCACCACTGATCAACACGTTACCCTGCGGGCAAACGTGCCAATCTGAAGAAGCCTTGCTGCCTGTAGGGCTTATATACCCAACCCGTCCACCGTGACCCCGCCCCTGACCGACTTCCCAGCCAATCAGGGGCCGCGTCCCAAAGACGCGCCGAGGTGACCCAATTTCCCACGCCTGATTTGGCGCGAGAAATCGATCAGGTGACGACGGACAGCGCCCTTCCCACGACGGCAGTATCCGACGGTGGGAACGTCACCGTTGTTTACCATTTCATGGCAGAACCACAGGAAAACCCGGTGGTGGTACACCGGCGTTAAAGGACATAATATAGCAGCATGTTTCCAAGCGATATATGGTCAAAATTAATCCCATACTTAGAATTAATCGGCGAAGCCAGCCACCCGCCCCGAACACATGCTTTTCTACCTTCAACGGATAACCACACCGGATAACCCTTCTCTTCTCGTTGTGTTTTGGTGATGGTGTACCAGTTCGATGACCTATGGCCCAGTAATGAACTGTCCATGGAAATTTAATCAAGCCAGCAGCTAAATGTCGTCAACAAGGTAAGAAAAAAATGTTTTCACAATTTTATCTCGCTCTCTGAAACGTGCACTCCGTAAACCTTCTACCAGTGTGTCTAGTAATTTTGACACCGGCGGTGTCAAATCACTATGTTTACCGGTGTCTACGGTCAGCCCCTTACGCACAGCTGACCTTTTTTTACGAGGCCTACAGCGCTTGGGCTTTGTAATACACGACTGTGGTTCAATTGGTAACTTCCTAGGACGACCCCGTTTCCGTGCTACCGTTGGTACCGACGGTTTGACCGTCGGTCCAGCCTTCGATACCGTAGGTAGTTTAGGGTCGGTTGGTGCTGTTACTGGACCAGTGCCAGCACCGAGGGAATCTTCACCGTCATCTATATATGGCACCCCATACCAAGGTCTGAGTCTAGCCACATGTGATTTAGTTAGAGTCCCTTTTTGCAAACGTATTACTACAGTAGTTTCGCTAACCACCATAGTAACCGTATGCGGACCATCCCAGGAGTACAGAGTCTTTACTTTAGAATTAGGTGTGCTAAACCTCGCGACCTTATCCCCCACCTTAAATTGGCGGAGTTTAAGGCCCATGTCATAGCCCACCTTCTGCAAAGTAGCAGATTTTTCCAAGTTGTCCCTTACTACTCCATAGGATTCGCGTAATGCTTGCCGCAATGACTCTACAAACATAACTGTGCAGGGTTGCTTGAGCTGGTGCCCCTGCACAGGGCCAGTTCTGTACCACTTTGATCTTATGAGGATCAGCCATGATGCCATGTTCAGAAACAATTCTACCTAGGTATTCCACTGATTTCCTAAAAAGCTTGCACTTTGAAGGTTTCAATTTCAGACCGTATGATAAAATCCGTTTCAGCACAGCTTGGAGGTTCGGGGTTAGGGTTAGTCCAAATATACTAGGCACTTTTTCCAAAGTAAACCCCGTAACATGGTTTCCATCATCGCTTCCAAGGTTGCCGGGGCATTGCATAGTCCAAATGGCATGACGTTGAACTCGAATAGTCCCATATGGGTAGAAAATGCGTTTTTTTCTCGGTCCCGGGGGTCCATGCCGATCTGCTAATAACCAGATTGTAAATCCAGTGTACAGAACAATTTCGCCCCACCCAGAGATTCCACACATTCATCTATCCGAGGTAGAGGATATGCATTCTTCCTAGTGAGTCCGTTCAACTTCCCATAGTCGATACAAAATCGACAGGAACCATCCTTTTTGGTGACCATCACCACAGGACTTGACCATGGGCTCTCACTAGGTTGAATCACATCCTCATCCAACATCTTTTCTACCTCAGCCTCCATAGCACTTTTTTTAGCCATGGGTAATCGTTGGTAGGGGATTCTAGTAGGAACCGCGTCCCCGGTATCAACCCGATATTGTACCGTGTTGGTACGCCCCAGAGGGTCTCCTGGTTGTGCAAAAGCGTCAGATAATTCCGACAGCTCATGCGCCACCATTTCGCTCTCCAGGGTATCTAGGTGTGACTCACACAACAGGGATCTTAGATGTTTCGGTAGGTTGGATTCTGCAAGAGCATCCTCAAGGGCAGGATCCCCCGCCACCAAACTTACGTCCACAAAGTCTGTAGTCAGCGAATCAACACCATATGCTCGCGCAGTTTTACCAATAGGTGTCCCCTTTCGTAGAGTGATTTCTCTACTACTCGAGTTACAGATTGGTATCACCCCCCAACGAGCGTTGGCCAGGTAAGTATGATAGCCAGCAAGACCTAGCTCGGCGAGCTTCTGATCTTCTGGTTCAAACATTCCCTGCCGTTTAGCCTGCACTCCCACGCAGCTGACTAGGACATCTGAAACATGCCCCGGTGCTAGCTTTGTGTCCTGTGCCACTGACGCCACAGAAGAACCATTCCTTAAAACGCACTGTACAGATTGTTTATAAGGATGTTTAATCTGAAGTCGGCCTGCTGCGGTGTTCATTGTCACTCCGTAAAGAGCAGCAAAGTCCATCCCCAGGATGCCATCATCAGTGATGTCGGTGATGGTTGGACATATCCCGTATGTCTTGCCATCCACTAACATAGGTTTTACAGTTCTGCCATAAGTCTGCATACTATCTCCGGTAGCAGTCCAAGCCTTTACTCCATAGTAACCCCTTTTGTCAGGAGGTAATCCCAACATGGGTCGCTCGGGGAGTCTTGAATCGCACTGCTCCGGGCAATCGATTCTAACCAAGACTCCTCTAAGCCAGCGACTACAGAATCCTCAGGATTCTGTTTGTCTTTGCCAGCCCCGCCTTGCCAGACGCTTACAGGTTGTACAGACCCTTCTGCTTCAGCGCGGCCTTGGTTCATGGAAGAGTTAACACCATCTACTAATCCCTTACAGGTATGGCTAACTGTGGGGGCGCCATCCTTGCCAAGAGGATGGGCCCCGTTCCGTTTTCCGTCTCTTTTTCGGTTTTAGCAGCGACGGGTGCAGGGGCTTTGCATTCACTAGCCCAATGACCCATCTTCTGACAGCGTCGACACAGCTGAGGTTTTGTCTCCTTTTTCTTCTTTTTCTTTCTCTTTCCAGATCCAGAACTAGAAGTGGACGCAGAGCTCTTTTCCAAGTGCTTCCGCAACAAACCCTCAATCATAACCCTAACCCTAACCCTAACCCTAACCCTAACCCTAACCCTAACCCTAACCCTTTTGCGACAGAGGGTGTCTGGTTAATGTGAGGTGGTGAGCACGAATACCTTGGGAAAGGACTTGTGCATGCAGCTCCAGGTAGCCAGGCAGGACCTCCAACGCTTGAGGCAAGCCAACCATGACCTGAAAAAGAAGTTGGAACAGGTACCACACCAACTCCGGTAGTACCCCCAGTCATACCTGTACCCAATGTGTACACGGCGGTGACACCTTCTGGTATCCCGCCTGTAGTGCATACTACAGTAGCGGGCTAAAACCTCAGATGGGGGTTAGCTATTTACAGACTCCGGTCTGTGGTGGTGCCTTCGGGGGGACGGTGACTCCCCCAGGGTATACCCACCAATCTACTGGTTCAAGGACGTTGAACCAACAGCAGACAATGGTCTCGGTTCCTATACCAAAGCCCAGAGCTAGACAAGGTTTAACACCAGTCCAGCGGGCTAAGTATGACAGGAACCCTGCCATGAAAGATATGCTCCTTTTAACTTTGGGGAGTTGAAGCATCCAGATGCAGCCCGTCAAAAGGCCATCGATATTCCACCTTTCACAGGGACGCCGCCCTGGAGGAAGTACAAAGTTAGGTTCAAGGCTATTGTGGAGAGCAATCGCTGGAACAATCAGCAAGCGCTGGTTGCTCTAAAGCAAGCTCTTTGCAACGGGCCAGGGGAACCAGCCATTTTGGCATTTGAACAAGTGGAGGTCAAAACCTTGAGCTCACTTGAAGAGACTGCTGAATGGGCGATTGGGAAGATTGGTGAGCATGACCCAAGGACTCAGTTACTCAAGCGTGTCCAGCGCAAGGACGAGCATCTGAGATCCTACGGATTTGCTCTACAAGAACTGATATCCAAGTGTTATCAGGGATGTAGACCTGACACCCCCACTGTCATCCAGGAGTTAACCTCCAGGTTTGTCAATGGAGTCAGGGACACTAATCTCCAGGCATATCTGAGGGAGAAGTGGCAGCCGGATTTATCTCTGGCAGACCTATTTGACCATGCAGATGTGTATGACACCAAACAGGCTGTTTTTCCAAGTGGAGGAGTGTCGGCATCCCCATCTGTAGCCCCGAAAGTGGCTCAGGTGACGGAGGCTGCCACGAAACCGACTAAGAAGAAACAGCCCGCCTCTGAGGAGGTGGCGGCAGTGA